>CM076578.1:1206106274-1206706274 GCA_034641835.2 Pinus albicaulis | reverse complement strand
CTAAATGTTTTTGTAGATGCACTCCTAAGAAAGGATGAGGATGTGGAAGCATTGCTTTGTGCCATTACTATTATCCAACCAGATTGGATAACTGAAGCAAGGGAGGAATGGGAGAATGAGGAAGAAGTATGGACACTCATTCAAAAGTTGCAGCAAGATCCAAATACATATGATACATTTAGTTGGAAAAATGATTCCTTTTGGTACAAATATTGCTTATATATTTGTAAGAATTCCCAACTAAAACAAAATATTCTTTTGGAATTGCACACCTCTCCCTTAGCAGGACACTCAGGATTTTTAAAAACTTACCACAGGGTGAAGAAATAATTTTTTTGAGATGGTCTTAAATATGATATTCAAAATTTTGTGGTGGAATGTTTGGTTTTCCAGAAAAATAAAGTTGAGACAATTAAGGCCCCGAGTCTGATACAACCTTTATCTATTCTAAGTCAATGGTCGAGGAGTTTTCAATGGATTTTATCACAGGTTTACCTAAGTCCAAATGAAAGTGTCATCATTGTGGTAGTTGATAGACTTACGAAGTATGCACACTTTTGTGCATTATCTCATCCATTTAAAGTGAGTACAGTTGCTACTGCATTTAAGGAAACAATTCAAAAGCTACATGGAAACCCAAAGATTATTGTAAGTGATAGAGAGCCCATTTTCACTGGAAATATTTGGACATAATTATTTTCTTATTTGGATACTCAACTAGCTCATAGCTCATCTTATCATCCTCAATTGGTTACCTCTAGTTGAATGGTGGTATAACACTTCCTTCCACACTGCAAAAAAAATGATCCTATTTATGGCATTTTATGGATATCATCCGCAGTCCATCACATCATCTTTAAAATAAAATTCTAAGGTTCAAGAAGTGGAATATCACATCAAGCATCAACAACAAGTTCTCCAACTCTTAAAGGATAACCTAAATTTGGCACAAAATCGAATGAAACAACGTGCAGATCAACATCACAGTGAGAGAAGTTTTGATGTAGGTGACTGGGTATTTTTACGACTACAACCTTACAAACAAATTTCCCTCAAGCAAGCTAAGAAGGATAATAAATTATCGCCAAAGTACTATGGTACTTACAAGGCGTTGCAAAAGATTGGTAGTGTGGCATACAAATTGGAGCTTCCTGCATCTTCCCGAGTGCACCCAGTTTTCCATGTTTCATGCTTAAAGAAGGTTATAGGTGACAAGCTTCCGGTTCAAACAATATTGCCAAAACTTGATGAGGAAGGAAGATTCATATTGGATCCTGAAGCAGTCACGGAAACAAGAACTCGAAAACTACGAAATTTATCACTTTCAAAGTATCTCATCAAGTGGAAGAACTTACCCATTGAAGATTCCACATGGGAGGAAGGAAATTTTATGCAGAAGAATCTAGAACTACTTAAGTGTTGAGGACAACACTTTTTTGAAGGAGAGGGGCATGTTAGGGACCTATATTACTACTGTAGTTCCTTATTGTTGTTAGTGTAGCCCCCTTATTGTTATTGTTGTGCCCTTACATTATTATAGTTAGGTAGGCTAGGATTATATTGTGACCCCATGGAATCCTATATATAGAAATGAGGTTTTGTCATTTGAATCATCCAAGAATTGTTCATTTATGTAATGTCAAGGAGGTTTCCCCCTCGAAGAGGCTTATTTCTAAGTCGTTGATCTATATTTTCTTCTATTTTGTGAGCTGGTTCCATAACAACAACTTTGAAATATTGATAGGTAGACCATATATTCGACATCATTAAGGTTGAAGGTAATATTATAATTCAACCTATAATTTCCATTTTAATTTATTTAGGAGCAATTTTTATTTGCATTTCCTTTAATTTGGCTGAAATATTTCATTTTAAGAGAGGTAAAAATGAGAAATCATAGATGGTTCAACTAGCTACTAGGATTTTAAAAAAAATTAATGAGATTGTCAAAGGTTATCCATTAGATATGAATGGTTTTAGCACTATTCCAGATATGGACATAATATTTCTTGGCTCATATGATGTATTTTTTGGGATGGATTAATAAAATGTACATCATGTTGTTCTAGATTGCCATAAAAAGTAAAGACTTTTACTTGTCTTGATGAAGAAGGAAAGTATAAAAAAGTGAAAAGAATTCAAAGACCTATAAGAATAAGGGGGGTTTCCTCATTATAGCTAAAGAAGTACTTCCGGAAAGGATGCTAACTGTGTGTATCTCACATGGAAGAATTAACCAAGTGAAAAAGTATAATTCTTAAGTACTTTTCTACATTCCAGGAATATGAATATGTATTTTTTTATGTAACCAACTCAAAAAGCATAAGAAAAGATAGATCAACAATTTAAAAATTATCCCCTTCGTGGGGGAAACCTCCTTTAAATTACATAAATGAACAATTCTTGGATGATACAAATGATAATACCTACATGGTATATATAGGAGTCTAAGGGGTCACAATATAATCAAATTCTAAATAATAATAATAATAATAATTTAAGGGCACAATAATAACAATAATGGGCTTCTATGGGGCACACCAATAACAACATGGGGGATACATGGGCACAAAAATAACAATAGGGGGATACAATAGTATTATAGGGACCTAACATGATCCTCTAATTCAATAAAGTGTTTTCCTCAATGCTTGAGTAGTTTCAGATGCTTCTGTATAAAATTCTCATCCTCCCATGTGGAATCTTCAATTGGTAAGTTCTACCACCTAATGAGACACTTTGAAATTAATTGATTTCGTAGGTGTTATGTTCTTTTTTTCGTAACTGCTTTAGGCTCAAATATGATTTTCCCTTCTTCATTAAGTTATGGAAACATTGTTTGAACTGACAACTTGCCATCGATAACCTTATTTAAGTATGAAACATGGAAAACTGGGTGTACTTGGGACGATGCAAGAAGATCCAATTTGTATGCCATAGTACCAATATTTTGCAACACCTTGTAAGGACCATAGTACTTGGGTGATAATTTATTATCCTTCTTATCTTTCTTGAGGTAAATTTTTTTATATGGTTGTAGCCGTAAAAATACCCAGTCGCCTTCTTCAAAAATTCTTTCACTATGATGCTGATCTTCTTGTTGTTTCATTTGATTCTGTGCTAGAGTGAGGATATCCTTTAAGAGTTAGAGAAATTGTTGTTTATGCTCGATGTGGTCTTCCACTGCTTGAACCTTATAATTTTCTCTTAAATATGATGTGATGGATGGTGGATGATATCTATAATGTGCCATAAATGGGGTCATTTTTGCTGCATTATGGAAGGAAGTGTTATATCACCATTCAGATACAAAGTAAGGAAGATATACTTCCAACCATTTTTTCACTATCTTAGTTTTCCCGTCAGATTGAGGATGTTAATATGATCTATGAGATAATTGAGTACCAAGACAAGGAAATAATTATATCCAAAAATTTCTAGTGAAAATGGGATGTCTATCACTTACAACAATCTTTTTGTTTCCATGTATCTTTTGAATTGTTTCCATAAATTCATTAGAAACTATACTGGATTTAAAAGGATGAGATAATGCACAAAAGTGTGCATACTTGGTATGTATATCACCTACCACCATGATGAAACTCTTTCCTTCAAACTTGGTTAAACCAATGATAAAATCCTTTGAGATCTCCTCCCAATGTTGAATTGGAATGGCTAAAGGTTGTAATAGACCCAAGGTCTTAATTGTCTCAACTTTATTTTTTTGGCAAAACAAACATTCTGCCAAAAACTTCTGAATATCATATTTAAGGCCATCCCAAAAAAATTCCTTCTTGACCCTATGGTAAGTTCTTAAAAATATTGAGTAGCCTCTTAAGGGGGAGGTGTGTAATTACAAAAGGATATTTTTCTTGAGTTGGAAATTATTACAAATATATAAGCGATATTTTTACCATAATGAATCATTTTTCCAGCTAAATGTATCAGATGTACTAGTATCTTGCTGCAACTTTTGAAAGAGTGTCCACACCTCTTCGTCATTCTTCCATTCATCCCTTGATTTGGTTCTCCAATTAGGTTGGATAATAGAAATGGAATAAAGAAATGTTTCCACATCCTCATACTTTCTTGAGAGTGTATCTGCAACAACATTTTTCTTCCCTTTTTTGTAGATGATTTCAAAGTCGTAACCCAACATATTTGTGACCAATTTTTTTTGCTCTTCTAAAGGTAATCTCTATTCCAAAAAGTATTTAAGACTATCATGATCTTTTTTTACCTTGAAGTGTCTTCCCATTAGGTAAGGTCGCCATTGCTTTAGTGCATGTAGTATTTCCAACATTTCATTCTCATAAATAGGTTGTGTTTAAATACTTTCCCTCGATTGGATAACTTTCAAAATAAATTGGTCTTCCTTATCGCATTAAAACAACACCAATTTCATTTCTCGAGGAATCAAATTCCACAATAAAGGTTTTTGTGAAATCTGGCATAGCTAATACCGGTTCTTGGCACATTGCCTCTTTAAGATGTTCAAAGGCCTTCGATGCTTCTGGAGTCCAAGAAAATGTATATTTATTTAGTAATGTTGTTAGAGGTGCTGCTATTATCCCATAATTCTTAACAAACTTGCAATAATACTATGTCAACCTGAGAAATCCTTAAAGATGATTTATAGCTGTGGGTAATTTCATTCCTTAATGGCTTTAGTTTTGTTAGGGTTCACCTTAAAACTCTCATGAGAGACAATATGATCCAAATATTCCACATCATGTACTCCAAAGAAACATTTGGAAGCTTTTTCATATAATTGTTTCTCCTCTAATAGCTTGAGCACCTTCTCAACATGTTGAACATGATCCTTCTGAGACTTGATGTAGATTAGTATATCATCAAAAAATACTAGGACACATTTTATAAGGAAGGGTTTTAAAATTGAATTCATCAAACCTTGAAATGTGGAAGGTGCATTAGCAAGGCCAAAGGAATGAAAAAAAATGATAATAACACTCATGAGTTCTGAATGATATTTTTGGAATATATTCAATCTTCTTTCTAATTTGATGATATCCTGAACAAATATCCATGTTGGTGAAGTAAATTTCTCCATGTAATTCATCCAACAATTCATCAATGAAAAGAATGGGAAATTTATCTTTAATATTGAGATTTTTGAGCTCTCTATAATCTAGAAACATATGCCATGATCCATACTTCTTGTGCACCAATATTACTGAAGTAGAGAAAGAACTTTGACTAGGTTGAATTATACCAACCTCTAACATTCTACAACCATACGTTCAATTTCAATCTTTTGGGCATAGGGATATCTGTAAGGTATGATGTTTGGAGGAACACTTACTGAAATCAGATGAATACCATGAGCATTATCACGAATAGGTGAAAGCCCTTTGGGTGTCTCAAATACCTTGAAATTATTTTCCATGACTTTTTGAAGATATAGAGAAATAGATGATTTCAATGTTTGAACTTCTAGTGAGCATAATTTTGCAATTACGCCACGTTGTTCTTTATTTAGAATATTTGTCATGCCATTATTTTTGATTATCTTTCATGGTTTCCCTTTGATACCTCTTAATTCAAATTAATTTCCTTCCCAAAAAAATTCAAGAAAAGTTCTTGAAAATTAAAAGCTATCGTCCCAAAATATTGTAATCATTAGACTCTTAGTACACTATCAACACCACCCATTGGAATGGAAATAATTGGAATATTCAATATATATTACCCCATGGTTAGCTTGATATTATGGCACTTTCTAGAGTAGTTTATAGTTCCTCCATTTGCAACCATCACTTGACACTCTAGTGCTGGATATAGGAAGCAATTTAATTCCTTAACTATCTTACAATGAATAAAACTATGGGTAATACTTGAATCAATCAACACTATTGAATTTTTCTTCTTGATATATCCTTCTATCTTGAGAGTTTGAGGAGTGGTAATTCTCGCCAATGCATTACAAGATATGATCAGATTAATTTATTATTTCTCCGGGGTTGGTTCCTAGTGTATATCCTCCTCTTTTGATGTTTCTTGTTCCTTTTCTTCCTCCTCTTCACAATCTATGTAGAATAATTTTTTCTTAACACACTTATTAACTTTAGTGTACTTATTATAAAAACTGTAAAAAAGCCCTTTTGCTAGTTTTTCCTCCAATTTTTTTGGTGTTAACCTTGTAGTTTGTGGAAGGCTTGGAGAAACAAAACTTCAATATTTATATTTGTGAGTAGTAGAATTCCTTATTTCCATAATTTTGATTTCAACTTTCTTGCCACCCTGAATACCTTCTTCAATGAATCAGGTTCCCAAAGACAAACCTCATGTTGGATGTAATCCTTTAAATTCCCTATAAAGACATCAATTCTATGCTCCTCTAGAATATAAATTACCCCGATATTCAATTTTTGAAAGTCATCAATGTGCTCCTCCATTTAACCCTTTTGTTTGAGATTTATCAATTGGCTAAAGAAGGGGTTGCTCTTTGTATCCTCATAATGTGATATCATTTCCTCCGTAAAAATTGACCAACTGACAAGTGGTACGAGAATAATGCTATCAATATCATACAAATTGATTGGGTTATAAATATAAATATGCAATGCGTACCTTTTGTGTGTGTTGCACATCACAAAGATCAAAATATTGCTCCATCTGTAGTATCCATATTACCAGATCCTTTCCATCAAACTTCCTCATATCAATCTTTGGAATGTGGTGGTTCTTAAACCAAGCATTGGATTTTCTAAAATCATAATTCATATTCCATTATTCCTCATCATGATTTTCATGGATTACCTTGTCACCATTGGGAAACCTTTTTACAAGAAACTTTTCCAAACCTTCCTTCAACCCTTCTATCTTGACATTCATCTCTACTTCCATGTATGATTTTAAACCATAATTAAAAACTCCCATGTCTCTTTTTATACCATATATATTAACATTCATCATGGCTTCCGTTTCATTTTTGGTTACTTTTTGCGAGAGCGAAATTTGTTGCACTTGGTCTCGTAATTTTGATATATCATGCTACATTTTTTACTCTTCTTCATGCGTCATAGAAGAGCTTTCTGGTTGCTTACTAGGTGTGTTCAATTTTTTTTTTTGAGGAATTTTGGAATCAAACAATGATATTTATGCTTCACCATGCCCTTTGAATCATTTCAAACTATTTTTTCAAACAAAAGTTATGCAAAATTTAAAAAAATACACACCTTTTTCTTGATTTTCAGGAGGTCGATATTGAAATTGTTGTATCTATGTAATTTAATATCTCATAGGTCTAAAATTATGACCTGTGGTATGAATTTGAGTCATCTTTCCCACAAGTCATACCAAAATTGGATTCTTCAAAATAATTTTATGCGTAATCTCCCACGGTGACTTTATTATGGACTCATTCAGTAGAATGAACTTGTAAGGAATGCCACATGTCATTGTTTCAAATTTTGACCATGAAAATGATACACGAAAAACAAATTCTGTTCAATTTTAGTAACATTTTACAAAATTCAAATCCAATGCTTGTAGAGGAAGTTATGATGATTTCCCCAAGGTCACATGTTTGAGACTACATTCTGGAGCATGCAAAAAACCTAACTTCTTTGGACCATATCTCAAAAATATAGCGAAACAAGATATACAAATTTTAGAGGAATTTCATCACGATTTCAGCTCCACTTGGTAAAATTTTTAGATTCTTAACCTTTGTAGAAAAAAACTTCTACCACAAATTCCAAGATGTCCTGTTTGTAGCAGCGAAACCCTAGAATTCGAAGCTCTGATACCAAATTTTATGTAACCAGTTGATAAATCAAAAGAAAATATAGATTGAATTAAAAATTATCCTCTCTGAGGGGGGAACCTTATTTACATTACATAAATGAACAATTCTTAAATGATACATGTTGGGTGTGGGAATCACAGTTAAGCAAACTCCTTTCAACATATAATTGTCAACTCAGGGTTTGTAAACATAGAGACAAAGCACATGAAATGCCAAAAGTGGTATGAAATTTTCCTATCTATTCCTACTTCTCAAATCAAGATCTTACAGAATTGAAAAGAAAGATCACACAAAAATTTACACCAAAGAAGTTCTAGTGCTGTAAAGTGAAAGAAAGTACTTTCCAAAGAAATAAAATAAAGAAAATTTCACAATTGTTGTAAACAAACTTGATTGCTGAAATTAAATTCCATGTTTATCTCCAGTATGGGTGTTGGCAGGTTCACAAGTGGGCCCTTGGAAATATCTGCCTCCTTAAGGATTTTCCTTCCTGCACCAAGCTATTATTCTTGTACTCCTACAATTTGCTTGCAATAGTACATGTACAATACATAGGTGCGGGAAGTATATTTTTCACTTGCACTCAATATTTATGTCTTCATGCAGGGGGCTCAAAGCTTCTGGCTTCATGCACTTTGTTCCTGTACCGGAACATATATTATTGCACCAAGTGTCCAATTAATTTCGAGAAAAGAAAGGGCGTGTTAATCTATAAAAGAAATTTGCAAAGGAGAATCAGAATTCAGAAATAACTTGCACATGTCAAAAGGAATGCTTCAACCAAACTGAATCTTGCAGTGAAAATAACTTTGAAATAAAACAAAAATCCAAAAGTTAAAGCACACTTTCTTCAATTCAATGAAAGAAATAACTCAAGCATGACAATAGGATTTTATCCCTGCAATAGTTACTTACATAAACCAGATCTGTCTCTAATCTTTGTATACTCAGAAGGGTTCCATTTAATAGTTCAGATTTACGTTTTAATTCTTTCCTTTTAGAAATATTAAGTGTAGGCACAAATCAATGTATCATAACAACATTCAATCATCAGTTAACTAGACATTTTTTAATTCCTAAGATTTAACTCTTAATATTGAAAAGAAAGAAATCGAATTATTTCATAGGAAAGAAATGAAACAATCTTGTTGTGATGAATTGAAAATTTAAGTTGCAGGAATTATAAGCGCACTAGCGTAGGAATGTGCTTACACTACTCCAGGCGGAAACCAATTACGATTCATGGAAAATAAAATGACTGAAAATAAATCGAACTGTAATTAAACATACCACGGATCCGTCACACTTGACTGTTAAGGAAATGAAACCAAAATTATTATAAATAAATGAATTACAAATTCAATCCACACATTGCATAAATAAAACCAACACGCACACCTTTAACCAGATGAAAGCACGTGAGGGAAAACGAGCTGGGTTGGTTGGGCCCTAACCAACCAGCTCGTTTCTATTTTTAGGAAACGTAAATATTCATCGCTCAGAGATGCATCAGTGACAGATCAAAATAGAAGATGTAAATAGCATGGCATGGCTCCTTGTATTAATCTGATTCAGCAAAAATACATTATAAGTACAGATCCAACCCAGAACGAGGGAGACAACACAAATTTACAAATTTTCCAGAGTTACAGTAGCATGGTTATCGCTCCCTAATTTCCTATGTAAGATATAGATTTATACAACCCTTTCAGCCTTGGCCATAACAAAATTACATACTGTCATCTAATTCCAGCCTTTTGGCTTGAACGAAATAACAACCATCGTTACAAAATAAGCCATCAACTATAATAAAATGCTAGACTATTCGTTGGCCGACGATCCAATATTTAGCCATATCCTTGATTATCCTCAACTCTAAATTCCACTCAAGATGACCGCGACTGAACGGTTCTAGGACTGGTCGAGTGCCAATGGTGCAGGAATCTGCTTGCACTAGACCATGTTGATTGGAGATTAATACATTTTCCTATCAATATAATCAGGAAGAGAAATATTAGTTGCAAGAATATAAAAGGCATAAAATCTATTTAAAAAATGATTAATTAAGTACTTACTAAACCTTAAGTATGAAATATAAACTAGTGCAAGGATAGGACAAGATTCTTGGACTAGTGCAGGTATAAGAAAGTTTATGAGGATAAAACAAAGGTTTATGATCGTGGGTTTAAGGTAGGAAAGGGGTTGAAAATGAGGCATTTTCACCTACTAACATCCTCCCATCCCTAAGCTATTGTGTGTCCTCACACAACCTTTACATGCTGTAAAAATTCAAAAATGGGAAGTCTCCTTTTCAGTCTTGGACTTGTATATTGAACCTTGCTTCCACTGTCCTTACTCTTTTGCCTCGAGCCTTCTTAAGTTGTTGGGTCACATTTTTAAGACTTTTATAGCACTTTTAGGCCCGACACTTCCATACCTTGACCTGTCATTTTTGCTGTCTCACTTCTTATGTTAATTCCATTTTACCTTATTTCTGCACTATGTCCTATTCCTTAAGAGCTTGGTTCAATGTTTCCAGGGCGTGAACTTACTGCTCAATTTATTCTACCCAATTACTCAGGTAAACGGTGTTGTTCTCTATTTTCAATTCATCTGGTGCAAGAAAATTCTCTGCAAATGACTCTAAACATGTATCATCATCGTCGCGGTCAATGTTATCTTGGCTGATCGATTTTTGCATTTTAATTTCATTGGGGGTTTCAGTGCCTGGAACTTTGATATCACCAAGGATCTCAGTATCCTCCATGTCCATTTCGCCAAGGGCTTCAATACCCTGTGCCTTCATCTCCTCAGGGGTTTCAATACCCTGTTCACTTATTTCATTAGGGGTTTCAGTACCTTGTTCCTCGAAATTATCGAGGGTATCAACATGTTGTGCCTCTTCATCTTGACCCTCTATCAGTTCCTTACTTGCACTCGATATCACTTTCCTTTTATTTAATGTATGGAGGAGGGTCGAAAAGGGTATGTCATCCTCCTTCTTTGCATGATCCTCATTTCCCTTAGTATGGACTGTTGCCTCTGCAAGAACCGAGATATTATGAGCTCCAGGTGAAGCTGGTGGTGAATCATCCAACAAAATTAGGAAGCTCGACTGATTATGAATCATCCTCAAAGGGGTAGTCCCTCTCTTTGTCGAGTTTTGGGTCATTCTTCTTACTATGGATGGAGTGACTTTGACAGGTCGCTCCTCTGCTTGCACTGGTTTTTTCTCGCTTTTTGTCTTGGTAAGGTGCGACGTCAGAGCTTCTAATGTTATTTTATTGTCTGCATTCTTCCTCTTGGACAATTTTCCCATACTTTTTCCTTGGAGTTCCTTCAAAAATACCTTCCAGGTCATTCCTTTGGCCCCCAACTCCTTCCTAACCATAATGGCAATCAGCCCATTATGGTATAATTTTCATGCTACTTGACTCACCTTCCCCTGTCGCCATGCTTTCCAAACTTCTAAGAAGGAAGTAGGGAAAATTAATGAGTTTCCCTGACTTGAAGTTCAAGAGCAAGAGACTATGGTAGAGGAATGTTAATGAGTAACATCCCTCACAGGTGAGAAATTTTTGTAGTATGTACAAGAGTTCTCACCATTTCCCAAGTATGGCACTGCATGGAAGCCCCTTCTTCCAATCAATTTTAAACTTCCGGTCGACCAGGAATCTGCGCAACCTTTTCTTCTCTATTTTATCCTTTTTAAACCACTATTCTCCTTTGATCAATAGTCCCATAGCCTGAGTTATGTATTCCTCTATGACCTGAAACTCTAGTGAGACGACCTTGGCTCGTACTCCCTCAAACGACTTCACAAATTCTATTGCCACCGCTGTATTGAATCCTTCGAATTTTTTCAAAAATGGGAGAAATCCCGATTCTTGCAATAGTACAAGACTATTTCAATACTCAGCTGTCTACTCAAACTTCTTCACAGAATACGGTTCATTTCTTACATGCGCCATCTCTTCTGAATCTGCCCCAATTCTCTGTCAAGAAAAATGCCACATCGAGAAGCTAAAGGGGGATGTCAAGGATTTTATGATGATGGCATTATTTTCCCACTGCCTTCTTGGTGTCTTCCCTCCAATCATGCTTCATAATTATTCCTTCAGGACTGGTGTACACGCGAACCGTTCTAGTACAAGTACGTGATGATGATTGGAAGAGGTGGAGGTAACGATCATGCACGATCGAGTTATGAGGTAAGGTAATTATCGATAGGCTACGAAATATCTTTTCAAAAAGAGGTAAGTGTTGGGTTTCAGATGGGTTCACACTATCCCACATTTGATTCATAATTTCACATAAGGAGTACTTCAGTACCCATTAAAAAGGTAAGACTTCATGGCCTAAGCTATCTTGTACTTAAAAAAATTTCTTCCTACATTAGTAAATGACAAAGCAAAGTCTTAACAATAATTTAAATAATTAAATGATATGGTCCATTGATGGCACAATATTTTGTTTGCAAAAAGGACTAAGAGATAAAATTTCTAATGCACATTTTTGCATCAGACATCCTACATCAGATTAATCATTCTTGCATGTGTTTTCACCACCGGGCGCGTGCCTACACTGATCGTGCCTGCGCCGAACCTGCTTGCACTAATTCTGCCTGCACCGCAATGTGCCTGCACTGAAACATGCTTGCACTAGGGATTTATGTAAAAGGGACAAAGAAAAATTCTTATAGAATACAATTCATTGGCTGGAAATTTGTTTTTGCTTGATTTTACAAGGAAGTTTTATTCGCCATTATTTGGTGTCAAGTATGCCTTCTGATCTGACTTACAAATTCATATCAGATCCTGTAATTGATCCATGAGGGAAAAAAGAAGTGGGAAAGGGTAATTCTTAGAATGGGAAGGAATATCATGGCAGGGATTCTAAGAATGAAATCACCAAGAGGGATAAATGAAAAAGGGATTTTGGGGGAAACAATTTCGAGGAAAAAGAGGGAAGTATGAAATTGGATTGGGATAGTTTCCTTAGAATAAAAAGGAGGGTAATTCATGCGGTATTTAGAAGAAAAAATAATAGGAAATTATGAAATAGAATAAGGACATAATTTACCTCTGAAATCTGCCTACACTGTTACCGGAAAAAGTAAATGCAGCGGGAATTGAGCATTGTTTGGATGAAAATTTCCATGCTAGCTACCCCAAACTTGGGTAAGGGCTTGGTTACCATTTGAACCTGCTTCTTCTCGGTGACAACCAACATATATAAAAATAAAACAACATTCCATTTTTATTGAAATTTTGATCTCCATGCCAACACGCTGGTTTTCAGGTTGATCCTTCTGCAATCATGCAAGTCAACTGATTTTCACAATTACATGAAAAGTTTTTCTTTTTCTTTTTGTTTTTAATTTTTTCAATTTTTTTCTTTTTTTTTTGGAAAAGAAAGAATCATATTTTCAATAGGTTGGTATTGCCACCTACCATCTCCTTCTCAGATTGTTGTTGGAATTGCAGCGTAAAATTCCCTTTAGTGAGGGGTTGAAAATATACCTTTAATCTATGCCCATTCACCAGGAACACTGCATTTCGTCCATCAATAGTTTTGATTTATACCACTCCATTTTCAAACACTTTAACCACCTCATAAGGTCCCATCCAATGTGTATGGAATTTCCCTTTAAAATATTTAAATCTGGAATCATAAAGGAGTACCCAATCACCTAGTTGGAACTACTTCTTTCAGATGGACTTGTCATGCCACTTTTTGCGTTTTGTTGAACTAATATGTTTTGTTGAACAACATCCCTTCAAAATTGATCTAACTCATTCAACTGTAGAAGACGCTGTTGTTGTGATGCAGAGAGGTCTAGTCCAACTGGACTATAGTCTTGGAGGTCTAAATATGGAATTCTATCAGAAAATGGACTTGTTTCCCGTATACCAGCTCATATGGTGTATGTCCCATGTTGCTCCTCCAAGTGGTTCGATATGCCCACAAGGCTTATAGTAATCTGTTAGCCCAATCCTTTCTATGCATGTTCACTCTCTTCATGAGGATGGACTCAATTACCTTATTGTGGACTCAACCTATCCATTTTCTTGCAGGTGATACGGTGTGGATTTCCTATGGAAAATTTTGTACTAATCCATCACACCCTATACCACATTAGAAATAAACTGCAAAACATTGTCAGAAACAAACTCTCTAGGCACACCAAGTTTAGTAAAGATTTCAGTAAATATAAAATCAACAACAACTCTTTCAGTAGAAAAAGAAAAAACTTTAGCCTCTACCAATTTTGTAACGAAATCTGTACAAACAAAAATATTTTTTTTTTTTTATGATGTCAGATTTATTGGTCATACAAAATCAATAGCCCATTTTTCAAAAGGCTCAATCATAACTTGAGGACATAAAGGCATTTCATTGGTTTGATTAGGTTGGCCAATTCACTGACAACTATCACATCGCTTGACATATTGTTTGGCATCCTTGAATAAGGAGGGCTAAAAATAGCAAGCTCGTAGAATTTTGTATGCAGTCCGCTTATTAGCGAAGTGACCTCTGCAAGGTTTTTCATGAGAATATTTTAAGATTTAAAAAAATTATTCCTCTCTTACACACCTTTTGATAATGAGGTCCATCCCAGTGTAAAAGAGGTCTCCTTGAACCCAGGAGTATGCAACACTTTTCTGTATAATATTCTGATTTTCACGAGTAGATAAGTGAGGTGGCGTCTTTCCGGTGACTAAATAGTTAGCTATGTCAACGAACCATGGAGATTATGTTGACATAGAAAAAAGATGTTCATCAAGGAAATCATCATCAACAGGAATTACTTCACCAATATTATTTAATCTTGAAATATGATTTGCTACTACATTAGATTTTCCTGGTCTATCAACAACAATAATATTAAATTCCTGTAATAATAATAACCACCTAGTTAATATACCGCTAGTTAATGGTTTATTCATCAAATATTTTATTGTGGAATGATTAATATGCACAAATAATTCATACCCTGTGATGTAGTGTCTGAATTTATTAATAGCGAAAATTACAGCTAAAAACTCTTTCTCAGTAACTATGTAGTTTAATTCAGCGGGTGACAAGCTTTTATTGATGAAGTAGATAACATAGGACTATTTGTATTCTTCCTATCCTAAATCTGCACCAATGGAAGTATCCGAGGCATCAGAGGAAATTTGAAATGGCAGGGGCGAGTTTGGTCCTCTCAAAACTGGTGCCTGTACTAGTTTTTCCTTCAATGTCTCAAATGACCATTGGCAAGTTGTGGACCAAGAAAACTCACTATCTTTAGATAGAAGTCAGAAAAGGGGGGTAGATATCCTAGAGAAGTTCTCAATGAATCTCCTATAGTATCCTACATGTCCTAGGAAACCTCTCACTTCCCTTTGAGTTTTGGGTGCAGGAAGACTCAAAATAATTTCTATGTTTGCGGGGTCAACCTGGATACCTTTGTCAAAAATGAGATGGCCAAGAAGTACACTTTTTTTTTGTAATGTTCCAAAATTTAGAGGAACATTAAATTTTGTCAATTTTATGAAGAAGGTAAATAAAATGGGTAGGAGACCCATTCCTTGCATGAATAGAGAATAAAAATCCTCTAAGTATGAAATAGGATCTTATTTGGAGCTAGATTTCACACCTCCATGTGTGAAAGGAGGTTTTTGCATACATGCTTGGCCAAGGTTGACCAAGTCAAACTGCATTGGCATGAGTTGGAAAGCACTATGTGGGAAAACATAGGAGGGAAGATTCTAGAGGGAGGAAACCCTAATTAGAAGTAGGGCCCATGGAGGGAAGGCTCACTTGTTTAAAAGAGGAGCAAGGCAACCATTGTGGATATCATTGATCATTTTACATTTGAGTCTTAGAGACTTGTTGCTGCCTCTTGCTGTTCAGCAGAGCTGTAGTGCCTTCGAGCACGAGGGAGTCCTGTTGAGGATTTCCTCTCCTTCTTGAGCAGTTCATGAAGGATTGCACTCCATTCCCCATATTCAGGCATTCAGGCCATATCTTCATCCATCTACATCAGCGCAGTTTCTGCAGCAGTTATTGTGCAATTTTGTTGGGTGTTGCCGGGGAGGTTTCCATACACCATCCGGAGCTTGTTTTTCAGTGGAGGGAGGTTATATTCATTGGGAGATAAGAAAATGTGGTTCTTTAGCATATCCCACCATATTTGGCATCAGGCCAACCACTTTCCATCAGAGGAAGCGCAGTCCCTCTCTTAGACAACGTTCTCATTGGTGATTATTTGCTGTGAGGGATTGACATTCATTGGAGGAGAAGTATTGGGTGAAAGGATCAGCCTTTCACTTCATATTTCCATTGGAGGAGGATTATTAAGTTGTTGCAGAAATTTCAGCCTTCTCCATGTATTTCCAGCTCTTGAGTTGCTGCTACCCAGCAAGTCCAGCATTTCTGCAAAATGCCATTTTTGTATAGATTTCAGCCAATCCTTTTAGAGGATTGATGTTATGTATTTTCAGGGGTTGAGATCTTACTCCCCCTTCTTTATTTGAGCCCATATTGCTATATCATTGTATTTCATTTTTTATGCAGCAGTTCCTCTCTAAAACTGCGCATTCATGGCCTAGGGCTTTAGTTATGCAGCTATGTATTTCATATTTACATGTATAGGTTTCTTGAGGCTTCTAGTGCCTAGCTTGAGTGATCATTTCCTCAAGGAGTTGTATATTTTATTGTTGCTATGATCTAATATGATGGCAATTGAGTTCTCCGGCATTTCATGTGTATAATATTCACTGCTATTTACCATTTGATGTATTTGTTATTGTTGTAGCTGCAATGTTGGGGTTATCTTAAGAGATTCCCAATCTTGTTGTATTTCCCTATTGGGGATATTTTCCTTTGACAATCGCTCTATAGACAGAGTCTGCTAGTGGGCTAGGTAGCCTCTAGAGCTCATCCTTTGTTCAAAGGTGAAAAATCCAATAAATGACCTAGCATTCTATCTCTGGAATAGATTTGCTTTGTCGATTGACAGTGTTTCTGAAAAAGGAACATTACAGTGGTATCAGAGCATCGAACTGGCACAGCCTGTGAGTTCAATTTTAGAGGAGAATAATGAAGAAGATGAGCCTGAGCTCATCTTATTTTGAAATAAATAAGAGCCTACCTAAGGAGGAGGAGAAGAAAAGAGGATAAGAGGAAGGTCCATGCACTTTGTATTCTCTTGAAGACCAGCATGGGAGATGCTTGGATTTCCAAATCTTATGCAAGTGCATGGGTGACTATAAACCCCATTATGCAGCATTCAGGGGAGCTACAACGTTCCCACAGTCTATTCAGCAGATGGAGGAGAGGCAATAGGCTTCTATTTTCTACATTTGATGGGGTTACTTTAGCTAGAACTTGGGAGAAGAAGCTGGAGGCATTTTTTGTTGCATCTAGTGGCAGAAGCAGTGGAGATGGAAGCGTTGCATGTGGAGGAGGAAACCTCTGTTGGTGGTTCAAACCCTTGGTCCATTTAAGGGTGAGTTATTTTGTAGTCTTTTCTCAAAGGTTGATCCAAACCTTTGATGGAGAAAGGAAAAAGGAAGAGAAGCTCACACCACCATGGGAGGAGGATTGCACCAACGTTGCTACAGTTTTGAAGGAGCAGTTTCCAACATCTATGGATGAAGAAGCCATTGGAGGAAAAGCCATTGTAGCCACACAAGAAGGTCCCAAGATCCACCAACGTATGAGTAAAGTTCCACTTTCTATTTCAGAAAATAATCTTAAGGATGGTGGAATTTCATATGAAAAGGTCCAAGGATCAAATCACATGGCCACTTTAGGGCCTCATGTTTGCACTGCGCTGTGCAAGGGTTCAAGGAGGAGACGAACCCTCATCCTCATACATATTTGATGATTTTAATTCAGCCTTCAATGTGGGAGTGTAAACTTTTGGAGGATGAAGTAAACCATGACACCTCCATGGAGAATCAAGAAACAATTTGTGAACCGGAGGAAGAGACAACTGCTACATAATTGGAGGAACCAGTAGCCCTGTTGAACATGGGTGGAGAGGAGACATCACCTCCATCAAATTTGGATTTTCATGGGTCCAAAATAGTCATGGGAAAGAGGCCTTTATTAAGGGGTCTCCAAGGAGTTTCATTTCAAACTCTCATGAAATGCAAGGAACAAGAATTGGTTTGGGAGGATGGTAGCCTTCATGGGAGGAGTACCAAAAGAATGGAAAAGAGATGGCAAGATACTTGCATCACTAAGCAGCATAGAGTATGGATGCATGATGTTGATGTGATACTCATATTATCCATTGTGTCTTCATCACATGAGTTGTATGATGGAAGTATGGGAGGGCAGCAAAATACTTTGTTGCTTTGCTTGAGGAAGCAAGGGCACAATTGCTCTCATACTTTGCATGATGTTGCAGGAGGAGGAGATGGAATTATCTCCTTGGCCTTTGATGATAGAGAGGTACTTACATCTTGGGAGGGGCTTCTTATGTATTGCAGCATTATGAGAAATATCTTTGACAAAAATCATGTCAAAGAATGGAGCTTGGTATTGATGAGAGCCTATGGGTATAGGCCAACAATGTTGTCTCTTTGGAGCAGTGACTTATTGATGAAATGTGCCCAGCGGAAGTGTGGTGGATCCATAACCCACAATTCCCAGGAGAATTTCATATTTTTTGCACTTGATGGACAAAGAGGAGGTGAGATGGATGAGGTAGTAGATATATTACTATGCTACATTCTTCTTGACTTCCAGGATCTTCTTGCAGCACCTAGTCCATTCCTCTTCATGGGAGCATGCCAATAAACTATGGAGGGTTCATTCATGGATCAATATATCATCTTACTCCTGATATATGGTAATAAATATGTTCTTAAATTGGCTGATTTGTATACTCTTACCATTATTTTGCAGTGCATGGCTCTACAAGACGACAAGCTTTTAAGATTGCTCCATGGAAAAAAATTGGGCCAATTTGTATGATGGAGACAACCATCCTTTATATGGCCTTGGGAAAGTGTTTTCTTTCATGTATGATCAATTGACACATTCATCCATTTTATATTCATCAGTAGTTGTCATGACATACATAACTATTCATGTAACACAAAACAACTTGCCATGTGATTTTTCTAAAGCAACAATTTGGGAAACTGCGCTGTCACTTTGGGAAAACTGTTGGTACACTCTTGAAACACATGAAACCTTCAGCCATTATTGTGTTGCTTATCATGAATTCCCTTTCTGATATGGATCAGATTTGTGTAAGAAGCATGATCATGAAAAATGCACATGAGTTGGATGTGTCTTTGAGTGAGAAAAACTCTCACATTTTCTGCAATGCATGTTCTAAAGGGAACATGAGAGGAGGCATGGCTACAGCCACATATTTTATCATTTGTGTGGAGAGCCATTGGTTTGGTGATGTTATCCATCCATTGTATGTATATGGGCAGGTGTTTGACCTTATGTTTCTGATTCACTCATCTATTTACTGCTTAGTAGTAGAAGTGATATTTGTTGTACAAGACTTGCCATGTTATTTTCTGCAGGTGCAGTGGATGAAGTTGCATTATAACCCTATGAGGAATTGTTTGCACTTGTTGCACATGGTATAACCTAAAAAAAACATGTCATGGGGGCATTATATGGTGAAATTTTCCTATTCATCATAAATGACATGTCTTGGGCCAGCTGATTTTTCATTGATGGAGGGGAGATTCTTGGGGAATTGCTCTTCATTTTGCCATTTAAAGGCAATATATTTGTAGCCCAGGATCAGAATACACTCCAAAATTGTCACAAGTGGGGAAGAGAATAGAATGGGGCAATTTATAATGCTTTCCATGATCAAAATTCATCCCACCTTCATTTCCAAAGCTCAAGGTGGAGGGTGATTTTTTCCATGAGTTGTCTTGTTGGAAGGCAACTTATTTTCATGATTGATGGCATGGGGATGAGAGATTCACATGAGGGATGAAAAGTCCCATTATATATCAGATCTCATGCCTCAAGGAGGCCCTTAGATAGCTCTTGTTCCTTCATGGATACTTGTTTCTACATGATAGCTATTTTGTGAGTGTTCACCCCAAGGCTAGATTGCATATGTTGGAGGGACAATTGGAGACTTGATCGCTGATATGTCATCCATTTTATTGAAGAGATAATTACATAAGGATGCTACAGGAGGAAGGGCAGAAAGAAGTCAGTTCATCCTTGCAATTTCTTGAGGGCAAGAAATATTTTGAGAGGGGAGGACTGTAATGTTCCAAAATTTAGAGGAACATTAAATTTTGTCAATTTTATGAAGAAGGTGAATAAAATGGGTAGGAGACCCATTCCTTGCATTAATAGAGAATAAAAATCCTCTAAGTATGAAAGAGGATATTATTTGGAGCTGGATTTTACACCTCCATGTGTGAAAGGAGGTTTTTGCATACATGCTTGGCCAAGGTTGACCAAGTCAAACTGCGTTGGCATGAGTTGGAAAGCACTATGTGGGACAACGTAGGAGGGAAGATTATAGAGGGAGGAAACACTAATTCGAAGTAGGGCCCATGGAGGGAAGGCTCACTTGTTTAAAAGAGGAACAAGGCAGCCATTGTGGATATCATTGATCATTTCACATTTGAGTCTTAGAGACTTGTTGCTGCATCTTGTTGTTCAACAGAGCTGCAGTGCCTTCGGGCACGAGGGAGTCCTGTTGAGGATTTACTCTCATTATTGAGTAGCTCATGAAGGATTGCACTCCATTCCCCATATTTCTGCAGCAGTTATTGTGCAATGTTGCTGGGTGTTGCCGGGGAGGTTTCCATACACCATCCGGAGCTTGTTTTTCAGTGGAGAGAGGTTCTATTCATTGTGAGATTAGCAAAGGTGGTTCTTGAGCATATCCCACCATATTTGGCATCAGGCCAACCACTTTCTATCAGAGGCAACGCAGTCCCTCTCTTAGACAACGTTCTCATTAGTGATTATTTGCTGTGAGGGATTGACATTCATTGGAGGAGAAGTCTTGGGTGAAAGGATCAGCCTTTCACTTCAGATTTCCATTGGAGGAGGATTATTCAGTTGTTTCAGTCATTTCAGCTTTCTCCATGTATTTCCAGCTCTTGAGTTGCTACTGCCCAGCAACTCCGGAATTTTTGCAAAATGCCATTTTTGTATAGATTTCAGCCAATCCTTTTAGAGGATTGATGTTATGTATTTTTAGGGGTTGAGATATTACTCCCCCTTCTTTATTTGAGCCCATATTTCTATATCATTTTATTTCATTGTTTATGTAGTACTTCCTCTATAAAAATGCGTAGTCATGGCCTAGGGCTTTAGTTATGCAGCTATGTATTTCATATTTACATGTACAAGTTTCTTGAGGCTTCTAGTGCCTAGCTTGAGTGATCATTTCTTCAAGGAGTTGTATATTTTATTTCTACTATGATCTAATATGATGGCCATTGAGTTATCCATCATTTCATGTGTATAAGATTCACTGCTATTTACCATTTGATGTATTTGTTATTGTTGTAGCTGCAATGTTGGGGTTATCTTAAGAGATTCCCAATCTTGTTGTATTTCCCTATTGGGGATATTGTCCTTTGATAATCACTCTATAGACAGAGTCTGATAGTGGGCCAGGTAGCCTCTGGAGCTCATCCTTTGTTCAAAGGTGACAAATCCAGTAAATTCCCCAGCAATCTATCTCTTGAATAGATTTCCTTTGTCGATTGACAATGTTTCTGAAAAAGGAACATTACATCTTTGCACATTAATTTTCACTTTTTATCACTCAAGGAAAGATGAGATTCTTGGTAATGAAGAAGCAAATTTTCTATATATTTTTAGGCCCTCCTGAAATGAATCACCGAACATAGAGAAGTCATCCATATAGATTTCCACACACTCAAGGTCAGAAAAAATGGTCAAGACTGCCCTTTGAAAGGTATCTGAGGCATTAAATAGCCGAAAGGGAAGCACTCGGTATGAAAATGTACCCCATGGACATGTAAAGGTGGTTTTTTCTTGATCCTTAGGTGTAATCTGTATCTAGTTATAACGACTAAAGCCATATAGAAAAGATAATTGCTTCTTACGAGCAAGGGTATCAAGCACCTGATCGATGAAAGGAAGGGGGAATTAATCCTTAAGAGTGGCTTTATTCATCTCTCTATAATCAATGCAAATGTGCCATCTCCCATATTTTTTCGGGACTAACACCAATGGGTAGACCCATTGGATGTTAGAAACAGGATAGATAAAGTCAACATCCAAGAGCTTTTGAAATTATTCTTTTACAACATCTCTTAGAGTTGGGTTCATGTGCCTTTGGGGCTATCGAACAGGTCGGGCTCCATCCTGAATATAAATATGATGAGTACAAGTTTCAAGAGGGATGCCTTTCATATCTCCGTAATCCCATGCAAAGGCATCAAGATGGTTTCACAACAAATTTACAAGCTACTCTTGTTGGGATGAATCCAAGTCTGAACTGATATGCAAAGATTTTCCTGGACTAATCTCTACAAGAGTGGTATCTGGCTCAAGAGTACTCACTGGAATTGCTAGAGATGGCGATGAGGGAGTTTGATAGATGTGACTTTCCTAAAAATCTAGACTAAAAATTTGGCTCAATGACTCAAAATTAGGCATGGTGTCTTGATTTTTCAGGAAGTCATGTATCTCACTCTCCTATGAGAACTCAACACAATGGTGTAACATGGAGATAGATTGAGTCTCCTCATCACTACTTTAATCTAGCCACAAGGTGTCTCAGAGCTCCTGAATTGATCTAGCAGGTGGATATAAGGTGACCTTATTCCTAGAATCTCCATGGGAAATATACATGTCACCAGAACGACATCCAATGTTAGAATCGGCCATAGTAAGCCATGGTTGTCCCAAGATCAAGGGATGTCCTCCCACAAGATTCCTTGGTTGAAGCACCATGAAGTCTATGGGATATTCCCAGAATCTAATGAAAAAATCACATCATCCAACACCCCTTCTCGCTTGATTTTAGATATGTCTGCCAATATAAGCACAGTGGGACTACGATGAATATGGACCAATCCACGTTGATCCATGGTTTTCTTGGTCATAACATTAATGGCTACCCCCAGGTTTATAAGCACATTAGAGACACGAACATCG
Source organism: Pinus albicaulis (assembly GCA_034641835.2). Classification (NCBI taxonomy): domain Eukaryota; kingdom Viridiplantae; phylum Streptophyta; class Pinopsida; order Pinales; family Pinaceae; genus Pinus; species Pinus albicaulis. Next base: position 1,206,683,362 of record CM076578.1, on the reverse strand, counting down.
CCTATCTGAACAAAGACATCAGGGTTTCCGGGGTCAATGTATTTTTCCATGGGTATACATCTCATCATTAACTCTGCTGCTCTTCCAACAAATTGAATGGTTTAGGGTTCCAATATTCTCCTTCTTGGGTTATTGAGACATATATCCCTAATGATTTTTGTACATATGGGGATTTATTTGATAGCCTGGAGAAAAGGTACCTTTATAAAAACATTCCTAAGCTCAGAAGCCAAGCCAGACTCGAGAATGGGGTCATTCCTCTCCACAACAAGCCTCTCTGAATAGGGAGGCTGATTTGAATAGGATGAAAAAGGATTTGAAGGTATATGGATGGGATAAATGGTGACATCTATCATAGAATGGCCAGGAATTTCCTCATCAAATTTCTCTTCGATAATCACCACAGGTTGCTTCTTCTTGTCTGAGGTTAATATCTTCCCCGATATCAATTGTAGATCATTGACCCCAGCTGGAATATACTAATATATGGATGGAAAAATAGGGTTCATAGAATGGATCATTTGTACCGCTTTGTTATTGGGATTTGGTATGGGTTGGGAAAGAATTTGAGGAGGTTGAAATGGTGGAGGTAAAGGTAATGGTGGCATAGGTTGACTCAGCTGGGGAAATGATGGTTGTGGCATTGGGTAAGGTGCATATGTTGGTGGGTATGATTGCATTAGTGCTGGAAAGGAATGTTGTGAATGGTTTGGACCTATCCATCCTTGTTGCAAAGATTGGGAGGGTTGTCCATAATGATATTAGTTCCCATGTTGCCAATGTTGAGAGTGACTATTGTTAGGATAATAATATGGATGTGCATTATAACCGAAAAATGTGGTGGAAGTTTAGGAGCCATACTTGCACTTACCTAAGGCCTGTTTCTGTGTGCTCCCATAGCATGCAATGATTCGACTTCAGGTTGTCCTCCCTCAAATACAACTTTTAGCCCTAGTATGGAAGGAATTTTCTCCGTGACATGGTTCTCTGCAAAAATTGAACATTTATTAGTTCCTTTAACATCAAGAGGACATTCTCTTAAAAGATGTTTTTTTCTACATTTTGGACAAAAAATAGATAATGACTCTTGTTCTTCTACAAGTTTTTGCTGAAATTTCAAAGAGTCTATTTGTTTGCTAATGGTATTCATTATTTCAATTTCCATATTATCCATTTTTTTCTCCAAACCAACAATCATAGCATCAGTATATTCAGTTTTCTTATTTATGTTTCGAATTCCTTTACCAGATCTATATTGATTCCTTGAGAATTTCCTGCACAAGTCACTGATTTGATCTGGGAAATATATCCTTTTCCTAACATATTTAAAATATTCCTAGCATCATCAGGAAGTCCACGTAATAACAAGGTCCTAATGGTACTCATATCAAATTTGTGCTTTGACCTTTGAATTATATACAAGGATCTATCTAAGTAGTCCTCTAGGGTCTCATCATCATTTTGCACAATAGTAAATATTTCATCTTGAATATCTCTAATTTTACAATATTCCTGATATTTTTACAACAACGCTCTCTTTCTCTGTTCCCAAGAAGCTATAGTGTTTCCCCCTAGTACCATGAACCAACACAATGCTGCATCCTAGAGAGTTGTAGGAAACAAATTTAATTTCTGAGCATCAGATGAATAATCATAACTCCTACACAAGATATCAAACTCAAATAGAAAATATTCTGGGTCTTCGTTTACCTCACCATAGAAATGAGGAAGAGGTGATGGTGGTATGTTCTTCATTTGCACAATTACATCAAGATCCACAATTGGAAATCCAAAAGTGGATTTTTCCTCATTTACCTGATTTTCGCCAGTTCCATCGTCATGGTCCTCATGATCTACCATTTATTTTCCTCCAATATAACCGCTCTCAACAGGCTAAGAAGGTTGAATATTGGTTCCAATAGTCTCCTTATTCCCCTTCATGGTCTGTGTCACTCCTAGACTACTGTTGTCAGAGTCCAAGTGGACAGTTCCTACATGATGTGTCTGGGTTTGTTTGGACTTTTTGCCTAAAAAAGAAGGCCCAATATGAGAATTTTTTTCATATTTACCAATATTTCCTTGGCCCTTAGTGGGCTTAAGACCCCTACCCCTTTTAGGCATTCATTTCAAAAACTAACAAAACAAAAATTCAATAAAATGTTGTAATTTAAAAGTAACTTAACACCTATAAATTCCTTCAATCAATAGAAGTACACTGGAGAAAAAATAATATCATAATTACCCCTATTGTAGAAAAATGGAAAATTCTTACCAATTCAAATCGCCTCCCTGGCAATAGCACCAAAATGTTGGGTGCAGGAATCGTAGTTAAGAAAACTCCTTTCAACACTTAATTGTCAACCCGAGGTTCGTAAACTTAGAGATGAAGCACATGAAATGCCAGAAGTGGTATGAAATTTTCCTATATATTCCTACTTCTCAAATCAAGATCTTACAGAATTGAAAAGAAATATCACAAGCAAAGAAGTTCTAGTGCCAGAAAGCGAAAGAAATTACTTTGCGAAGAAATTAAATAAAGGAACTTTCACACTTGCTATAAAAAAACATGATTGTTGAAATAAAATTCTATGTTTATCTCCAGTATGGGTGTTGGCAGGTTCACAAGTGGGCCCTTGGAAAGATCCACCTCCTTAAGGATTTTCCTTCATGCACCAAGTTGCTATTCCCGTACTCCTACAATCCGCTTGCACTAGTACAGGTACAATACTTAGGTGAGGAAAGTATATTTTTCACTTGCAATGGAGATTTATGTCTTCATGTAGGGGGCTCGAAGCTTCTGGCTTCGAGCACTCTGTTCCTGTAATAGGATATTGGTTCCTGTACTGGAACAGAGATTCCTGCACCAAGTTTCCAATTACTTTTGAGAAAAGAAAGGGCATGTTAATCTATGAAAGAATTTTTCAAAGGTGAATCAAAATTCAGAAATAAATTGCACACGTCAAAAGGAATGCTTCAACAAACCTGAATCTTGCAGTGAAAATAACTTTGAAATAAAAAAAACTCCAAAGTTAAAGCATACTTTTTTCAATGCAATGAAAGAAATAGCTCAAGCATGACAACATGATTTTATCCCTGTGATATTATTTACATAAATCAGATCTGCCTCTAATCTTTGTAGACTCAGAAAGGTTCCTTTTAATTGTTCAAATTTACGTTTTAATTATTTCCTTTTAGAAATATGAAGTGCAGGCACATATCGATGTATCGTAACAACATTCGTTCATTAGTTAACCAAACACATTTTAATTCCTAAGATTTCACTCTTAATATTGAAAAGACTTCTAATTACTAATGAAAATTGACTTGCAGAAATAAATCAAATTCTTTGAAAAGGAACGAAATGAAACAATCTTGCTGTGATGAACCAAAAATTTATGTCGCATGAATTATAATCGCACTAGTGCAGGAATGTTCTTACACTACTCCAGGTGGAAATCAATTATGATTCGTGGAAAAGAAAATGACTGAAAATAAATCAAACTGTAATTAAACACACCACATATCCATCACACTTGAATGTTAAGGAAATGAAGCCATAATTATTATAAATAGATGAATTACAAATTCAGTCCACACCTTGCATAAATAAAATTAACACGCACACCTTTAACCGGACGAAAACACGAGAGGGAAAACGAGTTGGGTTCGCTGGGCCCTAGCCAACCAGCTCGTTTCTTGTTTTAGGAAATGTAAAGATTCAACGCTCAGATATGCATCAGTGATAGATCAAAATGAAATATGTAAACAACATGGCATGGCTCCTTGTATTAATTCAATTTAGAAAAAATACATTATTAGTACAGATCCATCCTAGAACGAGGGCGACAACACAAATTTACAAATTTTCCAGAGTTACAGTAGCATGGCTATCGCTCCCTAATTTCATATCTAAGATCTAGATTTATACAACCCTTTCGGCCTTGGCCATAAAAAAATTACATACTGTCATCTAATTCCAGCCTTTTGGCTTGAACGGAATAACAACCGACGCTACAAAATAAGCCATTGGTTATAATAAAACACTAGAATATTCGTTGGTCGACGATCCAATATTTAGCCATATCCCTGATTATCCTCTGCTCTGAATTCCACTTAAGATCACTGCAATTGAATGGTTCAAGTTGGAATGAAAAGCCCGCATTAGGTAATGAGCTGTTGCGGAAGTCTAGGAGCAGTCGGGTGCCAACGGTGCAGGAATCTTCCTACACTATACCATGCTGATTCGAGATTAATACATTCTCTTATCAAAATACTTAGGAAGAGAAATATTAGTTGCAAGAATATAAACGACATAAAATATATTTAAAAAATGATTAATTAAGTACCTACTAAACCTTAAGTATGAAATATAAACTAGTGTAAGGATAAGACAAGATTCTTGGACTAGTGCAGGTATACGAAAGTTTATGAAGATAAAACAAAGTTTTATGATCGTGATTTTAAGGTAGGAAAGGGGTTTAAAATGAGGAATTTTCACCTATTAACAATACAAATGATAATACCTCCTTGGTATATATAGGATTCTAAGGGGTCACAATATAATTAGAGCCTACATAACAATAATAATGTAAGGGCACAACAATGACAATAATGGGCTTCTATGGGGCACAACAATAACAAAATGGGAGATACATGGGCATAACAATAACAATAGGGGATTACACTTGTATTATAGGGACCTAACATATTTGGAGTAATACTAGTATCAAAACTAAAAGAGATATATCTTTTTCCATTGCTTTAATGTTTCGAACTACATCAATATTCAAGACTCCACACAAAATGAGTATATTGAAATTGAAGGGGTTGAAAATGCAATTAGAATAATTGCTAAATAGGGATATATTCCCCCAAGTGTCGCACCTTGGGGAGCACTAGTGCTCCTTTTAAAGAATAAAGATCAAAATTTGAGGTTATGAATTGAATTTAGATAGTGGAACATTGTCACTATGAGGAAAAATTTCCTTTTCCTAGAATTGATGACTTGTTTAATCAACTATGAGGATCAAATATATTCTCAAATATAGATATAATATTATGCTACCATAAGGTAATATTAATGGATGAAACCATCATCAAGACTACTTTCAATACCAGGTATGGACGCGATGGATTTGTAGTGGTACCATTTGGATTGACGAATGCACCAATGACCTTCATGTGCTTAATGAATAGAATATTTAGAAATTATGTAGACAATTTTGTAATTGTATTTTTAAATGGCATTATTATTTTTTCCAAGTCATAGGAATAGCATGAAAAACATTTAAAATTAGTAATACATGTGTTAAGAGAGAATCAATTATGTGTTAAGTTAAGAAAGTGTTCCTTTTATCAGAGGTCCATTAATTACTTGGTACATGTAATTTCAAAGGAAGGGATAATGGTAGATCTAGAGAATATTTAAGCAATTAGCGGATGGAAAAACCCTAAGAACATAATTGAGGTAAGGTCATGAATGAGGCTTGTTGGATATGATAGGAGATTCATAAAGGGATTCTAAGTGGTGGTGGTTAGATAACTTTACAAATACCATCTATATATAGTTTGTATGAGAACAATTCTTGGGACTTGAAACACTTAATAAACATGCCACTATACCAATCCTTTGAAAAAGATCAAGTATTGTAAGGTTACCATACATAATCATACTAATAATATTTACATCGTTCAATTGTTTGTAGTACCATGATTACACACGTTACCATGTGAGAACAATCTACACTATAATCAATCATTTTCACCTTGTACATGGAACCTAAACCAATCATAGTATTATGAAGGTTTACCATTCATAATAAATTGTAAACCAACATATATGAAATTATAAATATCCAAATATCATAGGATTATTGGGAAAACATGAGTTAATAGACTTCAACTACACTATGTGCACAATAGGAGAATACCTTATGGCCTCAAGGATGGTCTAGATTATGGATCATTTAGGGCTTTAAAGGAATTTGTATAGGTAGTCCTTTATTCATTGTGAAACTTCAAAACTATATATGTGTTGACCATTTTGAGTTAAAAAATAACCACATATAAGAACATAATTTAAAAACAAGAATTAACATTTTATTTTCATGAAGGTATTTTGGCATTCCACTTGCATGCCCATGCAATCAAACCACCTTGTTTAATTAAGTAATATTTCGTCAAGTTGTGTACACATTATTAGTATTTTGTATTTATAAATTATATACATTCATTTTTTTTCTTTTTGCAAGAAGCAAATTTTCACTTCAATAAGCATAGAATTCACTCAAAATAAAACTATTATTAATAATAATATGTAGATGAAGGAATTACTTGTGTGGCCATTATGAGTAAATGTTGCACCTGCACTGCTAAGCAAGCATAGTGAACCTTATATTTCTACATGCTCTTCATTATACTTCTTGAAATGCAATGATATGTAGCATGCACATGTAATTATGCATCAAATCACATCAGTCACGGGGTTCAACTCCTTCCTACATCTTCCATACAATTCCATAATAATATAATAATAACTCTTCATCCTTGAATGGTCCCACTCAACATGGCACATGTACCTCTACGACAACTAGTATTGAGTCACTCATCATGGTATACCAATATATGACCATGTGTGACTATATGGAACATGGAAGTCCATCATTACAACTCTAAGAGAATGTAAGTATATCTATAACAATCTTATTGAATTTACAAAATTCATGGAACTCTTCAATCCCCAAACCTCAACTTGAAAGGTACAATAACCCTATCCATTTGGAGGGTATTGTTAGGTCCTTGTATTACTAGTATAGTCCCTTATTGTTGTTAGTGTAACCCCCTTATTGTTATTGTTGTACCCCTGTAACCCCCATATTGTTATTATTGTGCCCTTACATTATTATTGTTAGGTCGGCTAGGATTACATTGTGGCCCCATAGACTCTTATATATAGAGAGGAGGTTTTGTCATTTGTATCATCGAAGAATTTTTCATTTATGTAATGTATTGAAGGTTGCCCCCTTGAAGTGGTTGATTTATAAGGCGTTGATCTCTCTTTTCTTCTATTTTTGGAGCTGGTTTCATAACATTTGGTATTAGAGCTTTGGATTCTAGGGTTTCACTGCTCCGAACAGGTCATCATGGAATTTTCACTATAATTTTTTTTCTACGAAGGTTTAGAAGCTGAAATTTTTAGAGTGCGAAGCCAAAATCCTGAGGAACATCATCGCAAAATTTTAGAGCTTGGTTTGAAAGAGTTTCAGAGATATGATCTGTGGAATTTAGGGCTTTTTGCAAGCTCCTCAATTTAACCTAAACATGTCATCACAAAGTTGTTTCTATAACTTTGTTTCTACAAGGGTTCAGAATCGGAAATTTTCACAGAGCAGAGCTGAAATCCTGAGGAACCTCCTGTAAAAATTTTAGATCTTGGTTCACAATAGTTTTGGAGATATTATCTATAGAAGTTAGGATTGTTTTATGCTCCCAAATTTCATATCAAAGAAGTGACCGTCGGAAAAAATCATAAATCTCCTTCTGAGCATCGGATTAGGATTCTATAAAAATCAGTCACAAGTACACGGACTGTAGTTTCCTCTATATCAATTTCAGAGCCGAAGGAGGAAACAGTGACACGTGGAAAATCGTACAAGTTTTCTCTACTGAACTAGTCTACAATTAGGTCATCGTATGAGAGTGGGCATACCTTTGTCTTCAAGAATCCAAATCAGGTCAGAACTGTGGAATTCAAAAGAAGATTTAGAGGGCTACTTCAGGGCTGAAAGTTAGATATTAAAGATATGAAATCACAAAGATAATTCAGTTTCAATATTGAGCTCCTCAAAATCAAGAAAAAGGTGTGTATTTTTTTTCAAATTGCATAAGTCTTGTTTGAAAAATCAGTTCTAGGTGATTCCAAAGGCCTATTGAGCATAAATATTAGTATTGGGTTCTAAAATGCCTCCTAAAAACAATTCAACACCCATTAAGCATTTAGAAGGCTCTACTATGACTCAGGAAGATGAAGAAATGCAACATGAGATATCAAAATTCCAAGAGCAAGTGCACCAAATTTCGCTATCTCAAAGAGCAACAAAAAATGAAATGGAAGTTTTGAAGAAAGGCATGGAAACTAAGATGGATGGTTTGAAGAAAGGCATGGAAGCTAAGATGGATGGCATGGAAGTTGGCATGGAAGCTAAGATGGATGACATGGAAGCTAAGATCGATGAAAAAATGGAAAACATGAAGAATGATCTAAAAGTAGACATCAAAGGTTTGGAAAAGTTGATACAAGAAATGTTTCATAATTGTGAAAAGATAGTAGAGGAAACTCATGATGAGGACAAAATAAATGTTAATCATGATTTCATAAACTCTAATGTTGGATTAAGGAACCACCATATTCCAAAGATGGATATGAGGAAGTTTTATGGCAAGGATACCGTAACATGGATACTACATATGGAGCAATATTTTGATCTCAATAATGTGCAAAACACACAAAAGGTACGCATTGCAACTTTACATTTAGAAAAAAATACATTTGTATGGTATCGATGGCTTTGATCCCGTAAAAAATTATCACTTGGTCAATTTTTACGGAGGAAATGATAACACATTATGAGGATACAAAGAGAAACAAATTCTTTAGCCAATTGATAAATCTCAAACAAAAGGGTTTAGTGGCAGAGCACATTGAAGACTTCCATAAATTGAATATAAGGGTAACTGATATTCCAGAGGAACACATGATTGATGTCTTCATAGGGACTTTAAAGGATAACATCCAACATGAAGTTAGTGTTTGGGAACTGGATTCATTAGAGAAGGCATTCAGGTTGGCAAGAAAAATTGAATGTAAAATTATGGCGACAAGGAAGCCTACCACTCAAATCTATAAAGATGGAAGTGTTGCTACTCCTATACTTCCACAACCTACAAGGTTGACACCACAACAATTGGAAGAAAAAAGAGAAAAAGGGCTTTGCTACAGTTGTGATAGCAAATACATTAAAGGTCATAAGTGTGCTGAGAAGAAATTATTTTTCATAGATTGTGAAGAGGAGGAAGAAAATGAACAAGAAACTTCAAAAGAAGAGGATATACACCAGGAAGAAACCCTAGAATAAGAATAAATGAGTTCGACCATATCATGTAATGCATTGGTAGGAATTACCACTCCTCAAACTCTCATGATAGAAGGACATATCAAGAAGAAAAAGCTAATAGTGTTGATTGATTTGGGTAGTACCCATAATTTTATTCATTGTAAGGTAGCCAAGGAATTGAATTGTTTCCTATACCCAACACTAGAATGTCAAGTGATGGTTGCAAATGGAGGAAATATAAATTTCTTTGGAAAATGCCATAATATCAAGCTATCCATGGGGGAATATGCATTGAATAGTCCAATGATTTCCATCCCAATGGGAGGTGTTGATGTTGTACTAGGAGTACAATGGTTACAATATTTGGAGATGGTAGCTTTTAATTTTCAAGAACTTTTCTTGAAATTTTTTTTCGGAAGGAAAAGAAATCGAATTATGGGGTATCACAGGGAAGCCAGGAAAGATAATAAGCTCTAATGTCATGACAAAGCTTCTGAAGAAAGAACAACGAGGTGTAATTTCACAATTATGCTCACTAGATGTTCCAACATCAAAATCATCTATTTCTCCAGATCTCCAAAGAGTCTTGGACAATCATTCCAAGGTGTTTGATACTCCCAAAGGACTCCCACCTATTCGTGATCATGATCATGCTATTCATTTGATTCCAGGAAGTGTTCCTCCAAACATCCGGCCTTACAGATATCCTTATGTCCAAAAGAGTGAAATTGAACGTATGATTGCAGAAATGTTAGAGGTTGGTATAATTCAACCTAGTCAAAGTTCTTTCTCTGCTCCAGTATTATTTGTGCACAAGAAGGATGGATCATGGCGCATGTGTCCGGATTATAGGGAGATCAATAAGCTCAATATTAAAGATAAATTTCCCATTCCTGTGATTGATGAATTATTAGATGAATTACATGGAGCAATTTATTCTACCAAGTTGGATCTTCGTTCAGGATATCATTAAATTATAATGAAGACTGAAGATATTCCGAAAATAGCATTTCGAATTCATGAGGGTCATTATGAATTTTTGGTCATGCCTTTTGGCCTTACCAATGCACCTTCTACATTTCAAGGGGTTGATGAATTCCATTTTGAAACCCTTCCTTATAAAATTTGTGCTAGTATTTTTTGATGATATACTAATCTACAACAGGTCTTGGAAGGATCATGTTCAACATGTTGACAAGGTGCTCACACTATTGGAGGAGAAACAATTATATGCAAAAACATTCAAATGTTTATTTGGAGTACAAGAGGTGGAATATCTGGGTCATATTGTATCTCACGAGGGTGTTAAGGTAGACCCTAACAAAATTAAAGCCATTAAGGAATGGAAAGTCCCCACAACCATAAAGCAGTTGCGTGGATTTCTCGGGTTAATGGGGTATTATCGCAAGTTTGTTAAGAATTATGGGAGAATAGCAGCACCTCTAACAACATTATTGAAGAAAGATGCATTTTTATGGACTCCTGAAGCAACTAAGGTGTTTGAACATCTTAAAGAGGCAATGTGCCTAGCACCAGTCTTAGCTACGCCAGACTTCACAAAAACCTTTATTATGGAATGTGATGCCTCAGGAAATGGAATTGGTGTTGTTTTAATGCAAGAAGGAAGACCCATTGCTTTTGAAAGTCATTCAATCAAAGGAAAGTATTTACAAAAGGCTATTTATGAGAAGGAAATGTTGGAAATACTACATGCACTAAATAAATGGAGACCTTACCTAATGGGAAGACACTTCAAGGTAAAAATTGATCATGATAGTCTTAAACACTTTTTGGAACAAAGACTATCTTCAGAAGAGCAGCAAAAATAGGTCACAAAGATGTTGGGTTATGACTTTGAAATAATCTACAAAAAAGGAAAGCTTAATGTTGTTGCAGATGCACTCTCAAGAAATAATGAAGAGGTGGAAGCATTGCTTTGTGCCATTTCTGTTATCCAACCAGATTGGATAACTGAAGCAATAGATGAATGGAAGAAGGACAAAGATGTATGGACACTCATTCAAAAGTTGCAGCAAGATCCTAGTACATCTGATACATTTAGTTGGAAAAATGATTCCTTATGGTACAAAGATCGCTTATATCTTTGTAAGAATTCCCAACTAAAACAAAAGATTGTTCTGGAATTGCACACTTCTCCTTTAGGAGGACACTCAGGATTTTTAAAAACTTACCACAAGGTGAAGAAAGAATTTTTTTGGGATGGCCTTAAATCTAATATTCAAAAATTTGTGGCGGAATGTTTGGTTTGCCAGCAGAATAAAGTGGAAACAATTAAGACCCCAGGACTTCTACAACCTTTATCCATTCCAAGTCAACGTTGGGAGGATATTTCAATGGATTTTATCACAGGTTTACCTAAGTCCGAAGGAAAGAGTGTCATCATGGTGGTAGTTGATAGACTTACCAAGTATGCACACTTTTGTGCATTATCTCCTCCATTTAAAGCAAGTACAGTTGCTACTACATTTATGGACAGAATTCAAAAGCTACATGGAAGCCCAAGGGTTATTGTGAGCGACAGAGATCCCATTTTTACTGGAAATTTTTGGACAGAGTTATTTTCTTGTTTGGGTACTCAATTAGCTCATAGCTCATCTTATCATCCTCAATGTGATGGTCAAACTGAGATAGTAAATAAATGTTTGGAAGGATATCTTCGTTGTTTTGTATCTGATAAACAAACACAATGGGTCAAGTGGTTACCTCTCGCTGAATGGTGGTATAACACTTCCTTCCATACTGCAACAAAAATGACCTCATTTATGGCACTTTATGGATATCATCCACCATCGATCACATCATCTTTAAGGGAAAATTCGAAGGTTCAAGCAGTGGAAGATCACATCGAGCATCAGCAAGAAGTTCTTCAACTCTTAAAGGATAACCTGAATTTGGCACAAAATCGAATGAAACAACAGGCAGATCAACATCGCAGCGAGAGAAGTTTTGATGTAGGAGATTGGGTATTTTTACGGCTACAACCATACAAAAAAATGTCCCTCAAGCAAGCTAAGAAGGATAATAAACTATCACCAAAGTACTATGGTCCTTACAAGGTGTTGCAAAAGATTGGTTCTATGGCATACAAATTGGAGCTTCCTGCTTCTTCACGAGTACATCCAGTTTTCCATGTTTCATGCTTAAAGAAGGTTATAGGTGAAAATCTTCCAGTTCAAACAATATTGCCGGAACTTGATGAGGAAGGAAAAATAATATTGGAACCTGAAGTGGTCATGGAAACAAGAACTCGACAGCTACGGAATCGATCAATTTCAGAGTATCTCATCAAGTGGAAGAACTTACCCACTGAAGATTCTACATGGGAGGATGAGAATTTTATACAGAAGCACCCGGAGCTACTCAAGCGTTGAGGACAATACTTTTTTGAAGGAGAGGAGCATGTTAGGTCCTTATATTACTAGTATAGTCCCTTATTGTTGTTAGTGTAACCCCCTTATTGTTATTGTTGTACCCTTGTAACCCCCATATTGTTATTATTGTGCCCTTACATTATTATTGTTAGGTCGGCTAGGATTACATTGTGGCCCCACTAGAATTACATTATGGCCCCATGGACTCCTATATATAGAGAAGAGGTTTTGTCATTTGTATCATCAAATAATTTTTCATTTATGTAATTTATTGGAGGTTTCCCCCTTGAAGTGGCTGATTTCTAAGGCGTTGATCTCTCTTTTCTTCTATTTTTGGAGCTGGTTTCATAACATGTATTTTGACCCCCATGCATCTTAAAAGGCTAGAATCATTAGCTAACAAGGTACTCCACCCCAAGAATATTGAAATTTATGCTGACCATAGGCATATAAAAGGTACATTGACCCAAAGAGTCTTGCAAGGTAGCCCCATCACCTCATTAGGCACTTAGTCTTGGTCAAAATTCAATCATCATAGCTTAAGGAGTCTGAGTATGACTCCAAATATCTCTTAATTAATTAATACCTTTGAAGATAAAATAAACACTAGTATAACATTATTTATTGAGTTTGACCCTATATCATAATATGTTTCTTAAGTAGATATTTTTCTTTCATAGGAGTGGGATTTCATGAGATCTTTGTTGAACCGACCTTTTAGACCCATGGGATGGCTCTCCTCTCCAAATCCCAATCATGTCATAAAATAAAAACATTAGTTATAGCATGTATCAAACCATGGCCAAAATGTAACTAACATAAAGTTTCATATTTTCAACCATGTATCATCAAAAGTAACATAACATCATAATTACATGATCAATACTTAACATCTACTAAGCAATAATAAAAGTATAATTTTTGTAATAATGTTCACTCTTATGTCATTATGCACCTATATAAAGATAATATAGATACTTACACCAATGGATATAACATGTGCCATTATTCATGATATATGCATTATGGAATACTGGGAAAAACTCATTTCAACACATATTACAACAACTTTATAAAACATGACAATAAAAAAATTTCATAACATGTGTGGAAACATGACAATCAACAATGCATAAGTAGATAAGAAAGTTAGAAATATAGATATCACATATGATGCCATAGCAAGAAAATCAAAGATTTTAAATCTAGTATTTGTATTTATTAATGTTGGGTTTGATGGGCCTCCTATACAGGTACAAATCAAGGCCCATATGGCCATCCTTCAACATGGTTTTACCTCTCTATTTGCATTTGATGGAATATTTTTAACATAAAATGTGGTAAATAGGAAGGTTAAGGAATATTTTTCATATCTTGTAGCCTAACATGTTTAATGTGCAAGAAAAGGATAATTTCTTGTGCAAGAGTACGCTGGAAACTAGGAGGAGGAAAAATAGGAGGCCTATTCCTTGCATTAACCCACTACAACTCGGTTGGTTATTGTGTAGTTACTACACTTAGTGGCTGCGAGGACCTCAGGAGACTAGATCCACTTTTATAGGTATTTTGGAGGAAAACAACCCTTATTCCAAGGAGGCTTCCTACTCACTCATTTTTGTATAAATAAAGAAGCCTAAGATCTCAGAAGGATTCAAAATTTAAAGGAAAATAGTGACTGATAGAGCTAGAGATTGTTACTTGTCATTTCCACTTCCATGTCATGTATTTGAACGCTTTCTCAAATCAATGAAAATAATCTTGTTTCCTTCAGTCCGTGTGTATTTTAATAGGGCTTAGTTCCCTTGGGTTAGGTAACAACCCAAGCACTCTAGCCTCTCTCTCTTGTACATTTTTGTTATGAATTTCCTTCTCTGCACTTAACTTGGATGTGTCTCTTTTTGCAAGATTTGTTTATATGATTTTTTTTTTCCTTTGCAGATTTATATGTTATTTCTCTTGAAAATGTGGCTACAGGATTTGTAAGGGAAAGAAAAAAAAATATGGTTTTTCTCTTGATGAAATAGTTATATATTGGTTTAAATTCAACTCATTCTTTCCTTTGTAGTTTTATTTTCTGCAATTAGTATTTTTGACATCCTTTAGATATTGATGTTTTGTGAGTTGAATAACCTCCTTGTGTGCATGTGATACCTACTAGATTTTAAGGGAAATCAACATCATTTCCATTTGCATACCCACCTGTTGTACTATACAACACCCCCCATTTATTTTTACTAAATAGGGACCCTTTAAAATAAAATTGAAATTTATTAGTTTGATTTTATCTTAGCCTAAGCCTTAAAACTTTAGGAAATAAAGTTTTTCCCTTTTCTCTTTGATTTCTTAGCACTCATCACAAATCACATAGCTTACGAGCCTAACGACTTAAAACATATTAAGTCTTGCGAGTTGTGATATGCGCTAAAAATTTTTTGAAGTCATATAAAACGCTCATTACAAAATCTCTAAACATCGCTTTAAAAAGAAAATCGCATCGCACCTTTCTAAAATGATCAAATTATAACAATTCGGTAAAAGTTGCGGTGAATCGTACCCGACGAATTAATAAAGAAATTACCATAAAACTTCAAGCTTCCAATAAAGTGCATCACCATGATTCCTTAAGCGCACTTCGCATTTCGCAGAAAATAACCAAATGCAAGTTTTATTATCATATGGAAATTGTGATCTGCAATTTGTGCATATCACACTTTACGATATTCATCGGTAATAGAAAACATAACTAATAGAAATAGTTTCAGGTTGCGATATGCGATAATTGATAGTTATTTCTCAAAGTGTGCGAAATTATTCATATCTAATCAACCAGATATAAGATCTAACGTCTTTAATTGATCGATAAACATTTCACGTAAAGGTGTGTAAGAGAATTGTTTGAAAGAATTATGGGTAATTAACGACATTTAATAAGAGTAAGGTTTGAAAGATTCATATCTACTTTGAGCATGTATTGAATGATTGAACATATGATTTTGATTACATCATTTTAACTATATCGTTCTCTCCATTTACCTTAAGATCTAAATCTCGCTCTGTTCGCTTAAATTCAAGGAACCACTTAACGAAGCAAGAATTACAGGGATGAGTAAGAAAGGTAAGGAAATTTCCCAAGCATCATCTGCTGAAGAATAGGATATGTCTCCCTTATTCTCAGATACCACCTGCAACACGGATTGCGGCAGTTCCTCATGGGAGGCAATGTATCAGTTCTTCAAGAATGAAAAACCAAGGGTAAAAATCAAAGTTTCTATAGCAGGCACGTCAGTTCCTTCAAACCCAACCTATTTCGACGTTGCATGCTCATTCATTCATAAAGTAGCAGCAAAGAAAAATATTCTCCCCTATACAGATATGGTTAAGTGGGTAATTGACCACTTGAACATAGAAGATAGAACATTTAAGGATTCAAAGGGCGAGAATATTGGTTCATTCAGGGCAGAAGATTTGATGACAATGTATCACTTACCCATCCCGTAACAGAACTGTGAAAAATATTTTGTTCAAAGCTTTACAAAGAAACATCAAGACCTGATGAAAGTTATAAAGGAATGGAAGGATGACCAAGGAAGGCTCAAACGAGACAAACTCGGTATGTACCCAATAGCACAAATTCCTTCCCCTTATTGCTACGCTGCCAGTATGTTGTGTAGATTGTTTGAAAATACTGATACTACAATATTTTTCTGCAGATTGGGTCCCATTAATTGTCACAATCGTCAATTCTTTAATTCTGAATTGGGAAAATATCCTCTTTGATAATTTGGTCAGAAGTATCATGGATTATAGAAGTAAAAGAAGTGTTTCCTCTAGGGTAATACCCCCATTTTACATGAGTGCCTATGTCATGGACACAATTTTTTTTTGTTCGAGTTTTCCAAACATGGGATCAAAAGGGATGGCCCAAGACCCTACTACAATCCACATTTACCACAGAGCCCTTTGGGAGTCATATTTTCATCTTCATTTTTACAAAAATTTCCATAGAATCATACTACCTATGCACCATATTATATTCAATAAGAAAGCCCCTAGGATTTCCAAAGAGGCTAGTACAGACATTTTTCCCATTTCCAGATGGTTTGCCAAAGAAAGTTTCACCTATGTCAAGGTTTTCGGGAGTTATGCTTCTCCCCACATCCTACCATATTATGTTCCTGACAAGCTACTTGCTAGAGATATTTCTTACCAACTTGTGGTAAATGGTATTTCGAAACAACTCAAAAATTCTAAGAAGGCCATTTGCCCTAATTTCCCTTTATTGTGCGGTAATTTTGCACTCTTTGATATTGGTCATGCCTTCAAGGAAGCTTCAAATGTTAATTTATTGAATTTGGCTATAATGCCAAAGAGGCCATATGACCCCATTGTAATTAAAAATTACATCACAAAGCTCAAGTTGAAGCCTTTTCTAAAAGAGATTGATATATTTGATGATTACTTTCAAGGTATTGTAAAGTTTTCAGATGTACTAAATTTTTCATCCAGTCAACTCAATCAGGATGACCTGGAATCCTTCCAAGCACATAGAAACAAGAGACTGGAAAGGATTCCTTTAGACTTATTAATTATTGAAGATGTTAACATACCAACTCCAAGTATTAGCTCAGATAATGAAGCTAAATACATGTCTGAAAATTAGTTAGCGCAATTAGAACATAATTATCAGAATTTGGATCATTCTGATAATGAATCCAAAAACTGAAATGAGAGCCCAGAAAAGGTAATTGATCAAGTAATCAAAGAGATTGAGATGTAAGAGAAAGAAGAAATTAATGGAACTAAATCTCTTCCCAAGAAGTTCAGCACAACCAAAATACATCTAATCAGGTAGAATAATTTCAGCCAAAGGATTTGAAGATTGATCAAACTACCAGTTTTCAGACACCAGAACATTCTCATAAATTAGTAGAAACTGCTACTCCACTACAACAAGTTCCTGAAACTCATGATTGCGAGATCATTATGACCTACTCAACAGAGCAGATAGTTTTACAAATAGAAGAAATTCCTTCACTGGATATCTTCTACAGTCCTAATCGTAAGGTTGTATTCAAGAGGAGAAAGAGGAGACGAATAGAAGATACAGTCTCAAATCTTACAAATGAATCTGTTGATGTATTATGGACAGATCCTCTAGCTAATCCTACTTAACATTTAACCAAGCTATCACAGTTTGCAAGGGCATATGCTACTTCCATTTTCGATAAGTCCATTGAAGTTCAAATGTTACTGAAGCAAAGAGAAGATAAAATACAAGATTTAGAAATATTGTTAGAGAAAAAAAATTATAACTCCAGGAGGCAAATGGAATTGAAAATGTCTTAGTTTCAAAGGGATTTTGAAAGGTTAAATTTACAACATCAAATGCAACTTACAAAAAATAAAACACAACTGGAAGTATTAATAAGAAAATTACAAAGCCAACCATGGGTAGATAAATTCATAAGGGAAGAATTGGAAGTGAATGCTAAGATAAAGCAACAAAAAGAAGTATTTTGCCAACAAGCTTATATTACTAGCTCTTCTTATGATTCAAGTGAAATCCTGATCCAGCAAGTGGCTATTCAGAAACTTGAATGTGAGAAAATTGAGAAGAAAATCAATGAATACATTCAATGGAAAGAATATGACTCAGCAAAGGAAATTGATCTACCCCAGGTAGATAAATTTCAAAAGGAAATCTTATATAAAGATTGGGAAGCATAGATAAGGCAAGCAAACAAAGCATCAAAAAAGCATCAAAGTTAACAAAGTAAATTACTGAATCTGTATGTGAATATCTTTTGAAAGTTGAACTTATCAAAGAGTCCACATCTGAAGTACTCTCAGAAATCAAGCTATTGGAAGCACAGTGGAAATAAAGGACATAAATGTATGAAGAAATGATTAAAAAGTAAATAAGTTTGATCGAGAAAATTATTGGAATTTTATGATCAAACCTTATCATCAGTAACAAACCCTACAGTTATTAACCAATTCATCAAAAATATCGCAACCAGCACTTTCAATTGCAATATTCAAGGGACAGATCAGATCAAGAGTTTCACAGCCAGCTCAACTTAAACCTATGCTAGATATTTCTCAACTTCAGGATCAAATCCAAAAGGAAGATCATCATTCATAGTTATATTATTACTTTATTTTCCTAGATTGTAGTTGAAGTTTGTCTTATGAGGATGGTTGTTTGAAACCTCCTCTATTTTTATGTAATAATATATTTTTAAACATATTTAGTTTAGTATTTAAACCCTTCTCATGTATTTAGAGAAGGGTCCAGAAATTTGTCAATTTTTTTTTGCCAAGAATGCACTTCTATAAGTTTGTAAATGCTTTGATGGATTAATGGAACAAAATATGTTATATTTTTACATTTGAAGTTGTTTAACTGATGTTGCACTATTGTAATCTTTAAATTTCTTGAAAGTGAAGAGGAGAAGAAAATCTACTGTCACTTTATATGAGTAGGACTTTGTACATATGGTAATTCTATTCACTTGTATTAATTTTTGCTTTCTAGATTGACAATTACCTTTTTACTTGCATTATATATTAGCACTGTTATCATAAATGAATGTTAAATGAACTTATGTACTAATATTTGTCTCTGTTTCTTATATGATATATAATCACACATATGAATGAGATATATTTTTCACAATTATTTTAATCAAAATATTTTGTTAAAAGAATCTTCTTTACATAATTTTCATCTCTTTAAACTATTAAATAATCTTCATTACTAATAGTTGGAAGATATCTCTTTAGATCACATAAAGGAAGAAACACCCCGAGTATATAGTTGAATAGATGAGTGCTAGATAAATGCACGTGATATATTAAAATCATTTCCCATTGCATGTTATATAAACAAAACTCACCCAAAAATTATCCTTATTGGGAAACTTGTCCCTTCATCCCCAGTTGGAGACACCACACCAAATGGAAAAGGACTTTCTCTAAGGTCCTGACTGGGCGGTTTTCCCCCATGTTGTGGCAACGGAACTCTGAGGACTCAACATTTTGGCGCTAGAAGGAGGGCTAATTGTGAATGGCAAGAAGATATGATCAAACTAAAATTCAATATAAGAGTCTCTCTCCCTCTATATCCCCTTCAACTTCCAGAAAATTAGCCAGATCTAAATCTTTAAAATCTAAAGTTGAACATCCTTCTCCTAAGTCTCCTAGTGATGCTCAACCCATACTGTCTCCCAATTTTCATCAAAATTCCCCTGAAGTTTAGTCTTTGATAGAAAAGTTAGAGATAATATCCATTTCTGCTGAAAATCCTGAATCTTCTCAATCATCTGAGATTAGTATTTCATCTTCTTTACAACCTACAAGAATATTAGCTCGATCAGAAACTCAAAAGACATGAATCCTTCCTTTTGAATTTCCCATCGATACATCTCGAAGGATAATAAATAAGACTAAATCAGAGTCAATCACTAGTGAGATCTCCACCAATAATCCACCCCATTCACCTCCATTACCTCCACTCACTTCCACAACTTCCATTCCAACAATCAATGTTACTTTAACTAGTTCCAATACTCAGACTACTATCCCTTCAACTAGTTCTAACACTCAGCCTGCCTCTTCTTCAACTCAAACTCAATCCATCACATCCACCCAAGGACCTCTGGCAGGCAAAGTAACTCCACCACATGTACAACCATGGAATAATCCAGGGGCTATAAAAATGCCTGCTCCTCTTCATCCTCTCCCAAAATACCCTAAAATATGGTTTCCTAAATTTAATCCTGATGATGGTATTCCAGCTGAAGAACACGTTCATAATTACATGTTAGCCATTAATTTAAAAGAGGTAGTTGAAGAAGATTGTGTTGTAATATTATTTCCATATACTCTCACAGGATCTATAGGATCTTGGTATTTTTCATTACCTGCCTGCTCTATAGCTAGCTGGAATCTGTTCGAAGAACAATTTTTAGATAAGTTTGGGGATGACAGAACCATTGCATCGCTCATCAATGATTTATCAAATATAAAGGCTAAAACAGGGGAGAAAATAAAAGATTTTAATTCAATATTTAATAAATTTCTCAATAAAATTCCTTCTATAGTAGTTCCTGGTGCAGAAGTTCAAATTGAGTGGTATATTTCATCTCTCCCATCCAATATAGCCATTTTTGTTGATAGAGAAAAAATGCCTACATTAGTAGAAAATATGAAGGAATATTTATCTGTAGAGAACCACACAATCGCTCTTGAAAAGAATAATTCCCAGGAAGATAGGAAATCAAAGAAAGTATCCTTCAAAGATGACTAAAAAAAGAAGTCATCTAAAGACCATTTTGATGTAGAAGGTCTTTAGAAAGTTTTAGATACTATGAAAAATGAGATGGCAGATATCAAGAAACAAGTTGCTGAAATTTCTAGTTAAAAAAAGACTTTCAGACCCTTCAAGAAAAATCAGTCTTCTAATTCTCAACCACCGAATATTATATCGAATGTCGAATCCGATCATGATACAAATGAAGAGAAAATAGAGGAAGAAGAAAATGAAGAAGAAGAATAAGTTGAACTAAATGGAATGTGGGATTTTTTCCTACCACATGAGGAACAACAAGAAGCTGTACCAGTGAATACAAGAAGTAAAAATACTACTGAAGCAATTCAGCCAAATAATAAACAAAAGAATTCAACGCCTACAAAATTTAAAATGGTAAGGAAAAAGTCTACATCTAAGACTACACAAACAAACCCTACTTCTTCAGATACTCCATCTACATTAAAGACAATGGTAGTCTCCAACACTATTGAGTATAATGTAGTTGAAGATATGAAAAAGACCAGAGCCAACATTTCAATTCACGAACTTACTAAGTTAAAGCAGCAACATAAAATCTTACTTAGAGATCTAAATGCAGTTCCTGCTTCAGCCTTACCTGCTCCAGTAGTAGTCCAAGTTGCTAATAAAATGGGTAAACCTCCTTCTCCCTAAAAAAAAATGGATGCTACAAACTTAATTATGATAGGTGACCGATCCATCTCTCATAATCCTCCATTGCTTTTAACCTATGATATCTATAATACAAATGGCCATAATTGTTTGATAGACTGAGGGGATTCCTCTAATATCATGCCAAAATCAGTATGTGCTAAGTTGAACATAAATCCTTAGACTTCCCTTGTTCATATAGTACAACTTGATAGAACTAAAGTAGAGGTTGTAGGAGAAATAAATTTTGTCTCTATCAGATTGTCATCAAACACCAAGGCTGCTTAGATAATCGATATATTGGTGGCTCCTGAGTTTTATGGTTTAGTGTTAAGTAGAGACTGATCTGAAAAACTTCATGTATATTTTGGAACAGACTGATCACATATGTGGCTACCACACAATGGAAAACCAAATCAAATCCTGGTAGACCGAGATAAATTCATCAAACACACAATCACCGATCTTGAAGGGATAAACAAGCTAGTAGCATTGAATAATAATATTATTGGAAACTATTCGACAGAATCATTTCTTGGAAATTTTAATGCTCAACTGTCACCCTTTTTTGATAATCTAGTTATCTCTCAAATCGAGAATTTTTTCTAGATAGACACTTCGAAATGTAAAAATTTTGTAGATAAACCAGTAGTTAATTCTTTATTTTGATGGTTCTAAATTTGAAGATGGTGCAGGAGCTGGATATATTTTAATAATCCCAGAAGGAGAAAAAACCATGTTAGCCTGCAGACTTGAATATGATTGCACAAAAAATATAACTGAATATGAAGCATTAATCCAAGGTTTGTACAAAGAAATTGGTCTTGATATCAAATATTTGAAAGTCCTAGGAGATTCAGAAATCATTGTTAAACAAGTAAGAAATACCATTCATTGTCATTCTGGACATTTAAAGCATTACCAATAATTAGTCCAGGAATTGACCATTCATTTCTTAGCCTTCAATATTTCTTCCGTGCCTATAATACAAAGTGCTAGTGCAGATTTATTGGCTAATGTAGCATCAAAATTAATTCCATCTCAAGAATTTAGTCTCGATAGATTCTCCATTGAATTGATTTTTAGACCATCTGTTCCTGACAATATTACTAATTGGAGAGTATTTAATAATGATTCAGATATCATATATTTCCTTACATCTGAAGGATCTTATGATAGTCAAATTTTAGATGAAAATGAACATGACACTCAGAAAAAGGATGAACTAGATGAAAATCCAATTCCTAAGTCAGTTGTCAAATTAGAATACCTTTATGATCTAAAATATAGGTTTAAAAGAGTTACTAACTCTAAAACTCAAAGTTCTACCTTAAGATTTGAGTTAGTAAATCTTGGAACTGATGATAAACCTCAAAATGTCAATTTAGGTGTTGGTCTATCTTATGATGAAAGATTATCATTTATCAAGTTATTAAGGATGTACAAAAGTGTTTTTTCTTGTGATTACACTGATCTTAAAACATATGACACTTATGTAATACAACACACTATTCATATGATTTCAGATGAGAAACCTATACAACAAAAGTTGAGGAAAATTCACCCGAATCTTTAAAATCAAATCCAGACAGAGTTGAAAAAACTCCTCAAAGAACAAATCATCTTTCCAGTTAGACATTCTAAATGGGTTTCAAATTTGGTTCCTGTTAGGAAGAAAAATGGTGATATTAGGATTTGTATTGATTTTAGGAATTTAAATAAAGCATGTCAAAAGGACAACTTTCCATTACCAACCATGGAACAAGTACTGCAAACAATAGCTGGTTCTGAACTTATGTCTTTCCTAGATGGATTTCCAGGATATAACCAAATCCTTGTACATCCAAATGTCAGATTAAAGACTACATTTAGGACTAAGTGGGGAACTTATGCCTATCAAAATATGCCATTTGGGTTAATTAATGTAGGTGCCACTTTTTAGATAGACACAAACACAACTTTTAGAGGACTCATCAGCAAATCAGTGGTTATTTATCTAGAGGACATTACAGTTTTTTCTAGACAAGTAACCAATCATGTGAATGACCTAAAGCAAGTCTTTGAGCAAAGTAAAAAGTATGGAATTTAATTAAACCCAAAGAAGTCATTTTTTGCTTTAGATGAAAAAAAATATTTAGGATTCATTGTGTCAAGGAAAGGTATGTATATTGATCTTGAAATAATTGAAGAAATTAAAAGTATTCCTTTTCCTCATAAAAAGAAAATTATGTAGTCATTTCTTGGACAGAGAAATTTTGTAAAAATATTTGTCCCTAAATTTTCGCAAATAGTTTTACCATTACAAACCATGATTAAGAAAAATCTAGTCTTTAAATGGGGACATAACAAAAGAGAAGCATTTGATTTAATCAAAAAATCCATTATCAATGCTCCATTCTTGACTACCCCCAATTTTCTTGATCCCTTTACTTTATACACCTTCTCATCAAATAAATCTTACACTGTTGTTTTAACACAACTTAATGACAAACAAATTGAAGCACCAATATCATTTTTCAATTCCAATTTGCAAGGCACAGAACTAAATTATTCATCTGTTGAGAAACAAGCATTTGTTGTCTTTAAGGCTATAAATAATTTTAGACCATTTCTCCTTAAAACACACAACAAAATAATAGTTCCATTCTTTGCAGTGAGACAAATATTGATGCAAAGAGAATTAGGAGAGAAAAGGGCTAACTGGGTTACCACTTTACAAGAATATGATGTAGAAATTAAACCTTCTAAAATTGTTATAGGTCAAGGTTTTTGCATAATGGTAACAGGAGCATCCCATTTATCATCAAAGGCAGATTCCGGTAATAATGTGCAAATATCAGAGGTGAGCCTCAACGATGTGCAATATCAATACTCTGATCTCAAGTTTTACTTAAAAAATGGATATGCCCCAACCCAAATCTGTTATAAAACAAAACGTGATTTGAGATTAAAGGCCAAGAAATATGAAATAATCAATGACGTATTGCTTAGAAGAAACTTTGATTCTGTGCTATTAAGATGCTTAGAAAAAACTGAAGCAAAGAAATTTTTGCAGGAACTCCATGATGGACCAGCTGGAGGACATTTTGGAGGAAATACAACAACTCATAAAATCCTGCATGGCGGTTATTATTGGCCTACACTTTTCAAAGATGCTCATGAATATGAAAGAAAATGAAAAATTTGTCAAAGTCCATCTAGAAGACAAAGGAAACCAACCTTCCCATTACAACCAGTTAATATCGAACAACCATTTGAACAATGGGGATTAGATATAATCGGTGAGATTGTTCCTAACTCTTCTAAACAACATTAATATATTCTCACAACTACAGATTATTTGACTAAATGGGTGGAATAAATTCCACTAAAGGTAGCCAGCTATGAGAATATTATTTATTTCAATAGTCAATCTATCATAACTGAGTTTGATTTACCCACTGCTTTATATTTGATAATGCATCTTATTTCTCAGGAACTGCTATGATATAATTTTCAATTAAAAGAGGCTTTAAACTTAAGTATTCTGCAAATTATTATCCGGAAGGAAATGGTTTAGCAGAATCCACAAATGAAAACCTTATTAGAATCATCAAACAAATTTTTGATCAAAATCAACGAAATTGGCATAAGTCATTAATCTTTGCTGTTTGGGTAGACCGAATAACTCAGAAGGCCTCCATTGGCACTTCTCCATTCAATCTTGTTTATGGAAAATAAGTTGTTCTTCCTACCAATATAATTATTTCTTGTCTTGACTTTGTTCAATTTATTGATAAATCTCCTTCTTCTTCCTTACAAGCAAGACAATTTCAAATTCTTAAGCTCGAAGAAGAAAGAGAAAAAGCTAAAGTTAGTCATGCACATCATCAACAAATAGTAAAAGCTTCATTTGATTCAACTTCTGTTACTCCAAAAAACTTTCAAATTGGTGATTTAGTATTGAAATGGGACAAAGCACATGAGGAAAAAGGTAAACACAACAAATTTCAAATACTGTGGTTAGGTCCATTTCAAATCATTGAATAGATAGGCCCATCAACATTTTTATTGCAAGATCTATCAGGAAAAAGAGATTCTTTTCCTGTTAATGGGTAGATTTTAAAGAAATACTTTTCATAGGAGGCAACCCCTTCTATTCCTTGTATATTATTGTCTTTTTTCTTTTCCTTAGGAAAAAAAAGTTGAGTAGTGTTGATTTTTGGCTTTTCAAGTAAACATCTCAAATAATCTTTTTGATTTATCGCTTATAGAAATAAGAAATGCTAAGGAAACAATCAAAAGATTCAAAAGTCAAATAGATTCTATTTTACTGAAAGATGAAATTTCACTGAAGTTATTTATTCTCTGATGAACTCTCATCTTTATAAAGCATGGTTATTATGTTGTCAGTCAAGAAAATGATATTTAACATAGTGAAGAATCTTTTACAAATAAGCAATCTTAAAACTAAAAAAAAAAATTATCATCCAGAATCCTCAAAAGGAACAATGATTCACCCCATCCGGGAAAAATGATCACTTTTTAGAAAGAAATTCAAAATTTATGCTAAAAAATCTTAAAAGATAATAAGTCTCATGATGAGCTTGTTTACCATATTCATAGGGAAATATTTGAACTAACATTACCAATACTGCCTACCAAAATAGGTTAATGACTTGAGATTATATCAAGAGGACAAGGGGTATCATCAACAGCCAGCTTGATCAGTTTAATTACAACTAGTGAATTTCATTGTCAATATTTGGTTACCAAGCCAAGGCAATGGCTTTTAAGTAAATAAAAATACAATAGAAAAAATATACAAAAAAGAAAAGAAAGTTCCAAAAAATATCAAGTGAATAAAGTTGGAATTTATTTTTGAAGATTGTAAGAAAGACTGGATGGGACAGTGAATCATTGATGGGTAAAAGGTAACCCTACCAAGAGCTTAAATTTCCTATTGGATAAGAGGCTCTACTTGTGATAAAAGAGTATATATTTATAAAGCTAATCTGAAAGAGCCACCTGCTTTATCTTTTTTGAACTAAGTACAGACTGATATAGATACTCATACTTTTATTTTTAAAGAGGAATTCATTTGAATTATAATTAAGAGAGGTTTTGTTGCTTAGTGAGATATTATTTATTGAAATTCCTTCCTGCAACTATTTTTATTTCGATTTTTTTTTTAGAAATATCAAAAAACTAACTAGAGATAGCTGGTTCTCCCAAGTGAATTGCCAATTGTTGTACTATATAACAACCCAAATTTATTTTTACTAAATGGGGACCATTTAAAATATCTATGAAATTTATTAGTTTTCTTTTATCTTAGCCTAAGCCTTAAAACTTTAGGAAATAATTTTTTTCCCTTTTCGCTTTAATTTCTTAGCGTGTATCGCAAATCGCATAGCTTACAAGCCTAAAAAATTAAAACATATTAAGTCTTAAAGCTTCGATATGCGCTAAAACTTTTCTGAAGTCATATAAAACACTTGTTACAAAAGCTCTAAACACCGCTTTAACAAGAAAATCACATTGCACCTTTTAAAAACGATCAACTTATAAAAATTCGGTAAAATTTGTGGTGAATTGGACCCGGCGAATTAATAAAGAAATTACCATAAAGATTCAAGCGCCTGATAAAGCACATCGGCATGATTCCTTAAATGCAATTCACATTTCACAGAAAATAACCAAATGCAATTTTTATTATGGTATGGAAATTGTGATCTACGATTTGTGCAGATTGCACTTTGCGAAATTCATCTGTAATAGAAAACAGAACTAACAAAAATAGTTTTGGGTTGCGATATGCGATAATTTATAGTTATTTCTCGAAGTGTGTGAAATGATTCATATCTAATCGACTGGATATAAGATCTAACGTCCTTAATTGATCGATAGATATTTCACGTAAAGGTGTGTAAGATAATTGATTGAAATAGCTCTGGGTGATTAATGACATTTAATAAGAGTAAGGTTTGAAAGATTCATATCTACTTTGAGCATGTATTGAATGATTGAACGCCAGATTTTTATTATATCATTTTAACTATATCTTTCTCTCCATTTACCTTAAGATCTAAAGCTCACTTTGTTCGCTTAAATTCAGGGAACCACTTAACGGAGCAAGAATTACAGGAATGAGCAAGAAAGGTAAGTAAATTTCACAAGCATCATCCACTGAAGACTAGGATATGTCTCCCTTATTCCCAGATACCACCTGCAACAAGGATTGCAACATTTCCTCATGGGAGGAAATGTATCAGTTCTTCGAGAACGAAAAACCAAGGGTAATAATACAAGTTGCGACAATAGGCACATTAGTTCCTTCATACCCAACCTATTTCGAATTTGCATGCTCATTCATTCATAAAGTAGCAGCAAGGCCAAAGATTCTCCCCTATACAGATATGGTTAAGTGGGTAATTAACCACTTTAACATAGAATACAGATCATTTAAGGATTCAAAGGGTGAGAATATTGGTTCATTCAGGGAAACATATTTGAGGACAATGTATCACTTACCTGTCTCGCATTAGAACTATGACAAAGTTTTTTCTCAAATATTTACAAAGAAACATCCAGACCTGATGAAAGTTATAAAGGAATGGAAGGATGACCAAGGCAAGGTCAAACGAGACAAACTCAGTACGTACCCAATAGCACAAATTCCTTCCCCTTATTGATATGTTGTTGGTATGTTGTGTAGATTGTTTGCAAAGCCTGATACTACTATTTTTTCTGTAGATTGGGTCCCATTAATAGACATAATCGTAAATTCCTTAATTCTGAATTGGGAAAATATCCTCTCTGATAATTTGGCCAGAAGTATCATGGATTATAGAAGTAAAAGAAGTGTTTCCTTTAGGTTAATGCTCCCCTTTTACATGAGTGTCTATGTCATGGATGCAATTTTCTTTTGTTCGAGTTTTCCAAACATGGGATGGAAATGGATAACCCAAGACCCTACTCCAATCCACATTTACCACAAAGCCCTTTGGGAGTCGGATTTTCATCTTCATTTTTATAAAATTTTCCATAGAATCATACTACCTGTGCACCGGATTATATTCAATGAGAAAGCCCCTAGGATTTCCAAAGAGGCTAGTACAAACATTTTTCCCATTGCCAGATGGTTTGTCGATGAAAGTTTCACCTATGTCAGAGTTTTTGAGAGTTATGCTTCTCCCCACGTCCTTCCATATTATGTTCCTGACAAGCCATGCTAGAGATATTTCTTACCGACTTGTGGTAAATGGTATTTAGAAACAACTCAAAGATGCTAAGAAGGCCATTTGGCCTAATTTCCTTTACAGTGCGGTACTTTTCCACTTTTTGATATTGGTCATGCCTTCAAGGAAGTTTCAAATGTTAATTTATTGAATTTGGATGTAATGCCAAAGCGGCCATATGGCCCCAATGATGTAATTAAAAATTACATCACAGAGCTCAAGTTGAAGCCTTTTCTGAAAGATATTGATAGATTTGATGATTTCTTTCAAGGTATTGAAAATTTTTTAGATGTACTAAAGTTTGCATCCAGACAGCTCAATCAAGATGAATTGCAAGCCTTCCAAGCATAAAGAAAGAAGAGATCAGAAATGCTTCCTTTAGACTTATTGATTATTGAAGATTTTAATAGACCGACTCTGAGTATTAGCTTAGATAATGAAGCTAAATACATGTCTGAAAATGAGTTAGGGAAATCAGAACAAATTCTCAGAATTCAGATCATTCTGATAATGAATCCAAAAGCTGAAATTAGAGCCCAGAAAAGGTAATTGATTAAGTAATCAAAGATATTTAGATGTAAGAGAAAGGAGGAATTAATGGAACTGAATCCTCTTCCCAAGAAGTTTAGCACAACCAAAATACATTTGATCAGGCAGAATAATTTTAGCCAAAGGATTTGAAGATTGATCAAACTACCAGTTTTCAGACACTGGAACGTTCTCAGAAATTAGTAGAAACTTCTACTCCACTACAACAAGCTCTTGAAACTCATTATTGAGAGATCATTCCGGCCTACCCAACAAAGCATATAGTTTTACAAATTGAAGAAATCCCTTCATTGGATGTCTTCTACAATCCTAGTCATAAGGCTGTAGTTAAGAGGATAAAGAGGAGAAGAATATAAGATATAGTCTCAAATATTACAAATGAATATGTTGATGTTTTATGGAAGGATCTCTCGTTGATCCTAATGAACATTCAACCACGATATCACAGTTTTTAGGGGCATATGCTACTGCCACTATTGATAAGGCCACTAAGTTCAAAAGTTACTGAAGTAGAGAGAAGATAAAATACAAGATTTAGAAGGACTGTTAGAGAAAGAAAAGTCTAACTCCAACAGGAAAATGGAATTGAAATGTCTTAGTTTCAAATGGATTTTGAAAGGTTAAATTTACAGCATAAATTGCAACTTACAAAAATGCAAACACAATTGGAAGCAGCAATAAACAAATTACAAAGCCGACCACAGGTAGATAAATTCATAAGGGAAGCATTGGAAGTGAATGATAGTGAATGCTAAGCTAAAGCGGCAACAAGAAGTATTTTTCCAACAAGCTTCTATTACTAGCTCTTATTATGATTCAAGTGAAATCCTGATCCAACAAGTGGCTATTCAGAAGCTTGAATGTGAGAAAATTGAGAAGAAAATCAATGAATACATTCAATGGAAGCATCTGACTCAGGAAAGGAAGTTGATCTACCCCAGGTAGATAAATTTAACAATGAAATATTATTTAAATATTGGGAAGCATAGATAAGGTAAGCAGAAAAAGCAACAGTAAAATCATCAAAGTTAACAAAGGAAATTACTAAATCTGTATGTGAAATTTTTTTGAAAGCTGAACTTATCAAATAGTCCACATCTGAAGTTCTCTCAGAAATCAAGCCATTGGAAGCACAACGGAAAAAAAGGATGGAAATGCAGGACGAAATGATTAAAAAAGTAAATAATTTTGATGAAGAAAATTATTGGAATTTTCTATTCAAACCTTATCATCAGTACCAAGCCCTACAGTCATTAACCGATTCAACAAAAAGATCATAGCTAACACTTTCAATTGCAGTATTCAAGGGACAGGTTAGATCAAGAGTTTCGTAGCTAGCTCAGCTTAAACCAATGCTAGATATTTGTCAAGTCAGGGATCAAATCCAAAAGGAAGATCAATATTCATAGTTATATTGTTACTTTATTTTCCTAGATTGTAGTTGAAGTTTGTCTTATGAGGATGGTTGTTTGAAACCTCCTTTATTTTTATGTAATAATCTATTTTTAAACATATTTAGTTTAGTATTTAAACCCTTCTCATGCATTTAGAGAAGGGTCGAGAAATTTGTCAAAAAAATTTGCAAAGAATGCACTTCTGTAAGTTTGTAAATGATTTGATGGATTAATGGAACATACTCTGTTATCTTTTGACATTTGAAGTTGTTTAATTGATTTTTCATTGTTGTACTCTTTAAATTGCTTGAAAGTGAAGAGGAGCAGAAAATCTACTGTCACTTTATATGAGTAGGACTTCGTAAATATAATACTTCTATTCACTTGTATTAAGTTTTTATTTCTAGATTAACAATTATCTTTTTACTTGCATTATATATTTGAACTATTATCATAAATGAATGTTAAATTCACTTCTGTACTAATATTTTTTTATGATTTCTTATCTGATATATAATCACACATATGAATGTGATATAATTTTCACAATTATTTTAATCAAACTATTTTGTTAAAATAATCATCTTTACATCATTTTCTTCTCTTTCAACTGTTAAATAATCTTCATTACTGATAGTTGGAGGATATCTCTTTAGATCGCATAAAGGAAGAAACACCCCGGGTATATAGTAGAATATACAAGTGCTAGATAAATGCATGTGATAGATTAAAATCATTTCCCATTGCATGTTATATAAACAAAAAACACCCCAAAATCATCCTTATTTGGAAACTGGTCCCTTCATCCCCAGTCGGAGCCACCACACCAAATAGAAAAGGACTTGCTCTAAGGTCTGGACTGGGTGGTTTTCCCCATGTTGTGGCAAAGGAATTTCGAGGCCTAAATGCCACCATATTCCTTAGCACCCTCCTTCCATTCTCATCCGTTCCTCCAAATGGCCAACACATAGAAATTACATTATAGATTTACTATAGACTATTAGTTTTCATTTTTACCTTGTGTAAGATGGGATCCTGAGGAGAACTAAGCTTGCCAAGGCATTCCATAATCTTCTCCAACTTTATACCATATTTCCCATCCTTTATATCTTTTTTAAAAGCATTGGAATGCTTTCATATTCAATCTTGTAGCAATACAGGTCATCATATAACATCTTGTAGTAGTCCCGCAACATCCTGTAGCAGCTCACAAAATCCACTAGAACTTGACCAAAATTGGTCCTTAAGCCTAATTTTTTCTTTTTACCCCTCCAAAACGTATTATAAGCCTTGGAAACAAGCTTGAGGAGGGTTAGAGTACCCTTATAAATATTATTTTCATCACTATGTTTTTATTTCTACAATTAGGGTTAGTTGTTTTGACAATAAATACAATAGCACAAAATTTGTTCCATTGATATTTCTTGAGCATTTGTTGGATTTTGTAATTAGAATATACTTGAATGAAGTAGCTTAGGATTGATTTAATGGTATTTACTTCATGCAACTAGACTAGGTTTATTTTCATTTCATTTGTTTTCACATTAAGTAGTTCCTCTACTACTCCATTATGTAGATCTAGATCTAAAATATCCACATACACACATCAAAAGTGGATTTTATTCATCTTTGAGGATTATGGGTCCCTCCACCCTTTTATTTACTTAATTAATTAAGTTTATTAAGAACTCTAATATTCCAAATATCATGTGAGAAAATTGGAACATTACAGTCCTCCCCGAAAAAATGTTGCTTGTCCTCAAGCAACTGCAAAAGAGGATGCTACAACAAACATCCTCCCTCCAAATGGCATCCTCGTGTGGAAGGCCTTCCCATCTGTGACAATGTGTCATGTATGTCCAGCTCCAATGCTGCCTCTCTAGAATGTTAAGAATGGCCTCCAACTAAAAATTTAGATACCCTTCCTCATCAATGAATCTCCAAGTGGAAACCATATGATGACCAAAGTTTTCCTGTACGCATGAGATACATAAGATGAAGTGGTTCATTCCCAAAGTGGAAAGTCCCAACTCATGAACTATCTCTCCAACCCATGATACATAAAGTAGATTACATATATCAATGCCCCCATCATTAGCCATGTTGGCCATATAGGAATCAAACATCACATCATCATAGTGAAAAACAAGAAGTAGAGACATATGGGAAAACATGAACAATGTCAAACCATATTCTCCTAATAATAGCCAATGCAGCAAAGCCTTCTGCTACCATGTTGGATCATCATGAAAACAAGGGAAAGAGCCATACTCTCTCAAAAGAAGCCACCGCGACAATGCTGCTTGTTTCCATGCCAAATCAATATCAATGAGAATATGAGAGCCATACTCTCTCAAAAGAAGCCAATGTAGCAATGCCTCTTGCTGCCATACCACATCATCATTGTCCCAAATGTAGTGGCCATATTATCTCAAGAGAAGCCACCTTAACAAGGAATCTTTTTACCTCATCACATCATCATTATACCATGTACAATGACCATAATCCCCCAATAGAAGCCAACGTTGTAAGGCCTCCTGTTGCCATCCTCCACCAATGTCATGCAATGTATGGGAAAAACTCAACCCATACTCTCCCAATAATAACCATAGCAACAAGGATTATTTCTGCCTCCTTGCATTATCATGATGCAAGTCATGGAGCAACACTATAGTAATGGACATGTGAGATGTATCATCAACATAATACAAACAAGCTCCCTTATGCCACATCATGTGAAAGTTATGCTTTCTCCCAACCCCAAGTACATACATGAACATGAGATACATCCCAAACAAAAATACATGTAAGGACATGAGACATATCCCAAACAAGAGTAAATACATGGACATAATATATATCATGAGATGTCCAAACTCTCTCATCAACAACCAAAGTAACCATGCCTTTTTATTATGCATTCTTCCAGTGATGTATAAGGCATGAATTAGCAAAATATGACTCCTTGAGTGGTTGCCATACTCACCCAAGAGAAACCAGTGTAGTCATGCTTCTTGCTGGCCTATTTCATAGATCTACAAGTGGTTTGGCAACCCCTTGCTCCATACTATCAACCATTCATCCCAATGTGGATGATGGATCTCATTCTGCAAAAACTTGGTATCCTCCCATTGTAGGACACCAACCTCCTCAAACTGATGAAAAACTTTGCACTCCATCATATGTTGAAGTGCGCATCCAATGAGATCTCTCCGTGAGACCTTCTTCTCATCAATGGCCCTCCAAAACCAATAAGGTTCTGGATCTGCTGCAGGTAGAAGTTCGTCTTTGTGCACTGAGATGCTAATTGAGAAAGTGTCATCTAGAAAGGAGAAAATATTTCTCACCTTAAGATGTCTACCATCTATCATATTTTCCTCCACTGCTTCATGAATGAAGCTGCCATATGATTGCTCCAATGAGGAATGGGTCCTCTTCTTCTCACTACTAATAATTAACAACACTTTAGATCTGTAAGGTGATACATGTGCTGTCTTAAAGCAAGGCACAATGTTGAACTCATAGCCAGCTATTGTACATAGGATCATACTCATCCCATTTTCTGAAACTCCACATTTAACTCAAGAGGTTGAATGTAGTTCATCGATGACAAACTAGGACGATTATTCCTTTCTTCCTTGATTAGATAAAGGATCCCTTGCGTAGTGATATAATGTTGCTCCAAATCAACATGATTTTCTAACCCTTGGTCATGCAATGGCACTGATGCCATGTCCCCATAAGTTTCAATAAGAGGTACTAAAGCAATATGAGCTGAAAGTGTTTGCATATCTTGGATCAACTAAGATTCAAAAACATCTTGCAAAAACATAACAGCTTCCTCTTCCGGTGCAAAAGTCTCTCCAACTGCTGGTAAGAGTGATGGTTGCACTTCTACAAGTGTACCAGCTGGTATATGACTCCTCCTCCTCATGAATCTCATCAATCACACATGGGGCTCCAAACGTCAAGAACTCAAGACCATCTTGCAAAGATGAAAGTGATCCTCCTCTTTATGGAATCACATCTGCAGTTGGTGGTGGTAGGGGCTTCTCATCTTCAGTGATAATGAGAACATCTTCTCTTAAATATTCACGCACTATCTCCTTGATGATGGGAGATTTCATTATGTGAGATGTCTCTGGTTTCTTCCTACCATACTTTTCCTTTAGTCTTTTAATGAAATCTGCATAAGCAGACACTTTCATGTGTGACAAGTGACTGAACCACCATTTTCTTGCTTCTCCTTCAAGGTGCAGCGTTGCAAACTCTATAGCCTCTCTTTCTGATATAGGATATTTCAGAAAGAATGCAAATAATTCTCCCCTCCAATCCCTTAAGGTACTTTTGGAAGATCCATAAAATGTAGGCAAGAATAATCTATGCCTCTTTCTTCTATTTTTTCTCCTGGATCTCCTCTCTTCTTTGAGTTGCAGAAACTATTGGAGAGAGAGAGATTATCCTTCAATTCTCTATGTTGTGACTTGTATTCAGACAAATATTCACTTAGGGTCTCATGCCCCAAGCCTTCATCATATTCAAACCAATCCTCTTTCTCAAATAAAGTGGATCTAGTGGAGTAATGTGAAGCTCTTTACTTCTCCAATCTTCTTTGTTGCTGAAAAGAAGTGGTGGGACCTCCTTCATCTTGAAACCTTCTTGATGTATGTCATTGCCTTTATCTTCTTGCTTCATTGATCTCTTTTGAGAGATCCTTCATAGATATAAAGGAAGATGAGGCAAAACTTAATCCCTCCATAGTATATCTCTATTATATGGTTTTCTTATGTTGTCAAAATGTCCACAAGCTGAGCCAAAGATCATGCTCTGATACCATTGTAATATCCCAAAATGGAATAATGCATTGATACACAAACAAAATATTTGTAACACATAAAATATACATGTAAGTTTATGATCAACACAGATATAGACAGAATAGCTGAGCCATTTTATTATATAGGAGAATATTTAGTTACATAATGTACAAAATACAAGTAGATCTAGCCAAAGTGATGGCCTAGAATCAGCCTAAAAACATGCCACAATAGGTACTGCATAACTGGAGAGCTACTGGAAGAAAATACTGCGCTATCCCTTCAGTAGATAATGAATATGTGACTTCAGGCTCAAAATTAAAATGCATATCTATGGAAATATGGAGCTCTGATGATGCCAAGATTCAAGATCTGAGCTCTATGATGGATACCCAAGATAACCTAGAAAGGATTTTCCAAATCTACAACTTTGGAAAATCAACCTCCTAGAGTTTGATCCTTTGACTGTTGGGTTATGTAGATCTAAAGCTAGATCTGACAAATAGATAGCTGAAATATGTTATAAGATCAGATCTAAGCTTGAAGGGTTGATCCCTTCACTAGATCCTCAAGCTAGGAGCTCAAGATCTAGCTCCTCAATCCTCCAATGAATGTTACAACTGCTACTACACAACTGCTCATAAAAATTGTGCTATAAAGGAAGGAGTCTCTCTTTTATACTGTAAAATATGTCTATAAAGCTCAAGACTGATGGAAATAATGATGGCAAGGTGAGGGGATGATCCCTCACAGAATTACTAGCTGAAATGCTAGTAACTTCCCTTCTCCCTTGGATCTAGAAGAATGGACTATGCAATTCCTAAAGGTATTGACTCTGCTGGGAGATGAATAATAGATGGCCTGATGATTGATATAGATCTGAAGCACTGGAAGGGTGATCTTGAAGCTCAGGATGATAGGATGAATCCTCCACCGGTTCCTCAACTGAAATATTGAAGGACAACCTCCTCCTCTCAAACTGATCTTCAGAAATGTGAAATTTATGAATATGAATGTTCTGTAGAAAGAAGGAAAAGATATGCGACACCAATGCTTGATGTAGAATGAATTACAAGACTCTTTCAAGAGCTACTCAATGAAATAGGTGGGATTCTTGACCAGGAACACCTAATGCTAAACAACACTTTCAATCTTAGCTAAATAGCCAAAGAAAGCATGTAATGTCACATGAAAATTCCAGATCTAAAAAAATCATACATAAACAATAATCTTCAACATGCCTTCTATTGTACCTTCATCTTCTTTATATACATTATGAGCCTTCTCATACCTTGGCCCTCATCTAAACTACGTTGTGCATGTGGACATGATCCTCCATATTTGAGTACGATGTTTGTCCAAGTTCTCCATCATGTCTAGATGTAATGTACACCCTGTCCATCATGTGTTCATTAAATGCACCACTCCTCCATCATCTCATCATAAATGCTTTATGATCTTATGTTTTATCTTTTCCAAGATCTTAGTTGACTGTATCAACCTCCATGATTTATCTCATTAATGACACATGATCTCCACTCCTTTCACATTAAGTAGTTACTCTACTACTTCATTATGTAGATCTAGATTTAAAATATCCACATACACACATCAAATATGGATTTTATTCATATTTGAGGATTATGGGTACCTCCACCCTTTTATTTACTTAATTAATTAATTTTAATAAGAACTCTAATATTCCAAATATCATGTGAAAATTTGGGAATATTAGAGTTCTCCCCAGAAAAATGTTTTTTGTCCTCAAGCAACTGCAAAAGTGGATGCTACAACAAACATCCTCCCTCCAAATGGCATCCTCATGTGGAAGGCATTCCCATCTGTCACAATGTGTCATGCATGTCCAACTCCAATGCTGCCTCTCTAGAATGTTAAGAATGGCCTCCAACTGAAAAGTTAGATACCCTTCCTCATCAATGAATCTCCAAGTGGAAACCATATGATGACCAAAGTTCTCCTCTACACATGAGATACATAAGATGAAGTGGTTCATTCCCAAAGTGGAAAGTCCCAACTCATGAACTATCTCTCCAACCCATGATACATATAGTAGATTACATATATCAATGCCCTCATCATTATCCATGTTGGCCATATAGGAATCACACATCACATTATCATAGTGAAAAACAAGAAGTAGAAACATATGGGAAAACATGAACAATGTCAAACCATATTCTCCTAATAACAACCAATGCAGCAAATCCTTCTACTGCCATGCTATATCATCATGAAAACAAGTAAGAGAGCCATACTCTCTCAAAAGAATCCACTGGAAAAATGCTACATTTTTCCATGCCAAATCAACATCAATGAGAATATGAGAGCCATACTCTCTCAAAAGAAACCAACGCAGCAATGCCTCTTGCTACATACCACATCATCATTGTACCAAATATAGTGGCCATATTCTCTCAAGAGAAGCCACCTTAACAAGGCATCTTGTTGCCTCATCACATCATCATTATACCATGTACAATGACTATAATCCACCAACAGAAGCCAACGCTGTAAGGCCTCCTGTTTCCATCCTCCACCAATGTCATGCAATGTATGGGAAGAACTTAGCCCATACTCTCCCAATAGTAACCATAGAAACAAGGATTATTCCTACCTCATTACATTATCATGATGAAATTCATGGAGAAACAATATAGTAATGGACATGTGAGATGTCTCATCAACATAAGACAAACAAGCTCCCTTATGCCACATCATGTGAGAGTTATGATTTATCCCAAGCCCAAGTAAATACATGAACATGAGATACATCCCAAACAAAAATACATGTAAGGACATGAGACATATCCCAAACAAGAGTAAATACATGGACATAAGATATATCATGAGATGTCCAAACTCTCTCATCAACAACCAAAGTAAACATGCCTATTTCTTATGCATTCTTCTAGTGATGTATAAGGCATGAATCAGAACAATATGACTCCTTGAGTGGTATCCATACTCACCCAAGAGCAACCAGAGCAACCATGCTTCTTGTTTGCCTGTATCATAGATTTGCAAGTGGTTTGGCAACCCCTTGCTCCATAATATCAACCATTCATTCCAATGTTGATGATGGATCTCATTCTGCAAAAACTTGGTATCCTCCCATTGTAGGACACCAACCTCCTCAAACTGATGAAGAAATTTGCACTCCATGATATGTTGAAGTGCACCTCCAATGAGATCTCTCCATGAGACCTTCTTCTCAGCAATGGCCCTCCAAAACCAATAAGGTTCTGGATCTGCTGTAGGTAGAAGTTTCTATTTGAGCTGTGAGATGCTCATTGAGAAAGTGTCATATAGAAAGGAGAAAATATTTCTCACCTCAATATATCTACCATCTATCATATTTTCCTCCATTACTTCATGAATGGAGCTTCCATATGATTGCTCCAATGAGGAATGGGTCCTCTTCTTCTCACTATTACTCATTAACAACGTTGTAGATCTGCAAGGTGATACATGTGTTGTCTCAAAGCAAGGCATAATGCTAAACTCATAGCCAGATATTGTACATAGGATCATACTCATCCCATTTTCTGAAACTCCACATTTAAACTCAAGAGGTTGAATGTAGTTCATCCATGACAAACTAGGATGGTTATTCATCTCTTCCTTAATTAGATCAAGGATCCCCTGTGTAGTGATATAATACTGCTCCAAATCAGCATGATGTTATAACCCTTGGTCATGCAATAGCCCTGATGGCATGTCCCCATAAGTTTAAATATGAGGTACTAAAACAATATGAGTTGAAAGTGGTGCATACCTTGGATCAACTGAGATTCAGAAACATCTTGCAAAAACACAAGAGCTTCCTCTTCTAGTGCAAAAGTCTCTCCAACTGTTGGTAAGAGTGATGGTTGAACTTCTACAAGTGTATTTAGCATTGGTATCTGTCTCCTCCTCCTCATGCATCTCATAAATCACGCATGGGGATCCATATGTAAAAAACTCAAGACCATCTTGCAAAGATGCAAGTCATTCTCCTCTTGACGGAATCACATCTGCAACTGGTGGTGGTAGAGGCTCCTCCTCTTGAGCAATAATGAGAACATGTTCTCTTGAATCTTCATGCACTATATCCTTGATGATGGGAGATGCCATTATGTGAGATGTCTCTGGTTTCTTCCTACCATACTTTTCCTTCAGTCTTTGAATAAAATCTGCATAAGTAGACACTTTCATGTTTGACAAGTGACTGAACCACCATTTCTTACTTCTCCTTCAAGTTGCGGCGCTGCAAATTCTATAGCCTCTCTTTCTGATATAGGATATTTCAGAAAGAATGCAAATTATTCTTCCCTCCAAGCCCTTAAGGTAATTTAGGAAGATCCATAAAATGTAGGCAAGAAGAATCTATGCCTCTTTCTTCTATTTCTGCTCCTGGATCTCCTCTCTTCTTTGAGTTGCAGAAACTATTGGAGAGAGAGATTCTCCTTTAATGCTCTAGGCTGTGACTTGTATTCAGACAGATATTCAGTTAGGGTCTCATGCCCCAAGCCTTCATCATATTCTAGCCAGTCCTTTTTCTCAAAGAAAGTGGATCTAGTGGAATAATGTGAAGCTCTTTTCTTCTCCGGTCTTCTTTGTTGCTGAAAAGAAGTGTTGGGACCTCCTTCATCTTGAAACCTTCTTGAGGTTTCTCTTTGCCTTTCTATTCTTGCTTCATTGATCTCTTTAGAGATATCCTTCATAGATCTAAAGGAATATGAGGAAAAAATTAATCCCTCCATAGTAGATCTCTACTATCTACTTTTCTTATGTTGTCAAAATGTCCACAAGCTGAGCCAAAGGTCATGCTCTGATACCACTGTAATATCCCAAAATGGAATAATGCATTAATACACAAGTAAAATATTTGTAACACAGAAAATGTACATGTAAGTTTATGATCAACACATATATACACATAATATCCGAGCCATTTTATTATATAGGAGAAGATTCAGTTACACAATGTACAAAATATGAGTAGATCTAGCCAAAGAGATGGCCTAGAATCACCTTGAAAACATGCCACAATAGGTACTGCGTAACTGGAGAGATGCTGGAAGAAAATACTGCAGTGTCCCTTCAGCAGATAATGAATTTATGAATGCAAGCTAAAAAGTAAAATGCAGATCTACAGAAATCTGGAGCTCTGATGATGCCAAGATTCAAGATCTAGGCTCTATAATGGATACCCAGGATAACCTAAAAAGGATTTTCCAGATCTACAACTTTGGAAAATCACCCTCCTAGAGTTTGATCCTTTGACTACCGGGTTATGTAGATCCAAAGCTAGATCTGACAAATAGATAGCTAAAATATGTTATAATATCAGATCTAAGATTGAAGGGCTGATCCCTTCACTATATCCTCAAGCTAGGAGCTCAAGATCTAGCTCCTCAATCCTCCAATGAATGTTATAGTTGCTGCTACACAACTGATCATAAAAACTATGCTATAAAGGAAGGAGGCTCTCTTGCCTACTGCAAAATATGGTTATAAAGCTCAAGATTTATGGAAATAATGATGGCAAGGTGAGGGGATGATCCCTCACAGGATTACTAGTTGAAATGCTAGTAACTTCCATTCTCCCTTGGATATAGAAGAATGGACTGCACAATTCTTGAAGGTATTGCTACTGCTGGGAGATGAATAATAGATGGCCTGATGCCTGATATAGATCTGAAGCACTGGAAGGCTGATCTTGAAGCTCAGGGTGATAGGATGAATCCCCCACTGGTTCCTCATTTGAAATATTGAAGGAAAACTTCCTCCTCTCAAACTGATCTTCAGAAATGTGCAATTTCTGAATATGAATGTTCTACAGAAAGAAGGAAAAGATATGTGGCCCCAATTCCTAATGTAGAATGAAGTAAAATACTCTTTCAAGAGCTACTCAATGAAAGAGGTGGGATTCCCAACTAGGAACTCCCAGTGCTAAACAACACTTTCAATCTTAGCTAAACAACCAAAGAAAGCATGGAATGTCACATGAAAATTCTAGATCTAAACATATCATACATCAACAATAATCTTCAACATGCCTTCTATTGTACCTTCATCTTCTTTATATACATTATGAGCCTTCTCATGCCTTGGCCCTCATCTAAACTACGTTGTGCATGTGGACATGATCCTCCATGTTTGACTGTGTTGTCTCTCCAAGTCCTCCATCATGTGTACATTAAATGCACCACTCCTCCATCATCTCATAATAAATTCTCTATGATCTTATGTTTGATCTCTTCCAAGATCTTATTTGACTCTATTAACCTCCATGATTTATCTCTTTAATGAGACATGATCTCCACTCCTTTCACATTAAGTAGTTGCTCTACTACTCCATTATGTATATCTAGATATGAAATATCCACATACACACATCAAAAGTGGATTTTATTCATCTTTGAGGATTATGGGTCCCTCAAAACTTTTATTTACTTAATTAATTAAGTTTATTAAGAACTTTAATATTCCAAATATCATGTGAAATTTGGGAATATTAAATCTAAAAAAAAAACAAAAAAAACATTTCATGCCTCATAGGGTTAGGAACAACTTAGGGAATTTTTTTACTAAAACCCCCATTCTCACAAGTAGTCAACCTACACTTCTTGGTGATTGTGACCCTCCTACTCTAACCACAATGGATTTGGAGAACTGTTTGGGTGATAAACCAAAGATATTTGAAGAACCTATAGGGGAGGAGGAACCTACATCACCCACCTAGCTAAGATATGGCTAGAAAAAGGTAGCCTAAACTCTTTCCGATTAGAGAAGCTAATGGGGAGGTTAGAATGAAGAAAATCAACTGCACTGCTCTCCCACATTTTTATGGTCTAAATTATGAGGACACTGATACATTCATGTTTCAATTTTTTGTGGTTTACAGAACCTATGATTACACTTATGATTGGAAAAAACTAAAGTTTTTTCCTTACTCCCTCAAATATGAAACCCTATGTTGGTTCATGAGTTTGGAAGGAGGAAACATCACTACTTGGGCTCAAATGCAACAAGCCTTCAACCAAAAATAAAAATATTATTGTAGGTCAAGGGACACCAAAGAATAAATCTTCAGGATGACTCAGGGGCTAAATGAGTACCTAGAGGACTATGAAGAGAGGTTTCAACTCAAATATAGAAGAGATAATTGTACCCTTGACCCTGAGTCAATAAATATTGTACTACTCCAAGGGTTCAGAGATAAGTTTATGGAAACACTCAACATTTTTTCTGGTGGAGACATTTACTAGCTTAATTATGATGACACCAAGATAGCATTCAAGAATCACTATAGGGATGCAAGGATTAGAGGTAGATCCAATAAAGGTCTGGGAAATTATTCACCCTCTACCTTAGTTATCAAACATGAAATAGGAAGTATGTTAGAATATATTAAGAGTGAAATTTTACATAATAGATGGACACCATGTAGATTAAGAAGAAACAAGAGAAGGCAAAAAGGGCACTAACTATATTTTTTCCTAGATGCACCAAGAGGCACCCATGAAATGAGTGCCCACTGAATGTAATAGATATCTAATATGTTTGTGAATAAATCATGCAACTGAAAAATAGCCATCTCTTCCACGTCTAAAGGAAATGTATCAAGGAACAAAAGGTTCCTTAGAGAAAATTTTCTTTGTTAACCAAATTAGGAAACAAGGCCCTCAACCATATCTTCGAGGTGATGGGCCAGTGGTCTGAACCCACTTGGCGTAAGATCATGGCTTCCATGTCCAAAGAGGTGAGATAGATATCCTCTGAAAGAAGGAAGTGGTCCATCCTTGAGGAAATTTGTCTTTCACCTCCTCTTCTATTGTTCCACGTGTACCTGTGTAGCATTTTGTAAAGATGCATTGAAAGGAATCTCTATCTAATTCTAGAAAAACGTGAATTTTTGATGAATGCAAGGATTTTCCTAGGTCATTTTCTCTATAAAGAAGGGATCTAAGTTGACCCTAAAAATATTTCCATTATCAAAAGGGTCCCTATCCCTCATAAACAAAGGGATGTTAGGCATTTCCTAGGAATATCTAGATATTATAGGAGAT
Organism: Pinus albicaulis; assembly: GCA_034641835.2. Lineage (NCBI taxonomy): Eukaryota > Viridiplantae > Streptophyta > Pinopsida > Pinales > Pinaceae > Pinus > Pinus albicaulis. Next base: position 1,206,639,819 of record CM076578.1, on the reverse strand, counting down.
TTATCAAGGATTTTAGTAAGATGTCCTCACTTTTTTTGGTTTTCTAACTAAAGATTCAGATTTTTGTTGGTGAGAAAAATGTCAAGAAGCATTTGAGGAACTCAAGGAGAAATTGACCACTGCACCAGTTCTTAGGGGCCCAAATTGGGCCTTTCCCTTACATATTCACAGAGATGCATCTGAAAACGTTGTAAGGGAAACCTTGGGTCAAGTGGAAGGTAAGTTTCCTTATGCCATCTATTTTATCAGTAAGAATTTGTCCAAGTCTGAACTCAAATATACAATTACTAAAAAATAGAGCTTGTCTACTGTACACTCCTTGAACAAGTTTATACATTGAATTACGAGGTACCAAGTTTTTGTGGGCATTAATCATGAAACCGTTAAGTATTTAATGAAAAAACCTAATGTCAATGCTAGGATAATTAGATGGTTATTGTTATTACAACAATTTTATCTAACCATTGTTGACAAGTTAGGAAAGGAGAATGTGGTTGCATATTTGTTTTCTAGACTAATATTGCCTCCAGAGAATGAAGAGATAATAAATGATCAACTCCCAGATGATCTGCTCTGATCCATTTCATTGATATCAACTCAGTTTTCTAACATAACCAACTTCTTTGTGGTTGGGATATTTCCTCCAAGGAAAAAACAAAATTTTCAGAAAAAGTGCCCCTTTCACTTGGATTGGGGGAAACCTTTTTTAGATTGGGACCAGATCATATTTTGAGGAGCTATGTAAGGGATGATGAGGTATTTGATATCCTCTCAGCATGCCATGATGAACCCTGTGGGGGAATTTTTTCTACCAAGAGGAAAACCTTCAAAAATTCTCCAAGTAGTATACTATTTTCTTACCCTACACCAAGATGCCAGAAGGTACATTGCTCGATGTGATGAATTCAAAAGGATGGGAAAATTCCCCACTTAAGGATTAAATTCCACTGAAACCTCAAATGACTCTTCAGCCATTTGAGAAGTGGGGCATGGGTTTAATTGGGCCTATTGACCCCCCATATGAACAAAAGTTGCACATCATTGTATGCACTGATTATTTGACAAAGCTGGTTGAAGTAAATGTGGTCAAAGATGCCACAAAGTAAAAGGTGCCATAGTTCTTGAGGGATAAAATATTTTATAAGTTTTACTTTCCAAGGGAGCTAGTCACTAACCAAGGGGATAAATTCACTTCTAATTTGATTGAGAGGATTATGGAGCAACAACACATCAGGCATAGAAGGTCCACCCCCTATCATCCTCAAGAAAATGGGAAGGTGGAGGTAACAAACAAAGCTTTAGAAAGAATCTTAACCAAGGTTTTCAACACAAACAAAAATGATTTGGAATCCATGCTTGTGGAGGCCACCTGCACCTATAATACCACATGGAAGGCTGGTGAGCCCTGGCATTGCAACAAGAGTGTTACAACTCCCAAGGGCTCCTCAAATCAAATTATCAACCCATGGTTCGTAAAACTTAGAGGTAACAATGTTATATGCACAGTAGGTTAGGTTCTACTCATGTCACCCTCAGTCATGACATCATATCAATATGTTCAAATACCATTACTCCAACTTAACTATAGTGAATACTTTTAATGAAATCATAATTGATATTGATTCTAATTATGAAAGTGAAGTTTCCATTCATTCAAATTGTAGATGCTAATTAAAATTGAATGATAGAGAAAAGGGATAATATACTTGCAGAAATAAAGCTACTTTATTTTTCACAATTTATAAAATCAATATCCTACTTTCATGTATCATATATCTACTTTATATTTTCGTGAAAATCATAAATCTAATTTTTAACATGCTTGTGAATGAAAACACATATTCTACTATGTTTTTTAGTGAGAAAAAGTGGATATTGGAATGGTGTAGTAGATTCTATTGATCATGAAATCACAAGTTGGGGGTCATTATTCATCTTGATTGAGCTAAGGTTGAAGTGGGGAGAAAAACAGGTGCAGGAAAATGGTGCTACGGGAGGTCCTGTATTGCTATAGGAGGACTTATATTTCTAGAGGAAGGGTGTTGAGATCCTTTTGAGGGTGGATGAAATACCTAGAGTGAAATAAAATATGAATGAAGGCATGATGGAGTGAATGAAGGTTGGGGAAGCCTCATAGCCAAGCCCATGACCTCTCAGAGGTTTGTCATGCACCAAGCTGGATGCCCATGGTGTCCTTAATTACCTAAACAGAGGGACTATGAAAACAGAGTTTTGGGAGCAGTGTGAAGGGTAAAGGGAGAATATGGAGAAGTATAAGTGGATATGAAAAGAGGTACCCACCCCTACAGATCAACACAACCCTGCAACTAGACACATGCATGTATCAAATGATTAATAACATGGTGAGATAAACTATCATGGAAAAGATGATTTGAATTTGAGAAACATCTATTCTATTTCACAATACTACTATGACCACTAAAATAAATCCTAAGTTGAATAAAGTAATCATGAAAGAGGATAACTATCATCCATCTATTTCCAAGAAATCATAAACAAATATTTTTTGACTGAGATTTTAAATATTTCCAACCATTCTCCCATAAGAGAGGTGACAGGGAAGCCTGCAATAACAAGTTTTTATAGCTTAAAATCTACTTGAATGAGATAAATACACGAAATTCTTGGAAATGAGAAAAATAAATAAATAAAAAGGAGGGATTAAATCCTCTGGGTTGGACCCAAACCCCAAGTGTTTAAGCCCTCTAGAACTATCTTAGATGCAACTCAATAACAAACTTCTCATTAGTAGAAAATAGTGGTCTCATACATCACATAAAAGTTAACAATAACAATGTTGGATTCAATAGATACTTCTATCTAATTCAAAAGTTTGAATCCTAATGAGCCTTTCCACTAGTTTATTTATACAAAAAGGTAGTTCATAGCTACTTCCTTGAAAATAGGAGTGATTCCCTCCTTGATCTTGAAAATTGTCGATCTGGTCCTTTTTTGAGCTTCACTTGCACTTGGAGTTACTCGAATGTCAGTGAATTCGAGCTTGTGACTGAGGATTTGGTGACCTGAGGCTGAGTTAGAGAGTTAAGGAAGTGGACAAGCCTCCCTAGATTCTCTCCTGGTTGTATCATTAGGCCCCTACATAGTAAATGCCTAAAAATGCTTGTTTTTTGTGCAATTTAATCACATTAGGCCACATATTATGAAAAACAAATTTTATTCTTCTTACTAAGCATATTATAACAACAAATGTGAATTAATGTGAGAAAATGGTAGTTTTAAGGCCGGAGGATAGCATATGAATTTCAAGGTATACCTATTGATGGGACTCATCAAACACCACCACTGGGTTCACTCCCTTTGAGCTGGTTTATGTTAAAAATGAAATTCTTTCCATTGAATTTGAGTACAACACCATGAGAATGGAAACACAGTTGGAACTAGACATCGTAAAATCCCAACTAGAGAGCTTGCAACAACTCAATGCCCTTGATGAACTTATGTTGCACGCTCTCATGCATATTGAGATGGTCCAATTGTAGAGGGAGATTTGGCATGAAAAATAAATAAGGGAAAGGACCATCTAGGAGGGTGATTGGGCCCTCTTATATGACTCCAGATTCAAGGAATTCAAGGGGAAATTTATGACAAGATGGTTAGATCCCTACTTGGTGGAAAATTGTAATGAAACTGGCTCTATCCAAATCCGAACAATTGATGAGGGGAATATTACACTTTTAGTAAATGGTTACTAGTTGAAACTCTATAATAAACCTCTATCAAAGGAGGATTTGACCAGTTCAACAAGGATATAACTAAATGTGAATGGGAACCTCAAAGCTCCCAATCCATTCATCTTTTAATCAACCAAGAAAAAAAATGAAAAAAAGAAAAAAAATATAAAAAAGAAAAAAGAAGAAAAAAGGATAAAAATCTTGGGTGAAACCTCCATGAGGCACATAGGGAAAGACCTCCATGAGTCTATCCAAAAGTATCGAAAGGAAAAAAATGATGAAAAATAAATAAAAAGATCCCTAGGTCAACACCTCCTTTGAGGCAGCCTGGGCAGTCCTATAGCTCAAAACCTCCTTTGAAGCAACCTATAAGTATCAAAATAATAAAAATAATAAAACAAGAGAAGAAAAAACACAAAGAAGAGCAATGGAGTCCTTACATTATTTTACTAACATTTCTATAGTGTTCCAGTGAAAATCATTGAAGGACAACAAATAGAGAATGAACTTCACAAATTCACCTTCACACCCTCCAAATTAGCTCTTTGGGTGCACTCCATCCCTCCATTGATTTTCCCCAAGATTTCTCCATAATCAAATGGAATTCCTCACTTTATTTTTCCATAGTCTTGTATTGCTATAGGATTTTCCCAAAAATGCTACAGGATACTGATTGATATAAAATGAAGAAGAAATTTGGATATTTTTCACTCAAGAACAAGGGAGGAGGCCAGCAACAACCTTATCATCCATCTACCACACCAATTGAAATTTTCCCCACCATTATTCCCATCTCTGCCCAACAAAAGGATTGTACTTCATCCCTTTATTCACCTCTCCCATTATAAAAAATCTATTTGACACCCATCAAAAACTTCATTATGAATTATCAATATTTTTTGAAGAAATGCTTGGAGGAATTGGAGATCCTAGTAGGGTCTGCGTGATAAGGCTATTGAAGCTCTTGGAGGCATTTTTAATCTGATTTTTAGGTGGCTTCCTCTTCATGTATCTCATTTTTCTTCTCATGTAGCATCCCTTATTCCTCCTTTTGTATCCCCTATTTCTCCTATAACTCTTCTTTCTTAAGGGAAGTTTGTGTCTTAAGTCTCTTAACTGTTACTGCCCTGGAGGCGGGCCTTCCTAAAAATGTCACATGTGGCTTGGTTTTGGGTTTAGGAGAAGTAATATCCTCATTTTTCCTTCACTAGGCCCCACTTCTTCCTTTTTACTTGGTGACTGATCAATAGTGATAAGGACCTCTGAAGGAGGTTGTGGTTTCCCCTGCCTGATCCTGGTGCTCTTCCTTTTTTTGAAATATAGGGGGCATTTCCTTGGCTACCTCCTTTTGGGATAGAAAATTGTGTCCAATGTAGCCAATGTTGAAACCACTTCTTGCTCAATATTCCTAAGAGAGAGACTTTTTTTATGTCCTTGTTTCTTTGTTTCTTGGGGCTTAGAAGTCTCCTCAGGCTTGTTGTTTCTTCTACATTTTTATTTCCTTCTTCTTCCTTAATATGTGCTTCTTCTTCTTCTATTTTTTCTTCCTCTTATTACTCTATCCCTGCCCCTCTTATTCCTCCAATTTTACTCCCCTACCTCCAATTCTATAGGTTGTTGTTTCTCCAGGTGTGATGGCTTGGGTTTCAATGAAGGCCTCCCTGTCCATGTCAAAAAAATTGGTCCACAGGGAAAAGTTTCTTAAGTGGCTCAAAGAATCCATCACAATTAACGTGACGAAGCCATGGTGGGATATGTGTTGATGGTTTCCTTCCCTCACCTTCTAGATCATTTCAATGATTTATTGTAGGAGGAAATGGGTAACAATAAGTCTTTGAGGGATAGGTAATTCTTCCTTGAATCTTAATTCTGGAGAAGTCTCAAAATGGTAGGCATATACAACACTCAATCTCATTTCACAATATATATATATATTTGAGGATGTGATAAGCCACCTCATCCCACGGGCGAGGTAGCTTCTCCCTTCTCACTCCATTCTTATCTTCTACAGGTTTCTCTTTCAGAATGAAGAAAATTTTCCTAGCTGACACTCATTGCTTTGTTGTCTTTTCTCCATCAAATTCCCAAGTGTAAGGTGGTCACTTTGTTTATGATTTTAGGGTTTAAAGATATGGCCAATCCTCTTAAAATAGTGGTGGTACTATATTCTCTTTAAGAATGCAATGCCATGGACAATGCATGAATGATATGATCATCATACCCTTTTAATAATTCAAAGAAATCCTACCATTGATGCCTTCAAAAAATGTTCACTACAGGAGGGTGTTGGTGAATTCTCTTGGTGTTTGTGATGTTATCTTCTATTAAATCCTCCTCTCATTTCTTCTATTAGGTGTGAAATTAAAATTTTCAAGGTAATCTCAGTGGCATAAAAAATTTTAAACTTCCTTCTTATCAATGAGGGAGAAGGATGCTAGAATTTATATCAATCTAACACTTTTTTCTTATGCTCCTATCTTGCCTTCACACAAAATAATTTCTACTTCTAAATTTTCTATTACAGGCTATCAAATTCAGGTAGAATTCCTCATGCAATTGGATGGAAATAAAAGAGGAAGGAAGTCACTTACTTTTTTCAAAATATCTCATTATGTGCATGAGCATTTAGAGACAATTTCAGGTCACTATGGCTCCCTTTCACCCTTAAATTCCTCCCGTAGCTCCTTCTCGACCATCCTGTAGCGTTCAAACCCTCTTGCAGATTCCTCCTATAGCACCTGAAAACAGATTTTGAAACTTCTCGTTAGCACCCTATGTAGTTTGACAAAAATAGCTTGTCATTCCTCTAAATTTTATTTTTTTTAAATGAGCAATGATGTAAATGGAGTCAAGCCCAGTACATAATATTCCCTTTTTGGTAAAGGCTTGGAGCACTTTGGTGAAATGGCATGTAGACAAGTTTCCTTTTTTGGACTGTTTTCCCCACTCCTTGCAATCATTTCCCTTCTCCTTGTTATTATCACCCAACTCCTCATGAACACCACCCCAATTGTGTTAAAATCTCCACATTGCAAGGGGAAATAATACAATCTTTAGTTTACTAGCCGAGGGTGGCCAAGTTCACTGGCCACCTCCATCCTATTAAAACTCCTTCCTCGACCATTAGCCCATTTTATATTTTTATGCATACGGAAGAGGTGAGGGTTCTCATACCTGAGCCTACCTATGGATTGAACTATTAGAGATGGTTGCATGATAGAGCTGGGCCTCAAAATATCATGATCTTGAGGGAGTTAATTTCCTTTGCTTGCTTCTGTTCATGTATTCAAAAATTTATTATCTTCTAATTGATAGCTTTGTTGTGTGTTTAGGTGCCTTCCCCATGTCCAAGTTGCTGTTGTTGTTGGAGTTCCTTCCTGAGGATGATGTGTCTCCTCTCTATCGCATACATGGATCCATGATGTTCACTGTGGGTGAATAAAGGAATCTCAGGTAGTTCTGTTGTGGCTATAAAGGCTGCTACAGGAGGAGTTTCCTTCTTGTAGCAATCATAAATCCTCCCTTGAATTCTCCATTTTGCATGCGAGTCTTGAGAGGAACTGATGAAAGGCATGAGGAGAGGAATAGGATCAAGAGGAAATCGTGTAGGTGTTAGAATAATAGAAAACATGGATTGTTGTATTTTTTAGATGCATGACAAAGTGGAAATTTTCAGAAAATTTTGGCTAGATGGAGTTGGATGGTTGATGGAGTTAACATTGGAGGACCCTTCTTAACATTTCATAGAGACAAAATGGCCTTACGGTCTCTTTTTACCATTGAATCCACTTTCTGTAGCCTCACAGGATCTTCTTGTAGCATTAAAGGACTTCCTGTAGCATTACAAGTCCCTCCTGTAGCATCACAATGAGGAGGTAAAATTGGAGTCTCTTGTTGATTGGATGGTGGAGAGAGGTGGGTATGTGAGTGGATAGTGTGGAAATGGAATGTGTAGATGGAAGAATGGAGGAAGACTAGTAGATTCTTTCCTATAGCCATAATTTTTTCAACTATTTGGAGTCCTACAAAAAATCAAATGTTAGCAGAAGTGGTGTAAGAACTCCTTACTTGTGCTTCTCTTGTTTCTTTTGTTTTTATGTTAATTTTTTTTTTGAGACAAGCAGGCTGCCTCTATATAGGTTTTCAACCTACATGTATACTCTAAGCAGCTCAGAGGAGGTTTTCACCCGGGGATATTTTTTTTTTCTTTTCATTTTTTTTTTGGGGCTCCTGGGCTGCCTTAGAGAGGTTTTCAACCTAGGAGTTGGCCTAATATGCCTCATGGAGGTTTTCATCTAGGCCCTCTTATTATTATTATTTTAAGAATTCTGGCGGACTAAGGGCTATGAGCCTCTCAATCAAATTTAACTCTCTGCTGACTGAAATGAAAAAATATTCCTTGGACAAAGGTTTCTTATGCAACTTCAAACTATGAACATTGACCATTAAGTGATTCTTTATTCATCAATGGTTCTGATTTGGACAAACCCATTCTCATCACACTTATCTACTAGATAGGGATTCAAACATCTTTTCATTAAATTCCCTTTGAAATCCTTAAATCTGGAATCATACAATAGGTTCCAATATCCTTCTTGAAAAGTCCTTTCTATGATGTGATTTTCATGCCAAATATTAATTTGTAGCTAGATTACCTCAGTGTGTAGGAGAGCTTGCATCTTAATTTCATCTATACCATTGAGTTGGATAAGCCTTTCCTATTGTGTTGTAGTGAGATCCAAGTATAACTGAGCTTCCATCCTCAAGGTGTTGTACTCAAATTCAATATACAACAGGGCATTCTTTCCATAGACCATATCAAATGGAGTGAATCTAGTGGTGGTCTTCCAGGTGGTGTTTTAGGCCCAAGTGACTTCTACAAGTCTATCTCCCAATATTTTTTGCTGCTCCTAACAACCTTGATAATAGCACTCTCCAATGTTCTATTAGTGACTTCTACCTGCCCATTTTATTGAGGGTGATAGGCAGTATATGTCATATTCTTGATGTGGTGTTGCTTCATAAGATATTCAATCAAAATTGATGTAAATTGTTCTCCTTGATCAGTGAATAATTCCCTTGGAAAACCAAATTTGTAGAAGATGTTATCCCTCAGAAATTCAACCACCTTCTACTCAGTTGTTGCCTTTAATATTCTTGTTTTAGCCCATTTTGTTAAGTAATCAATGCATACAATGATATACCTTTTCTGTCATGATGGGGGATAAATAGGTCCAATTAAATTCGTGCCCCACTTTTCAAATGGCTCTAGAGTCACTTGAGGTTGTAAGTGCATTTAATCCTTGGGTGTTGGTTACCCATTCTTTGACATTCATCACACCTGATGGTGTACCTCCTTGCATCCTGATGTAAAGTGGGATAATAGTATTCTAATTGTAAAACTATGAAGGATGTATTCTTAGCAGCAAAGTGACTCCCACAGGAACCCTCATGGAATGTTGAGAGGATGTCAAAGACCTCTTCCTCCCTCACACATCTTCTCAGGATCTGATCTGTACCCAATATGAAAATTTCCCCCCACCCCCAATCCAAGTGTATGGGGCACTTTTCCTGACAATATTTCTTTTCTCCCTGGAGGATAGGTTAGGAGTGGGCCTCCCAACAACCAAATAGTTGGACATATAAACAAAAAAATGAGAAAGAACTGCGATGGAAAAGAGATGTTCATCTAGGATTTGATCATCTATCATTTATTCCTTTCTCGTAGGCAAGGTTTGCCTTGACAAGAAATCTGCAATCACATTTTTTTCCCTGGTTTATCAACAACAGTCAAATCAAATTGTTGTAATAACAATAACCATATGATTATCCTATCCTTGACAACAATTTTATTCACTAAATACTTAATGGATGCATGATCAATGTGAACCAAAGTTTGATAACGAGTGATATAATTCCTAAAAATTTTCAAAGATTGCACCACAGAGTTACTTCTCAGTAACACTATAATTCAAGTCAAATTTGGAAATATTCTTACTAATGAAATATATATCATAAGGAAATTTGTATTATACTTTTCCTAAGGTATCCCCCACAAATTTCTATGAGGCATATGTGTGTATATGGAAAGTTAATGCCTAGTTGGGCCCCCTAAGGATGGGTGCAATGGTAAAATTTTCTTTCAGAACTTCAAAGTCTCTTGATTGTTGTTGTTATAGAAAAAATATGAATCTTTAACCAAAATTCCAAACACGGGTGAAGCAAATTTAGCAAAATTTTTAATGAAACTTCTATAATACCCAGATAATCGAGGGAAACTCCTGACATCTCTTTGTTTTTTAGGGGTAGGGACATGTTTGATGTTGGAAATATTTTTTGGGTCAACCTATATCCCTTCCCTAGATATAGAATGGCCAAGGAAAAACCCTGTATTCATAAAAAAATCACATTTATCAAGGCTCTGTGAGAGATTCATTTCAATGCCTTTCTTCAAAACTTTGCACAAATTAGAAATATATTCTTGGAAATCACACCCATAAAGGGTGACATCATCCATCTATATCTCAACAAATTCATGAAAAAATTTAGTAAATATACTTAGAACTGCCCTATGAAAATTAGCATGTGAATTTCACATACCTAATGGAAGAACTCTATAGGAAAAGGTACCCCAAGGACATGTAAAAGTGGTCTTGTCTTGGTCTTCAGGGCTAGTCTGAATTTAGTTGTATCGACTAAATCCATCCAGGAAGGACAATAATTTCTTTTCTATAAGGCTGTATAGGAATTTTTCAATGAAGGGCAAAATAAAATGGTCCTTCTTTGTAGCCTCGTTGAGTTCTCGGTAATCAACAAAAATTCTCCACTTCCCATTCTTATTGGGATCTAAAACAAGAGTTGAGACCCACAAACTATCTGAAATGGGGTATATGAACCTTCCATCCAATAAATTTTGTAATTTTTCTTTCACAATGTATTGAAGAGCTGGGTTCAACCTTCTTTGGGGTTAGTGCATAGGATTTCATCTTTCTTTGATGTAAATATGATGAGTACAAAATTATGGATGCACACCCTTCATTTCCTTATAATCCCAAGAAAAAGCATGCAAGTGTTGCCTCAGTACATTACACAATTTTTATTCCTGTTTGGCCAAGAGAGAGGGGTTGATATTTAGACTTTTGGAAGGGACAAACTCTACCATATTAGCATGTTCTAGGTTAGAGTCAACAGAGCACAAGTCAATCCAAAGACTACCCTCGTATTATTTTAGCAATTCATCAACTGGTATGGCAGTGGGAGGCTGATTGTGTAAGACATGCTCAATGAGGTCATCCTCATCAAGTTTACTGTAATATTCCCAATTAGCGATAGCTAACTGGAATATTAATTTTGATCAATTTTTCCCACTATAGTCAAATTATAAACAAAAATGAGTAGAGAGGGGACTCACTAGAACACGTGGAGGAAGCACGCGGGCTGAATTGGCAGCGCGGGGCCAAGAGAGGCTACGTTGGAGATGACGGGCCTAGGTTTTGAGAGAAAGGCCAACGTTATAAAAGGAGGGGAGCCTCCTCATTTTGTCATTATTAGAGTTTATGCATTTGAAGTTGGTCATTGCGATTTTGAGCACGCTGGCTGTTTAGCCTATCTACAGCGCTGTTTAGTGCATTGAGTGTCTCCGTTTGGAGATCTTGCCCTCAGCCCCAGGGGACTTCGAGTGCCTACTCGAGTGAGGCAGTCCCATCAGTGTTTTTTTGTAGAAGGATCGATTTGTGGCATTTGTGGAGGGGAAACACGTCTATTGACTGTGCAGTCCTGAGAGGGAGGATGCAGTTCGTATTAGGGAAGCTCCGGTTGGTAGGTTGAGCGCAGTGCATTACTGTTGGTCAGGAGGTTGAGCGCAGGAATAGCCCGCGTCTATTGGGGACTTCTGATTGAGCGGGTGATCATATTATTGAGGATCTCAGACAATTTCAGTGTGACCATTGGGAGGATAACACACATCGGCAAGGGAGGTATTTTCGAGCAGTTACATAGCCATTTTCAACAGCTGGAATGCAGATAAAAAACACAGCCATTCCATGCAGCATTCTGAGAATATTTATTAACTTGCCTTGCACAAGTTTAGGTGTCATTGCTCTGATCACCTATTGTACTCCCCTATATTTATCAGTATAATAAAATGGCTCAGCGTTCTCTTGGCATTTCTTGAGTATCTGTTGCATGCTTTATACACACGCTCTTGTATGTTTGCATTACTGTTATTTCTCCCCAATAACATTCCAATTTTTGTACCACTTGTTGTGTTTTCCCCACACTCTGAGACAGAGTCTAGAAAGGGCCAGATAGCCTCCAGATCTCATCCTCTTTTCAGAGGTGAAATATCTGGTAAATTCCCTCCCAGTCCATCTCTGGTTGGAGTTTTCTTGCGTTTTAAAGATATCCCTAAAAAGGGATATTACAGTGGTATTAGAGCATAGATTTGGCTCAACCTGTGGAGCTAGTTGTCTATGACACCGAGAGAAAAACTCTACATCTACCACAGAGGTAGGAAGTACAGAGATATTGAGCGTGGGTTGGAGAACACCTACGGAGAGGGGGACTGCGTTCGAGTGGTGGACGTAGAACAGGAGGACCCTTTGGTAGACGCAGAGCTGGGAGAGCCGATGTTGGATAATAGCGATGCAAAATAGTTTGAGGAAGCACTCCTTAGATCAGTGCAGGATCTGGCAAGGCGGATAGAGGTGATGGGTCAGAGATTCATGGCTGTGGAAGCTAGATAGCGTGAAACCCCAAGGGGTTTCTAGGTTGGTGAGGGGTCGGGCACATCATACCATTTACAGGAGAAGGTTGCCACTCCGCACCAAGCATCACATGCCCCCAGTCGTGCCACTATGCCCACTTTTTTGTGTGCAGATACTGGGGTAGGAGCACAAGAGGAGCCAGAGCCTGAACGCATAGGTGATTATTTTTCTAAGTCCTAGGCAGCTGGGTAGGAGTTCAGGGATGCCATTTTTTTCAGAGACTTTTTTCAGCTCAAATGGGACACCAAACCTCACGACCATCACAGAGGGCACCGACATTATCATGATGGAGACACCCAGTGTACAACGAGCTGATTCCATTTGCCTACGTTTGATGGTTCATCAAAAAGTTCGACAAAGTCTTGGGTGGAGAAGTTGGATATATATTTCCATCTCAACCAGATGGCAGAGACAAAGGCCATCAAGGTGGCCACGCTACATTTGGAGGGTGAGGCTCAGGACTGGTGGTTCCATGGAAGGGTGACACTTGGGCATTCCATCGTGACTACCTATGCTGAGTTCACTCGGATACTAATAGAGAGGTTTGACCGAAGGGATCCAGAGGAGCACTGTGTTGAGTTAACGAGGCTCAAACAGACCGGGAGTCCTGAGACGTATATTGCAGAATTCCTGAGGATTTCAGTGATGGTGCTAGATCTATCCGCAGAACGGATGATCTATATGTTTGTTGAGGGATTAGCAGAGCCACTTCGGGGTCTAGTCAGGTCTACTAGACCAACCACACTCCAGGATGCCATTGGCAGGACTCGAGATTTGCAGGATGCCTTACCCAGGACCAGGACACCCTACCCCCAGAGACAGGATTTCTAGCCAAAGTGGAAGGAGGTCATGATTCCGCCTCCGAAGGGGAATCAGGGTAGGGTACAACTAGATGATGATGCCCAGAGGGATTTGAAGAAGAAGAGGTTGTGCTTTACTTGTCAGAAGCCATGAGCACTAGGACACAGATGTGCTGCTGGAAAAGCACATTTTATCGAGGTCTTCTCCGAGAGCAGAGAGGAAGAGGATGAGTATGAGGATGGGGAGGTAGGAGACAGTCAGACAGCGCAGGACCATTTGCCACCTCCACCTCCAGGAGTAGGAGGTGCAGCTTTTTCACCCACAGGGGGGACCCTTACAACATTACGAGGAGTACCCAAGTATTTGACACTGTGTGTCTGCGGGATAGTGAAGGGGTAGCGAGTTTCAGTTCTAGTAGACAATGGGGCAACCCACAACTTCATCGATGCCCAGATGGTTGAGCGGAGGAGCATACCGACAGAGAGCTTCGATGGATTTTCAGTTTTGGTCCTAGGAGATCAAATGATGTAGTGTGCCAGGTATGTTCCAGAGCTGGCTGTGACGATGGGTACCCACACGGTGACCGAACACTTTTTCGTGGTCAACATACCAGATACCAATGTGGTATTGGGTGTGTAGTGGATGATTACTTTGGGGAAAGTCACCACAGACTGGGAGGCCTTGGAGATGGAGTGGGATGACAAGAAGACCGAGAAGCATGAGAAAATACATGGGATGCACACTTACCCACCTCAGACTGTTTCAGCTCACCGGATGGAGGCAGAATTCTGGAAGGGAGACATAGAGTGGGCAATTGAGTTGCGGGTATCAGAGGCAGGGACTACCGGGCAGATAGTTCATCTGGATATACAGGCCATCCTTGACAGATATGATATGGTGTTTGGGGAAATACTGCTGGGACAACCACCAGATCGGGGGTTTGAGCACACTATTGAGCTAGAGCAGGGCATCCAGGTAGTTATTACCACACCCTATAGGCACCCAAAAGCCTATCAAGATGAGATTGAGCGGGCCATCCAGGAGTTGCTAGCTCTTGGACATATTCGGCCTAGCACCAGTCCTTTTTCTTCTTCGATGTTGTTGGTGAAGAAGAAGGACGACACATTGAGAATGTGAATTGATTACAGTGCCCTGAATAAGAAGACCATGAAGAACAGATACCCCATACCGTGGATTGATGAGATGATGGATGAGTTGATAGGAGCACAGTTCTTCTCAAAGATCTATTTGAGATCCGGGTACCACCAGATTCGCGTGAGGGAATAGGGCATTCCCAAGACTGCTTTCAGGTGCCATTACGACCACTTTGAGTTCTTAGTTATGCCTTTTGGGCTAACCAATTCCCCTACTACTTTTCAGTCTTGCATGAACCATATCTTCCACAGTCATCTGAGGAAGTTTGTGTTGGTCTTTTTCGATGATATACTGATATATAGCAGGACTTGGGAGGAGCATCTCCAGCACATCGAGGCAATGCTCTATATCTTGGAGGAGCAATAGTTTTATGCTAAGCTCTCCAAGTGTGAGTTTGGATTGAAAAAGATGTTGTATTTGGGACACATCATTAGAGTGGACAGAGTGAGGGTCCACGAGGAGAAGATCAAGGCCATCAGAGATTGGCCAGAGTCAAGAAACGTGACAGAACTTCGAGGATTTGTTGGCATCTGCACCTATTATAGGAATTTTGTCAAGTGTTTCTCTCAGCTTGCTACACCCCCTATAGATTTGATGAAAAAGGGGGCATTTAGTTGGTCAGATACAGCGCAGCGCCCTTTGACCAGCTCAAGGAGGTTATGAGCAGCTGCCCAGTGCTTGCATTGCCAGATTTCACGTAGCCTTTTGTTTTGGAGTGTGATGCATCAGGAGAAGGGATCGCCGCAGTTTTGATGCAGGGAGGCCACCCTATAGCCTATGAGAGCTGAAATCTCCTCCTGCAGGAGTGGTTGTATCCTATATATGACAAGGAGATGTTGGCCATTATGCATGCATTGGCCAAATTCCGGCAGTACTTAGTGGGTAATAGGTTCAGGGTGAGGACTGATCACAACAGCCTCAGGTTATTTTTGGAGCAGAAACAACAACACAAGAGGTAGCAGAAGTGGATCAGCAAGATCCAGGCTTATGATTTTGACATCGAGTATGTCAAGGGGAAGAAAAACGTGGTAGCCGATGCACTTTCACGTAGACCAGCCGCATTGTCTCTGATGACTTTGGATGCAAATTGGAGGGCTCGACTTTTTGTGGAGTACTCCAAGGACAGGTTTGCTTGTGAGGTTCTGGATGGTCAGGTGGTGGACGATAGGTACAGGGTGATAGATGAGATCGTCTATTACAGAGATAGGATCTTCTTGTCCAAGAGCTCCCAGCTCAAGAAGAAGTACTTCAAGCATCTCATGATTCACCATTGGTTGGTCACCAGGGGTTTACCAAAACCTATAGGGCCATCTAAGAGAGGTTCTCATGGAAGGGCCTCAAGGAGGACGTACTCCATCATGTCAGGGAGTGCGAATTTTGCCAGCGCAACAAGGGAGAGATGAACCATCCAGTAGGGTTGTTGCAGCCTCTTCCCATTCCAGAGGGGAAATGGGAGAGTATTTCGATGGATTTCATCACAGGGTTTCCCATGGTGCAGGGCAAGGATTTTATATTTGTAGTCGTCGATCGAATGACAAAATATGCACATTTTTTCGCCATATCCACACACTATACAGTAGCACAGGTGGCAGAGCTATTCTTCTGGGACATCTTCAGGTTACATGGTCTTCCCAAGACCATTGTCAGTGACAGGGACAGTCGCTTCATGGGTAGATTTTGGCAGGAGATTTTTCGGTTGGTGGGGACGGAGTTGACACCAAGTACCAGCTACCACCCACAGACAGATGGACAGACGAAGATAGTTAACAAGTGGTTGGAGGGATACTTGCATAACTATGTCAGTGGGCAGCAGTGAGCATGGCTGAAGTGGCAGCACCTAGGAGAGTATTGCTACAACACCACACATCACATGTCCATCGGTATGTCTCTGTTTTATGTGCTGTATGGTTATCATGCTTTATCTTTCGTTGACATGATGTTTGGTGCCAGCAAGGTTCCGAGAGCCAAGGATTGGATCTAAGAGAGTTAGGACATCCTCTGAGCTCTCAAGGATAACATGGCTACTGCACAGAATCAGCAGAAGCTGTACGCGGACAAGGGTCGGGTGGAGAGACAGTTCGAGGTAGGGGACTTGGTCTACCTACGCTTAAAACCTTATCGACAGTCGACTGTGAAGTAGAAGGGGGCTGAAAAGCTGAAGCCCTGCTTTTATGGACCATACAGGGTGATACGCAGAGTTGGAAAAGTTGCCTATGAGTTGGAGCTGCCCCAAGGCAGCAAGATTCATAACATTTTCCATGTATCATAACTTCATAGAACTAAAGTAGAGGTTGTAGGAGAAATAAATTTTGTCTCTATCAGATTGTCATCAAACACCAAGGCTACTTAGATAATCGATATATTGGTGGCTCCTGAGTTTTATGGTTTAGTGTTAAGTAGAGACTGGTCTGAAAAACGTCATGGATATTTTGGAACAGACTGGTCACATATGTGGCTACCACACAATGGAAAACCAAATCAAATTCTAGTAGACCGAGAGAAATTCATGAAACACACAATCACCGATCTTGAAGGGATAAACGAGCCAGTAGCATTGAATAATAATATTATTGGAAACTATTCGACAGAATCATTTCTTGGAAATTTTAATGCTCAACCGTCACCCTTTTTTGATAATGCAGTTATCTCTCAAATCAAGAATTTTTCCTAGACAGACACTTCGAAATGTAAAAATTTTGTAGATAAACTAGTAGTTAATTCTTTATGTTGGATTCTTTATTTTGATGGTTCTAAATTTGAAGATGGTGCAAGAGCTGGCTATATTTTAATAATTCTAGAAGGAGAAAAAACCATGTTAGCCTGTAGACTTGAATTTGATTGCACAAAAAATATAGCTGAATATGAAGCATTAATCCAAGGTTTGTACAAAGCGATTGATATTGATATCAAATATTTGAAAGTCCTAGGAGATTCAAAAATCATTGTTAAACATGTAAGAAATACCATTCATTGTCATTCTGGACATTTAAAGCATTACCAATAATTAGTCTAGGAATTGACCATTTATTTCTTAGCCTTCAATATTTCTTCCGTGCCTAGAATACAAAGTGCTAGTGTAGATTTATTGGCTAATGTAGCATCAAAATTAATTCCATCTCAAGAATTTAGTCTCGATAGATTCTCCATTGAATTTATTTTTATACCATATGTTCCTGACAATATTACCAATTGGAGAGTATTTAATAATGATTCAAATATCATATATTTCCTTACATCTGAAGGATCTTATGATAGTCAAATTTTAGATGAAAATGAACATGACACTCAGATAAAGGATGAACTGGATGAAAATCCAATTCCTAAGTCAGTTGTCAAATTAGAAGACCTTTATGATCTAAAATATAGGTTTAAAAGAGTTACTAACTCTAAAACTCAAAGTTCTACCTTAAGATTTGAGTTAGTAAATCTTGGAACCGATGATAAACCTCAAAATGTCAATTTAGGTCTTGGTCTATCTTCTGATGAAAGATTATCATTTATCAAGTTATTAAGGATGTAAAAAAGTGCTTTTTCTTGTGATTACACTGATCTTAAAACATATGACACTTATGTAATACAACACACTATTCATATGATTTCAGATGAGAAACCTATACAACAAAAGTTTAGGAAAATTCACCCAAATCTTTAAAATCAAATCAAGACAGAGTTGAGCAAACTCCTCAAAGAAAAAATCATCTTTCCAGTTAGACATTCTAAATGGGTTTCAAATTTGGTCCCTGTCAGGAAGAAAAATGGTGATATTAGAATTTGTATTGATTTTAGGAATTTAAACAAAGCATGTCAAAAATACAACTTTCCAATACCAACCATGGAACAAGGACTCCAAACAATAGTTGATTCTGAACTTATGTCTTTCCTAGATGGATTTCCAGGATATAACCAAATCCTAGTACATCCAAATGACAGATTAAAGACTACATTTAGGACTAAGTGGGGAACTTATGCCTATCAAAAGATGCCATTTGGGTTAATTAATGCAGGTGCCACTTTTCAGAGAGACACAAACACAACTTTTAGAGGACTCATCAACAAATCAGTGGTTATTTATCTAGAGGACATTACAGTCTTTTCTAGACAAGTAACCAATCATGTGAATGACCTAAAGCAAGTCTTTGAGCGAAGTAAACAGTATGGAATTTCATTAAACCCAAAGAAGTCATTTTTTGCTTTAGATGAAGGAAAAATTTTAGGATTCATTGTGTCAAGGAAAGGTATCTATATTGATCTTGAAATAATTAAAGAAATTAAAAGTGTTCCTTTTCCTCATAACAAGAAAATTATGTAGTCATTTCTTGGACAGATAAATTTTGTAAAAAGATTTATCCCTGAATTTTCACAAATATTTTTACCATTACAAACCATGATTAAGAAAAATTCAGTCTTTAAATAGGGACATAACGAAAGATAAGCATTTGATTTAATCAAAAAATCCAATATCAATGCTCCATTCCTGACTACCCCCAATTTTATTGATCCCTTTACTTTATACACCTTCTCATCAAATAAATCTTACACTGTTGTTTTAACATAGCTTAATGACAAACAAATTGAAGCACCAATATCATTTTTCAGTTCCAATTTTCAAGGCACAAAACTAAATTATTCATCTATTGAGAAACAAGCATTTGTTTTCTTTAAGGCTATAGAGAATTTTAGACCATTTCTCCTTAAAACACACACCAAAATAATAGTTCCATTCTTTGCAGTGAGACAAATATTGATGCAAAGAGAATTAGGAGAGAAAAGGGCTAACTGGGTTACCGCTTTACAAGAATATGATGTAGAAATTAAACCTTCTAAAATTGTTAGAGGTTAAGTTTTTTGCATAATGCTAACAGGAGCATCCCATTTATCATCAGAGGTAGATTCCGGTAATAATGTGCAAATATCAGAGGTGAGCCTCAACGATGTGCAATATCAATACTTTGATCTCAAGTTTTACTTAAAAAATGGATATGCCCCAACCCAAATCTGTTATAAAACAAAACACGATTTGAGATTAAAGGCTAAGAAATATGAAATAATCAATGACGTATTATTTAGAAGAAACTTTGATTCTGTGCTATTAAGATGCTTAGAAAAAATTGAAGCAAAGAAAGTTTTGCAGGAACTCCATGATGGACCAGCTGGAGGACATTTTGGAGGAAATACAACAACACATAAAATCCTGCATGTCAGTTATTATTGGCCTACACTTTTCAAAGATGCTCATGAATATGAAAAAAAATGAAAAATTGTCAAAGTCCATCTAGAAGACAAAGGAAACCAACCTTCCCATTACAACCAGTTAATATCGAACAACCACTTGAACAATGGGGATTAGATATAATCGATGAGATTGTTCCTAACTCTTCTAAACAACATTAATATATTCTCACAACTACAGATTATTTGACTAAATGGTTGGAATAAATTCCACTAAAGGTAGCCAACTCTGAGAATATTATTTATTTCAATGGTCAATCTATCATAACTGGGTTTGATTTACCCACTGCTTTAATGTTCGATAATGCATCTTATTTCTCAAGAACTGCTATGATATAATTTTCAATTAAAAGAGGATTTAAACTTAAGTATTCTGCAAATTATTATCCGCAAGGAAATGGTTTAGCAGAATCCACAAATGAAAACCTTATTAGAATCATCAAATAGATTTTTGATCAAAATCAACGAAATTGGAATAAGTCATTAATCTTTGCTGTTTGGGTAGACCGAATAACACAGAAGGCCTCCATTGGCACTTCTCCATTCAATATTGTTTATGGAAAATAAGTTGTTCTTCCTACCAATATAATTATTTCCTCTCTTGACTTTGTTCAATTTATTGATGAATCTCCTTCTTCTTCCTTGCAAGCAAGACAATTTCAAATTCTCAAGCTTGAAGAAGAAAGAGAAAAAGCTAAAGTTACTCATGCACATCATCAACAAATAGTAAAAGATTCATTTGATTCAACTTCTGTTACTCCAAAAAACTTTCAAATTGGTGATTTAGTATTGAAATGGGACAAAGCACATGAGGAAAAAGGTAAACACACCAAATTTCAAATATTGTGGTTAGGTCCATTTCAAATCATTGAAGAAATGGGCCCATCAACATTTTTATTGCAAGATCTATCAAGAAAAATAGATTATTTGCTTGTTAATGGGTAGATTTTAAAGAAATACTTTTCATAGGAGGCAACCCCTTCTATTCCTTGTATATTATTGTCTTTTTTCTTTTCCTTAGGAAAAAAAAGTTGAGTAGTGTTGATTTTTGGCTTTTCAAGTAAACATCTCAAATAATCTTTTTGATTTATCGCTTATAGAAATAAGAAATGTTAAGGAAACAATCGAAAGATTCAAAAGTAAAATAGATTCTATTTTACTGAAAGATGAAATTTCACCAAAGTTATTTATTCTCTGATGAACTCTCATCTTTATAAAGCATGGTTATTTTGTTGTCAGTCAAGAAAAGGAAATTTAACATAGTAAAGAATCTTTTACAGATAAGTAATCTTAAAACTAAAAAAAAATTATCATCCAGAATCCTCAAAAGGAACAATGATTCACCCCATCTGGGAAAAATTATCATTTTTTAGAAAGAAATTCCAAATTTAAGCTAAAAAATCTTAAGAGATAATAAATCTCATCAGGAGCTTGTTTACCATATTCATAGGGAAATAGTTGAACTAACATTACCAATACTGCCTACCAAAACAGGTTAATGACTTGAGATTATGTTAAGAGGACAAGGGGTATCATCAACAGCCAACTTGATCAGTTTAATTACAAACAGTGAATGTCATTGTCAATATTTGGTTACCAAGCCAAGGCAATGGCTTTTAAGTAAATAAAAATACAATAGAAAAAATATACAAAAAAGAAAATAAAGTTCCAAAAAAGATCAAGTGTATAAAGTTGGAATTTATTTTTGAAGATTGTAAGAAATACTGGATGGGACAATGAATCATTGATGGGTAAAAGGTAACCCTGCCAAGAGCTTAAATTTCCTATTGGATTAGAGGCTCTACTTGTGATAAAAGAGTATATATTTATAAAGCTAATCTGAAAGAGCCACTTGCTTTATCTTTTTTGAATTAAGTAAATACTGATATAGATACTCATTCTTTTATTTTTAAAGAGGAATTCATTTGAATTATAATTAAGAGAGGTTTTGTTGCTTAGTGAGATATTATTTATTGAAATTCCTTCCTGCAACTATTTTTATTTTGATTTTTTTTTTTAGAAATATCCAAAAACTAACTAGAGATAGCTGGTTCTCCCAAGTGAATCACCAATTGTTGTACTATATAACACCCCAAATCTATTTTTACTAAATGGGGACCATTTAAAATAACTAGGAAATTTATTAGTTTGCTTTTATCTTAGCCTAAGCCTTAAAACTTTAGGAAATAATTTTTTTCCCTTTTCGCTTTAATTTCTTAGCGTGTATCGCAAATCACATAGCTTACAAGCCTAACGAATTAAAACATATTAAGTCTTCGAGCTTTGATATGCAATAAAACTTTTCCGAAGTCATATAAAACACTCCTTACAAAATCTCTAAACACCACTTTAACAAGAAAATCGCATCGCACCTTTTAAAAATGATCAACTTATAAAAATTCAGTAAAAGTTGTAGTGAATCGGACCCGAAGAATTAATAAAGAAATTACCATAAAGATTCAAGCACCTGATAAAGCACATCGGCATGATTCCTTAAACGCACTTCACTTTTCACAGAAAATAACCAAATGCAATTTTTATTATCATATGGAAATTGCGATCTACCATTTGTGAAGATTACACTTCGTGAAATTAATCTGTAATAGAAAACAAAACTAACAGAAATAGTTTTGGGTTGCGATATGCGATAATTGATAGTTATTTCTCGAAGTGTGTGAAATGATTCATATCTAATCGACTGAATATAAGATCTAACGTCCTTAATTGATCGATATACATTTCACGTAAAGGTGTGTAAGAGAATTGATTGAAATAATTCTGGGTAATTAACGACATTTAATAAGAGTAAGGTTTGAAAGATTCATATCTACTTTGAGCATGTATTGAATGATTGAACGCCAAATTTTTATTATATCGTTTTAACTATATCTTTCTCTCCATTTACCTTAAGATCTAAAGCTCGCTTTGTTTGCTTAAATTTAGGGAACCACTTAACGGAGTAAGAATTATAGGAATGAGCAAGAAAGGCAAGGAAATTTCCCAAGCATCATCTACTGAAGACTAGGATATGTTTCCCTTATTCCTAGATACCACCTGCAACAAGGATTGCGACATTTCCTCATGGGAGGAAATGTATCAGTTCTTCGAGAATGAAAAACCAAGGGTAATAATAAAAGTTGCTACAGTATGCACGTTAGTTCCTTCAGACCAACCTATTTCGACGTTGCATGCTCATTCATTCATAAAGTAGCAGCAAGGCCAAAGATTCTCCCCTATACAGATATGGTTAAGTGGGTAATTAACCACTTGAACATAGAATACAGAAAATTTAAGGATTCAAAGGGTGAGAATATTGGTTCATTCAGGGAAACATATTTGAGGACAATGTATCACTTACCCATCTCGCATCAGAACTATGACAAAGTTTTTTCTCAAATATTTACAAAGAAACATCCAGACCTGATGAAAGTTATAAAGGAATGGAAGGATGACCAAGGAAAGGTCAAACAAGACAAACTCAGTACGTACCCAATAGCACAAATTCCTTCCCCTTATTGATATGTTGTTGGTATGTTGTGTAGATTGTTTGAAAAGCCTGATACTACTACGTTTTCTGTAGATTGGGTCCCATTAATTGACATAATCGTCAATTCTTTAATTTTGAATTGGGAAAATATCCTCTCTGATAATTTGGCCAGAAGTATCATGGATTATAGAAGTAAAAGAAGTGTGTCCTTTAGGTTAATACTCCCCTTTTACATGAGTTTCTATGTCATGGACGCAATTTTCTTTTGTTCGATTTTTCCAAACATGGGATGGAAATGGATAACCCAAGACCCTACTCCAATCCACATTTACCACAAAGCCCTTTGGGAGTCATATTTTCATCTTCATTTTTATAAAATTTTCCATAGAATCATACTACCTGTGCACCAGATTATATTCAATGAGAAAGCCCCTAGGATTTCCAAAGAGGCTAGTACAGACATTTTTCCTGTTGCCAGATGGTTTGCCAAAGAAAGTTTCACCTATGTCAGAGTTTTTGAGAGTTATGCTTCTCCCCACATCCTTCCATATTATGTTCTTGACAAGCCATGCTAGAGAGATTTCTTACCAACTTGTGGTAAATGGTATTTCGAAACAACTCAAAAATGCTAAGAAGGCCATTTGGCCTAATTTCCTTTACAGTGTGGTACTTTTCCACTTTTTGATATTGGTCATGCCTTCAAGGAAGTTTCAAATGTTAATTTATTGAATTTGGATGTAAATCCAAAGTGGCCATATGGCCCCAATGATGTAATTAAAAATTACATCACAGAGCTCAAGTTGAAGCCTTTTCTGAAAGAGATTGATAGATTTGATGATTTCTTTCAAGGTATTGAAAATTTTTCAGATGTACTAAAGTTTGCATCCAAACAGCTCAATCAAGATGACTTGGAAGCCTTTCAAGCATACAGAAAGAAGATACCGGAAAGGATTCCTTTAGACTTATTGATTATTGAAGATGTTAACAGACCGACTTCGAGTATTAGCTCAGATAATGAAGCTAAATACATGTCTGAAAATGAGTTAGGGAAATCAGAACAAAATTCTCAGAATTCAGATCATTCTGATAATGAATCCAAAAACTGAAATTAGAGCCCAGAAAAGGTAATTGATTAAGTAATCAAAGAGATTTAGATGTAAGAGAAAGGAGGAATTAATGGAACTAAATCCTCTTCCTAAGAAGTTCAGGACAACCAAAATACATTTGATCAAGCAGAAGAATTTTAGCCAAAGGATTTGAAGATTGATCAAACTACCAGTTTTCATACAATGGAACATTCTCAAAAATTAGTAGAAACTGCTACTCCACTACAACAAGTTCTTGAAACTCATTATTGAGAGATCATTCCGGCCTACCCAACATAGCATACAGTTTTACAAATTGAAGAAATTCCTTCATTGGATGTCTTTTACAACCCTAATCATAAGGCTGTAGTCAAGAGGATAAAGAGGAGAAGAATATAAGATATAGTCTCAAATATTACAAATTAATCTGTTGATGTTTTATGGAAGGATCTCTAGTTGATCCTAATGCACATTTAACCAAGATATCACAGTTTCAGGGGCATATGCTACTGCCACTATTGATAAGGCCACTAAGTTCAAAAGTTACTGAAATAGAGAGAAGATAAAATACAAGATTTAGAAGGACTGTTAGAGAAAGAAAATTCTAACTCCAACAGGAAAATGGAATTGAAATGTCTTAGTTTCAAATGGATTTTGAAAGGTTAAATTTACAACATCAATTGCAACTTACAGAAAATAAAACACAACTGGAAGCAGTAATAAACAAATTACAAAGCCGACCACAGGTAGAGAAATTCATAAGGGAAGCATTGGAAGTGAATGCTAGTGAATGCTAAGCTAAAGCGACAACAAGAAGTATTTTTCCAACAAGCTAATATTACTAGCTCTTATTATGATTCAAGTGAAATCTTGATCCAACAAGTGGCTATTCAGAAACATGAATGTGAGAAAATTGAGAAGAAAATCAATGAATACATTCAATGGAAAGAATCAGACTCAAGAAAGGAAGCTGATCTACCCTAGGTAGATAAATTTCACAAGGAAATATTATTTAAATATTGGGAAGCACATATAAGGTAAGCAAAAAAAGAAACAGCAAAATCATCAAAGTTAACAAAGAAAATTACTAAATCTGTATGTGAACAATTTTTGAAAGCTGAAATTATCAAAGAGTCCACATATAAAGTTCTCTCAGAAATCAAGCCGTTGGAAGCACAACCGAAAAAAAGGATGGAAATGCGGGAAGAAATGATTAAAAAATTAAATAAGTTTGATGAAGAAAATTATTGGAATTTTCTATTCAAACCTTATCATCAGTACCAAACCCTACAGTCATTAACTGATTCAACATAAAGATCGTAGCTAGCACTTTCAATGGCAGTATTCAAGGGACAGGTTAGATCAAGAGTTTCGTAGCCACCTCAACTTAAACCAATGCTAGATATTTGTCAAGTTAGGGATCAAATCCAAAAGGAAGATCAATATTCATAGTTATATTGTTACTTTATTTTCCTAGATTGTAGTTGAAGTATGTCTTATGAGGATGGTTGTTTGAAAACTCCTTTATTTTTATGTAACAATATATTTTTAAACATATTTAGTTTAGTATTTAAACCCTTCTCATGCATTTAGACAAG
This sequence comes from Pinus albicaulis, assembly GCA_034641835.2. Taxonomy (NCBI): domain Eukaryota; kingdom Viridiplantae; phylum Streptophyta; class Pinopsida; order Pinales; family Pinaceae; genus Pinus; species Pinus albicaulis. The sequence continues at coordinate 1,206,613,986 of CM076578.1, read as the reverse complement.
GGTCGAGAAATTTGTCAAAAACATTTGCAAAGAATGCACTTCTGTAATTTTGTAAATGCTTTGATGGATTAATGGAACATACTCTGTTATCTTTTGACATTTGAAGTTGTTTAATTGATGTTGCACTATTGTACTCTTTAAATTTCTTGAAAGTGAAGAGGAACAGAAAATCTACTGTCACTTTATATGAGTAGGAATTCGTACATATGGTACTTCTATTCACTTGTATTAAGTTTTTATTTCTAGATTGACAATTATGTTTTTACTTGCATTATATATTTGAACTATTATCATAAATGAATGTTAAATTCACTTCTGTACTAATATTTTTTTATGATTTCTTATCTGATATATAATCACACATATGAATGTGATATAATTTTCACAATTATTTTAATCAAACTATTTTGTTAAAATAATCATCTTTACATCATTTTCATCTCTTTCAACTGTTAAATAATCTTCATTACTGATAGTTGGAGGATATCTCTTTAGATCGCATAAAGGAAGAAACATCTCGGGTATATAGTAGAATATATAAGTGCTAGATAAATGCATGTGATAGATTAAAATCATTTCCCATTTCATTTTATATAAACAAAAAACACCCCAAAATCATCCTTATTGGGAAACTGGTCCCTTCATCCCCAGTCAGAGCCACCACACCAAATAGAAAAGGACTTGCTCTAAGGTGTGGACTGGGTGGTTTTCCCCATGTTGTGGCAACGGAATTTCGAGGCCTAAATTCCACCATATTACTTAGCACTCTCCTTCCATTCTCATCCATTCCTCCAAATGGCCTACACATAGAAATTACATTATAGATTTACTATAGACTATTAGTTTTCATTTTTACCTTGTGCAAGATGGGATCCTGAGGAGAACTAAGCTTGACAAGGCATTCCATAATCTTCTCCAACTTTATACCGTATTTTCCATCCTTTATATATTTTTTAAAAGCATTGGAATGCTTTCATATTCAATCTTGTAGCAATACGGGTCATCATATAACATCTTGTAGTAGTCCTGCAACATCCTGTAGCACCTCACAAAATCCACTAGAACTTGACTAGAATTGCTCCTTAAGCCTAATTTTTTCTTTTTACCCCTCCAAAACGTATTATAAGCCTTGGAAACAAGCTTGAGGAGGGTTAGAGGACCCTTATAAATATTATTTTCATTACTATGTTTTTATTTCTACAATTAGGGTTAGTTGTTTTGACAATAAATACAATAGCACAAAATTTATCTCCATTGATATTTCTTGAGCATTTGTTGGATTTTGTAATTAGAATATACTTGAATGAAGTAGCTTAGGATTGATTTAATGGTATTTACTTCATGCAGCTAGACTAGGTTTATTTTCATTTCATTTATTTTCACACTAAGTAGTTCCTCTACTACTCCATTATGTAGATCTAGATCTGAAATATCCACATACACACATAAAAAGTGGATTTTAATCATCTTTGAGGATTATGGGTCCCTCCACCCTTTTATTTACTTAATTAATTAATTTTATTAAGAACTCTAATATTCCAAATATCATGTGAAAATTTGGCAATATTACAGTCCTCCCCGGCAAAATGTTGCTTGTCCTCAAGCAACTACAAAAGTGGATGCTACAAAAAACATCCTCCCTCCAAATGGCATCCTCGTGTGGAAGGCCTTCCCATCTGTGACAATGTGTCATGTATGTCCAGCTCCAATGCTGCCTCTCTAGAATTATAAGAATGGCCTCCAACTGAAAAGTTAGATACCATTCCTCATCAATGAATCTCCAAGTGGCAACCATATGATGACCAAAGTTCTCCTCTACACATGAGATACATAAAATGAAGTGGTTCATTCCCAAAGTGGAAAGTCCCAACTCATGAAATATCTCTCCAACCCATGATACATAGAGTAGATTACATATATCAATGCCCCCATCATTAGCCATGTTGGCCATATAGGAATAAAACATCACATCATCATAGTGAAAAACAAGAAGTAGAGACATATGGGAAAACATGAACAATGTCAAAAAATATTCTCCTAATAAAAAACAATGCAGCAAAGCCTTCTTCTGCCATGCTGGATCATCATGAAAACAAGTAAGAGAGCCATACTCTCAAAAGAAGCCACCGCAACAATTCTACTTGTTGCCATGCCAAATCAACATCAATGAGAATATGAGAGCCATACTCTCTCAAAAGAAGCCAATGTAGCAATGCCTCTTGCTGCCATACCACATCATCATTGTCCCAGATGTAGTGGCCATATTATCTCAAGAGAAGCCACCTTAACAAGGCATCTTGTTACCTCATCACATCATCATTATACCATGTACAATGACCATAATCCCCCAACAGAAGCCAACATTGTAAGGCCTCCTGTTGCCATCCTCCAACCCATACTCTCCCAATAATAACCATAGCAACAAGGATTCTTTCTGCCTCCTTGCATTATCATGATGCAAGTCATGGAGCAACAATATAGTAATGGACATGTGAGATGTTTCATCAACATAATACAAACAAGCTCCTTTATGCCACATCATGGGAAAATTATGCTTTCTCCCAACCCCAAGTACATACATGAACATGAGATACATCCCAAACAAAAATACATGTAAGGACATGAGACATATCCCAAACAAGAGTAAATACATGGACATAAGATATATCATGAGATGTCCAAACTCTCTCATCAACAACCAAAGTAACCATGCCTTTTTAATATGCATTCTTCCAGTGATGTATAAGGCATGAATCAGCAAAATATGACTCCTTGAGTGGTTGCGATACTCACCCAAGAGAAACCAGCACAGTCACGCTTCTTGCTGGCATGTTTCATAGATCTACAAGTGGTTTGGCAACCCCTTTCTCCATACTATCAACCATTCATCCCAATGTGGATGATGGATCTCATTCTGAAAAAACTTGGTATCCTTCCATTGTAGGACACCAACCTCCTCAAATTGATGAAAAACTTTGCACTCCATCATATGTTGAAATGTGCCTCTAATGAGATCTCTCCATGAGACCTTCTTCTCATCAATGGCCCTCCAAAACCAATAAGGTTCTGGATCTGCTGCAGGTAGAATTTCGTCTTTTTGCTGTGAGATGCTCATTGAGAAAGTGTCATCTAGAAAGGAGAAAATATTTCTCACCATAAGATGTCTACCATCTATCATCTTTTCCTCCACTGCTTCATGAATGAAGCTGCCATATGATTTCTCCCATGAGGAATGGGTCCTCTTCTTCTCACTACTAATCATTAACAACACTTTAGATCTGCAAGGTGATACATGTGCTGTCTTAAAGCAAGGCAAAATGATAAACTCATAGCCAGCTATTGTACACAGGATCATACTCATCCCATTTTCTGAAACTCCACATTTAAACTCAAGAGGTTGAATGTAGTTCATCCATGACAAACTAGGATGGTTATTCATATCTTCCTTGATTAGATAAAGGATCCCTTGTGTAGTGATATAATGCTGCTCCAAATCAGCATGATTTTCTAACCCTTGGTCATGCGACAACCCTGATGCCATTTCCCCATAAGTTTCAATAAGAGGTACTAAAGCAATATGAGCTGAAAGTGGTTGCATATATTGGATCAAATAAGATTCAAAAACATCTTGCAAAAACATAAGAGCTTCCTCTTCCAGTGCAAAAGTCTCTCCAACTGCTGGTAAGAGTGATGGTTGCACTTCTACAAGTGTACCAGCACTGGTATATGTCTCCTCCTCCTCATGCATCTCATCAATCATGCATGGGGCTCCAAATGTCAAGAAATCAATACCATCTTGAAAAGATGCAAGTGATCCTCCTCTTGATGGAATCACATCTACAACTGGTGGTGGTAGGGGCTCCTCATCTTCAGTGATAATGAGAACATCTTCTCTTAAATATTCATGCACTATCTCCTTGATGATGGGAGATTTCATTATGTGAGATGTCTCTGGTTTCTTCCTACCACGCTTTTCCTTTAGTCTTTTAATAAAATCTACATAAGCAGACACTTTCATGTGTGACAAGTGACTGAACCACCATTTTCTTGCTTCTCCTTCAAGGTGCAGCGTTGCAAACTCTATAGCCTCTCTTTCTGATATAGGATATTTAAGAAATAATGCAAATAATTCTTCCCTCCAAGCCCTTAAGGTACTTTTGGAAGATCCATCAAATGTAGGCAAGAATAATCTATGCCTCTTTCTTCTATTTTTTCTCTTGGATCTCCTCTCTTCTTTGAGTTGCAGAAACTATTGTAGAGAGAGAGATTATCCTTCAATTCTCTATGTTGTGACTTGTATTCAGACAAATATTCACTTAGGGTCTCATGCCCCAAGCCTTCATCATATTCAGACCAATCCTCTTTCTCAAAGAAAGTGGATCTAGTGGAGTAATATGGAGCTCTTTTCTTCTCCGATCTTCTTTGTTGCTGAAAAGAAGTGCTGGGACCTCCTTCATCTTGAAACCTTATTGAGGTTTGTCATTGCCTTTATCTTCTTGCTTCATTGATCTCTTCTGAGAGATCCTTCATAGATATAAAGGAAGATGAGGAAAAACTTAATCCCTCCATAGTATATCTCTATTATATGCTTTTCTTATGTTGTCAAAATGTCCACAAGCTGAGCCAAAGATCATGCTCCAATACCATTGTAATATCCCAAAATGGAATAATGCATTGATACACAAACAAAATATTTGTAACACATAAAATATACATGTAAGTTTATGATCAACACAGATATAGACAGAACAGCTGAGCCATTTTATTATATAGGAGAATATTTAGTTACACAATGTACAAAATACGAGTAGATCTAGCCAAAGAGATGGCCTAGAATCACCCTAAAAACGTGCCACAATAGGTACTGCGTAACTGGAGAGCTACTGGAAGCAAATAATTCACTATCCCTTCAGTATATAATGAATATGTGACTGCAGGCTAAAAACTAAAATGCATATCTACGGAAATATGGAGCTCTGATGATGCCAAGATTCAAGATTTGAGCTCTATGATGGATACCCAAGATAACCCAGAAAGGATTTTCCAAATCTACAACTTTGGAAAATCACCCTTCTAGAGTTTGATCCTTTGACTATTGGGTTATGTAGATCTAAAGCTAGATCTGACAAATAGATAGCTGAAATATGTTATAAGATCAGATCTAAGCTTGAAGGGTTGATCCCTTCACTAGATCCTCAAGCTAGGAGCTCAAGATCTAGCTCCTCAATCCTCCAATGAATGTTACAGCTGCTACTACACAACTGCTCATAAAAATTGTGCTGTAAAGGAAGGAGGCTCTCTTGTCTGCTGTAAAATATGTCTATAAGGCTCAAGACTGATGGAAATAATGATGGCAAGGTGAGGGTATGATCCCTCATAGAATTACTAGCTGAAATGCTAGTAACTTCCCTTCTCCCTTGGATCTAGAAGAATGGACTGTGCAATTCTTGAAGGTATTGCTTTTGCTGGGAGATGAATAATAGATGGCCTGATGCCTGATATAGATCTGAAGCACTGGAAGGCTGATCTTGAAGCTCAGGATGATAGGATGAATCCTCCACTAGTTCCTCAACTGAAATATTGAAGGACAACCTCCTCCTCTCAAACTGATCTTCAGAAATGTTCTATTTATGAATATGAATGTTCTGCAGAAAGAAGGAAAAGATATGCGGCACCAATTCCTGATGTAGAATGAATTACAAGACTCTTTCAAGAGACACTCAATGAAATAGGTGGGATTCTCGACCAGAAACACCTAATGCTAAACAACACTTTCAATCTTAGCTAAATAGCTAAAGAAAGCATGGAATGTCACATGAAAATTCCAGATCTAAACAAATCATACATCAACAATAATCTCCAACATGCATTCTATTGTACCTTCATCTTCTTTATATACATTATGAGCCTTCTCATGCCTTGGCCCTCATCTAAATTGCGCTGTGCATGTGGACATGATCCTCCATATTTGACTACGTTGTCTCTCCAAGTTCTCCATCATGTCTAGATGTAATGTACACCCTCTCCATCATGTGTTAATTAAATGCACCACTCCTCCATCATCTCATCATAATTTCTTTATGATCTTATGTTTTATCTCTTCCAAGATCTTAGTTGATTTTATCAACCTCCATGATTTATCTCATTAATGACACATGATCTCCACTCCTTTCACATTAAGTAGTTACTCTACTACTTCATTATGTAGATATAGATTTAAAATATCCACATACACACATCAAAAGTGGATTTTATTCATATTTGAGGATTATGGGTCCCTCCACCCTTTTATTTACTTAATTAATTAAGTTTATTAATAACTCTAATATTCCAAATATCATGTGAAAATTTGGGAATATTACAGTTCTCCCCGGAAAAATGTTTTTTGTCCTCAAGCAACTGCAAAAGTGGATGCTACAACAAACATCCTCCCTCCAAATGGCATCCTCATGTGGAAGGCATTACCATCTGTCACAATGTGTCATGCATGTCCAACTCCAATGGTGCCTCTCTAGAATGTTAAGAATGGCCTCCAACTGAAAATTTAGATACCCTTCCTCATCAATGAATCTCCAAGTGGCAACCATATTATGACCAAATTTCTCCTCTACACATGAGATACATAAGATGAAGTGGTTCATTCCAAAAGTGGAAAGTCCCAACTCATGAACTATCTCTCCAACCCATGATACATATAGTAGATTACATATATCAATGCCCTCATCATTATCCATGTTGGCCATATAGGAATCACACATCACATCATCATAGTGAAAAACAAGAAGTAGACACATATGGGAAAACATGAACAATGTCAAACCATATTCTCCTAATAATAACCAAAACAACAAATCCTTGTACTTCCATGCTAGATCATCATGAAAAAAAGTAAGAGAGCCATACTCTCTCAAAAGAATCCACTGCAAAAATGCTACATTTTGCCATGCCAAATCAACATCAATGAGAATATGAGAGCCATACTCTCTCAAAAGAAGCCAATGCAACAATGCCTCTTGCTGCCATACCACATCATCATTGTACCAAATGTAGTGGCCATATTCTCTCAAGAGAATCCACCTTAACAAGGCTTCTTGTTGCCTCATCACATCATCATTATACCATGTACAATGGCCATAATCCCCCAATAGAAGCCAACGCTGTAAGGCCTCTAGTTTCCATCCTCCACCAATGTCATGCAATGTATGGGAAGAACTCAGCCCATACTCTCCCAATAGTAACCATAGAAACAAGGATTCTTCCTACCTCCTTACATTATCATGATGCAATTCATGAAGAAACAATATAGTAATGGACATGTGACATGTCTCATCAACATAATACAAATAAGCTCCCTTATGCCACATCATGTGAGAGTTATGATTTATCCCAACCACAAGTACATACATGAACATGAGATACATCCCAAAAAAAAATACATGTAAGGACATGAGACATATCCCAAACAAGAGTAAATACATGGACATAAGATATATCATGAGATGTCCAAACTCTCTCATCAACAACCAAAGTAAACATGCCTATTTCTTATGCATTCTTCCAGTGATGTATAAGGCATGAATCAGAAAAATATGACTCCTTGAGTGGTAGCCATACTCACCCAAGAGCAACCAGCACAACCATGCTTCTTTTTGGCCTGTATCATATATCTGCAAGTGGTTTGGCAACCCCTTGCTCCATAATATCAACCATTCATCCCAATGTGGATGACGGATATCAGTCTACAAAAACTTGGTATCCTCCCATTGTAGGACACCAACCTTCTCAAACTAATGAAGAACTTTTCACTCTATGATATTTTGAAGTGCACCTCCAATTAGATCTCTCCATGAGACCTTCTTCTCATCAATGGCCCTCCAAAACCAATAAGGTTCTGGATCTGCTACAGGTAGAAGTTTCTATTTGAGTTGTGAGATGCTCATTGAGAAAGTGTCATCTAGAAATTAGAAAATATTTCTCACCTCAATATATCTACCATCTATCATATTTTTTTCCATTGCTTCATGAATGAAGCTTCCATATGATTGCTCCAATGAGGAATGGGTCCTCTTCTTCTCACTATTGCTCATTAACAACGTTGTAGATCTGCAAGGTGATACATGTGTTGTCTCAAAGCAAGGCACAATTCTGAACTCATAGCCAGCTATTGTACATAGGATAATACTCATCCCATTTTCTAAAACTCCAAATTTAAACTCAAGAGGCTGAATGTAGTTCATCCATGACAAACTAGGATTTTTATTCATCTCTTCCTTGATTAGATCAAGGATCCCCTGTGTATTGATATAATACTACTCCAAATCAGCATGATGTTATAAACCTTGGTCATGCAATAGCCCTGATGGCATGTCCCCATAAGTTTCAATAAGAGGTACTAAAACAATATGAGATGAAAGTGGTGCATACCTTAGATCAACTGAGATTTAGAAACATCTTGCAAAAACACAAGAGCTTCTTCTTCCGTTGCAAAGGTCTCTCCAACTGCTGGTAAGTGTGATGGTTGCACTTCTACAAGTGTACCAACGCTGGTATTTGTCTTTGCCTCCTCATGCATCTCATCAATCATGCCTGGGGCTCCAAATGTCAAGAACTCAAGACCATCTTGCAAAGATGCAAGTGATCCTCCTCTTGATGTAAGCACATCTGCAGCTGGTGGTGGTAGAGGCTCCTCCTCTTGAGTGATAATGAGAACATATTCTTTTGAATCTTCATGCACTATCTCCTTGATGATGGGAGATGTCATTATATGAGATGTCACTAGTTTCTTTCTACCATAACTTTCTTTCAGTCTTTGAATAAAATATGCATAAGCAGACACCTTCATGTGTGACAAGTGACTGAACCACCATTTTCTTGCTTCACTTTCAAGGTGCAGTGCTGCAAACTCCATAGCCTCTCTTTGTGATATAGGATATTTCAAAAATAATGAAAATAATTCTTCCCTCCAAGCCCTCAATGTGCTTGTGGAAGATCCATCAAATGTAAGCAAGAAGAATCTATGCCTTTTTCTTCTATTGCTAATTCTGGATCTCCTCTCTTCTTTGAGATGTAAAACCTGTTGGAGAGAGAGATTCTCCTTCAATGCTCTAGGATGTGACTTGTATTCAGACAGATATTCACTTAGGGTCTCATGCCCCAAGCCTCCATCATATTCAGACCAGTCCTCTTTCTCAAAGAAAGTGGATCTAGTGGAATAATGTGAAGCTCTTTGCTTCTCCGGTCTTCTTTGTTGCTAGAAATAAGTGTTGGGAACTTCTTCATCTTGAAACCTTCTTGAGGTTTCTCTTTGCCTTTCTCTTCTTGCTTCATTGATCTCTTTAGAGAGATCTTCATAGATCTAAAGGAATATGAGGAAAAACTTAATCCCTCCATAGTAGATCTCTACTATTTTCTTTTCTTGTGTTGTCAAAATGTCCACAAGTTGAGCCAAAGATCATGCTCTGATACCACTATAATATCCCCAAAATGGAATAATGAATTGATACACAAACACAATATTTGTAACACAGAAAATGTACATGTAATTTTATGATCAACACAGATATAGACAGAATATCCGAGCCATTTTATTATATAGGAGAAGATTCAGTTACACAATGTACAAGATATGAGTAGATCTAGCCAAAGAGATGGCCTAGAATCAGCCTGCAAACATGCTACAACTAGCACTGTGTAACTAGAGAGCTACTAGAAGCAAATACTACACTATCCCTTCAGCAGAATATGAATATATGACTCAGGCTGAAAAGGATAATGTAGATATAAAGAGAATCTGGAGCTCTAATGATGCCAAGATTCAAGATCTCGGCTCTATGATGGATACCCAAGATAACCCAGAAAGGATTTTCCAGATCTACAACTTTGGAAAATCACCCTCCTAGAGTTTGATCCTTTGGCTGTTGGGTTATGCAGATCTGAAGCTAGATATGACAAATAGATGGTTGAAATATGTCATAAGATCATATATAATCTTGAAGGGTTGATCCCTTCTCTAGATCCACAAGCTAGAAGCTCAAGATCTAGCTCCTCAATCCTCCAAAGAAGGTTGTAGTTGTTGCTACACAACTGCTCATGAAAACTGCACTGTAAAGGAAGGAGGCTCTGCCTAATAAAAAATATGGTTACTAAAGCTCATGATTTATAGAAATAATGATGCCAAGGTGGGGGATGATCCTCATAAGGATTACTAGTTGTACTGTGCTTATTCTCATGGATCTAGAAGAATGGACTACAATTCTTGAAGGTATTTCTCCCTGCTGAATGTAGTCATGAGATAGCCTGATGCTGATAGATCTGACAACTGGAAGGATGATCTTTAAGGTGGGGGTGATAAGATGAATCCCCCACCTAGAAGTTTCTCAGTCAAAATATTGAAGAATGACCTCCTCTCAAAACGATCTTGAGAAATGTACAATTTGAATATGAATGTTCTACAGAAAGAAGGAAAAAGATATGTGGCACCAATGCCTAAGTAGAATGAAGTAAATACTCTTTCAGAAACTACTCAATGAAAAGAGTTGGGATTCATTGAACAGAGTGCTAAACAAAACTCAATCTTAGCTAAATAGCCAAAGAAACCATGAAATGTCACATGAAAATTCCAGATCTAAATAGATCATACATCAACAATAATCTTCAACCTCCATTATATTGTACCTTCATCTTCTTCATATAGATTATGAGCCTTCTCATGCCTTGGACCTCCTCATAACTGCATTGCACATGTGGACATAGGTCTCCATGTTGATTGCGCTGTCATTTCATTATCTCCATCATGTGTGAATGTAATGATCACCCTCTCCATAATGTGTGCATTAAATGCACCACTCCTCCATCATCTCATCATAAATTCTCTATGATCTTATATTTGATCCCTTCTAATATATTAGTTGACTATATCAACCGCCACGATCTATCTCATTAATGAGACATGATCTCCACTCCTTTCACATTAAGTAGTTTCTCTACTACTCCATTCATGTATATCTAGATCTAAATATCCACATACACCCATAAAGTTGATTTTATTCATCTTTGAGGATTATGGAGTCTCCAACCTTTTATTTACTTAATTAAATTAAGTTTATTAAGAACTTTAATATTCAAATATCATGAGAGCTGAATATTAAATCTAAAACAAAAACAAAAAAAATATTTCATGCCTCATAGGGTTAGGAACAACTTAGGGTATTGTTTTCCTAAAACCCCCATTCTTACAAGTAGTCAACCTACACTTCTTGGTGATTGTGACCCTCCTACTCTTACCACAACGGATTTGGAGAACTGTTTGGGTGATAAACCAAAAATATTTGAAGAACCTATAGGGGAGGAGGAACCTACATCACCTACCTAGGTGAGATATGGCTAGAAAAAGGTAGCCTAAACTCTTTCCTATCAGAGAAACTAATGGGGAGGCTAGAATGAAGAAAATCAATTGCACTTCTCTCCCACATTTCTATGGTCTAAATTACGAGGACACGGATACATTCATGTTTCAATTTTTTGTGGTTTATAGAACCTATGATTACACTTATGATTGGAAAAAACTAAAGTTTTTTTCCTTACACCCTTAAATATGCAACCCTATGTTGGTTCATGAGTTTGGAAGGAGGAAACATCACTACTTGGGCTCAAATGCAACAAGCCTTCAACCAAAAATAAAAATATTATTGTAGGTCAAGGGACACAAAAGAAGAAATCTCCAGGATGACTAAGGGGCTAAATGAGTACCTAAAGGACTATGAAGAGAGGTTTCAACTCAACTATAGAAGAGATAACTGCACCCTTGAACCTGAGTCAATAAATCTTGTACTACTCCAAGGGTTCAGAGATAAGTTGATGGAAACACTCAACATGTTTTCTGGTGGAGACATTTACTAGCTTAATTATGATGACACCAAGATAGTATTCAAGAATCACTATAGGGATGCAAGGATTAGAGGTAGATCCAATAAAGGTCTAGGAAATTATTCACCCTCTACCTTAGTTATCAAACATGAAATAGGAAGTATGTTAGAATATATTAAGAGTGAAATTTTACGTAATAGATGGACACCATGTATATTAAGAAGAAACAAGAGAAGGCAGAAAGGGCACTAACTATATTTTTTCCTAGATGCACCAAGAGGCACCCATGAAATGAGTTCCCACTAAATGTAATACATATCTAATCTGTTTGTGAATAAAATCATGCAACTGAAAAATTCCCATCTCTTCCATGTCTGAAGGCAATGTATCAAGGAACAAAAGGTTCCTTAGAGAAAATTTTCTTTGTTAACCAAATTAGGAAACAAGGCCCTCAACCATATCTTCGAGGTGATGGGCCAGTGTTTTGAACCCACTTGGGGTAAGATCATGGCTTCCATTTCCAAGGAGGTGAGATAGATATCCTCTGAAAGAAGGAAGTGGTCCATCCTTGAGGAAATTTGTCTTTCACCTCCTCTTCTATTGTTCCACGTGTACCTGTGTAGCATTTTGTAAAGATGCATTGAAAGGAATCTCTATCTAATTCTAGAAAAATGTGAATTTTTGATGAATTCAAGGATTTTCCTAGGCCATTTTCTCTATAAAGAAGGGATCCAAGTTGACCCTAAAAATATTTCCATTATCAAAAGGGTCCCTATCCCTTAGAAACAAAGGGATGTTAGGCGTTTCCTAGGAATATTTAGATATTATAGGAGATTTATCAAGGATTTTAGTAATATGTCCTCACTTTTATTGGTTTTATAACTAAAGATTCAGATTTTTGTTGGTGAGAAAAATGTCAAGAAGCATTTGAGGAACTCAAGGAGAAATTGACCACTGCACCAGTTCTTAGGGGCCCAAATTGGGCCTTTCCCTTACATATTCACAGAGATGCATCCGAAAAAGTTGTTAGGGAAACCTTGGGTCAATTGTAAGGTAAGTTTCCTTATGCCATCTATTTTATCAGTAAGAATTTGTCCTAGTCTGAACTCAACTATACAATTACTAAAAAATAGAGCTTGTATACTGTACACTCCTTGAACAAGTTTATACATTGAATTACAAGGTACCAAGTTTTTGTGGGCATTAATCATGAAACCGTTAAGTATTTAACCTAATGTCAATGCTAGGATAATTAGATGGTTATTTTTATTAAAAAAAAATTATCTAACCATTGTTGACAAGTTAGGAAAGGATAATGTGGTTGCATATTTGTTTTCTACACTAATATTGCCTCCAGAGAATGAAGAGATAATAAATGATCAATTCCCAAATGATCTCCTCTGATCCATTTCATTGATATCAACTCGTTTTTCTAACATAGCCAACTTCTTGGTGGTTGGGATATTTCCTCCAGGGAAAAAACAAAATTGTCAGAAAAAGTGCCCCTTTCACTTGGATTGGGGGAAACCTTTTTCAGATTGGGACCAGATCAGATTTTGAGGAGCTATGTAAGGGATGATGAGGTATTTGATATCCTCTCAGCATGCCATGATGAACCCTGTGGGGGAAATGTTTCTGCCAAGAGGACAACCTTCAAAAATTCTCCAAGTAGTATACTATTTTCTTACCCTACACCAAGAGCTAGAAGGTACACTGCTTGATGTGATGAATTCCAAAGGATGGGAAAATCCCCCACTTAAGGATTAAATTCCACTAAAACCTCAACTGAATCTTCAGCCATTTGAGAAGTGGGGCATGAGTTTAATTGGGCCTATTGACCCCCCATATGAACAAAAGTTGTACATCATTGTATGCACTGATTATTTGACAAAGTTGGTTGAAGTGAATGCGATCAAAGATGCCACAAAGTAAAAGGTGCCATAGTTCTTGAGGGATAAAATATTCTATAAGTTTTACTTTCCAAGGGAGCTAGTCACTAACCAAAGGGATAAAATCACTTCTAATTTGATTGAGAGGATTATGGAGCAACAACACATCAGGCATAGAAGGTCCACCCCCTATCATCCTTAAGAAAATGGGAAGGTGGAGGTAACAAAAAAAGCTTTAGAAAGAATCTTAATCAAGGTTTTCAACACAAACAAAAATGATTTGGAATCCATGCTTGTGGAGGCCACCTGCACCTATAATAACACATGGAAGGCTGGTGAGCCCTGGTATTGCAACAAGAGTGTTACAACTCCCAAGGGCTCCTTAAATCAAATTATCAACCCATGGTTCGCAAAACTTAGAGGTAATAATGTTATATGCACAGTAGGTTAGGTTCTACTCATGTCACCCTCAGTCATGACATCATATCAATATGTTCAAAGACCATTACTCCAACTTAACTATAGTGAATACTTTTAATGAAAGCATAATTGATATTGATTCTAATTATGAAAGTGAAGTTTCCATTCATTCAAATTGTAGATGCTAATTAAAATTGAATGATAGAGAAAAGGGATAATATACTTGCAGAAATAAAGCTACTTTATTTTTCACAATTCATAAAATCAATATCCTAATTTCATGTATCATATATCTACTTTACATTTTCTTGAAAATCATAAATTTAATTTTTAACATGCATGTGAATGAAAACACATATTCTACTATGTTTTGTAGTGAGAAAAAGTGGATATTGGAATGGTGTAGTAGATTCTATTGATCATGAAATCACAAGTTGTGGGTCATTATTCATCTTGATTGAGCTAAGGTTGAAGTGGGGAGCAAAACAGGTGCAGGAAAATGGTGCTACAGGAGGTCCTGTATTGCTATAGGAGGACTTATATTTCTACACGAAGGGTGTTGAGATCCTTTTGAGGGTGGATGCAGTACCTAGAGTGAAATAAAATATGAATGAAGGCATGATGGAGTGAATGAAGGTTGGGGAAGCCTCATAGCCAAGACCATGAACTCTCGGAAGTTTGTCTTGCACTAAGATGGATGCCCATGGTGTCCTTAATTACCTAAACAGAGGGACTATGAAAACAGAGTTTTGGGAGCAGTGTGAAGGGTAAAGAAATAATATGGAGAAGTATAAGTGGATATGAAAAGAGGTGCCCACCACTGTAGATCAACACAACCCTACAACTAGACACATGCATGTATCAAATGATTAATAACATGGTGAGATAAACTATCATGGAAAAGATGATATTAATTTGAGCAACATCTATTCTATTTCACAATACTACTATGACCATTAAAATAAATCCTAAGTTGAATAAAGTAATCATGAAAGAGGATAACTATCATCCTTCTATTTCTAAGAAATCATAAACAAATATTTTTTGACTTAGATTTTAAATATTTCTAACCATTCCCCCACAAGAGAGGTGATAGGGAAGCCTACAATAACAAGTTTTTATAGCTTAAAATCTACTTGAATAAGAGAAATACATGAAATTCTTGGAAATGAGAAAAATAAATAAATAAAAAGGAGGGATTAAATCCTCTGGGTTGGACCCAAACCCAAGTGTTTAAGCCCTCTAGAACTATCTTAGACGCAAATCAATAATAAACTTCTCATTAGTAGAAAATAGTAGTATCATACATCACATGAAAGTTAACAATAACAATGTTGGACTCAATAGATACTTCTATCTAATTCAAAAGTTTGAATCCTAATGAGCCTTTCCGCTGGTTTATTTATACAAAAAGGTAGTTCATAGCTTCTCCCTTGAAAATAGGAGTGATTCCCTCCTTGATCTTGAAAATTGTGGATTTGGTCCTTTTTTGAGTTTCACTTGCACTTGGAGTTACTCGAATGTCAGTGAATTCAAGCTTGTGACTGAGGATTTGGTGACCTGAGGCTGAGTTAGAGAGTTAAGGAGGTGGAAAAGCCTCCCTAGATTCTCTCCTGGTTGTATCGTCAGGCCCCTACATAGTAAATGCCTAAAAATGCTTCTTTTTTGTGCAATTTAATCACATTAGGCCACATATTATGAAAAACAAATTTTATTCTTCTTACTAAGCATATTATAACAACAAATGTGAATTAATGTGAGAAAATTGTAGTTTTAAGGCTAGAGGATAGCATATGAATTTCAAGGTATACCTATTGATGGGACTCATCAAACACCACCACTGGGTTCACTCCCTTTGAGCTGGTTTATGTTAAAAATGAAATTCTTTCCATTGAATTTGAGTACAACACCATGATAATGGAAACACAGTTGGAACTAGACATCGTAAAATACCAACTGGAGAGCTTGCAACAACTCAATGCCATTGATGAAATTATGTTCCACGCTCTCATGCATATTGAGATGGTCCAATTGTAGAGGGAGATTTGGCATGAAAAATAAATAAGGGAGAGGACCATCTCGGAGGGTGATTGGGCCCTCTTGTATGACTCCATATTCAAGGAATTCAAGGGGAAATTTATGACAAGATGGTTAGATCCCTACTTGGTGGAAACGTTTTATGAAAATGGCTCTATCCAAATCCGAACAATTGATGAGGAGAATATTAAACTTTTAGTCAATGGTTACTAGTTGAAACTCTATAATAAACCTCTATCAAAGGAGGATTTGACCATTTCAACAAGGAGATAAATAAATGTGAATGGGAACCTCAAAGCTCCCAATCCATTCATCCTTTAATCAACCAAGAAAAAAAATGGAAAAAAGAAAAAAGAATAGAAAAAAGAAAAAAAGAAGAAAAAAAGATAAAAATCTTGGGTGAAACTTCCATGAGGCACATGGGGAAAGACCTCCATGAGTCTATCCAAAAGTATCGAAAGAAAAAAAAAATGATGAAAAATAAATAAAAATATCCCTAAGTGAACACCTCCTTTGAGGCAGCCTGGGAAGTCCTATAGTTCAAAACCTCCTTTAAAGCAACCTATAAGTATCAAAATAATAAAAATAATAAAATAAGAGAAGAAAAAGCACAAAGAAGTGCAATGGAGTCCTTACATTATTTTACTAAAATTTCTGCAGGGTTCCAGTGAAAATCATTGAAGGAAAATAAATAGAGAATGAACTTCACAAATTCACCTTCACACCCTCCAAATTAGCTCTTTGGGTGCACTCTATCCCTCCATTGATTTTCCCCAATATTTCCCCATAATAAAATGGAATTCCTCACTTTATTTTTCCATAGTCTTGTATTTCTATAGGATTTTCCCAAAACTGCTACAGGATACTAATTGATATAAAATGAAGAAGAAATTTGGATATTTTTCACCCAAGAACAAGGGAGGAGGCCAGCAACAACCTTATCATCCATCTACCACACCAATTGAAATTTTCCCCACCATTATTCCCATCTCTGCCCATCAAAAGGATTGTACTTCATCCCTTTATTCACCTCTCCCATTATAAAAATGCTCTTTGACACCCATAAAAAACTTCCTTATGAATTATCAATATTTTTTGAAGAAATAATTGGAGGAATTGGAGGTCCTAGTAGGGTCTGCGTGATAAGGCTATTGAAGCTCTTGGAGGCATTTTTAATCTACTTTTTAGGTGGCTTCCCCTTTATGTAGCTCATTTTTCTTCTCATGTAGCATCCCCCATTCCTCCTGTAGTATCCCCTATTTCTTCTATAACTCTTCTTTCTTAAGGGAAGTTTGTGTCTTAAGTCTCTTGACCGTTACTGCCCTGGAGGCAGGACTTCCTACAAATGTCACATGTGGCTTGGTTTTGGGTTTAGGAGAAGTAATATCCTCAATTTTCCTTCACTAGGCCCCACTTCTTCCTTTTTACTTGGTGACTCATCAATAATGATAAGGACCTATGAAGGAGGTTGTGGTTTCCCCTGCCTGATCCTGGTCTCTTCCTTGTTTTGAAATATAGGGGGCCTTTCCTTGGCTACCTCCTTTTGGGATAGAAAATTGTGTCCAATGTAGCCAATTTTGAAACCACTTCTTGCTCAATATTCCTAAGAGAGAGACTTTTTTGATTTTCTTGTTTCTTTGTTTCTTGGGGCTTAGAAGTCTCCTCGGGCTTGTTGTTTCTTCTACATTTTTATTTCCTTCTTCTTCCTTAATATATTCTTCTTCTTCTTCTGTTTTTGCTTCCTCTTATTACTCTGTCCCCGCCCCTCTTATTCCTCTAATTTTACTCCCCTACCTTCAATTCTATAGGTTGGTGTTTCTCCAGGTGTGATGGCTTGGGTTTCAATGAAGGCCTCCCTGTCCATGTCAAAAAAATTGGTCCATAGCGAAAAGTTCCTTAAGTGGCTCAAAGAATCCATCACAATTAACGTGACGAAGCCATGGTGAGTTATGTGTTGATGGTTTCCTTCCCTCACCTTCTAGATCATTTCAATGTTTTATTGTAGGAGGAAATGGTAACAATAAGTCTTTGAGGGATACGTAATTCTTCCTTGAATCTTAATTCTGGAGAAGTATCAAAATGGTAGGCATATACAACACTCAATCTCATTTCACAATATATATGTATATATATATATATATATATATATATATTTGAGGATGTGATAAGCCACCTCATCCCACGGGCAAGGTAGCTTGTCCCTTCTCACTCCATTCTTATCTTCTACAAGTTTCTCTTTCAGAATGAAGAAAATTTTCCTAGTTGTGACACTCATTGCTTTGTCTTCTTTTCTCCATCAAATTCCCAAGGGTAAGGTGGTCACTTTGTTTATGATTTTAGGGTTTAAATATATGGCCAATCCTCTTAAAACAGTGGTGGTACTATATTCTCTTTGAGAATGCAATGCCATGGACAATGCATGAGTGATATGATCATCATACCCTTTTAATAATTCAAAGAAATCCTACCATTGATGTCTTCAAAAAATGCTCACTACAGGAGGGTGTTGGTGAATTCTCTTGGTGTCTATGATGTTTTCTTCTCTTAAATCCTCCTCCCATTTCTTCTATTGCCCCTTCCTAGTGTTACTTAGGTGTGAAATTAAAATTTTCAAGGTAATCTCAGTGGCATAAACAATTTTAAACTTCCTTATTATCAATGAGGGAGAAGGATGCTAGAATTTATATCAATCTAACACATTTTCCTTATGCTCCTATCTTTCCTTCACAAAAAATAATTTCTACTTCTAAATTTTCTATTACAAGCTATCAAATTCAGGTAGAATTCCTCATGCAATTGGATGGAAATAAAAGAGGAAGGAAGTCACTAACTTTTTTCAAAATATCTCTGTATGTGCATGAGCGTTTAGAGACAATTTCGGGTCACTATGGTTCCCTTTCACCCTTAAATTCCTCCCGTAGCTCCTTCTCGACCCTCCTGTAGCATTCAAACCCTCTTGCAGATTCCTCTTATAGCACCTACAAACAGAGTTTCAAACTTCTCCGTAGCACCCTATGTAGTTTGAAAAAAATAGCTTGTCCTTCCTCTAAGTTTTATTTTTTTGAAATGAGCAATGATGTAAATGGAGTCGAGCCCAGTACATAATATTCCCTTTGTTGTAAAGGCTTGGAGCACTTTGGTGAAATGGCATGTACACAAGTTTCCTTTTTTGGACCGTTTTCCCCACTCCTTGCAATCATTTCCCTTCTCCTTGTTATTATCACCCAACTCCTCATGAACACAACCCCAATTGTGTTAAAATATCCACATTGCAAGGGAAAATAATACAATATTTATTTTACTAGCCGAGGGTGGCCAAGTTCACTGGCCACCTCCATCCTATTAAAACTCCTTCCTCAACCATTAGCCCATTTTATATTTTTATGCATAGGGAAGAGGTGAGTATTCTCATACCTAAGCCTACCTATGGATTGAACTATTAGAGATGGTTGCATGATAGAGTTGGGCCTCAAAATATCATGATCTTGAGGGAGTTGATTTCTTTTGCTTGCTTCTGTTCATGTATTCAAAATTGATTATCTTCTAATTGATAGCGTTGTTGTGTGTTTAGGTGCCTTCCCCATGTCCAAGTTGTTGCTGCTGCTAGAGTGCCTTCTTGAGGATGATGTGTCTCCTCCATATCGCATACATGGCTCCATGATGCTCACTGTGGGTGAATAAAGGAATCTCAGGTAGTTCTGTTGTGGTTTTAAAGGCTGATACAGGAGGAGTTTCCTTCTTGTAGCAATCATAAATCCTCCCTTGAATTTTCCATTTTGCATGCTAGTCTTGAGAGGAAGTGATGAAAGGCATGAGGAGAGGAATAGGATCAAGAGGAAGTGGTGTAGGTGTTAGACTAATAGAAAACATGGATTTTTGTGTTTTTTAGATGCATGACAAAGTGGAAATTTTCAGAAAATTTTGGCTAGATGGAGTTGGATGGTTGATGGATTTAACATTGGAGGAACCTTCTTAACATTTCATAGAGACAAAATGGCCTTACGGTCTCTTTTTACCATTGAATCCACTTCCTGTAGCCTCACAGGATCTTCCTGTAGCATTAAAGGACTTCCTGTAGCATTACAAGTCCCTCCTGTAGCATCACAATGAGGAGGTAAAATTGTAGTCTCTTGTTGATTGGATGGTGGAGAGAGGTGGGTATGTGAGTGGATAGTGTGGAAATGGAATGTGTAGATGGAAGAATGGAGGAAGACTAGTAGATTCTGCACTATAGCCATAATTTTGTCAACTATTTGGAGTCCTACAAAAAATCAAATGTTAGCAGAAGTGGTGTAAGAACTCCTTCCTTGTTCTTCTCTCGTTTCTTTTGTTTTTATGTTAATTTTTTTTTGAGACAAGCACGCTGCCTCTACATAGGTTTTCAACCTACATGTCTGCTTTAAGCACCTCAGAGGAGGTTTTCACCTGGGGATATATTTTTTTTCATTTCTTTTTTTTTGGGGGCTCCTGGGCTGCCTTAGAGAGGTTTTCAACCTAGGAGTTGGCCTCATATGCCTCATGGAGGTTTTCATCTAGGCCCTCTTATTATTATTATTTTAAGAATTCTGGCGGACTGAGGGCTATGAGTCTCTCAATCACATTTAACTCTCTGCTGACTGAAATGACAAAATATTCCTCAGACAAAGGTTTCTTAGGCAACTTCAAACTATGAACATTGACCATTAAGTGAATCTTTATTCATCAATGGTTTTGATTTGGAAAAACCCATTCTCATCACACTTATCTACTAGATAGCGATTCAAACATATTGTCATTAACTTCCCTTTGAAATACTTAAATATGGAATCATATAATAGGTTCCAATATCCTTCTTGAAAAGTCCTTTCTATGATGTGATTTTCTTGCCAAATATTAATTTGTAGCTAGATTACCTCAGTGTGTAGGAGAGCTTGCATCCTAATTTCATCTAGACCATTGAGTTGGATAAGCCTTTCCTGTTTTGTTGTAGTGAGATCCAAGTATAACTGAGCTTCCATCCTCAAGGTGTTGTACTCAAATTCAATAGACAATAGGGCATTATTTCCACAGACCATATCAAATGGAGTGAATCTAGTGGTGGTCTTCCAGGTGGTGTTATAGGCCCAAGTGGCTTCTACAAGTCTATCTGCCCAATATTTTCTGCTGCTCCTAACAACCTTGATAATAACACTCTCCAATGTTCTATTAGTGACTTCTACCTACCCATTTTATTGAGGGTGATAGGCAGTATATGTCATATTCTTGATGTGGTGTTGCTTCATAAGATATTCAATCAAAATTGATGTAAATTGTTCTCCTTGATCAACGAATAATTCCCTTGGAAAACCAAACTTGTAGAAGATGTTATCCCTCAGAAATTCAACCACCTTCTACTCAGTGGTTGCCTTTACTAATTTTATTTCAGCCCATTTGGTTAAGTAACCAATGCATACAATGATATACCTATTCTGTCATGATGGGGGATAAATAGGTCCAATGAAATTCGTGCCCCACTTTTTAAATGGCTCTAGAGTAACTTGAGGTTGTAAGCACATTTAATCCTTGGGTGTTGGTTACCCATCCTTTGACATTGATCACACCTGATGGTGTACCTCCTTGCTTCCTGATGTAAAGTGGGATAATAGTATCCTAATTGTAAAACTATGAAGGATATATTCTTAGCAGCAAAGTGACTCCCACAGGGTCCCTCATGGAATTTTGAGAGGATGTCAAAGACCTCTTCCTCCCTCACATATCTTCTCAGGATCTGATCTGTACCCAAGATTGCCCCACAGAGTTACTTCTCAAAGATTGCCCCACAGAGTTACTTCTCAGTGACACTATAATTCAAGTCAAGTTTGGAAATATTCTTACTAATGAAATATATATCATAAGGAAATTTGTATTATACTTTTCCTAAGGTATCCCCTACAACTTTCTATGAGGCATATGTGTGTATATGGAAAGTTAATGCCTAGTTGGCCCCCCTAAGGATGGGTGCAATGGTCAAATTTTCTTTCAGAACTTCAAAAGTCTCTTGATTTTTGTTTTTATATAAAAAATATGAATCTTTAAGCAAAATTCCAATCACGGGTGAAGCCAATTTACTAAATTTTTTAATGAACCTTCTATAATACCCAGTTAATAAAGGGAAACTCCTAACATCTCTTTGTTTTTGAGGGGTAGGGACATGTTTGATGGTGGAAATATTTTTTGGGTCAACCTATATCCCTTCCTTGGATATAGAATGGCCAAGGACAAACCCTGTATTCATAAAAAAATTCACATTTATCAAGGCTCGGTGAGAGATTCATTTCAATGCATTTCTTTAAAAATTTGCACAAATTAGAAAGATCTTCCTGGAAATCACACCCATAAAGGGTGAGATCATCTATCTATATCTCAACAAATTCATGAAAAATTTTAGTAAAGATACTTAGAACTGCCCTATGAAAAGTAGCATGTGCATTTCACAGACCTAATGGAAGAACTCTATAGGAAAAAGTACCCCAAGGACATGTAAATGTGGTCTTGTCTTGGTCTTCAGGGCTGGTCTGAATTTAGTTGTATCTAATAAATCCATCCAGGAAGGAGAATAATTTCTTTTCTATAAGACCGTATAGGAATTTTTCAATGAAGGGCAAAGGGAAATGGTCCTTCTTTGTAGCCTCATTGAGTTCCCAGTAATCAACAAAAATTCTCCACTTCCCATTCTTATTGGGATCTAAAACAAGAGGTGAGATCCACACACTATCTGAAATGGGGTATATGAACCTTCCATCCAATAACTTTTGTAATTATTATTTCACAATGTCTTGAAGAGCCGGGTTCAACCTTCTTTGGGGTTAGTGCATAGGATTTCATCTTTCTTTGATGTAAATATGATGAGTACAAAATTATGGATGCACACCCTTCATTTCCTTATAATCCCAAGAAAAAACATGCAAGTGTTGCCTCAGTACATTACACAATTTTTATTCATGTTTGGCCAAGAGAGAGGGGTTGATATTTAGACTTTTAGATGGGACGAACTCTACCATATTAGCATGTTCTAGGTTAGATTCAACAAAGCACAAGTCAATCCAAAGACTACCCTCATATTATTTTAGCAATTCATCAACTGGTATTGCAGTGGGAGGCTGATTGTGTAAGATATGCTCAATGAGGTCATCCTCATCAAGTTTACTGTAATATTCCCAATTAGCGATAGCTAACCGGAATATTAATTTTGATCAATTTTTCCCACTATAGTCAAATTATAAACAAAAATAAGTAGAGAGGGGACTCACTAGAACATGTGGAGGAAGCACGCGGGCTAAATTGGCAACACGAGGCTAAGAGAGGCTACGTTGGAGATGACGGGCCTAGGGTTTGAAAGAAAGGCCAACGTTATAAAAGGAGGGGAGCCTCCTCATTTTGGCATTATTGGAGTTTATGCATTTGAAGTTGTTCATTGCGACTTTGAGCACGCTGGCTGTTTAGCCTGTTTGCAGCGCTTTTTAGCGCATTGAGTGTCTCCGTTCGGATATCTCGCCCTCAGCCCCAGGGGACTTCGAGTGCCTACTCGGGTGAGGTAGTCCCATCAGTGTTTTTTGTAGAAGGATTGATTTCAGGGCATTTGTGGAGGGGCAAGACACCTATTCACTGCAATTCGAGAGGTGGAGGATGCGTAATTTACATTGGGAAGCTCCAGCTTGGTAGGTTGAGCTAGCGGCATTACCGTTGGTCGAGGTTGAGCTTTAAGAATAGCTCGTGTCTATTGCACTTCCCAAGCTGAGAGGGCAGATCATACAATTGAGGGATCCATAGTTGCCGAGGTTATTTGATTGGGAGGATAGCACAGATCCACAAGGGAGGTATTTCCGAACAGTTACACAGCCGTTTTCAGCAGCTGGAACGCAGATCAGAAACACAGCCATTCCATGTAGCGTTCTGAGAATATTTCTTAACTTGCCTTGTGCAAGTTTAGGTGCCATCGCTCTGATCACCTATTGTACTCCCCTATATTTATCAGTATAATAAAATGGCTCAGCGTTCTCTTGGCATTTCTTGAGTATCTGTTGCATGCTTTATACACACGCTCTTGTATGTTTGCATTACTATTATTTCTCCCCTCTAGCAATCAAATTTTTGTACCACTTGTTGTGTTTTGCCCGCACTCTTAGACAGAGTCTGGAAAGGACCAGATAGCCTCCAGATCTCATCCTCTTTTCAGAGGTGAAATATCTGGTAAATGCCCTCCCAGTCCATCTCTGGTTGGAGTTTGTTTGTGTTTTAGAGATATCCCTGGGCAAGACACACACATCAGAGCATAGATCCGCTCATCCCCGTGAGCCAGTTGTCTAAGTATCACTGGAGAAAAACTCACATCTCACACAGGTGTAGCAAGATGGCTGAGCATGGGTTGGAGAACACCCACGGGGAGGGGGGACCAAGGTCGAGTGGTGGATGCAAGACAGGAGTCGCCACGCGCAGTGCTGCAAGAGCCGAGGCGATGATAGCGATGCAAAACAGTTTGGGGAAGCACTCCTCAGATCAGTGCAGGATCTGGTGAGGTAGATAGAGGTGATGGGTCAGAGATTCATGGCTGTGGAGTCTAGACAGCATGAAACCCCAAGGGGTTTCCAGGTTGGTGAGGGGTCGGGCACATCCCACCATTTACAGGAGCAGGTTGCCACTCTGCACCAGGCATCACATGCCCCCAGTCATGCCACTATGCCCATTTTTTTGTGTGTAGATACTGGGGCAGGAGAATAGGAGGAGCCAGAGCCTTACCACATAGGTGATTATTTTTCTGAGTACCAGGTAGCTGGGCAGGAGTTCAGGGATGCCATTTTATTCAGAGACTTTGTTCAGCTCAAGCAGGACACCAAACCCCATGACCATCACTAAGGGCACCGACATTATCATGATGGAAACACCCAGCATACAACGAGACGATTCCATTTTCCTACGTTTGATGGTTCATCAAACAGTTCGACAAAGTCTTGGGTGGAGAAGCTAGATATATATTTCCAGCTCAACCAAATGGCAGAGCCAGAGGCCATCAAGGTGGCGACGCTGCATTTGGAGGGTGAGGCTTGTTAAGATTTTACGGCAGAAATAATAAACATTTACTGAGAGAAAAAATAAACATAAAGAGGCCAGAAAAAAATCATAAACATAAACACAGATGTTTATCCGGGAAAACCCCAAATCCAGGGAAAAACCCAACCAATTAAATTTCATTAAGCATTGGCCAAAACCCTGGCCAATCCAGCCAAGTGAGCCTTCACCGCTCACCCCCAGGCCTTCATTATAATGAAGTATTCCCAGCCTTTTATAAGCTCCATTACATGCAATACCATGGGTCGAAAACCATGGGTGCACAATACCATGTGCCCCAAAACCACTACTATTACCCTAGTCAACAATGACTCTACCCCGAGTCATGTTTACCTAACAAGGCTCAGGACTGGTGGTTCCATGGAAGGGTGACACTTGGGCATTCCACCATGACTACCTATGTTGAGTTCACTCGGAGACTGATAGAGAGGTTTGACCGAAGGGATCCGGAGGAGCACTTTGTTGAGCTAACGAGGCTCAAACAGACCAGGAGTCCTGAGACGTATATTGCAGAATTCCTGAGGATTTTAGTGATGGTGCCAGATCTATTTGTAGCATGAATGATCTATATGTTTGTTAAGGGATTAGCAGAGCCACTTCGGGGTCTAGTCAGGTCTACTAGACCGGCCACGAGATTTGCAGGATGCCTTACCCAGGACCAAGACACCCTACCCCTAGAGACAGGATTTCTAGCCAAAGGGGAAGGAGGTGAGGATTCCACCTCCGAAGGGGAATCAGGGTAGGGTATAGCTAGATGATGATGCCTGGAGGGAGTTGAAGAAGAAGAGGTTGTGCTTTACCTATCAGGAGCCATGGGCACCAAGACATAGATGTGCTGTTGGCAAAGTACATTTTATCGAGGTCTTCTCCAAGAGCAGTGGGCAAGAGGATGAGTATAAGGATGGGGAGGCAGGAGATAGTCAGACAGCGCAAGACCATTTTCCACCTTTACCTCCAGGAGTAGGAGGTGCAGCTTTTGCACCCACAGGGGGGACCCTTGCAGCATTACGAGGAGTACCCAAGTATTTGACATTGTGTGTCCGCGGGACAGTGAAGGTGCAGCAAGTTTCAGTTCTAGTAGACAGTGGGGCAGCCCACAACTTCATCGATGCCCAGATCGTTGAGCGGAGGGGCATACCGGCAGAGAGCTTCGATGGATTTTTAGTGTTGGTCCCAGGAGATCAAACAATGTAGTGTGCCAGGTATGTTCCAGAGATGGTTGTGACGATGGGTACCTACACGATGACTGACCACTTTTTCATGGTCAACATACCATATACCAATGTGGTATTGGGTGTGCAGTGGCTGATTACTTTGGGGAAAGTCACCATAGACTGGGAGGCCTTGGAGATGGAGTGGGATGACAAGAAGACCGAGAAGCATGAGAAAATACGTGGGATGCACACTTACCCACCTCATACTTTTTCAATCTTCAAAGATTGCCCCACAGAGTTACTTCTCAGTGACACTATAATTCAAGTCAAGTTTGGAAATATTCTTACTAATGAAATATATATCATAAGGAAATTTGTATTATACTTTTCCTAAGGTATCCCCTACAACTTTCTATGAGGCATATGTGTGTATATGGAAAGTTAATGCCTATTTGGCCCCCCTAAGGATGGGTGCAATGGTCAAATTTTCTTTCAGAACTTCAAAAGTCTCTTGATTTTTGTTTTTATATAAAAAATATGAATCTTTAAGCAAAATTCCAATCACGGGTGAAGCCAATTTACTAAATTTTTTAATGAACCTTCTATAATACCCAGTTAATAAAGGGAAACTCCTAACATCTCTTTGTTTTTGAGGGGTAGGGACATGTTTGATGGTGGAAATATTTTTTGGGTCAACCTATATCCCTTCCTTGGATATAGAATGGCCAAGGACAAACCCTGTATTCATAAAAAAATTCACATTTATCAAGGCTCGGTGAGAGATTCATTTCAATGCATTTCTTTAAAAATTTGCACAAATTAGAAAGATCTTCCTGGAAATCACACCCATAAAGGGTGAGATCATCTATCTATATCTCAACAAATTCATGAAAAAGTTAAAGATACTTAGAACCGCCCTATGAAAAGTAGCATGTGCATTTCCCAGACTTTGTCTACGGAAGAACCCAGGTACAAAGGAAAAAGCACTCCACATTATGTAAATGTGGTCTTCACTTGTCTTCTTGTGGCTGGTCAGCTGGTCTGAATTTAGTTGTATCTAATAACCATCCAGAAGGAGAATAATTTCTTTTCTATAAGACCGTATAGGAATTTTTCAATGAAGGGCAAAGGAAATGGTCCTTCTTTAGCCTCATTGAGTTCCCAAGAATCACCAAAAATTTTCCACTCCCATCTTTATTGGGATCTAAAACAAGAGAGATCCACACACTATCTCAATGGGGTATTTGAACCTCCATCCAATAACTTTTGTAATTATTATTTCACAAATGGCCTTGAAGTTTCCTGTTCAACCTTCTTTGGGGTTAGTGCATAGGATTTCATCTTTCTTTGATGTAAATATGATGAGTACAAAATTATGGATGCACACCCTTCATTTCCTTATAATCCCAAGAAAAAACATGCAAGTGTTGCCTCAGTACATTACACAATTTTTATTCATGTTTGGCCAAGAGAGAGGGGTTGATATTTAGACTTTTAGATGGGACGAACTCTACCATATTAGCATGTTCTAGGTTAGATTCAACAAAGCACAAGTCAATCCAAAGACTACCCTCATATTATTTTAGCAATTCATCAACTGGTATTGCAGTGGGAGGCTGATTGTGTAAGATATGCTCAATGAGGTCATCCTCATCAAGTTTACTGTAATATTCCCAATTAGCGATAGCTAACCGGAATATTAATTTTGATCAATTTTTCCCACTATAGTCAAATTATAAACAAAAATAAGTAGAGAGGGGACTCACTAGAACATGTGGAGGAAGCACGCGGGCTAAATTGGCAACACGAGGCTAAGAGAGGCTACGTTGGAGATGACGGGCCTAGGGTTTGAAAGAAAGGCCAACGTTATAAAAGGAGGGGAGCCTCCTCATTTTGGCATTATTGGAGTTTATGCATTTGAAGTTGTTCATTGCGACTTTGAGCACGCTGGCTGTTTAGCCTGTTTGCAGCGCTTTTTAGCGCATTGAGTGTCTCCGTTCGGATATCTCGCCCTCAGCCCCAGGGGACTTCGAGTGCCTACTCGGGTGAGGTAGTCCCATCAGTGTTTTTTGTAGAAGGATCGATTTGTGGCATTTGTGGAGGGGCAGCACGTCTATCTACTGTGCAGTCCTGAGAGGGAGGACGCAGACCATATTGGGGAAGCTCCAGTTGGTAGGTTGAGCGCAGTGCATTACTGTTGGTCAGGAGGTTGAGCGCAAGAATAGCTCGTGTCTATTGGGGACTTCTGGTTGAGAGGGTGATCATATTATTGAGGATCCCAGATAGTTGCGGCATGACCATTGGGAGGATAGCATAGATCCACAAGGGAGGTATTTCCGGGCAGTTACACAGTCATTTTCAACAGCTGGAATGCATATCAGAAACACAACCATTCCATGCAGCATTCTGAGAATATTTCTTAACTTGCCTTGCGCAAGTTTAGGTGTCATCGCTCTGATCACCTATTGTACTCCCCTATATTTATCAGTATAATGAAATGGCTCAGCATTCTCTTGGCATTTCTTGAGTATCTGTTGCATGCTTTATACACACGCTCTTGTATGTTTGCATTACTGTTATTTCTCCCCTCTAGCATTCCAATTTTTGTACCACTTGTTGTGTTTTCCCCACACTCTTAGACAGAGTCTGGAAAGGGCCAGATAGCCTCCAGATCTCATCCTCTTTTAAGAGGTGAAATATCTGGTAAATTCCCTCCCAGTCCATCTCTGGTTGGAGTTTTCTTGTGTTTTAGAGATATCCCTGAAAAGGGATATTACAGTGGTATCAGAGCATAGATCTGGCTCATCCTGTGGAGCTAGTTGTCTATGACACTGGGAGAAAAAACCTACATCTGCCACAGAGGTAGGAAGTACAGAGATATTGAGCATGGGTTGGAGAACACCTACGAAGAGGGGGACTGCGTTCGAGTGGTGGATGCAGTACAGGAGGAGCCTGTTGTAGACGCAAAGCTGGGAGAGCCGATGGCAGATGATAGCAATGCAAAACAGTTTGGGGAAGCACTCCTCAGATCAGTGCAGGATCTGGTGAGGTAGATAGAGGTGATGGGTCAGAGATTCATGGCTGTGGAGTCTAGACAGCATGAAACCCCAAGGGGTTTCCAGGTTGGTGAGGGGTCGGGCACATCCCACCATTTACAGGAGCAGGTTGCCACTCTGCACCAGGCATCACATGCCCCCAGTCATGCCACTATGCCCATTTTTTTGTGTGTAGATACTGGGGCAGGAGAATAGGAGGAGCCAGAGCCTTACCACATAGGTGATTATTTTTCTGAGTACCAGGTAGCTGGGCAGGAGTTCAGGGATGCCATTTTATTCAGAGACTTTGTTCAGCTCAAGCAGGACACCAAACCCCATGACCATCACTAAGGGCACCGACATTATCATGATGGAAACACCCAGCATACAACGAGACGATTCCATTTTCCTACGTTTGATGGTTCATCAAACAGTTCGACAAAGTCTTGGGTGGAGAAGCTAGATATATATTTCCAGCTCAACCAAATGGCAGAGCCAGAGGCCATCAAGGTGGCGACGCTGCATTTGGAGGGTGAGGCTTGTTAAGATTTTACGGCAGAAATAATAAACATTTACTGAGAGAAAAAATAAACATAAAGAGGCCAGAAAAAAATCATAAACATAAACACAGATGTTTATCCGAGAAAACCCCAAATCCAGGGAAAAACCCAACCAATTAAATTTCATTAAGCATTGGCCAAAACCCTGGCCAATCCAGCCAAGTGAGCCTTCACCGCTCACCCCCAGGCCTTCATTATAATGAAGTATTCCCAGCCTTTTATAAGCTCCATTACATGCAATACCATGGGTCGAAAACCATGGGTGCACAATACCATGTGCCCCAAAACCACTACTATTACTCCTAGTCAACAACACTCACTCTGAGTCATGTTTACTCTAACAAGGCTCGTGGATCGTGGTTCCATGAAAGGGTGACACTTGGGCATTCCACCATGACTACCTATGTTGAGTTCACTCTGAGACTCATAGAGAGGTTTGACCATGGATCCTGATGGAGCACCCTTGCTGAGCTAAGGGTAAAATATACTGCAGCCCTAAGATTTTATATACTTGCACTCTATGATTTCTGCTGATGCAGCCAGATCTATTTGCAAGATGAATGATCTATATGTTTGTTAAGGGATTAGCAGAGCCACTTCGGGGTCTAGTCAGGTCTACTAGACCGGCCACGAGATTTGCAGGATGCCTTACCCAGGACCAAGACACCCTACCCCTAGAGACAGGATTTCTAGCCAAAGGGGAAGGAGGTGAGGATTCCACCTCCGAAGGGGAATCCGGGTAGGGTATAGCTAGATGATGATGCCCGGAGGGAGTTGAAGAAGAAGAGGTTGTGCTTTACCTATCAGGAGCCATGGGCACCAAGACATAGATGTGCTGTTGGCAAAGTACATTTTATCGAGGTCTTCTCCAAGAGCAGTGGGCAAGAGGATGAGTATAAGGATGGGGAGGCAGGAGATAGTCAGACAGCGCAAGACCATTTTCCACCTTTACCTCCAGGAGTAGGAGGTGCAGCTTTTGCACCCACAGGGGGGACCCTTGCAGCATTACGAGGAGTACCCAAGTATTTGACATTGTGTGTCCGCGGGACAGTGAAGGGGCAGCAAGTTTCAGTTCTAGTAGACAGTGGGGCAGCCCACAACTTCATCGATGCCCAGATCGTTGAGCGGAGGGGCATACCGACAGAGAGCTTCGATGGATTTTTAGTGTTGGTCCCAAGAGATCAAACAATGTAGTGTGCCAGGTATGTTCCAGAGATGGCTGTGACGATGGGTACCTACACAATGACCGACCACTTTTTCATGGTCAACATACCATATACCAATGTGGTATTGGGTGTGCAGTGGCTGATTACTTTGGGGAAAGTCACCATAGATTGGGAGGCCTTGGAGATGGAGTGGGATGACAAGAAGACCGAGAAGCATGAGAAAATACGTGGGATGCACACTTACCCACCTCAGACTTTTTCAACTCATCGGATGGAGGCAGACTTCCGAAAGGGAGACATAGATTGGGAAATTGAGTTGCGGGTATCAGAGGCAGGGACTAACGGGCAGATAGTTCATCCGGATATACAAGCCATCCTTGACAGATATGATACGGTGTTTAGGGAAATACCGCTGGGACAGCCACCAGATCGGAGGTTTGAGCACACTATTGAGCTAGAGCAGGGCATCTAGGTAGTTATTACCAGACCCTATAGGCACCCCAAAGCCTATCGGGATGAGATTGAGTGGGCCATCGAGGAGTTGCTGGCTCTTGGATATATTCGGGCTAGCACCAGTCCTTTTGCTTCTTCGGTGGTGTTGGTGAAGAAGAAGGACGACACATCTATAATGTGCATTGATTACAGGGCCCTGAATAAGAAGAGCGTGAAGAACATATACCCCATACCACAGATTGATGAGCTGATGGATGAGTTGAGAGGAGCACAGTTCTTCTCAAAGATCGATTTGAGAACCGGGTACCACCAGACTCGCGTGAGGGAACAGGACATTCCCAAGACCACTTTCAGGTGCCATTACGACCACATTGAGTTCTTGGTTATGCCTTTTGGGCTAACCAATGCCCTAGATACTTTTCAGTCTTGCATGAACCATATCTTTCACAGTCATCTGAGGAAGTTTGTGTTGGTATTTTTCGATGATATACTGATATATAGCAGGACTTGGGAGGAGCATCTCCAACACATCGAGGCAATGCTGCATATCTTGGAGGAGCGACATTTTTATGCTAAGCTCTCCAAGTGTGAGTTTGGATTGACAGAGATGTTGTATTTGGGACACATCATTGGAGTGGATGGAGTGAGGTTCCACGAAGAGAAGATCAAGGCCATCAGAGATTGGCTAGAGCTGAGAAACGTGACAGAACTTCGAGGATTTATTGGCATCTGCACCTATTATAGGAAGTTTGTGAAGAGTTTCTCTCAGCTTGTTGCACCCCTTATAGATTTGATGAAAAAGGGGGCATTTATTTGGTTATATACAGCGCAGCGAGCCTTTGACCAGCTCAAGGAGGTTATGAGCAGCTGCCCAGTGCTTGCATTGCCAGATTTCATGCAGCCTTTTGTTTTGGAGTCTGATGCATCGGGAGAAGGGATCGACACATTTTTGATGCAGGGAGGCCACCCTATAGCCTATGAGAGTCGGAAGCTCCTTCCCCACAAGCAGTTGTATCCTATATACGACAAGGAGATGTTGGCCATTATGCATGCATTGGCCAAATTCTAGCAGTACTTAGTGGGTAATAGGTTCAGGGTGAGGATTGATCACAACAGCCTCAGGTTCTTTTTGGAGCAGAAACATCTACACGATAGGCAGCAGAAGTGGATCAGCAAGATCCAGGCTTATGTTTTTGACATCGAGTATGTCAAGGGGAATAACAACGTGGTAACCGATGCACTTTCAAGTAGACCATCTGCATTGTCTCTGATGACTTTGTATGCAGATTGGAGGGCTCAACTTTTGGTGGAGTACTCCAAGGACAGGTTTTCTTGTGAGGTTCTGGATGGTCAGGTGGTGGACGATAGGTACAGGGTGATAAATGAGATCATCTATTACAGAGATATAATATTCTTGACTGAGGGGTCCTGGCTCAAGAAGAAGTACTTCAGGCATCTCATGATTCACCATTAGCTGGTCACCGGGGGTTTACCAAAACCTATAGGGCCATCAGAGAGAGGTTCTCATGGAAGGGCGTCAAGGAGGACGTACTCCAGCATGTCAGGGAGTGTGAAGTTTGTCAGCGCAACAAGGGAGAGATGACCCATCTAGCGGGGTTGTTGCAGCCTCTTCCAATTCCAGAGGGGAAATGGGAGAGTATTTCGATGGATTTCATCACAGGGTTGCCCATGGTGCAGGGCAAGGATTTTATATTTGTCGTCGTCGATTGACTGAAAAAATATGCACATTTTTTTGCCATATCCACACACTATACAATAGCATAGGTGGAAGAGCTGTTCTTCTGGGACATCTTCAGATTACATGGTCTTCCCAAGACCATTGTCAGTGACGGGGACAGTTGCTTCATGGGCGGATTTTGGCAGGAGCTCTTTCGGTTGGTGGGGACGGAGTTGACACCAAGTACCAGCTACCACCCACAGATAGATGGATAGATGGAGATAGTTAACAAGTGGCTAGAGGGATACTTGCGTAACTATGTCAGTGGGCAGCAGAGAGCGTGGCTGAAGTGGCTGCACCTAGGAGAGTATTGCTACAACACCACACATCACATGTCCATCAGTATGTCTTTGTTTTATGCACTGTATGGTTATCATGATTTATCTTTCATTGACGTAATTTTTGGTGCCAGCAAGGCTCTAAGAGCCAAGGATTGGATCCAAGAGAGTTAGGAAATCCTCCGAGCTCTCAAGGATAACATGGCTACTGCATAGAATCAGCAGAAGCTGTACGCCGACAAGGGTCGGGTGGAGAGACAGTTCGAGGTAGGGGACTTGGTCTACCTATGCTTACAGCCTTACCGACAGTCGAATTTGAAGCAGAAGGGGGATGAAAAGCTTAAGCCCCCCTTTTATGGACCATACAGGGTGATACACAGGGTTGGAAAAGTTGCCTATGAGTTGGTGCTGCCCTAAGGCAGCAAGATTCATAACATTTTCCATGTATCATGTCTGAAAAAGGCCTTGGGACAGTAGGTGACAGTGACGGAGGAGCTCTCGCCTACAAATGATGAGGGGAATTTGGTGCTACAGCCGAAGGCCATCATTGATGTCAAAGAGAGGCAGTTGTGGAGCAGAACACTCCAGGAATTCTTGGTGAGGTGGAAGAATTTTCTGGATGAGGATGCTACTTGGGAGAGTGAGAAGATCTTGCAGCATCCATCACTACAGTTGCTTGGGGTCAAGAAACATTTTTCCAGGGGAGACTGTAATATTCCCAATTAGCAATAGCTAACTGGAATGTTAATTTTGATCAATTTTTCCCACTATAGTCAAATTATAAACAAAAGTGAGTAGAGAGGGGACTCACTAGAACACGTGGAGGAAGCACGCAGGCTTAATTGGCAGCGCGGGGCCAAGAGAGGCTACGTTGGAGATGACGGGCCTAGATTTTGAGAGAAAGGCCAACGTTATAAAAGGAGGGGAGCCTCCTCATTTTGGAATTATTGGAGTTTATGCATTTGAAGCTGGTCATTGTGACTTTGAGCATGCTAGCTGTTTAGCCTATCTACAGCGTTGTTTAGCACATTAAGTGTCTCCATTCAGAGATCTCGCCCTCAGCCCCAGGGGACTTCGACTGCCTGCTCGGGTGAGGTAGTCCCATCAATGTTTTTTAGAAGGAACGATTTGCGGCATTTGTGGAGGGGCAACACGTCTATTGACTGCGCAGTCCTGAGAGGGAGGATGTAGTTCGTATTGGGGAAGCTCTGGTTGGTAGGTTGAGCGCAGTGCATTACTGTTGGTCAGGAGTTGAGCGCAGGAATAGCCCATGTCTATTAGGGACTTCTGGTTGAGCGGGTGATCATATTATTGAAGATCCTAGATATTTGCGGCGTGACCATTGGGAGGATAGCATAGATCCACAAGGGAGGTATTTTCGGGCAGTTACACAGCCGTTTTCAACAAATAGAACGCAGATCAGAAACATAGCTATTCCATGCAGCGTTTTGAGAATATTTCTTAACTTTCCTTGCCCAAGTTTAGGTTTCATCGCTCTGATCACCTATTGTACTCCCCTATATTTATCAGTATAATAAAATGGCTCAGCATTCTCTTGGAATTTCTTGAGTATCTGTTGCATGCTTTATACACACGCTCTTGTATGTTTGCATTACTGTTATTTCTCCCCTCTAGCATTCCAATTTATGTACCACTTGTTGTGTTTTGCCCACACTCTTAGACAGATTCTGGAAAGGGCTAGATACCCTCCAGATCTCATCCTCTTTTCAGAGGTGAAATATCTGGTAAATGCCCTCCCATTCCATCTCTGGTTGGAGTTTTATTGTGTTTTAGAGATATCCCTGAAAAGGGATATTAAATTTACCCCCTCCTATAACAGTATCTATATTTCATACTGGGTAGGGAGTTGTATGATACAATTCATAATCTTCCTCATCATCTAAACATATGGGTAAATCATGTTTAATAGAAGGTTGAGCAGGAGGATACAACACAAGTTGTTTTGATAAATGTCCATTCTGGATAGTCATGTTCCCAATCCTAACACTAATGTAGGCATCAACAGTGTCCAACCAAAGTATTCCTAAGATGAGAGGGTTTCCATTAAAATTTGTTTTGGGCCAGAGAACCAGGAAATCAATAGTGTAATCCCAAGATTCAATGAAGACCATGAAATCCTCAATAATTCCCTTAGGAGCTATTGTGGATCTGTCTCAAAGCTGCAATAGTTTGGTGGTCTTTCTCAAAGACACTTGGAGATTGACTCTCAACATGTTTACC
Source organism: Pinus albicaulis (assembly GCA_034641835.2). Lineage (NCBI taxonomy): Eukaryota > Viridiplantae > Streptophyta > Pinopsida > Pinales > Pinaceae > Pinus > Pinus albicaulis. The sequence continues at coordinate 1,206,578,066 of CM076578.1, read as the reverse complement.
TATTCATCACATTTATTGTAGCCCCAATATCAATCAGGGTATTAGGGACCATAATTCCATCGATGTGCACTTTCACTACTAGACTACCAGGGTCTAGGTTCTTTGGGGAGTTCACCCTCCCAAGCATTAGATCAGATATTTGTCCACCAAAATTAATGGTGGGGGTATCTCTTATTCTTCTCCCATTCCTTTTGAAACATTTTCCCTTAATAAGCTTGTTGTAGATGGGAACATATTTAATGGCCTGGAGAAGGGGTAAGTTGACACCCAAATTCTTCAATTCTCCCATAAGTTCAACCTCTTCTCGGGTGTGCTAATTAGGGTGGACCAACCCTTTAGGATAGGGGGGCACATTTACTTGAGGGGCACTCCCTCCCTTATCTTATTCAAGCTCTTCAGGTGTAATATCCCTTTCGGAATATTTTGCAAGCTTTTGCTAGAAATTGATTCAACTATAAAATCACTAGAAGATTTCCATGTAAAATACCTTCAGAAATTTAATCCGTTAACATTATAAACAATTTCCATACAAAAACCATAATACTTACGGAAAAAAAAAAGAATCTGAAACTGAAAAATAGACAATATAAGCATGCATTAGATCTCATACTTATTTTATTAATATAAAAAATGTTGGTACAAAACTGGAGATGGCTGAAGTAATGGCCCATCTATATCTACAATAATGTCGCAACTGGACTCCAAAACAAACTGGAAATAAATAAACTGCAACCTGTGAATCCTTAATGGATCCAACAAAGGAAGAGATGGGTGCTCACCCACTCTCACTAAATCACACGAGGGTTTTCATCCTAGGGCTACTATTGAAGTAGAGAATCAAGTTCTCAAACCTATCACACAAACAATGATCCAATCCAAAATGTCTCCAAATGGCTTCCGCTTCTCCTTTTATAGCTTTGATAGATAGATCTCCAAGCCTCTAGAAGATTCTTATTTGATTATTTTATTATAATTCTAGAAGATCCCCTAGTGACTCTATTAAATTGACTTTTAATTTAATTCTATTTCACTTAAGTCACTTTTAACCCTTTTCCTCCAATTAATTATTTTTCCTTTTATTAAATGACCAATTAAAGTCATTTTTAATTAAGAAAAATGGTGAACCACCCACCATACTCTCACCGGCCATTATAAGTCACTACTCAACATCCCATCCTGAAGATCTCCCCATTTCAGTTCCAACGAGCTATTACACTGAGGCATTCCATCAAATAATCTTCTGAGAAGTGGTACCGACTCACACTCTACAAAAAGCTTTGGAAGTTGAGCCAACTATTGTAGTTAGGTCGTTTAACCATAGAGAGGTGAAACTCAATCACTCTATGAAAATCAATGTGTGGTTTCACTATCCTTCTAAGAGGGGAATAAATATAAGTAAATAAGCGACCGAAGGCTTTTGCTCAAAGACTAAGTCACTAATGAGCACAAAGATATGAAAAAACCTCTATGCATGGGATGGCCAGAGTATCTATAGAAGAGAGGATAGCTGGTGAATACGACCTCAAGCATAATTAATTAATTCAGGCTCCATAATAATGCTAATTTTGAAAGTTGTCGGAATGCGACAGAATGAAAGACAAATTTTGTTGATGATTAAATATGCCAAGTGAATGCCATCATATCCCATAAAAGCTCCTCAAAAATCTCTCAGAGCTCTTGATAACCCGAATATTCTCTAATGGCATGGCCATTCCTTGTCCTAGAAATCCACCCTGTCTGCACTATGGAGAAAAATATAGATTGGAACGTTAGAAATCCTCCTGTAATATCCCAAAATGGGGAATGCAACAATATATGAACAAAAAACTAGAAATAGCAGTATAAATCAACTCATGAACATTGGAGACCAATATGAAGACATAACATCATGTATTAGATCATCAAATCAACACAAATAGTGAGGCATAAACCGTATACAATGAAGGAACAAGCCTCCCACAAACAATCACTCCCACAAATGAGTTGCTGTCACAATACAAAATGTCGGAGAGCTGCTACAGTGTAGTTATAAACACAACTACATAAAAATAATGTACAAAATATGTAGGGCTGTTATATGCCTCAAAAGATATGCCCAATACATATCTAGGCTTAATACAAACTCCTACAAATAACCCGGAAAGTGTTGATAGAAATACACCCTATACAAGATGGGATCTAAAGCCCTAGAGTTAAAGAGTCACTGAAAACTGAAGCACATAAGTGTAGAAGGCTGAAATAATGTATATCTAATGTAGATCCTCTCAAATACCTCCTCCAATGAAATGTTGAACCCTTCAATCATAGGAAAACACTCCAAAGGAGTCACAAGATCCCTCACTGAAGCTGCTCTCCAAAATAACGCAATTCCCAGCTAGAACAGTGCTGGAAATGATGGAAAATAGTTGGCTTGGTGCCAAATATGTGAAATTTTTCCAAGATCCCTCCAAACTGATCTCCCAAAAGAAATAATCCTTCCTCCTATTAGAAACTAGCTCAGAAAGTGGGTTTCTAAACCCTCCACTGCAACACCTGCAACACAGCACAATAACCTACAGAAAATATGATGATGAAGAAATTTGTATGGCCTGAAAATCTGAATGTGGAAATGAATGAAATGCTCTTCCAAGAGGCCTCTCAAGTAAAGACGTGGGATTCCCGCTCGGGAACACCCGGTGCTAAACAACACAAAAATATCAACTAAAAAGCTGAAGAATGCAAGTAGTCTAAACAAACCATATACCAAATAATAATCCAAAACATAACCCCATATGGCTGCCATCCTCTTCCTTATATAGATTATGAGCTTCCTTGCCCTTGGCCCCACTCAGTTACGTCATTTCCTTCATGAAATCAATCTCCCTCCAAAACTGTGTTATTCCTCATTTAATCTCCACTTCTCCATAACAGTGTTGTTGACTTGGTCAAAGTTGACTGAATCAACATGATCCAACCCCTATTCACACTTAGAGGTGCTTTATTTATCTACTAAAAATGTCTCCTTTCACACTTGAAGTGTTTTATTGCTGCTAAGGAGACTTATGGGCCTCCCCACCCACTTATTCACCTACCTAGTGATAAAACAAACTATAATATTCCATTTAGATGAAGGCTAAATTTTTGGAATATTACAGTCCCCCCCTCCAAAATGTTTCTTGTCCTCAAGAAACTGTAAAGGGAGATAAAAATTTCTCCCCTCCTCCTCTTGTGGCCTCCTCATCAATAGTCCCAAGAACTGCTCAATATAATCTGCAATATATTTGCCCTCCAATGGTTCCTCCCAAGTATGCAAAACCAAATGGCTCACATCATGAAAAGGTGGAATGTGTAAGTGGAATCCTTCTTGCTGTCCAATGGCATCCTCAAAGTAGGAGTGATGACAAACAGAGGGTATCTCATTCCCAATGATATACTTCCATACCCATGCTATCATCCAAATGAAATGAGCCATTCTAGTAGCTCATCAAAGAAATCTTCAACTCCCGGTTTATGCAATGTATTGGGGCTGCATGGAGAGATTAAATTTTTCCACCGAAGTTGTTTCTCTCTCCATTTATGATATGCATGGGGCTGCCACTGATCTTGGGCGGAAATACCATGGCCTCCAAGAATGACCCAAGTCACCCCACCAAACAAAACATCCATGAAGTTCTTCCCCCAAGAACTCAAGTTCTCCAAATGGCTCCTCCCATATGAAGAAAAGAGATATAGTGTGGCAATCATGGTTTTCCCATGGTCTCTCCTGAAACATGAAATATATAAAGTATGGAGAATCATACTCCCAATGGGCACCTTCAAGTCTTTTGCCACTCTCCCAACAAAGCTTCCCATAAACATAAGAACACCATCAATATACGGAAGTAAAAACTAATGAAAACAAGTTGCCACATGACAACCGGGAGGCGAATCATAGTTCCACATATGTAACTAGCACAGTGCATCCCATACCTACCTCAAAACAAGGAATAACAAATCTCATTTTAGCCACTTGTTTGCTGCCACAATCGTCCCACAAGATAGGATCATAAAAGTAACATGTGGTGCCAATGGTGCACACCAAGAATCATGCGGCCTCCCCCACAAACCACCAATATCATGGCCATCGTCAATGCTGAAAATGGCCTCAAGTACATCACAATACCATATACAAGAAGGAATGACCCTCCTTGGTACAACATGCTACTCACAAAAAGTAAATAAGTACAAATCATCATGCACAAATGTACACCCTCTACTATGTACCTTGGTCATTGAGCTGAAATGGCTCAACTGTAAGTTCTCCCTCACTTTCAATGAGTAGGGAAGTGGTTATGACAACCTCTCCATCATCATCCAGGCTATGCATCTCTCCATAGGCTGATATACATGCTGTTGGATGCACTCCTAAGTGAACTCCTCCATCAAAGATTGATATGCATCAAAGTGCATGGAAAGAAAGTCCACATGTGCTGCATGTAGCAACTTCTTCTTGAGCTCAGAAACTCTAGTCAAGAAGATTCTACCATAAAAATATATGACCTAATCATCCACCATGTATCTATCATCTCCCTCCGGGTCATCAAGATTCATGTAGGCACCAAGATCCTTGGAGTACCCTACCAAAAGTTGAGACTTCCAATATGGATCAACCCTCCTAAGAGACAGCGCTGAAGATCTGAAATGTGAAGCTCCCCACATGCTGATGTCTTTTTCTTTGACATCCCCCATGCCAAAGTCATCCTCGTGCTACCATGCCCATCATGCAGCTTCTCATGCTCAAGTAGTAGTGGTGGCCTTTGGAAGTTGGCCTCCAATGTGAAGCTACCATCCAAAAAGAACCTCCTGATCTCGGCCAATGTAAGCATAAATTGCCTCCATCTACTCCAATGTATGGAGGATTCCTTCCTCAAAGGAAGTATCCTCTATTTCTACAAATCGATGGAGTGGTCTCCTTGCACCATGGTAGTGCCATCCTCCATCATTGCAACTACTTCCATCAGCACAAAATATGTAGTGAGAGTGGGTACTGCTAAAAATGGGAGAATGTCTCCCTCCTCCTTGAGTCTACCCCAGACTCTCTGCATTGTATCAAGTCCTCCCAAGGTCCTTACCCCTCTAGAACCAATGAGTGGTGCAACCCCATTTGAAGCATCTCTCACCATCTCCTGATCTGGTGGTCTCCCCGGTGGAATGCATCCATGCAGTGAGACATCAATGTCAATAGTAGACTGCACATATGGATGGAAAACTTTGTCCCTGCCCTCACTACGCAATCAGTCTGCCTCTTTTGTGCATCAACCTTTTGAAATAGATAGGCATGTGTGCTCCTCATCATGTGATGTTGGTCATCCTCCCTACCCTCTCCTTTCATATGCATGGTTTCACAATCATGGTGTTCATTTATAGTGCTTTGACCTCCACATATGACATCCTTTGGAACTTCTTTCAATGATACAATAATTCCTCTTGTTGGAGCAAGTGCTCCATCTTCCTCTGAATGAGGTGCCAGATATGCTCTAGATATGACTACGCTATTGCCCCATACCTTCTCTTGCTCTTCAATATGAATGGGAGTCACCTTCCCAATAAGAGGATCCTCTTTTGAAAAATGGATCTTCATGCCCTCTTTTCTAGGAGTATAAGATAGAGATATTTCCTCTAGCAAGGTATTATGCAAGATGTTAGCCTCTTCAACAGTTTCCTAAAGTGGAGTTGATTTTGTAGGTCCTTTCAACCCTTGCAAAATTTTGTTTTGTTATGGTTTGTTTAGCTCCATCAAAGATGCTTCAGAATGTTTTCCATCAAACATTTCCACTAATCTCCTAGTGAAATTTTCATAAGTAGAGGTATGTGCATTTTTAAAAGAAAAGGACTCAAATATCCACCAAGCATAGGCCTTACCTCCAAAATGTAGTGTTGTAACTTTGATGGCTTCATTCTCTGAAACTTGGTGCTGCTGCAAATAGGTGTCTAGCTCCTCCACCCAAACTCTAGCTGAACATTTAGGTGAACCATAAAAATTAGATAGAAAAAATATACACATATCATGTTGCTTGCTCCTCTCCACCTTGATCTTGAAAAACTCTTGGAAGTTGATGTGATATTTGAACCTCTTAGTTTGCGATTCATATTCTTGCAGATAATCACTAAGAGTCTCCATCTTTGGCATTTATTTTTCCTTCCTCTCTCTCATAATAAATCAGGGCATAAGACTGCGCTGTGAATCATGGTGTGTGTCTGCATGCTCACATTCATCATGTGAAAATCTAGAGTTTGCTTTAGATTCAAACTCACTTGGAGATTCCTTACACATCTCTCTTCTCATCTTCTTGATATATCCATGAATGCTCTACATAGTTTGAAGAAGAATCTTTGAGAGCCTCTCTTCCTTACTTCCTCCAAAAAATGGAGTCATGTCTTTGTTTTCTCTATACATCTCCTCTTCTTTGAGAGAATCTTCTCCTTATGGTGACATATTGGCTGAATGCACAGGCTGAGCCAAGATTATGCTCTAATACCACTGTAATATCCCAAAATGGGGAATGCAGAAATATATGAACACAAAACTGGAAATAACAGTGTAAATAAACTCATGAACATTGGAGACCAATATGGAGACATAACATCATGTATTAGATCAACAAATCAACACAAATAGTGAGGCATAAACCATATACAATGAAGGAACAAGCCTCCCACAAATGAGCTACTGTGACAATAAAAAATGCCAGAGAGCTGCTACAACAGAGTTATAAATGCACTGCTATAGAAAAATAATGTACAAAAGATTTAGGGCTGTTATATGCCTCAAAAGATATGCCCGATATAGATCGAGGCTTAACACAAACTCCTACAAAGAACCCAGAAAAGGTTTTCATAAATACACCCTACAAGATGGGATCTAAAGCCCTAGGGCTGAAGATTTACTGTAAACTGAAGCACATGAGTGTAGAAGGCTGAAATAATGTAGATCTGATGTAGATCCTCTCAAATACCTCCTCCAATGAAAGGCTGAACCCTTCAATCACAAGAAAACACTCCAAAGGAGCCACAAGGTCCCTCACTAAAGTTGCCCTCCAAAATAACGCAATTCCCAGCTAGAATAACACTGGAAATGATGGGAAATAGTCGGCATGTTGCCAAAGATCTGAAATATGTCCAAGAGCCCTCCAAACTGATCTCCCAAGAGAAGGAATCCTTCCTCCTATGAGAAACTAGAACAGAAAGTGGGTTTCTAAACCCTCCACTGCAACACCCTGCAACACAACACAATAACCTGCAAAAACTGCGCTGATGAAGAAAGTTGTAGCTTGGCCTAAAAACCTAAATGTGGAAATGAATGAAATTCTCTTCCAAGAGGCCTCTAAAGGAAATAGGTGGGATTCCTGCTCGGGAACACCCGGTGCTAAACAACACAACAATCTCAACTAAACAGCTGAAGAATGCAAGTAGTCTAAACAGACCATATACCAAATAATAATCCAAAACATAACCCCATATGGCTGCCATCCTCTTCCTTATATATATTATGAGCTTCCTTGCCCTTGGCCCCACTCAATTAGTTCATTTCCTTCATGAAATCAATCTCCCTCAAAAACTGCGTTATTCCTCATTTAATCTCCATTCCTCCATAACAACATTGTTGACTTGGTCAAAGTTGACTGAATCAACATGAGCCAACCCCTTTTCACACTTTGAGGTGCTTTATTTAGCTACTAAAAAGGTCTTCTTTCACACTTGAAGTGTTTTTATTGCTGCTAAGGAGACTTATGGGCCTCCCCACCCACTTATTCACCTACCTAGTGATAAAACAAACTATAATATTCCATTTAGCTGAAGGCTAAATTTTTGGAATATTACACCTCCTCCTTAAGATTGCTTGCCCTCAAGAAATCCAAATATGTGGACCATTCTGTTGGTTTGATGTAACCGAGACCCAATGCCCAATTCCATACAAAACAGTGGGTCCTCCTATGCTCCTGTGTCAAGTTTCCAGAAACATACCCGTCAATGCTTGGATCCCAAATTGATATCTCACTATACCTATCATCAACTAATCCTCCTAGATCCCAATGCCATCATGGCGAATCATCACTCAATTCCCATGGTTCAGAATGTGCACTGTCTCTAGCTATATTTTCTGCTCCATGAAGCGAGTACCAACTCAACAACTCTCTCCAATCCAATCTCTAGCTTAGGCTAAGGTCAATCTTTCTCTATTGATGCTGGGCTAGTTCTACTGTAGTACTGACAATCTGCTGGTCTACCAACCACGACCCACTGAAACATCTAATAACTACCTCATCTAAGGGCCCTTGCTAATATGTTCCCCAAAATAAGAATGATACCCCATCAATAGGATACCAGCTCATGATCTCCCACCAATCGATCTAAGGAAAAGAATCAAATGCAGGGACTCCCATATAAGGAGAAAGTATATCTTCCAGAATAAGAAGGCCCCTCTCTCTATAATAGGCAATAGTGAGCAAGATATGTTGCAAGCCCTATCAATGTACTCCTGGAGTGTGTTGCTCCCTGAAATTACCATAGCTCTTCTAACTTCCTATGCTTCTACTTGCACCTCATCAGTGGTTCGGCCCAAATATGGATGCACTACTATCTCCAGCATCTCCTCCCTCTCCTGAATAGGAGTTCCATGCTCCTTTACCTCCTGCATAACTACCATATCATCCTACAACCCCACTAGAGATAAGTATCTGCAAATACTGTCACCCTGCTAGATGTCCATACATTTGTCTCCTCCTCATCCATATGTGACCCCATGGGTGGTCGCTCATTCTCCTCCCTCACGAGCTCTATGTGAACCTCTGACTAGGTCTCTCTAAAAGTATTGTCATGTGTATTGTGCATGTCCTCCTCCTCCGTTATCTCATGCTCCACCATATGCTTCTTGTGCTGAATCATCACAGATAACTCATCATCCTGAACATCTATTATAGGTTTAACCAAATGCTCTCCATACATGTTGGAATAAAAATATAGCCTATTGTCTGCAACTGTGCATGACTGTTCATGCTCCCTAGAGGAATCCTCATATCACCCCACAGACTTACCTGAAGAAGATTACTCATCCCGAAATAGACAAGTAATGTCCTCCTGCTCTACCTCTGCTACCCCATCTACATCTCTCAAACATGAGTGATCGAGACCCCAAGGTTTTTTGTAGATGAAGAAAATACCCTTCCTCCTCAGCTCATTTTTGTTGCCTGATCCACCAAACTGGAACAATTCCCCCCTGGTCAACTATCTCCTGAATACCCCAATTTTCTTCTCAACCAACCTTTCGGATATCTCATAAGCAGCAGGTGATACCAACTGCTCTCTCCTCCAAATGCTCAATAATCTAGTCAGCAACTCCCGACAAATGGCATCACGACCACTCATACATGATGATAAAATGGATTGTATGTGTGTTATTATTGTGTCAAGATGATGTTTCCTAATGCTGAATAAGCAGTGGAACATCTGCAGGATCAAGTCATCACACTCCAACTTGAACATGAAGTTATAAACTCTAACCATGGCCTTGAATTCTGGAATCTCTAGCCTCCTGCCAAAGGTAGGGCCTTCTGTTAGGTCCCTATATTACTAGTATAGTCCCTTATTGTTGTTAGTGCAACCCCCTTATTGTTATTATTGTACCCTTGTAACCCCCATTTTTTTATGATTATGCCTTTAAATTATTATTGTTAGGTCGGCTAGGATTACATTGTGGCCCACTAGGATTACATTATGGCCCCATGGACTCCTATATATAGAAAGGAGGTTTTGTAAATTGTATCATCCAAGAATTGTTCATTTATGTAATGTATTGGAGGTTTCCCCCTAGAAGTGGCTTATTTCTAAGGCGTTGATATCTCTATTCTTCTATTTTTGGAGTTGGTTACACAACATTTGGTATCAGAGCTTTGGATTCTAGGGTTTCGCTGCTCCAAACAGGTCATCGTGGCATTTTCGCTATAATTTTTTTTCTAAAAAGTTTCAGAAGATGAAATTTTTAGGGTGTGAAGCTGAAATCCTGAGGAATATTTTCTAAAAATTTCAGAGCTTGGTTCGCAATATTTTCAGAGATATGATCTGTGGAAGTTAGGTCTTTTTTCAGGCTTCTAAATAGGTCATCGTGGAATTTTCGCTATATTTTTTTTCTACGAAGTTTCAGAATCTGAAATTCATATGGTGCGAAGCTAAAATCCTAAGGAAATTCGTAAAAAAAATTTAGAGCTTGGTTCGAAATATTGTTGGAGATATGATCTGCGGAAGGTAGTGATTTTTCAGGCTCCTGAATTTCATCTCAAATAGGTGATCGTGGGAAAAGTTCAATAACTCTCTCTCTGGGCATCGGATTGGAGTGTCGTAAAAATTGGTCACAATTACACGGACTGTAGTTTCTTGGCTATCAATTTCAGAGACAAAGGACGAAACAGTGACACATGGCAAGTCGTAAAAGTTCGCTCTACCGAACCAGTCCATAATTAGGTCATTGTGGGAGATTGGACACAACTTTGTCTTGGAGAATCCAAATCAGGTTAGACCTGTGGAATTCGAAAGATAATTCAGAGGGATACGTTGGTACATAAATTTAGATATTGAAGTGCTGCAATCATAGAGATAATCCAATTTCAATATCGAGCTCTTCAAAAGAAAGAAAAAGGTGTGTATTTTTTTTCCGAATTGCATAAGTCTTGTTTGAAAAATCAATTTGAATTGATTCCAAGGGCATATTGTAGAATAGATATCAGTATTGGGTTCTAAAATATGCCCCATAAAAATAATTCAACACCCATTAAGCCTTCAGAAGGGTCTACTATGACTCATGAAGATGAAGAATTGCAACATGATCTATCAAAATTACAAGAGCAAGTGCAACAAATTTCACTCTCTCAAAGAGCGACAAAAAATAAAATGGAAGTTTTGAAGAAACGTGTGGAAGCTAAGATGGATGGCATGGAAGCTAAGATGGATGGCATGGAAGCTATGATGGATGACATGAAAGACAACATGGAAAGCATGAAGAATGATCTCAAAGCAGACATCGAAGGTTTGACAAAGTTGATACAAGAAAGGTTTCCTAATGGTGAAAAGATAGTAGAAGAACCTCATGATGAGAACAAAATCAATGTTAATTGTGATTTGATAAACTCTAATGTTGGCGGGAAGAACCAACATATTCCAAAAATGGATATGAGGAAGTTTGATGGAAAGGATCCTATAACATGGATACTACAGATGGAACAATAGTTTGATCTCCATAATGTGCAAAACACACAAAAGGTACGCATTGCAACTTTACATTTAGAACAAAATACATTTGTATGGTATCGATGGCTTTGCTCCCGTAAAAAAATTGTCACTTGGTCAATTTTTACGGATGAAATGATAGCACATTATGAGGATACAAAGAGCAACACCTTCTTTAGCCAACTGATAAATCTCAAACAAAAGGGTTTAGTGGGGCAGCACATTGAGGACTTCAAAAAATTGAATATAAGGGTAACTGATATTCCAGAGGAACACAGGATTGATCTCTTCATAGGCACTTTAAAGGATAACATACAACATGAAGTTCACGTTCTGGAACCTAATTCATTGGAGAAGGCATTCAGGTTGGAAAGAAAATTTGAATGTAGAATTATGGCGACAAGGAAGCCTACCACTCAATTCTATAAAGAAGGAAGTGTTGCTACGCCTAGATTTCCACAACCTACAAGGTTGACACCACAACAATTGGAAGAAAAAAGAGCAAAAGGGCTTTGATACAGTTATGATAGCAAATACACTAAAGGTCATAAGTGTGCTGAAAAGAAATTATTTTACATAGATTGTGAAGAAGAAGAAGAAAATGAACAAGAAGAGGATATACACCAGGAACCAGCCCTAGAAGAGGAAGAAATGAATCGGACCATATCGTGTAATGCACTGGCAGGAATTACCACTCCTCAAACTCTCAAGATAGAAGGACATATCAAGAAGAAAAAGGTAATAGTGTTGATTGATTCAGGTAGCACCCATAGTTTTATTCATTGTAAGGTAGCCAAGGAATTAAATTGTTTCCTATACCCAGCACCAGAATGTCAAGTGATGGTTGCAAATGGAGGAACTATAAATTGCTCTGGAAAATGCCATAATATCAGGCTAACCATGGGGGAATATGTATTGACTAGTCAAATGCTTTCCATTCCTATGGGAGGTGCTGATGTTGTACTAGGAGTACAATGGTTACAATCTTTGGGGACGGTAGCTTTTAATTTTCAAGAAATTTTCTTGAAATTTTTTCAGAAGGAATGGAAGTCAAATTACGAGGTATTGAAGGGAAGCCGGGAAGGATAATAAGCTCTAATGTCATGACAAAGCTTCTAAAGAAAGAACAACGAGGCGTAATTGCACAATTATGCTCACTAGAAGTTCCGACATCAAAATCATCTATTTCTATAGATCTCCAACAAGTCTTGGACAATCATTCCAAGGTGTTTGAAACTCCCAAAGGACTCCCACCTATTCGTGATCATGATCATGCTATTCATTTGATTCCAGGAAGTGTTCCTCCAAACATCAGGCCTTATATATATCCTTACCTCCAAAAGAGCGAAATTGAACGTATGATTGCAGAAATGTTAGAGGCGGGTATAATTCAACCTAGTCAAAGTTCTTTCTCTGCTCCTGTAGTTTTGGTACACAAAAAGGATGGATCATGGCGAATGTGTCCGGATTATAGGGAGCTCAATAAGCTCACCATTAAAGACAAATTTCCCATTCCTGTGATTGATGAATTATTGGAAGAATTACATGGAGCAATTTATTTTACCAAGTTGGATCTTCGTTCAGGATATCATCAAATTAGAATGAAGACTGAAGATATTCCAAAAACAGCATTTCGAACTCATGAGGGTCATTATGAATTTTTGGTCATGCCTTTGGCCTTACCAATGCACCTTCTACATTTCAAGGGTTGATGAATTCCATTTTCAAACCCTTCCTTAGAAAATTTGTGCTAGTATTTTTTGATGATATACTAATCTACAGCAGGTCTTGGAAGGATCATGTTGAACATGTTGACAAGGTGCTCAAACTATTGCGGGAGAAACAATTATATGCAAAAAAATCCAAATGTTTCTTTGGAGTACAAGAGGTGGAATATTTGGGTCATATTGTATCTCACGAGGGTGTGAAAGTAGACCCTAACAAAATTAAAGCCATTAAGGAATGGAAAGTCCCCACAACCATAAAGAAGTTGCGAGGATTTCTTGGGTTAACGGGGTATTATCGCAAGTTTGTTAAGAATTATGGGAGAATAGCAGCACCTCTAACAACATTATTGAAGAAAGATGCATTTTCATGGACTCCTGGAGCAACTAAGGCCTTTGAACATCTTAAAGAGGCAATGTGCCTAGCACCGGTCTTAGCTACGCCAGACTTCACAAAAACATTTATTGTGGAATGTGATGCCTCAGGAAATGGAATTGGTGCGGTTTTAATGCAGGAAGGAAGACCCATTGCTTTTGAAAGTCATCCAATCAAAGGAAAGTATTTGCATAAACCTATTTATGAGAAGGAAATGTTAGCAATACTGCATGCACTAAAGAAATGGCGAACTTACCTAATGGGAAGACACTTCAAGGTAAAAACTGATCATGATAGTCTTAAACACTTTTTGGAACAAAGACTATCTTCAGAAGAGCAGCAAAAATGGGTCACAAAGATGTTGGGTTATGACTTTGAAATAATCTACAAGAAATGAAAGCTTAATGTTGTTGCAGATGCACTCTCAAGAAAGAATGAAGAGGTGGAAGCATTGCTTTGTGCCATTTCTATTATCCAACCAGATTGGATAACTGAAGCAAGAGATGAATGGAAGAAGGACAAAGATGTATGGATACTCATTCAAAATTTGCGGCAAGATCCTAGTACATCTGATACATTTAGTTGGAAAAATGATTCCTTATGGTACAAAGATCGCTTATATCTTTGTAAGAATTCCCAACTAAAACAAAAGATTCTTTTGGAATTGCACACTTCTCCTTTAGGAGGACACTCAGGATTTTTAAAAACTTACCACGGGGTGAAGAAAGATTTTTTTTGGGATGGCCTTAAATCTGATATTCAAAAGTTTGTGGCGGAATGTTTGGTTTGCCAGCAGAATAAAGTGGAGACAATTAAGACCCCGGGACTTCTACAACCTTTATCCATTCCAAGTCAACGTTGGGAGGAGATTTCAATGGATTTTATCACGAGTTTACCTAAGTCCGAAGGAAAGAATGTCATCATGGTGGTAGTTGATAGACTTACCAAGTATGCACACTTTTGTGCATTATCTCATCCATTTAAAGCAAGTACAGTTGCTACTACATTTGTGGACAGAATTCAAAAGCTACATGGAAGCCCAAGGGTCATTGTGAGCGACAGAGATCCCATTTTTACTGGAAATTTTTGGACGGAGTTATTTTCTTGTTTGGGTACTCAATTAGCTCATAGCTCATCTTATCATCCTCAATCTGATGGTCAAACCGAGATAGTAAATAAATTTTTGGAAGGATATCTTCGTTGTTTTGTATCTGATAAACAAACACAATGGGTCAAGTGGTTACCTCTTGCTGAATGGTGGTATAACACTTCCTTCCATGCTGCAGCAAAAATGACCCCATTTATGGCACTTTATGGATATCATCCACCATCCATCACATCATCTTTAAGGGAAAATTCGAAGGTTCAAGCGGTGGAAGATCACATCGAGCATCAGCAAGAAGTTCTCCAACTCTTAAAGGATAACCTGAATTTGGCACAAAATCGAATGAAACAACAGGCAGATCAACATCGCAGTGAGAGAAGTTTGGATGTAGGAGATTGGGTATTTTTACGGCTACAACCATATAAAAAAATGTCCCTCAAGCAAGCTAAGAAGGATAATAAATTATCGCCAAAGTACTATGGTCCTTACTAGGTGTTGCAAAAGATTGGTACTATGGCATACAAATTGGAGCTTCCTGCTTCTTCACGAGTGCATCCAGTTTTCCATGTTTCATGCTTAAAGAAGGTTATAGGTGAAAATATTCCAGTTCAAACAATATTGCCAGAACTTAATGAGGAAGGAAAAATCATATTGGAACCTAAAGCGGTCACGGAAACAAGAACTCGACAGCTACGAAATCGATCAATTTCAGAGTATCTCATCAAGTGGAAGAACTTACCCACTGAAGATTCTACATGGGAGGATGAGAATTTTATATAGAAGCACCCAGAGCTACTCAAGCGTTGAGGACAACACTTTTTGAAGGAGAGGGGCATGTTAGGTCCCTATATTACTAGTATAGTCCCTTATTGTTGTTAGTGTAACCCCCTTATTGTTATTATTGTACCCTTGTAACCCCCATTTTGTTATTATTGTGCTCTTAAATTATTATTGTTAGGTTGGCTAGGATTACATTGTGGCCCACTAGGATTACATTATGGCCCCATGGACTCCTATATATAGAAAGGAGGTTTTGTAAATTGTATCATCCAAGAATTGTTCATTTATGTAATGTATTGGAGGTTTCCCCCTTGAAGTGGCTTATTTCTAAGGTGTTGATATCTCTATTCTTCTATTTTTGGAGCTAGTTACACAACACCTTCACTATTATCCAAATCCTGCAGGGTATCCACTATCAACCTAAAGACTCTCCTCATAATGTTATTGTTGGAAATACTGAGAGGGGGGATGAATCAGTATTCCTTTCAATTAGAGCATTAGTTAATCTTCAATTATTATCAGTTTTTGTACAATGATAGTAGTAAACAAAAGGAACACAAATGCACACAGTTTTTAAGGTGGAAACCCTCTCCAGGACAAAAACCACCTGAATGTTTTTCTAATAATTCTTTAATATTCAACTCTAATTTAAAATCAAGCTCCAACTTCCTAGAATCTAGAAAAGCATTCTTCTCCATCTCCCACTGGATGGACGCTCCAATGCCCGAGATTCTTCAATAGTCAACTGAACGGATGCCCCAACACCCAATGAGCTAAACTCACCTTAGCACCACTGTTATAGCATCATTTCTCACCTTGACATGATTCATGATTGCTTTATGGCTTTTGGGCACCCATTCCTACAAACTTGGACAAATTCACTTAAAAACAGTGTAAAATCCCCCATACGCGACTATGCCCGTGTTTTTCCGCGTGTATACGCGAGTACAGCTAGACTTTTCCGCGTATGCCATTAAAATGATTAAAAAATATATAAAAAATCCCTAATTTCGCGCTAGGTTGATGGTTACTCAGGTAGTTCAACCACCCCAGCCCGTGGCCAACTGTTTCCAACTGCTGAAACTACTTGGAGGGACTATAAAAAGCCCTCATGTGTATGGCCTAAGGGAGAGAGAATTATTGATATTATACTCTGTTGGTATTCCCTATCCAAGTCTGATTCCCCGTGCCTCCTGCACTTTCCCAGTTCATTATAGGAAACCCTTGTTTCCTTGAGATACACATCCCTTTATATGTTCTCTCGTATGCACCAGTTTGGAAGGAGACTTAGCGAGGCAAGGGCTGGACGGATCCGGACGACGGTCTGCGAAGGCCTTGGAAGGATCAGGTGATCTCTCCACTCGTTACTTTTGTACATGCTATTTATAATACAGAAGTATCATGTTGTTCCCGAAATAAACGTGTTAGTGTATGCTTATATGTATGAGAATATTTGTTATACAAGCATTTATTATGATTTATTTAATGTTTTATATGAATCTCACTAACATTTAGAGTAGATATATGCTGTACAACTTGTCCTTTGTGCTGGTTTCTTCTTGTATTTCAGGTTAAGAAGGAAGGATGGTTGCTGGGGGTTTGGACCCCACGTGGATCTACTTCAAACGTAGGACCTACGGGTAACTCTCTCATTCTGCTCTATTTAGTTTTTCTGAACGTGCATGGTTGTGTGAGTCTCTGTTAAGTAGCATGCCCCTGCTCTGTGGAGGTTGTACCCCAACCAACCTCTAGGGTGAGATTTCCCCGAAACAGAACTGGTGACTCCGCTAGGGATCACATTCTTGTGATTCTCCTATTGGGTGGTTTCAGCTGTTTGGTAGGTTTCTGACAGTTTTAACTTTCATTTGCAGTCCAGTTTACCTTTTTACAGTCAGTTTGAAGTCCTGGTTTCTTTTCCAGGCTTGTCCTTTTTGTTTTTTCATTATTTACCTTTGCATACGCGCTTTTTTCTGCACACAGTCGCGTATACACGCAAGTTTGTCTAAAGGAACCCGCGTATACGCGAGTTTCCCTTAGCACAGACGCGTATGCACGCTGGTTGCATAGCTGTGAAGTAGCGTATACCTAGGCAGATTTTGAATTTTTGGGTTTATTGACTTTTTGGTCCTTTCTAGCTGTGGAGGCCTATTTCTACAGTGTCTCTGTACTTACTGGAGTGTGAAGGAAGTGGTTTCATGTCTTTTCTCTCTTTCGTTTGAGTGAAAACTGGTCTTTTTGGCAAAGTGTTGTTTCTGGTGCTGGCACTTCTGGATTGAGTTCCAAGATCGCTTTCTGAGCATTCTTGGCTGTTCTGCTTTATCAGAACAGAGAGCTTCTGCTCACTGACTCGCTCCTATCTTTGTGTTGTGCTTCACATTGCGATTTTTGCTTCGTTTTTGATTGGTTTTCTTGAGTTCCATAGGCTAGGTTTTGTTGCAATTTTCGAAGAGCTTTTCTTGCTTCTTTGGAGTCTTTGTTTGCGATGAGTTTGCACTATTTGTCTAGGCTGATTGGCTGAGTTTTCTTGTCTTCTTTTGCTCTTATTGATCTTGCTACGAGTTAGCCTTATAAGGTTTGGGAGCATTCTTGAAGTTTGTGCTTGAAATTCGGTCTCGTTTGGTTTGGATTTTGATAGTTTTGCTTGGTCTTTTAGAGCTCTTGCTTTATAAAACTAAAAAGCTCAAAAAACATTTGTTTTGCTTTTTGTTTTTGCATTTCAAAAACTCAAAAAACATTTTGTCTTGTTTTTGTTTTTGTTGTTGCATTTTCATTTTCGTTTTGCCATATCTTTTGGAGCTTTTGTGAAGTTTCTTGCTTCTAGTTTTCGGCTTGAGTTTGAGGAGGAGTTGTCATTTGATTTCTTCTTCTTGTTTTTGAGCGTTTTGGTGTCTTATATTAAGAGTTCTTGATTTCGAGAACTAGCTTTTTGGGCAACCAAAGAAGAGTTAAAACTGAAGGAGCTTTTTGGGAAATTTCACTCTGTTTTAAGAGATTTTTTGCATCTTAGGATTTACATGCTTGTAGTGATTTGCATTAGGTGCATTTCAGCATTTAGTTAGCTTCTTAGTTTTTGGGAGTGTGAGTTTGCAATTCGAAAAGAAAAATACAATTTTTAGTCTCGTAGAACCTGTATAGAGATTACTTTTCATCGAAAGACAAAGAAATGCATGTGCATGTAGTTAAGTTTTTATTAATTTCTTTTGCGTCAAAACACCATTGGTTTCATCTCCATATCCTTGTGACTTAATACAACAGCCCTTAAAATAAGTGATTTAATCTAAAATCAACTAGCAAGTTTTACTAAGTGTCAATCACCAACTAGCTAGGTTGTAGGGCATTGGAATAGGTGAGTGGAGAGTTAACTCTCCAAGGCCGCTCAAACAAACATAGAAGTTGATTAATTGAGCGAAATCCAACTCCGTGAGGTGGACTGGGAAAGCTCTCATCCGAGAGTCAAGCGCGAGGGGAAGTGAAGGTTGAGAAGAGGGATACCCCCCCTCCGATTAGCTGAATTTGACCTCAAGACCATTCCGCCCAGCTTCTGATACGGATTGGTGTCCATAGTTGCCACTCCTAGGTTCCACACAGGTGACTGCGGGAGGGAATACCCGTGGTACCTGAGGCAGATGTCGCATCACTTTCAGCAGTACTTCTGGGGGGTGCCCTTGCGAAGCTTGGGTGCTTGAGCCGGCAAAGGCTGTCGTTAGGAGGTCGGCGTAACTGTTTATGATACCTTCGATAATTGTTCTGGGCCCTAATCATCCCAGACTGCTTTCGGAAGGCCCTATACTTCGCTTTCCTGTATTTTGGTGTCCGGTCCTCATCACCCGGAGCGGAAATACTTGGAGGCTGTTTGCTTGTTGTATCTCAGGGATTTTTATTTTAGTGAGTGCTCTTTGCTCCTAGCTTGCCTAGCTTTTCACTTTTTTGAGTCTAATTTATAAAATCTATAAAAGTGGCTGATCAAGCGCCTCGACGTTCGAGGAGAATCCGGGGATTATCTCTCGAGAGTCCAGAGCCTTCTTCGAGAAGGCGTAGGAGTAATTCAGCAGGTGGTTACCACCCTGTGGCGTCTGACGCAGTGGAGAGTGATCCTCCACAGAGGTCTGAAGGTTTCGTAGCTGATTCCGGTGTCGGTTCCGAGAGGAGCGTTCCGCTCACCTCGCGAGTGTTGTTTCCTCAGGAAGAAGATTTTCAGATAGAAGATATACCTGAGCCTCCTGCTACAGGTCCATCTCCTCTTCCTCCTGATTATCCGTTTGTTGTTCAGTACATCGGACCGGAGTCTGAGAGACCGCTGGATCTTCCGTATCATTCTTATCTTTCGATGGCCACGACTGGGAACGTGGCTTTTTTCGTGAGTGCTGCAGGCATTCAGACTCCTGCTTCTGTCGAAGCAGGGGGCAATATTGCTTCATCTTCGATTGCTTCTAGTGCTGTTGTGTTTGGCTCTGGGTTCACCCAAGCACATGCTTCTCATTCTGGTCCCTTCTGTTCAGGGATGTCCATTAGTGGAAATCCCTCTTTTTCCTTTTCTGCTGCTTCAGCTGGATCTACGCCCATGTCTAACATGGCTAGTGGATCAGCTTCTTTTCAGGGTTTCCCCTTTGGGACTGGACACATTCCCAGTTCCAATCCTTCTTTAGGGTCGTTTCCGTTTACGTCCCAGACCCAGAGTTTCAACCCTTGGTCTGGGGGGCAAAGTTCGACTACTTTTACGGGATGGAATCCTGTGTTTACAACGGCTGGGGCAGGGAACTAGTTATTCGCAGGTCATCAAGGGAATGCTTATTTCCCTTCATTGAGTGCTTATCAGACCTTTTCTCCTCTGTCTAATGCTTGGAACCCCTATCAGGGGCTCTCCTCTTCATTTAACACTTCAGCGGGGGGAACTGGTCTGGGCTTTGGTAACTCGGCGTGGGGAGGAGGTTCTTCTCCGTTTTCTACGAGTCCTTTCTAGCAGCCTGGTGCCTTATCAAATCCAGGCTATTCTTTTCAGAATGTTGGGAATCCATCCCCTCAAGGATGGAATTCTCAGGCTCCGCCTCGCTTACCTTTTCTGGCAACGTTAAACTTGCCAGATTTGTCAAAGTTGACTAATGACCCGATTCGTTATAGTCCGGGGTGGCCTCCGGTCCCGACCAAACTTCCTTCAGACATTCCAAAGTTTGAAGGTAAGAATGGAGAGAATCCGGCGGACCACATCACCACTTTCCACTTATGGTGCTCTTCGAACTCCCTAATCGATGACTCGATTAGGTTGAGATTATTTCAACGCACCCTAACTGGAAATGCTGCCAATGGTATATCGAGCTCACTGGGGGCAGTTTTGCCACATTTGGAGAACTGGCTGTCACATTTCTAAACCATTTTCAGTTGCCTGTCAGATATGAGGTTGGGACCGAACTCCTGGCTAATTTTAAGCAGGATGAGGCAACTCACATTTCTGATCACATTCAAGAATGGAGGAGAAGGAAGAGGCTTATCAAAGCTCATATTCCAGGTGAATTCCTTCTCGAGTGGTTTTTGAAATCTCTGCAGTCAGACATTTCAAAGGATGTATCCCTATCTGGGGTATTTTCTGAGGAGCAGGCCATTTTTAGGGCCCAGCAGTTAGAGTTGATCTATTCTCAGTCTGGGGTACTTTATAAGTATTTTCCCAATGCTCCTCGCTCCAAATTGGACTTATCGAAAACTAAACCTGGTCCGCATCGTGATGGGCTTGTCAGATCGGTCAGTAGTGGTGCAGCCAGCCTACTTTCTCAACTGCAACAGTTGTCTTTACAATCTGCTCCTTCTGGTCAGGCTGTACCTGTTGATTCATCACCTTCCCAATATTTGTCCATTAATGCTGTCCAAACTTCTGATCCCAAAGGAAATCAACAATCTGATGGGAAGAAGAAGGGACGAAATAACAAGAAGAAGGGCAAGAATGGGAAGGGAAATGCAAATAAAACCAACGAGCGTGTTGGTGAGGGTCAAAAGGAGAAAAAGAAAGTGAAGTTTCCATGCAAGCTTTGTACTGGAGACCATCTCATGCACCTTTGCCCTAAAATTCAGGATGCTCAGCGCCTGTTATCCCAGCAGGGTTCTTCTAGTTCCCAGGCTGTGTTAACAAACCCTTTTCCCCAAGGGCAGCAATTAGTTGTTGGCGCGAACCAAAATCCTAGGGCTTCCTCTGGAGGTACCCAGGAAGGGGAAATTCCATCGAACATCTTTATGATGAGTGCTCACGTGGATGTCACTACGAGATCCCGTGATTATGGCGGAGAGGAATCTTCGAAAGCTAAGGAAGTTCCTGATGCTACTGAGCCGCTTCACATCACGAAGCCAACTGTTGAGTCTATGCCTCAGATGCCAAAAGCATCTTCTAAGCGGTCAACGATTAATCCGAATGCGAGGGCTGCCCAGAACTACTCGATTGTAGAAGATCTGGCGCAGAGTCCTTGTGCTATGTCAGCTTTAGAGGTACTCCAGTCTTGTCCGACTCAGCGCAGTGCTTTGCTCACTGCCATTGGGGCTATTGATCCGAAAAATTCTCTTCTGATTACTTTCGATATGACTAACTTTAAGAAGAGACTTCCTCATCACATGGCTTTCCATATTAAATCGTCGTATCGGAAGTGCAATATCTTTCGAACGGTTGTTGATGAGGGTGCTTCTACATGCGTGATGTCTCTCGCATGCTGGAAGACACTTGGATCTCCCAAAGCTATTCCATCTAGCACTGTTCTTACTGCATTCGATGGTCATTCTCACAGACCCCATGGTATTGTCCCAGCTTTTCCCATCTGTGTTGGGGGAAAAACTGTCAACATAGAGGTTGAGGTAGTAGATGCAGCCTTGGACTACAACCTTCTGTTGGGAAGGAACTGGATTTATGATATGGATGCTATTGCATCCTCATTATTTTGAATTGTATGTTTCCCCCACGAAGGGAGGATTGTCACAGTGGATCAACTGGACTGTCCTCAGGTAGACCTGAATGCGCCTTCTGACTCATCTGTTCCTAAGTTGGATAATACTAAGGCGCCTGTTGAGAATCTAGGAGTGGGAATGTATTCTTCCTTGATGGGAAATTTTGATCTTTCTCCTCCTATAGTTCATATTAATGCTATTTCATCCTCCAAGGCTCCTCTTCGAAGAGAGTTCTTTCAAACTCATTATTTTTCGGACCCTTGGACCTTACCTTCCCCTACTGCCACATTAGTGGAAGGTCAAGTGGGTGGTATGGCATTTCCGATTTCTGCAGCTGAGATTGCATATCAGTCTATTGTTGACACTGCAGAATCTGATCCAGCTCCTCTTTCACCGGAAGAGTTGGATGGTGATGTGGCTCCGGCTTGGACGCTTACTTCTTCTTCTGCCCAGGATTTTCTAGATACCACTCTTCCATCTGAAGAGGCCATCCTGGAAGCGATGACAGGTATAGATAGACCGTGGGATGATTTGCATCATCGGTCTTACTTCCTACCTGACTTGAGTGAAGTCGAAACAAGTTTTCCAAGTCCTCAGTCTCCTGGTCCTGTTCACCCAGTCTTGAGCCCTTTGGCACCAACACAGGTATATGCTGAAGGGAACATGGCTGTGATCTCTCCTACTATCCCGGTGAACATCTCCAGGGATCCCAATGTTATCGAGAATGTCTTCATTGGAGCTGAATGTTCCCGTGAGGAGATTCAAATCTATACCGAGCTCTTCAAAGAGTATAGGGATGTATTTGCTTGGTCTTATGAGGAAATGCCTGGCATAGACCCATCTATTGTCCAGCATGAGATCAATACGTATGAAAACGCTAAGCCGGTCAGGCAAAAACTTCGTCCGGTTAATCCTAGGAAGGCAGCAGCTATCAAAGCTGAAGTTGAAAAGCTGCTTAAGGCGGGATTCATTTTCCCGGTTCCTCTGACTGAATGGGTTTCAAACCCCGTTCCTGTTGATAAAAAGCAAGGAACAATTCGAGTGTGCATCGATTTCAGAGACCTGAATAAGGCGTGTCCTAAAGATAATTACCCCACACCCTTCATTGATCAGATTATTGACGAGTGTGCCGGTAACGAAATTTTCTCCTTCATGGACGGTTTTTCTGGTTATAATCAAATTACTATCCGTCCAGAAGATCAACATAAGACCGCATTTATTTGTCCCTGGGGTACGTTTGCATATAAGAAAATGCCTTTTGGTCTTAAAAATGCTGGAGCTACCTTTCAGCGGGCCATGTCTTACGCCTTCCACGACATCAAGAAGATTATCGAGGCATACTTAGATGATTTAGCTACTCATTCTCGAAAGAGGATGGATCATCCAGGTCACCTCCGACAAATATTTGAAAGATGTCGTTTTTATAAAATTCGATTGAATCCGAACAAGTGCGTTTTCGCGGTTACATCCGGTCGGCTATTGGGATTCATTGTGTCGAGGGAAGGGATAAGGGTAGATCCCTTCAAGGTTGAGGCAATACTTCGGTTGCCTTCCCCGTCTTCCATCCGTCAGCTTCAAAGTCTCCAAGGGAAGTCTAATTTTCTTCGGAGGTTTATCGTCAATTATGCTGAGATTACAAAGGGATATATGAGATTGTTGAAGAAAGGAGTTCCTTTTCTTTGGGATGACTACGCTCAACGCTCATTCGATGCTTTGAAAAAGGCATTGACCTCTGCTCCTTTATTGAGTCCACCTAATTATAGCAGATATTTTCTTTTGTACATCTAGCGACAACGAGAATAATAGATTGGTATGGTGTTACCTTTGAAAGCGGCCTTGACATTTTTCTGACTGTATAAGCTCAGTAACACTCATACATGCCTCCTCTGCAAGTCTTACAACCTTTGTTCCTCATTCCATGCCCTGAAACTGGAGAAAAAACCCTTAAAACTCAAAAAAACCTTGGGTACGCAGTTACTATGAAGCCTACCTGCGTTTTTAGCTAGGGTACGCAGGTAATGTGAAGATAAACTGCGTTCTAGAACGCACTTTTCCAGTGTAATGCCTGCGGTACCCCTGTAAAGTTAAAAAAGCGCGGAATTAAACTGAAAAAGTTGATTTTTGGTCAATTCTAGAAGGTTCTGGATGAGATTTTTTGGGGATGAGTACGCTTTAGTAAGGTGCATGTATCCCACACCTTAAGGAACTAATCCCTTGATATGAGGAGCCTATCCCTTTGAAGGAGGATTCTATCCCTTTAAAGGTGGAATCCTAACCTCCTCATCTGATCTATAAAAGGAGGCATTGGGTAGCCTCAAAGGTTAAGTTTTTTGGAGAATATTTTTGAGTTGAAGTGCTGTTGAGATTTAGTCTTCTTTCTGTTGAGCTTTTGAGAGGAAAGATCACATACCTCTTTATGCTTCTGGAGGAAGAGTGCAAGGCTTATCAAAGTAGAGGAGACTCCTGCTTCGGACCCCGGGAAGGCCTTTCGAACATCAAGGCTAAGGTTGTAAGGTTCTTCTGTATATTTTAAGATTAATACAATCAAGTTCTGTTTTTCTCAATAAATTGCCGTTCGATTGTTTATTTCAATAAGCTGTCGTTTGATCATTTATTTCATAGATTCCTTGATCACTATGATAGGTATGTTTTATAATTATTTGTTATACAGGTGCTATTGATATTTTCTTGTTTGTGATTGCAGATCAACAAAAGATAATACTTTCTTTTGACAAAAGGGCCCTTGTTGCAATGAAGGATTATTGATGCAACGGAAGCACTGCGACTGCAAATAAGCATTTGGATCTAAGGTAGGATCGACACCTTCATAACATTTAATTGCAAAACGAATATATCTAGAGAAAGACAAACTTAGTTGTTCGTTTGTTGCTAGATTGTCTTCTGACACTAGGGAGATCGGTCTTGTCCGCAAGAACGATTTATCCGGCCAACAAATTGGCGACTCCGCTGGGGAAAGAACTTTTTGTTTTTGGTTCTCTTTTGTTTTGATTTGAGGAAAAGTTTTTCCTAGTTTTTGATTGATTGATATCTGCCTGGGTAGCTTAGTTTTTATCTGTTTTTAAAATTTTGAAATCTTTTATGTTTTTCTTGAAGTTTTCAGGGGACCGCACTTTGTCTTCACACACAGTGCGGGCATCTCCGCACTTTCCTTAAGTAAACAGTGCAGGACCGCACCTGTTACTTCTGGGAGCCTGCGGATCCTGTTAAAATTTTTGAAAAACTTCTGATTTCTTCTTTTAGTTTATTTTAGATTTAATTTAGGATTCTTAGCATCTACCCAGATCTGTATTTTTCTGTCAAAAATCTCTTGTTTCTAAGTTTCTTTCAGCAAATTCTTCATCTCATCAATCTCCATTAAGTTAATTGGGTGTTTTGAGTCTCTTTTTTGAGAAATTCTTAATTTGATTTGCTTCGGTCTTTACTTGGAGGTTTGTCTCAGTCTTTTCACAATTTTCCATCTTTTTTGCTTTTAGATTTGCAAAAAAATTTCCTTTGAGTATTAAATTGTGTATGAGTGTATGAGTGTTAATCGCCTTTGAGTATTTTTATTTTTGATCTTTGGAACTCTCACCCGATTTTCTTGACTTCCACTTGATTGGTTCTTAGATTACATTAGAATCATCTTGTGTTTGAGAATTCTCTTGCATAGATCACATTTGCATAATTACAATTCTCATTTTCAGAATATAAATGAAAAGCGTGCATAGATTACATTTGCATACTTTTCATGTGAATTGTGCATAGATTACAATTGCATAGTTTAAATTCTGAAAAATCAATTGTAGATTTAGATCAATTTTGTTTGATTTGGATTTAGATGTTTTTATGCTTGTTTTAAAAAACACAAAAATAAAAAAATTGTTTTGGGATTGATTTGCATTAGTTTTTCTTGATGAAATTAGTGCATTAGAGAATTTGTTATATTTTCTCTTATTTATCAATCTTTGCATTGTTGGAAGCAAATGGAAACTCTCTCCTTACTTTAGGTAGGATTCATCGAATTGAAAAGATTACATTATCATATTCGATTGCATTCAGTTTTGGGTCAGGTCATAACACCATTGGTTTCATATCCATTTACCCTTTTGAGTAATAACAGCCTAAATAACACAACGCTTAATTAAAATTCATCTAGTAATTTTTACATTTTTAGGGCTCTTTCCACCAATCTAGCTTAGGCTAGTGTCTTGGAATAGGTTTTAGTTAACTCTCCAAGACAGTAAAACAAACAAGTAGTCAATCTTGCGGTAGGAAGAAATTCCAATTGTTGCATGTATGCTCTGGGAAGCTCCTCCTAAAGGAGTCAAGCACGAGATCATATCTGAACCAGTGAGGTAATCAATCCTTCCTCATTGGGAACGATAGAAGATATACACGTATTAACAACGGTAAACCTCGGATTGACCATTGTCGAGGAGCCTGGGGTCACTTGTCGGTAAACCTTGGATTATATCAAGGAGCCTTCAAGGGGATTGAGCTTTGTTACTCTGCCCTTGCGTGTGTATCGGATCGTAGACTGTTCCCCCAGGTATATTTGTTTCAGTTGGTAACCTTAGTGACCATAATCTTTAGGATTCTTCCTTAAGGTGACGGTGGAGGGAAGATCCCACTGTACCTGGAGCAGACGTCGACTAGACTCACTTGGACTCTCCGGAGGGTTATCTTCACTCGAGATGGCATAGTGGAGAAACTTGCACCGGTCTGTTTCATTAAGTAGGTTGTCGGGGTAACTGTTCCAACCGCCCTTTTTGTATTAAATTCTACGATGTTGGATTTCATCACCAACTAGTGTTTTTAGTACGGGAAGTTACTGTTTGTGTGTGGTTTGACTCCTAGATTTGATAGCGCGTGTTAATTTGTTTGTTTTTACTTTTAGAGACCATAGGTGTGAATTGTGAATTTTAATTGTTAGGTGTAAATTGTGAGTTGTTAATTTTAGTTTTTAATTTGTTAATAAAATTCACTGAAGTTGAATATAATGGCAGCTGTTCCGGAATTTACCAACCAAGGAACCCCTCTTAACGAGAATCCTAGTACTTTTCCTTGCTTTGGAAATGTTGGTCCTCCTTATATGGCTACATTGTCATTACCTGGATTTACAATAGGTTTACCAATATGGTTATTTTCAACTTCGTTGGCCCCGAATACTCCAATTGTTTCACCTCAACCGGATGCTTCACCTAAGCAGAGTTCCGAAAACCTCCAACAGGCTGTAGAATAGGTAGTTTATGAGGAGAGTTCCTTTTACTGAGTCAACCTCGTTAAAAAATGAATCAGTGAGGATGAGGAGAGTTCCTTTTACTGAGTCAACCTCGTTAAAAAATGAATCAGTGAGGATGAGGAGAGTTCCTTTTACTGAGTCAACCTCGTTAAAAAATGAATCAGTGAGGATGAGGAGAGTTCCTTTTACTGAGTCAACCTCGTTAAAAATGAATCGGTGGGGATGAGAGAGAGTTTGCTACTGAGTCGCTTCGTTAAAAAATGAATCGGTGAGGATGAGAGGAAGTTCCTTTTGCGGGTCAACCTCGTTAAAAAATGAATCGGTGAGGGGTGAGGATAGTTCCTTGTCTTGTGTCAACCTCGTTAAAAAATGAATCGGTGAGAGTGAGGAAAGTTCCTTGTCTTGTGTCTAACCTGAATTTAAAATTAAAAATGAATCGGTGGTGTGAGGGAAAGTTCTTGTTCTTGAGTCAACCTCGCTAAAAAATAAACGAGGTGTGTGAGGAGAGTTCCTTGTCTTGTGTCAACCTCATTAAAAAATGAATCGGTGGTGTGAGGAAAGTTCACATTCTTGAGTCAACCTCATTAAAAAATGAAACAGGAATATACCCGAGGGAGAGTTCCTTTTCTTTTGTGTCAACCTCGTTAAAAATAGATGAGTAAGTAATAAGGACAGTTCTTTTCCTGTGTCAACCTCGTTAAAAAATGAATCAGTTAGTCGAGAGCATAGTTCCTTTTCTTGTGTCAAGCTCATTTAAAAAATGAAACAAGCTTCTCTGAGGACAATTCTTTTCCTGTGTCAACCTCGTTAAAAAATGAATCAGTTGGTCAGAGGACAGTTCCTTCTGCTGAGTCAACCTCATTAAAAAATGAATTAGGTATGAGGATAGTTCTTTTCCTATGTCAACCTCATTAAAAAATGAATCATTTGGTCATGAGGATGGTTCCTGTTACTGAGTCAACCTCATTAAAAAATGAATTAGGTATGAGGATAGTTCTTTTCCTGTGTCAACCTCATTAAAAAATGAATCAGTAGGTTATGTAGGTAGATTAGAAATAAGTAGTTTCTGAGGATAGTTCCTTTTACTGTGTCAACCTCGTTAAAAAATGAAACACGTTGCCATGAGCATAGTTTTTCTTTGTGTCAAGCTCATTAAAAAATGAAACAAATCCTCCCCTAATTGAGTCGAGTCTTTGACTAGATCTCGTAGATGTTAAGTCATAGTTAGGTTAGTTTTTAGGTTGGGTCTTTCATATGATCTCGTAAATGAACCTTCATTCCATCCAGCTAATAATTACCAGCAGTGTTCTTAGTTGAATGAAATGAAGCTGGGGGGGCATGCACTCTAGCAGTTACGCTTAGGGGGCATCAAGCACAGTTTTCTCTTTGTTTCAAGCTTGTGTAAAAATGAAACCACTCTGAAGCATAGTTTTTCTCTGTTTCAAGCTTTTGAAAAAATGAAACCTATCTTGAGTCAATTTCGGTTATTTTCAAGACTCGTTAAACTCATGAAAATCTCGAGATTATTTTGCTATCTTTCATTCTCGTAAAAAACATGAAAATGCCGAGTTCTTTCCGTCTTTTCCTGCTCGTAAATTAAATTGAAAGTCGGCCACATGAGTACATTTTTATCCCTTTTTCGAACTCGTTAAAACTTACGAAAAAGAGAAAACCATGAGTACATTTTTATCCCTTTTTCGAACTCGTTAAAACTTACTGAAAAAGCGAAACCTTGGAGTCCTCTTTTAAGCCCTTTTCAGACTCTCTAAATATGAAAAGATTGCCGAGTACTTGACTATTCGAACTCGTTAAAGTAAATGAACAGTCGTCCCTTCAGTATAAGTTTACCCCTTTTACGGACTGAAATGGACTATTTACGAAAAAGGTATACGTTGACTAAATACAGTCAATAGAGTTCTCTCCCGCATTATTTTATCCTTTTTCGGGCTCGAGAGACTAAATTTACGAAAAAGTACACCCATGGAGTTTTCTTAAGTTTTTTCTTCTGACTCCCTAAAATTGAAAAACACTGAGTTTCTCCTATACTGGACTCGTTAAAATTTAACAGTAAAGGACTCGTTCAATTTTAAAAACAAGAACGAACCACTCCTTCTTAGGGTTCGAATTTTAAACTAAGTTGGACTCATCCGAAGGATGAGCTTATAAACAAGCAAATGTTATCCTCCTCAAGCTTGTCAAAAATAAAGAGGTACTTTCCAGAAATGGTGGGGGAAAAGAGAGAAAAACGAACCTGTTTGTTACATTTTGAAAATTCGGAAAATCGTAAACCACTCTTGAACACGACACTTTTTGTTCACCTGGGTTGGGAAATCCTTTACCTGACAGTTAATCAAACCATATTGAAAGTCTTCAGCCGGTTTCTGGGTATTAGCTTTGGGTCAATTGTTACCAAACCATCTGCAGTGTCGTTATGTGTTCAAGAGGATAGTTCAAATAAACCATTCATTTGCAAAATATCTGTCATCCATTTTTGACCATCCCTGAGTCAGTCCTTGCCGATATATTTTCAAAACTTGATCTATGATTTCGTGTTGTGGGCTTGCCTACGACGGATCACTTTCTATCGACGACAACTCATTATCTAGGAAGTTGATCTAGAAATTGTCAGTACCTTGGAATCTGCATGCCTTAATGGCAGGTTTCTCGCCTTCGACGACAGGTTGCATCATTGACCTTCGATCGAATGATTCCGTGAGATGTTCGACTTCAGCTCATTGATTCACATTTCATGGATTGTACTGAGTACTTTGAGAGCCATTAACATTACTGGTGGTTACTCTCACACTTGTTAACAGTTTACATCATTGACTAGTAATCAAGTGGTTTCTACCATGTTCGACTTCAACACATTTATTCACATGGATAGAATTGTACTAGTTCGAGATGCAGAAATCAAGACCCTGGATCTAGTTTCTACCATCCAGGCTGTGAGGAATTTTGTTATCATTCATACAGTAGACTATTTATAAACAGATGGCTGCGTCCATACTGTGTCTACACATGTCTATACTGTGATGTATTCAAAATCATTCCTGTATCAGAACAATTTAAGTTAGTTCTAGTTAGTTTTTGATCTGAGTATGGGAATGCCTACCTCAGTGATGATATGATTACATATATATATATTTTGCATTGAATGTTTTGACAGGTTCCGACTGGGGTGTCCACAGGATGATCCTTGAAATGATAAAGTACTTCACTCTTCATATATGACAGACTTCATCTTCATCTATTTCAGACTTCGCACTTTAGGGGGCAATCTGTTCCACTGAAAAATGTCACCTTGACATTCTGCTGACTGTATGAGCTCATTAAACACTCATACTTACCTCCTTTGCAAGTCTTACAACCTTTGTTCCTCATTCCATGCCCTGAAACTGGAGAAAAAACCCTAAAAAGCTCAAAAACCTTGGGTACGCAGTTAATATGAAGCCTACCTGCGTTTTTAGCTTGGGTACGCAGGTAAGGTGAAGATAAACTGCGTTCTAGAACGCATTTTTCCAATGTTATAGGTGCGGTACCCCTGTAAAGTCAAAAATGCGCGAAATTAAACCAAAAAAGTTGAATTTTGGTCAATTCTAGAAGGTTCTGGATGAGATTTTTTGGGGATGAGTACACTTTGATAAGGTGCATGTATCCCACACCTTAAGGAACTAATCCCTTGATGTGAGGAGCCTATCCCTTTGAAGGAGGATTCTATCCCTTTAAAGGTGGAATCCTAACCTCCTCATCTGCTCTATAAAAGGAGGCATTGGGTAGCCTCAAAAGGTTAAGTTTTTATGTTAAGGAAACTAATGGAGGATTGAAGAATATTTTGATGGGTAAAATATTTGAGTTGAAGTGCTATTGAGATTTAGATTTCCTTCTGTTGAGATTTTGAGAGGATAGATCACATACCTCTTTGTGCTCCTGGAGGAAGAGTGTAAGACTTATCAAAGTAGAGGAGATTCCTGCTTCGGACCCCGGGAAGGCCTTTCGAACATCAAGGCTAAGGTTGTAAGGTTCTTCTGTATATTTTAAGATTAATACAATCAAGTTCTATTTTTCTCAATAAATTGTCATTCGATTGTTTATTTCAATAAGTTGTCGTTTGATCATTTATTTCATAGATTCCTTGATCACTATGATAGGTATGTTTTATAATTATTTGTTATACGGGTGCTATTGATATTTTCTTGTTTGTGATTGCAGATCAATGAAAGATAATACTTTCTTGTGACAAAAGGGCCCTTGTTGCGACGAAGGATTATTGATGCAACGGAAGCAATGCGACCGCAAATAAGCATTTGGATCTAAGGTAGGATCGACACCTTCATAACTTTTAATTGCAAAACGAATATATCTAGAGAAAGACAAACTTAGTTGTTCGTTTGTTGCTAGATTGTCTTCTGACACTAGGGAAATCGGTCTTGTCCGCAAGAACGATTTATCGACAACATATGGTTCTGGTTAAGGAGGATGATGCTCTTGCTGAGCATGTTATTTACTACCTTAGTCGAGGACTGGTAGGACCTGAACTTCGATACACTCCGATAGAAAAGTTAGCCTTAGCAGCAGTTCATGCTGTGCAGCGACTCCGACATTACATTATTCTTCGCAAAACTTATGTCTTGGCAGCTGCCAATCCATTTCAGTTTTTCCTCAGCAGGCGAGTGATTGGGGGCAAATATAATAGATGGATTGTGATTTTACAAGAATTTGATCTCGAGTTCATGTCTGCCAAATCCAAGAAGTCATTAGTTTTTGCGGAATTGATCTCCGAGTTGCCCTGTGGAGAGGAGATGATCTATGATGAGTCCTTTCCGGACGAACACTTGTTTCTTATCTCTCCATAGGATCCTTGGTACGGGGATATCATTGTGTATCTCCAGACTGCGAAGTTTCCCTCAACTTTTTCGAAAAGATGAGCGTCGTAAGTTGCGTCACTTGGCCAAGAATTATCTGATTATTGGTGATGCTTTGTACCGTCGAGGGGTTGATTCAATCCTAAGACGCTGCTTAACTTTCGAAGAAGCCGAGGCTGTGCTCAATGATTCTCACAGTGGAGCTTGTGGGGGTCATTTATCAGGGCTTGCTACAGCCCAAAAGATTTTGCGTGCTGGCTACTTCTGGCCCTCGATTCTCAAAGATTGTATTGAATCGGTCAAGAAGTGTCATCCTTGTCAGGTGTATACTCGAAAAATGCGCGCTCATCCAGCTCCGCTTTTTCCAGTCGTTACTGTCAGACCCTTTACAAAGTGGGGTATGGATTATACTACTTGTAACCCACCTTCGGCAAAAGGTCACAAGTACATTATCGTAGCAGTAGACTACTTTACGAAGTGGGTCGAGGCTATGCCTACTTTTGGGAATGATGGTGAGACTGCAGCTCTTTTCCTATTCAACCAGGTTATCGCTCGTTTTGGTATTCCTAGAGAGATTGTCACTGACCATGGCAGTCATTTTCAGAATAGTATGATGGCTGAGTTGGCTCTCAAATTGGGTTTCCGGCAGGAGCATTCATCTCCGTATTATCCTCAGGCCAATGGGCAAGTGGAAGCCGTGAATAAATCCTTGAAGACAATTCTTCAAAGGACAATTGATAAACATAGATCCAACTGGCATATTATGCTATATCCCGCACTTTGGGCATACAGGACGTCAGTGAAAACTGCAACTGGCTTTACTCCGTTTCAGTTAGTCCACGGGGTGGAATCCGTATTTCCCATTGAATGCGAGATTCCTTCCCTTAAATTAGCTGTTGAGCTTCTTCCTGACACTTCTAGTCTGGCAGAGCGGCTTCTTCATCTAGAACATCTCGATGAGCAGCGTCGAGATGCCGCCACGATGAATGAAGCGCATAAAAACAGAGTCAAAGTTCAGTACGATAAGGCGGTTAAGCCTAGGGTCTTTTCCGAAGGTGACCTTGTTTTGGTCTATGCCCAAGAAAAAGATGCCTTGGGGGCAGGAAAGTTTAAGTCAATGTGGTATGGCCCCTATATCGTTAAAAGAGTCCTTAAGAAAGGAGCGTATACCTTGGTTGACTTCGAAGGGAACGAGTTGCCGGAGCCCCGAAATGGGCTCTATTTGAAGAAGTATTATGCCTAGGCTTTGGCCTGGCATCTTGCTTTTGTATATATTTGTAGTTTTTTCTTTGTACATATCTGATTGATTTTCGATTTTTGATGAGTTGGTGATGTTTTTGATCTGCTTTGGCAGGTTGTGTTGGATGTCATGAGTCATTTTGGTTTCGCCGATGGTGCTAGTAGACACACCCGAAACTTAGCTTCCGCGGCTTGGGTGCTTCATTATCCATCCGGTCAGCTGTTAGTATCAAGAGCAGTCTGCATTGGTCCTGCTTCCAATAATATAGCAGAATACACTGCAGTGGTTCATCTACTCTCGGAGGCAATATCTTTGGGTGTTGATTCATTGGTAGTTTTCTTGGACTCCCAGCTGGTGGTGTCGCAGTTGAACAACACTTATCGGGTACGAGATCCATTTTTATTACGATTGTTCTTGAGGGTACGTTTGTTACAAAGGTCATTTCAATTTTTAACATTCATTCATATTCCTCGAGCTGACAATTGGTTTGCTGACTCATTGGCTAATCAAGCATTGGATTGGCATATTAATCATTCAATACAATAAATTTTTAATCATCAAAAACATCATACATTTGATACATTTATCACATCACATCAAATATCGTTGTATATATATCATCGGAGTGTCAAAAACTTTACAAAATTTGGATCCATAATCTCGTACAAAATTTGGGCTTATGCCCCATCATGTTCAGTCTCAAAAAATAATATACAGTCATCTAATACATAAAATCAGTCTACTCCTAAGGTCCCTGCCCAGAAGTCGTGTTCCTATAGAACGTAACTGCAGTGGCCACACGGCGGAATAATCTAACCCAGTCTCGGGGTACTCCTACCACCCGTCTCTGGATGGCTTCAGGAAAGTTTTCCATGGCAGCCATAGGGATTTGGCGGGTTAATCCCTCCAAGATTCTCTGCATGGCCTCGAGTGTCCTATCTGAATCCACAGTCTCTACCTCGCCCCTGCGACGCTTATGGCGCGGGAGGCCCTCAGGTCGAACTGGTCTAACATCTGAAACATGATCATTTTTTATTGTCAGTCATTATGAATCCAATCAAAAACATGTTTGTTTTTCATTTTTTCATACATATTTGAAAAAATCCAAAAAAATCATATAAGTCAAAATTTTTTGCAAAACTTACCGACTGCTCCCCATGCTGTGCCAGGTGGAAGTACTAGATCTGGATCTCCTCGGAAATCCATCCCGGCATAGGGATAGTCGTCCACTGCGATGATCTGTTCTCCCCACCACAGGAAGAACTCATCATCCCACGTGGTCCAGGGTACCTCGCTGCCCCCCAGTCTCTTCATCATGTCTGCCCAACGGGCGATTCTTGGGTCCCGCGGGCTACTGATAGTCGAGATCACTCTGGGTCTCAAAGCTGGAATCCTCTCAAAGAAGAATGTTGTCAAAATGGTCCCATAGCCAAAGTGTTTAGTCTTTTCTTGGCGAATGGAGGTCAGCTGTTGTTTCATGTTCAGTAGCAGGGCTGTGCACCAATCGTACACATGAGTCAAACACTCTACAGCTATACTCATTTGCGTCCTGGACGCCTGATGTAGTGAGGCAGATCCTGCCACTCTGCTGATGGTGAAAAGGAGGATATTCATGTGCAAATCCCTGATATCTCTAATTGCAATCTGTGTTCCAACCTTTTTGGAATTATCTACGCAATATACGTGGACATAATCTTCCACGGTTAACCCTCCCAGGGGTTTTTCGTGCAGGTCTACTGGTTCTCCCCTCCTGGAGAGTCCAGTGATGAAATATATATCCTCCACTTCTATGCGTAGTGGCATCTGATCAATTATGAAGCAATCCTGATCTGGTTCCCAGTAATTTACGAGCATTTCAAGCAACCGCACATTGCTTTTCATATTGGGCATTTTAAAGAATTTGAACAATCCGCAGTTTCGGAGGATATTTTGTGCTGCGCGATCCTGCATGACCTCTTGGTCTATTGCGCTATGCTCACGTTCCCTCCATGAAATGGTCATCCTGAGAAATTTCATCAAAAAATGCATTAGCCACGCTTTTTAAGTTTCGGCCCTGCGCATACGCGGTTTTTCTTTTACACAGTCGCGTGTATACGCGGGTTTCCTTCAATGAACCCGCGTATGCGCAGGTACGCATATTTTAGCAAGGGTTTTAAAGCAAAAAATCACTTAATTTTAATTTCCAAACGGACAAAATGAATAAACAGGATGATTAAGGAGCCTACCTGAAGTTTCACTGAATTCCGACGGTCGGTTGTTCCTGATTTGACGAAAGAAGTTTTTGCTCCAGAGCACTTTTTCCAAATCAGCTATGCAATAATGAACCAAATGAGAGGTAATTTGTCTATTTATGGCTAAAAAGTTGAAAATTTTCGCAAAAATTCCTTATGCTTATTTTTTCGATCTATCTTATGTTGTATAACTCGATTGCTTGGAAGTGCCCAGTTTGGTATGTTTTCAGGTACATTTTGACGATTTTGAGATTTTTCCCGGTTTTTGATCCATGATTTCCGACTCTTCACTGGCATATAGGTTAGGGAATCACTTTCCGTTGCATCTTGCATACTAGCCTCCATACTGATCACTTGCCTTAGGGTCGATCCCATCAGGTCATGAGTATTACACCCATTTCACTCGCCGATTATTTAATCATGACTTGATGGTAGAGCCTTCCTTTACATGGGCTTCCTAGTTAGTTCCTCGCTATCACTTGTTTCCCATGTTGCGTTTTATGTAGGCTCGGGAGTCCTCTTTAGTCCCGCCATGTCTTATGTGTTGAAGCTTCATTCTTCTTCTTCATCACTTATCATTTTTCTGGCTTATACCTTAGAGGCTCCCTGGTGTCGTTAAGTTGTATTACTGCATTGCATATTGGCTACTTGTTTATCCTGGCCTTTAGCCGGCTTCATTTGGACTCGATGTTTAAGCCAACTTTTGACCTTGACTTTCTGTACAAGTTAACCATGGCATGCACTTAGCTATCACGACTTGACACCTTTGTACCCATGGATGGAACGCTCCTCTGAGTATCACTAACCAGTTTTCGCCACCTTGCATTGAGCATAGGATTGTTCCAGACCCAGGAACTAGTGCATCTGATTTCTTGATACTCGTTCTATCCATTGTACCATAGCATTCTTTTATTCTTTTTCAGGCTTATTATATGAAAAAGACAAAAAAATCAAATATAACAAAAAGAGCGAGAACGGGATGTATCTTCGTTATTTTGATGGCAGTACAGAGTCAGTTTGTTGCCCTTGAACAAAGCACATATACTTATATATATTTCCTTCATTTGGGATGGTTCTAGTTTTGACCTAGGTTCAGCCTTTACCATGTTTCACTTGTCAGTTCTCCCCCGGTTGGTTATCTCTTCCAATCATATGGAGAGTTTGTTGTGCCTCCTGCATAACAGACTTATACAGTGTCACTTTTTACTGCCATGGTCATCACAGAGTCGTGATTTTGTTCAAGGGAAGTCTAACTAGAGTCGGCCATTCTGCGGTGTCTCTTGACTCATTATTCAGTCGGCCTACCCGGTCTTGTCAGTATCATGTTCTTTCACATCAGATGTTTTGATCTTCCGCTCGTGCTGGTTTGAGAAGGTACCCATTGACTTCTTGCCGGCGGGTTTGTCTCTTATCGACTACGACACATTGATCTAAGAGCAAACCTAGAGCCGCACCTTGGGCCTATTTCCATTATTGATAGGTGACCTCGTGCTCAGCATTTGATCATCATCATGGGTCTTTGACTGAGTGGTTTCCCCTGTGTTCGACGTCAGCACACATTATCACACTTGGGATTCATGCAGTACCTTTATTTCCATTTGACCCTATCGGTGGATTTCTCGCCTCTGTGTCAGCTTTCATTATTGGTTGGTTCAGAGGGTTTCTTCCGTGCGCTAGTTTCATCTTGTGCACATCGGAAACGTACTTCGGTTTTGGTTCCATCACTCTACTTCGTCCGATTCCTTCCAAATCTTGGCCTGCGGGTTACACTCGCGCTGGACTGATGTGGGATGCCTTAATGCCTTCCTTCCAGCAGATCTTTTCCCATCGAATCCGACTCATTTCTCTGGGAACAAGATCTAGAGTCTTTTGTCAGTACCTTAGGGTTTGCAGTCATCAGTGGCAGACTCTTCGCTATCGACAGTGGGGATTCATCATTGCCTCCTGATTGGTAGATTCTTTCAAGTGTTTGACTTCAACTCATTCATTCGCACTTGTTAGATTGTACTGGGGCACCTTGACACTCATTATCATTATCGGTGGGTTGTCTCGCGTTGGTTAACGGTATACATCATTGACCGGTAATCCAACGATTTCTCATATGGTCGACTTCAGCTCATTTATTCCCATTGTGTAGAATTGTGCCATAGTGATCGGTGAAGACCTCGGGTTGCATCAGCATTTTTCGGTTCACTTTTGACAGTCCATTCAGTTTCTGCCAGTGATGCCGTCCACCCTTATATGTTGCAGTTCAGTACAGCAGCATCCTATATGTTGGCTCCCGAGTTGCGTGATTGTACCGTTTGATCCACCACTTATGATCCGGTACTTGGAGATTCAGTTACTTATATGATCAGACATCCAGTTGCACCATCTTTGCTCAGCTTTCTATATGTGATACTTGGACATTGATTCAGACTTATATTTCCGGGCCCTGCTCAGATGATTCACTATGTACTTTCAGTTCAGTTATACTTGTATACATGTTGGATCTATTCAGTAATTTCTATATATATGATGTATTTTTGACTGAGCATGGGTATGCCCGCCTCAGCATGTGTTGACTCTCTGATTTCTTTCATTGGTTTTTGGCAGGCTGAAATCTGGTGAAGTCCTCTCTTGTCCTTGCGAAGTTCTTTCTATGTGCATAATACATTTCGGCCATCATGTACCCCTTCTGACCTCATATATTAGGGGGCATATGTTATAGCATCATTTCTCACCTTGATATGATTCATGATTTCTTTATGGCTTTTGGGCACCCATTCCTACAGACTTGGACAAATTCACTTAAAAACAGTGTAAAAATCCCCATACGCGACTATGCCCGTACTTTTTCGCGTGTATACGCGAGTCCAGCTGCACTTTTCCGCGTATGCCATTAAAAATGATTAAAAAATATATAATTATTCCCTATTTTCGGGCTGGGTTGATGGTTACTCAGGTAGTTCAACCACCCCAGCACGTGGCCAACTGTTTCCAACTGTTGAAACTAATTGGAGGGAGTATAAAAGCCCCTCATGTGTATGGCCTAAGGGAGAGAGAGAATTATTGATATTATACTCTGCTGGTATTCCCTATCCAAGTCTGATTCCCCGTGCCTCCTGCACTTTCCCAGTTCATTATAGGAAACCCTTGTTTCCTTGAGATACACATCCTTTTATATGTTATCTCGTATGCACCAGTTTGGAAGGAGTCTTAGCGAGGCAAGGGCTGGACGGATCCGGACGACGGTCTGCGAAGGCCTTGGAAGGATCAGGTGATCTCTCCACGTGTTACTTTTGTACATGTTATTTATAATACAGAAGTACCATGCTGTTCCCGAAATAAACGTGTTAGTGTATGCTTATATGTATGAGAATATTTGTTATACAAGCATTCATTATGATTTATTTAATGTTTTATATGAATCTCACTAACATTTAGAGTAGATATATGCTATACAACTTGTTCTTCGTGCTTGTTTCTTCTTGTCTTTCAGGTTAAGAAGGAAGGACGGTTGCTGGGGGTTTGGACCCCGCGTGGATCTACTTCAACCGTAGGACCTATGGGTAACTTTCTCATTCTACTCTATTTAGTTTTTCTGAACGTGCATGGTTGTGTGAGTCTCTGTTAAGTAGCATGCCCCTGCTCTGTGGAGGTTGTACCCCAACCAACCTCTAGGGTGAGATTTCCCCGAAACAACCACCCTACCACCCTATAGAAGAATAAAAGAAGAATGGACTCTCGTACCAGGGAAAATGGTCCACTTTACAATGATATAGAATGATGTAGAAGAAGAAGACACACTAGACCATAACCCCAACTATGACACAACCACCTAATGATGGTCCTAGACTTCCCGACACTGCCTCTTCAACTCTTGGTAGATAGACACTTGTACAAGTTTTACAATGATGTATTTGCAATGACTTAGTACAATGATACCTTTACAGTGACTGTATGCAGTGCTGCCCACTTGAAGTCTTCATGTGATGAAATTCTTGCTGTTGTTATGCACCGTGATTGGTTCTCTTGTCATGCTACCCTCTTCTACACCTTTCTTTGCTTTGCTTCCCTAGAAATTCTAGTCCTTTGCAGCCCTTGACAACACATGATCTATCTTTTTATTTCCTTCTAGGAGCTCGATATTGAATATGGTGTATCTTTGTTATTTCATATCCCCAATATTTGTTTTTTGGTTTTGTAGTATTCCTCTGAGTCTTCTTTCCAATGCCACAGGTTTGACCCAATTTGGATTCTTCAAGAGAGAGTTATTCCCAATCTCTCACAATGACCTAATTATGGACTAGTTCAATAGAGCTAACTTGTACGGTGTGCCACATGTCATTTTTTCTTTATTCAACTCTGAAATTGATACAGTGAAAACTGTAGTCTATGCACTATCTTCCACTTCTGACAGAATTCCAATCCGATACTAAGAGACAGAGTTATGATGATTTTCCCAAGGTCACTTATTTGATATGAAGTTAAAGAGCTTGCAAAAACACTGAATTACACCAATCATATCTCCGAAAATATTGCACTCCTTGATCTGAATTTTTTACAGGAGCTTCCTCAGGATTTCAACTTCACCTCATAGAAATTTCAGCTTCTGACCCTTCCTATAAAAAACTTTATAGCGAAAATTCCATGATGAACTGTTTTAGGTAGCGAAATCCCTTCATAAGGAGGATATGAGGATCTCAATTTATATAAATGCTTAGGTTGAGAGGGGCTTCAACAAGTTAACGTGGGAGGGATTTTAGGAGCTTAAAAGTTATTAATTATTGACTTTTTAATGACCCATGCCATAACCCCATGGGGTTTTATCCCACTAACTGTGGTTACAAACTTCAAACATGAATATCTCTCAAACCATGAAGAATTACGTGGCGAGCCATATATTAGTGGAAACATCTCGATAAGTAGAAACCATCAAAATCATTCTTGACCCATAATATAGTTATTTGGTAGCTCAAAATTCCCATGAAATATCGAGGTAGCCCCTGGTGTTGCTTGGATTGACATCAATGACAACCATTGATCAACAATCTCCCCCTTTGGCATTGATGGCAACACAAGTACTCCCCCTGCAATCATGATACCTCTTCCTACAACATTCTCTCCCCATTTGACATCAATGTAAAAGTGTAACTCTCCCTGACACACAACCATCAAGTGGATCTGTACACACTTCCACTCCCCCTTTATATTTATAAAAAGGAAAATATAATGAGAACTTGGGAGAAAACCAAGCTTCTAGCAAAGATATTCCAATTCTTTACGAGTACTCTTACGATCATCAACACTTCCTGCCCAATCTGCATCTGTAAAGGCTTGAATAATGAGATTGTTACCCTTGGGATACCACAAGCTATATTCTGTTGTTCCCTTTAGATATCGAAGTGTTATTTTTACGACAATAATATGTCATTCTTTTGGTGCTGCTTGGAATCTTGCTACTTGTCCAAGTGCGTGCATAACATCTGGACGGGAGGCTGTTACATATAGAAGACTACCAATCATATATTTGTACAACCTTTGATCCACATCCTTAGATGAGTCTTCTATGATCAATTTGCAACCTTTCACCATCGGAGTAAGGATGGGTTTGCAATCTTCCATTTTGAATTTCTTGAGCATTTCCTTGATGTACTTGGCTTGACATATAAATATTTATTCTCTTGCTAAGATATTTGAAGCCCTGAAAAGTATGTCAGCTCACCAAATAAGGAAATCTCGAACTCACTTTGCATCTCTGTAGAAAATTTCTTACTTAGTCGATCATCATTGCTACCAAATATTATATCATCCTCTTTATCTATTAGATGTGCTTTAGTTGCTTCATACAAAACATATATGTCGATTGGATCTCGACTTGTTGTAGCCACAATTTCACCATACCTACCTTTCCTGATTTCACATTTTGTGGAGTTGAATAGTATTGTGTGTCCTTGATCACACATTTGTCCAACACTGAGAATATTGTGATTCATGTTTTCAACCAATAGAACATTCTTGGCTAGAGCATATTTGCTTCCGAGAGTGACAGTACCTAATCCTATAACATTTGAAGATCCATCATTTCCAAAGGACACGGTTCCATCCTTCTTCTCTTTCAAAGATACAAATTTATTTCTATCTCCAATCATATGCGTTGAGCAACCACTATCAACATACCACAATTTTTTGTTGTTTTCAGCCTTGAGAGCGAGAACATAATTATCAGTCTTCTTCTTCTTCCATGTTCGTTCATTCTGTGGCTTCGAAGACTCTTCTAGAAGATTTTCAAGTCTGGAGTCTCTGGATATGTGTCCAAAGTTCTGACACTTGTAACATTCCATATTATTTCTTAAATGTTCAAATCTATTGATGTTTTGTTGAGCCCTGGGAGGTTCATATTTGACAGATCTCCTAGAATTTTATTGGTTCCTAGGGCATGTGCGACATTCTACATCTTTATGACCAAATTTTCCAGATGAATAACAATAGTGATGAAAAATATGTTGGTACTTGGATGGAAATATTCGTCGAGGAATCGTCTTCCAAGGATGTTCTTGCAAATATTTTCCAATGAAGTCTACATGCATGTCATATCTCATAGGTTCATTGTATTTTGTTGTAGAAGGTCCCGCTTCTTCTTCTTCTTCGTAACCGAGGCCAGTTCTGTCGTTGTAATATCGTTGATTCTTGATGAGTTCTTCCAATTCCCTTGAGCTATTGGCATATTTTTGGACAGTTTTTCCCTTCTTCACTTCCTTACGTAGCGAGACTACTTCGGCTTCCAATGCTTCCCTTTCTTGTTTGCTTTCTTTGAACTTATTTTGAAGTGACTCTTCAATACATTTGTGTTCTTCAACTTAAATTTTGAGACCTTGAACTTGTTCTGCAAGAGTAATGGAATGGATCTTCTCAGCCTTGAGCTCTTTTATAAGCTTGATTGTCTCCTTAGAAAATTCTTCTATGGTCATCCCTTCTTCTCCATTGTTTGATACCTCTTTGTTGTGGAGGTAAATCCCCTCTGCGGACAGAGGCAATCCCTACTAGCCCAGACTGGGTCTAGCAACAATCGTTCATGCTATAGTGCAGGTTCCTAATTGCGAATAAACCAACTAGTGATGAAGGCTTACCTGGAATCCGACGCTGTCGCTCGTAGAGAAAGTAGCGCTCTCGTTCCTTAGCTCTGGCAGATCACAATCCTCACGATCTCCGTGATCGGACACCTGCACATGCAAGAAACAAAACAAACGCAAGCGTAAAATCCAGTGCATACAAATATATGTCAGTCAGAGAAGACATAACTCATGATCATCATCAAGAACAAGAGTGGAACCATAACCAATAGTCGCTTATCATTGATTAATCAAAAGAATAATACAACCATAGCTCTGACGCTGAATTCTCCTTCGGAGGGTCGTTAGCAGAACGTGTCTCGATAAAGCCTGTCAGGGATGGGACAAGCCTCTCTCTCCGAATGTCTTGACAATAATC
This sequence comes from Pinus albicaulis, assembly GCA_034641835.2. NCBI lineage: Eukaryota > Viridiplantae > Streptophyta > Pinopsida > Pinales > Pinaceae > Pinus > Pinus albicaulis. Next base: position 1,206,534,874 of record CM076578.1, on the reverse strand, counting down.
TCCTCGCTTGGATTTGGCCTTAAGGGAATGAATCAAAGCTCTTGCAAAATTAGGCTCTTCGGAACTTGGAGACTAGCTTGCAAATGAGATGAGCAAGCTTTTATAGATGGAGGAAGGGGGAGTTGGGATCCCTATAATTATGGGATTGGCCCTATCCTCAAGGAAGATTCCATGAGAGGTGGAAAATCACTTCCTCTACATGGAGATCTGGAGCCAAACCTCCCAAATCAAATTAGATACCAGTTCCTGGATCAGTTAGGATGAAACTTTCGCCATTTATTTTAACAAAACACTCCTTAAAATGGCTGGCGCGAGTGCGACTCTGGGACAGAGCGCCAATTGGCGCGCCCTCTTCGAAGGATTTCCCCTATTGGCGCGGTTAATGAACTGGCTACCCGCGCCAATGCAAAAAGGGGTGTTTTTAGGGTTTTTCACAAGGAGTTGTCTTCAAGGCAATGAAAGTACATGTTTAGGGGAATGCCATGAAAGTGTTTTCAAGTTATGTCACTGCTCACAGGTCACGGAATGAGCCCTCCAATTGTGCGAGATGGGGAATTGCAGGGACGGTGACAAATTGCTGTGTAACAGATGCCCCCTAAAGCATGAGGCCCGAGAGAGAGAGAGGGTGAGATGCTTTACGAGAACGTGTCCAACTGAAAACACCGCCATCGGAAAACCTACGTAGAGAAGTACAACTGATGTCTCAAATACATGATATATATGTGGTATGGGCACAGCCATCCATAACAAAGTATACAATAATCCAGATCCAGGGCATGGATGCAGCCATCCAGTGAGGATCGATAAATAGACTCAGGTATGGTCGCAGCCATCTAGTGAATGAGTCATGTAGCCAATCATAATAATCCACAAAATCGCAGCCTAGATTCCAACAGACAAAATCCAAGGTCTTGCACTCCATCTTGACCCGAACAAAGTACAAGTTCAAGCATGCGAATAAGTGAGTTGAAGTCGAACATGCAAGAACATTGCCTGATTACCAACCAATAATGAAGGTTGTTAACAGACGTGAGAGGTACCACCTTTAATGAAAATGGTCCTCAAGGTACTACCGGTACAATCTACGGCATGTGAATCATTGAGCTGGCGTCGAACACTCGTAGAATCACTCGATCGGACGCCAATAATTAAAACCTCACGTCAAACGTGAAGAACCTGCCATTGAGGCATGCAGGCTCCAAGGTACCAGAAGGGAGTCTCTAGATCAGCCTCTTGGATAATGAGCTGAAGTCGACAGGAAGTGACCTTGATCGAAGGTGGGCCATATTGTTTCCCACATCATCGACGTGAGACAGAGGAACATAATGTCTTTTTGAATCAAGATTTAGATGAGAATCAGAGGAAGGTTGAAATCTGCAGAGGTCAACTTCTCTTGAACATATCAGTGGCACAACAGTGAGTTTGGCAGTATTTGACATCAACAGATCATAGGTCATGATGACGAGGCAAATATTAGATGAGAGGTCAAAAGGGATTACCCAAACCCACGGAGGCAAGTGAAAAAACGAGATGAGATGTCCCCAACCCGACACGAATGTAGACAAGTGCCATGTTCAAGAGCGACATACTACCGACACGACAATGATTCTAGTTCCATTTTTCCCCACCATTTCTGGCGAGTACCTCTTTATTTTTACACAAGCTTGAAGAGGATACCATATGCTTGCTATATAAGTCCATCCTAGTACATTTAATGAGCCCTAGGAAGGAGGAACTCGGATATCGTCATTTTGACTGAATCCAATGTCATCAGGGTTTAACAAGTCTGACAAAGGAAGAACTCGGCGTCTTTTCATGTTTAGAGAGTTTGAAAAGACAGCGGAAAAGTAAACTCCGAAGGTCCCTTTTCGTAAATAGTTCCTCAGATCCGAAAAGGTAGAAAACTTTTTCTGAGAAAACCTCCTAGTCGCGATAGGCTAGGGTATTTCTTTTTCGTAAATAATCTATCCCAGCCCAAAAAAGGGGTAAACGTATACTGGGTAGATGTCGTTTTGTGGCTACTCTAATGAGATCGAAGCAACAAGGGTCTCGGCAATCTTTTCATGTTTAGAGAGTCAGAAAAGAGCTGAAAGATGACTCTTCCTGGAGGAATGAGTGGTATAAAGGGTAGAAACTAGTTTCGGTAATGGTGGAACTGCTCAAAACAAGATAAAGGTCAAGAGGCTGGCTAACAAGACCACTCATCGCAGCGGTTCCTCAGGAATGGGTAAAAAAACCAAGTGAAGGCATATGATCGGCCAAGCAGATAGTGACGATGGAGTGAGAAAACCAAGGCTCATATGGAAAAACAGGCTAATAAAATGGCAATCACAAGAGGTAAAATGGGAATGGTTTCATTTTTACATAAGCTTGAAATCAGGAAACTCTGTTTGAAGTTGGTTTCATTTTTACACAAGCTTGAAACAAAGATAAACTATGCTTGAAACCAGTTTCATTTTTACACAAGCTTGAAACGGAAACAAACTATGCTTGAAAAAGTAAGCATGCCCCTAGCATGGTGACTCAATTCAAGGTACATGCCCCCCAAGCTTCAGTCCATGCACCTGAGTAAACAGATGGAGGGAGTGAAGGTTCAAGTTATGAGATCTAAGAAAGACTCGACTGGGATTTTACGAGATCTGATCAAAGACTCGAATTGAACAGGAATGTGTTTCATTATTTTAATGAGGTTGACACATTAAAAGAACTATCCTCGGGACACCTTGTTTCATGGTTTAAGGAGCTTGGCACAAGACAAGGAACTCTGCTCCGAAAACCTCGTTTCATTTTTTAAGGAGCTTGACACAAGACAAGGAACTCTGCTCCACAACCTTGTTTCATTTTTTAAGGAGATTGACACAAGGAAACGAACTCTGCTCTGACCAACCTCATCATAATGAACAAGAAGTCATCACTTCCAAGAGTTCCACTCCTGATGGAAGGAAAACATCCTGGAAGTCAGGACCCAATGCCCTCAAAGACTGAGACACCACCATAAAGGGCCACAGTTTGACTTTAAAAGTGATAGCGTACGAGTGGATAAAAACCAGGAAGGGATGATGGTGGGCCAGCTACCATATCAGGACCAAAGAACGAAAGCTGATAAATGGTCACGATCCGACCTTCATGTGGAAAACAGACCACACGAAAAAGGGAGGAGACAAGTGCTCCCATGGCATAGGTGTAATCGCGCCCCAAGAGCAGATTGAAATCCAAGGGGCCTGGAACAACCATCATGTCCATATGGACAATTTTTCCTCCCAAAGTAATAGGTAACCTTGGAAGGATCCCTAACGGTTGACTCGTTCTTCTGTTAAATGCCAACAGATTCTGCGTAACAGGCGCAAGCGACAGTGAGCCAAAAGCTTTCCAAGTAGTTGAGGATAGAACACTAATAGACGCGCCTTCATCTATAATGGTGCTGGTTACGACCAGACCAAAAGCATGTACTATTATCTCGAAAGGCACATAATACAGAAGGGGGTATCCCAGAAATCGATTCCAATCAAAGGAAGCGACCAAACTACTCGAAGGGGCTACCATCAAACCGAGATGGTCTTCCCTTTGTGTTACAGAAGAAGAAGGAGCATCCTCCACGACCTCCATCTTGAAGGCGGGAGGAGTATCCTCCAAGACCTCGATCACGGGAGGCGGAGGAGCGACTTCTTGAGATATAGGAACAGGAGAATATTTCTCTAAGTCTGAAGAATCTGAAGAAACAAGAAGAACCTAAGGGATGTGAGGTCCAATTTCAACGGAAAAGACCTGGTGCACCGTAGACGGAGCCAGCTCAACCGATCCCACGACCAATGGTTGGTCGGGAACGGATTCCTGAATTTGAATTTCCGAGGGAGCGGGATCGACCAAGGATGACTCTTGACCAATTGTAGGATCAGCTGGTGGAGGACTCAAAGAAAGTCGTTTATAACCAGCCGGAAGGCATGGTGTAGAAACGATAGCGTTGTCCAAGACTCGCTTGGCTTCACCCATATAAGGACAAAGGTGAATGGCATGGTGCCCTTCACACAACTTACAGGGATTGGTAATCTTACCCTACTTTTTAGGAGCCTTACCAATACCAGTTGAATATGTGCCCCCAACTTGACTCCCAGAAGCCAAAGGCAACGGCGGGCGACCGTTGGACCATACTTCGAGCACCTTGGGAATTCCAGGGCAGTCTTGAAGAAGATGGTCTCCCGTGCACAACATGAAAGGGAACTTGACTTTCCGTGGAGGGTTGGAAGGTTTATCAATGGAAGGCTTCTTAGGCGCAATAGCCCCAGAGCTAGCCTCTCCTTTATTTGACTTCTTCTTCTTTGTCTTTGTCTTCTTCTTCTTCTTCTTAGCCACCTGGTTACTCGAATCCAGACTTTCACCAGGCGAAGTAGAAGAGGAGGACGCAGAAATAGGCGAAGAAGGGGAGAGGTCCACCTTGGAAGAAACATGATGTTGTTCAGGTGGAGGAAGTGATTGAACAGTAGCTGAGACATCCGGGACCACAGAGGTTGAAAACAACCAAACAGGCAACCCAACAGTTAACCCTAGAAGGGACAACGTTGCCATATAAGGAGCACCAACATTTCCATCAGAGGGGATTCCTTGGTTGGTGAACTCTAGAAAAGTTGCCATATACAACTCAAAACTGCACACGGGCTAAAAACCAAGGCACACAAACAAACGGCCAACAAGCAAATTCTAATAGGGCGTGTGATCGCAGGTGATTTATTTTACCACATTGAAACTTAAAAACTTCACCGTTTCATGTTTTAAGAGTCGAGAAACGGATGAAAGGTGACTCTATCTCTTTCAGTTTTGAAGCAAGCGTGAAAGGACAAGCGCTTGGTGATATTTTCAAATTTAAGGAGTCAGATAAGATCAAAATGACTACTCAGGAATGCTAGGCAAAGGGTGTACCAAATAACCATGAGCTGCAATATACACCTTGGTTTCAAAATGAAGGAGAAATCAACCAAGGACTTAACGTACGTGCAGGAAATCTCCCCGAATGTTGTGTCAGGTGTATCACGGGTATAGGGTGGAAGACTCGGCTTCCTATGGATAAAGGATAGAAACCTAGTGGGGTCTCCCTTTATATACTCGACGGTACGGGGAGCACAAGTCCATGCTAATGCTGTCTAAAGCCAAGAGGTGAATGACAGCTACTAGGTTTAACGACGCCGGAACACGTCTCTAGCCTAGACCTCTAAATATTTCGTTAAAGTTTCAATGCTTCCTTAGTGTAAATTGAATAAATTTTAATGTTAATCTTCAATTATGTTTCATATGTGGCCCTAGTAAGTGTCAGATTTTCCTGTGGTTACCTATGTGTACTATATGGAGGAAAGAAAAAACTTTTCAATTCGATGAATGCTATCTAGTTAAGGGAAGAGCTTCAAACAAGGATGCAACAAACAGCAAAACTAAAAACGAAACTTTTCCAAACTAAATGACTTTCACTATCCGAAAGTAATCTAAAACACTCAACGAAGCAAATTATGCAATGTAATCTATGCAAAATTCTTTTTTTGAAAACTATGCAATTGTAATCTATGCACAATTTCCTTTTTCCTTTTCAAATTATAAGAATGCACTCAATGCATTTTTCGATAAAATGAGAATCTGCTTAATGCACGCTTTAACAAAAGAGAATGCACTCAAAGCGAATTTAGCTTTCAATCATTAAACAATGTGATCTAAGTTCAATGATGAATCTCAAAAACACTTTTCAATGCAATGTGATCTAATGCATTTTAACGAAAAGCAAACTATGAGACGAAGCCTAAAAGAACACAAATCTTCTTAATGGAAGGATGAATGCAAAAAGGATGTAATCAAACACTAAGAATGCAATCATTGTTTCAAAACACTTTGTAACAAAATTTCTCAAAAGTTGACAAGACATATGAGGTCAAACACAAAGAGGACTTCCCAAGCATGAGATCAAAACAAGGCATTCATTCCATTTTACATCAAGCAATCATGGAAAGAAGACATTCCAAACAATGAGCAATGTAATCTATGCTCATACAGTGAAAAGACCGGAAGGGAAAGACACACTGGTGAAGGTTTAGGGAAAGTCTCACTCCTTTACACTCGAAATTGCTATCGACTTTGTCATCGACAACTAGCGAATCGGTGCCTTTACTCTGTTCACTGACAACTAGCGCCAATGGAAAATTGGCGCGGGTTGCTAACTGACAATAAGCGCCAATGCGTAAAAATGAAAAAACAAAGAATTTCTCCCAACCAAGACTAGACTACCCACTTCAAGCAAAATCTCCAAGACTCAAATGAACCATGTAATCTAGGCTCAAAGCGAGACAAAGCGAAATTTGAATGAAGAAGAAACCAATCACTCAAATAACGCAATGAAACGATAGACAACCACCAAACGAGTGGGAGGAAGAAAAGCAAAGTCGATCGAATGCATAAAACCAAAAAAAAACTCTTCAAGGAGGCTCGACGCACAATAGCACCTAGATGCCCTAGGCTAGAATGCAAAATCGATAGGAAAGGCAACCAAAGGAAGAAAGTCACACAATAAACAAGGTTTCCGTAACACTCAAGCAAATAAAACAAGACCAAACACACCGATCAAGTTAGAAGGTCGAATAGAGTAAATACCTTAGCATCAATGTGATAGGCGCGACTGTGAGTCTGAAACTAGCGCCAGAAAGGAATTGGCGCAGGTAATACACAAGCAACTTGCGCCAATGGGCGCGACTGTCAAGCTGTAAAGCGCGCCAGTCTAGTTTTCTATGGAAAAATAAAAAAGACAATCCGACAAGCAGACCAGTGATGATCAAGCTAACCAAAAGCCAAAATCACAAAAAGAACAAGCCAAAAGAGCCGAACAAGCAAGCAGAATCGAGAAACAACCGAAAGGACAAGACAATACTCCAAGTTTTCAGTTTACAAACTAAACTGGAGATTGACTAAAGCAGCTTTGATCTACTTCGCAATTGCAGAGCAAGAGCATTTCTAAGGCTATCTGGCTAACTTCAGGCTCCATCTATAGCTTATAAAACAAACAACAACAAGCTAGACGATCCCCAGTGGCATCGCCAATTTGTTGTGGAGGTAAATCCCCTCTGCGGACAGAGGCGATCCCTACTAGCCCAGATCGGGCCTAGCAACAATCGTCACACACTATAGTGCAGTTTCCTAATTGAAAATAAACCAACTAGCGATGAAGGCTTACCTGGAATCCAACGCTGTCACTCGTAGAGAAAGTAGCACTCCCGTTCCTTAGCTCTGGCAGATTACAATCCTCACGATCTCCGTGATCGGACACCTGCACACGCAAGAAAAAAAACAAACACAAGCGTAAAATCCAGTACATACAACTATATGTCAGTCAGAGAAGACATAACTCATGATCATCATTAAGAACAAGAGTGGAACCATAACCAATAGTCGCTTATCATTAATTAATCAAAAGAAGAATACAACCATAGCTCTGACGCTGAATTCTCCTTCGGAGGGTCGTCAGCAGAACGTGTCTCGATAAAGCCTGTCAGGGATGGGACAAACCTCTCTCTTCGGATGTCTCGACAATGATCTCCTTGCTTGGATTTGGCCTTAAGGGAATGGATCAAAGCTCTTGCAGCATTAGGCTCTTGGGAACTTGGAGACTAGCTTGCAAATGATATGAGCAAGCTTTTATAGATGGAGGAAGGGGAGTTGGGATCCCTATAATCATGGGATTGGCCCTATCCTCAAGGAAGCTTCCATGAGAGGTGGCAAACCACTTCCTCTACATGGAGATCCGGAGCCAAACCTCCCAACTCAAATTAGATACCAGTTCCTGGATCAGTTAGGACGAAACTTCCACCATTTATTTTTAAAAACACTCCTTAAAATGAAGATTGATGGTGCGACTGACAGAGCGCGACCAGCACGCCTTTAATGATTTTATCAAGTAATGTAATGAATCAAGCATCACGCTGTAAGTGTTTTTAGGGTTTTTCACAAGGAGTTGTCTTCAGGGCAATGAAAGTACATGTTTAGGGGAATGCCATGAAAGTGTTTTCAAGTTATGTCACTGCTCACAGGTCACGGAATGAGCCCTCCAATTGTGAGAGATGGGGAGTTGTAGGGACGGTGACAAATTGCTGTGTAACACTCTTGTTTAATGTGTTTGGCCATAAACAATACTCTCTCATTGGCTTCTTCTTCGTTTTCATTATCTTCATCGGATGTTGAGCTATCTTCTTTGGAGAGAAAGTTCCTTTTAAATCCTTTATTTTTTCTTTGCTTATTGAATTTCTTAAATCATTTCTTTTCTTTTGAGTTGCCATCACTTATGTTCAAACATGTTGATGCAAAATTCCCAACCTCACCATAGCCGAAACATATCAATGGAAGTTTACCCTGGAATTTTCCCTTACCAATTTTTAGTTTTCTCGTAAAGTAAGCATATTCTCCATCTGAAAGACCTTCTTCATCATCTTCCTTTTCTTCACACTTAGAGGTGCAGGTTTGTGACTTTGAAGGTTGTTTCTCCTTATTTTTTTTCTTAGATGCAACGAATGTAATTTCTAAATGCGAAGTACCCTCTTCTTCATCAAGTCTCATTTCATATGCTATGAGAACTCCATGTAATTCCTCTTTGATGAGTTTGTCTAGATTTTCACTATATTATAAGATCGATACCTTTAGGTTGAATCTCCCTGGTAACGTTCTAAGAATATTTTGTATAATAGACTTCTCGTCAAAATACTCTCCCAATCCTTCCAGAGTGTTAGTTGTTTCATCAACGTGTTGGAAGTATGTAGCAATGTTGTTATCTTCTTTCATTTTGAGTTTCTCAAATTTCTCTTTGTAGATTTGAAGCTTTGCTTCTTTGACATTTGAGTCACCTACATATATATTCTCAATCTTGTCCCATAAATTTTTGGCATTTTTACAACCCAACACCTTATGATAAGAAGATTCAATAATTCCACTGATAATAATATTCTTTGCTTATGCATCATTTACCAAATTCTTCTTACCTTGTTCATCCACAGTTGATGTAAATCCATTTTGAACAATGTCCCATACTTCGTAACCTTGCGCCAAGAGATAGACCTCCATTCTTCTTTCTAGAGTGCATAATTATTTTCATTGAACAGAGGTACACCATTCTTGGTATGCTCCATGACCTCCTTCCAGCTTTTGAACTGTTATTAAAGGAACCAAGCTCTGATACCAATTGTTGGAAATACTGAGACGGGGGGTGAATCAATATTCCTTTAAAAAAGAACTAGTTAATCTTTAATTATTATCAGTGTTTTTACAATGATAGCAGTAAACAAAAGGAACACAAATGCACACATTTTTTAAGGTGGAAACCCTCTCCGAGAGAAAAACCACTTGAATTTTTTTCTAATAATTCTTTAATCTTCAACTCCAATTGAAAATAAAGCTCCAACTTCCTAGAATCTAGAAAATCATTCTTCTCCAGCTCCCACTGGATGGACGCTCCAATGCCTAATATTCTTCAGTAGTCAACTGAATGGATGCCCTAACACCTAATGAGCTACAACTCACCCTAGCACCACCCTACCACCTTATAGAAGAATAAAAGAAGAATTGACTCTAGTACAAGGGAAAATGGTCCACTTTACAATGATATAGAATGATGTAGAAGAAGAAGACACACTAGACCATAACCCCAACTATGACACAACCACCTAATGATGATCCTAGACCTCCGGGCACTGCCTCTTCAACTCTTGGTAGATAGACACTTGTACAATTTTTACAATGATGTATTTACAATGACTTAGTACAATGATACCTTTACAGTGACCGTATGCAGTGCTGCCCACTTGAATTCTTCATGTGATGAACTTCTTGCTACTGTTCAGAACCTTAATTTCTACTCTTGTCATGCTACCCTCTGGTGCACCTTGCTTTTCTTCGCTGCCCTAGAAATTTTGGTCCTTTGCAGCCCTTGACAACACATGATCTATATTTTTCTTTCCTTCTAGGAGCTTGATATTGAATCTACTTTATATCTATTATTTCAGATCCCAAATATGTGATTTTTGGTTTTGTAGTATTCCTCTGAGTCTTCTTTCTAATGCCATGGGTCTAAGCCAATTTGGATTCTTTAAGAGAAAGTTATGCCCAATCTCTCACAATGACCTAATTATGGACTGGTTCAGTAGATTGAACTTGTACGACATGCCACGTGTTATTTTTTCTTCATTTGACTCTGAACTTGATATAGAGAAAATTACAGTCTGTGTGCTATCTTCCACCTTCTACAGAATTCCAATCAAATACTCAGAGAGATATCTATGACGATTTTCCCAAGGTCACTTATTTGAGATGAAGTTCAGGAGCCTGGAAAAACACTGACTTCCATAGATCATATCTCCGAAAATATTGTGCTCCTTGATCTGAAATTTTTATAGAAGCTTCCTCAGGACTTCGGCTTCACCTCGTACAAATTTCAGCTTTTGAACATTCGTATAAAAAAGTTAGAGCGAAAATTCCACGATGACCTCTTTCAGGTAACAAAATCCCTTCATAAGGAGGATATGAGGATCACAATTTATATAAATGCTTAGGTTGGGAGGCGCTTCAACAAGTTAACATGGGAGGGATTTTAGGAGCTTAAAAATTGTTAATTATTGACTTTTCAATGACCCATGCCACAACCCCATGGAGTTTTAGCCCACTAACTGGGGTTACAAACTTCAAACATGAATATCTATCAAACCATGAAGAATTACATGGCGTGCCATATATCAACGGAAACATCTCAACAAGTAGAAATCATCAAAAGAATTCTTGAACTATAATATAGTATTTTGGTAGGTCAAAATTTCCACACAATATTGGGGTAGCCCCTGGTGCTGCTTGGGTTGACATCAATGACAACCACTGATCAACAATTATTAGTGTAAGGAGGTATAGGTGTAGTTAGCACCATAATACTCCTAAGACAGGAAGCAACTAGAATTTTGAATCCCATACAAGGGGCTCCAAATAATTGGGTTGTGCTAAGGCAAGCATGGTTTTTTTTATAACCCAAATCAATCTCTCCTTGTAAGTGTAATTTTTGGGACAAAATTAGAGCATATACATAATTATCAATTCGGGCTAGTAGAATTAGAAACACACCAAAATATATGGACCTTAGATCTAGTTAGAGTAGGAAGTCATTGTTTAGGATTTGAAAAAGTGAAATGCATGTTGGAATAACAAGAGAACTATTCTAAAAAGAAAGTAAAGAAAACATGTAAAGAAAGCATTCATATTTACTCTATGAAATCATGTAAAGAAAGCATTCAAATTTACTCTATGAAAGCATGTAAAGAAAGCATTCAAATTTACTCTATGAAAGCATATAAATGATTGGTCAATGAGATTAGTCTATTTTATAAGATGGAGATGAGGCTCTACTCTAAGAGTCTGGGGTATCCTTCTGAATTCCTTCTATAATAACATTGCAAAGCAGCTAAGAAATCATGATGAACTGTAACTACGACATCATGTAAAGTCAATCTAGAAAGCATACAAGAAAGTGAATCTTGATTTAATCCAATCCTAGCTCATGGATAAGAGGCTCTACTCTAAGAGTCCTTGGTATCCTTCCACATCCAAACTAGTCACCGAACATAGATCAATCTTCACAAAATGAAACATGGCCATACATAAATTTCATAATGAAAATATGTACAAGTATTTACAGTAAAGAAGAATGAACATACATATTTGAAACTAGCATATTCACAACTATAAACATTATTCTACAATAAAGCATACTTAGATCAGTGTGGGGGGCCTTCCAACCTTGCCTCATACACCTTTTAAAAACACTCAGCTACAACAATCCATTCAACTCATATTCACAAGAAAATGATCAATTTTGTCTTCAATTATCTTCAGAAAATAATGGTCTCAAGTCTCAAGTTTTTCCACACTAATTTCTTTTTTTTTATGGAGAGAGAGAACTCCTATTTATATATATGAGTTTCTTTGAAAAATAGATGAGAAAGTCATAAATACAATTCCACTTTTCTTTCAACCAATTTCCGTAATTACAAAATATGATCCCTTCACATCCTCACATAAATCTTGGATGGGATATCCATCTCCTCATGATCTTCTCGGTGAAGTGAGCTTGAATGATTATCTCCTCAATTCTCTTTGAATAATACTTTATTGAAATATTCCTACACATTACAAGGCTCACACAACTTTTGAGATCTATATATGAAAATGTATTAATTTTCAAATAATTAATCACAAATTCTCTTAAAATGCATGAAAATAAATAAATTGGAAAATAATAAGGGAGTCCCATATTTAACATGAAAATAGTATGATAAATTGTGAATGGAGAAACATAATATGGATAAATGTGAGGAATAACGAAAGGAAAAGAGGATGAAAATACAACATTTCAAAGACCCAACACCCCCCAACTTAACTTGTTGCATCTCCTCATGCAACCTTGCATGAATTTTCTTGTAAAATTTTGGCTTCTTAACTTTGGCTTTTATGTGTTTTTATTAATAAATCATTCCACGATGTGAAGTACATGAGTAGTAGCTGATAGTTCTTATGGTTGGTTCTTGTGTGACAACCATGAATATGAAAAATGTTGGTTCTTGTGTTAACAACATTCATTTTCTTTATTTTGTTTGTTGCAATAATATCTTAAGCATACATGCACTGGAAATGATAAGCTATCAATGTACATAAGAAATCCCTTTTATTCATGTTTGTACATCATGCCAATATATATATATATATATATATATATATATATATATCAATGTTTTTGAATCAAGTGCAATAAAGTGTAATTGGATGAGACATGTTGGTCAATGGTAAAGATGATGAAAAATGAAATTATGAGTCGGTAATGAGTATAGTCCCCCCACCAACTGAAGATGTGTTATGTTTATGAAAATGAGAAAGGAAATGGAACATGGTGAGGTATTTTTTCCAAATTAATTTATTTCTAGAAATTAAGGAATTATATGATTAAAGATTAGAAAAAGACATACCTCCACTTACCCAAAAAGTTGATGAAATATGCAATACGAATGTAGCTGATGCCGCTGTTAGATCATGGAAAATGTGGTTTTTGTTGTTGGATCACGGATCAGAAGATGAAGCATGAGAGCGGAACTGTGTTATTCTCATATGGCTGAAAACATACTACTACAACTATTGATGGAGTCATGAAAAGTATACAATATTCACCTACTACAAAACCCAATGGTACAATCTTGCTCTTACAGATAAAAGTGTTGATGTTGAACATGAAGAGAAGTCATTGGATTACCGGTCATTAATGGATGTCAATAACCAATGTGAGGAGAACTCGCCATTAATGTCAATGAAGGCCAAGGTACCCAAGTACATCTTGCGAAGTGCAAATAGATGATATGATGTCGAGCCACTTGCAAGATCCAACGATCAAGGGACATTGATGTATTCCCATGGTTTTCGGTGTGAGAACTTGTCATTAAGGCATACAAGCCTCAAGGTACTAATTAGTACTCTAGTATCTATCCCAAATAAGGTGCTGAGGTCGATGGTTCAAGACTTGTTGAAAGGTGGTCTTTAAGGAATCCCACATCATTCAACGCGAGTTCGTGAAAAATTATTGGTAGGACAATAGGTCAAAACAATTTTATGGAAAGGAAAACAAGGCAATGTAGAGAGCTGGATGGTTTATTCATAAGGAAAAAATGTATGCGACTAAAAAAATTATCTAAGTGTGAAGTTGGACTGGATAAGGCAATGAATCAGTGGACTCCAACATGAATGACTAATGAGCTTTGAAGGAGAAATGTGGGTAAACATATCATGGCGCAAAAGCTTTCTATGTAATGGAAAATGTCACGACATTTGTAATGAAGAATTAGCTCCTTCAAGATTAAATGATGCATTTTTTATTGTGATTTCTAGAGATCTCTTCTACATGAACTTGGATCGTTTGCATACCTATAAAAGCTCAATACAAATCCTGTATGAAAACCCTAAGAGATTTTGAAAAACATAAATTCAAAAATGCTAGCAACCAAATAAAATGAAATGCATCTTTCTTACATATTTCCTTTGGGTGCAAGTTCCTTTGAAGTGAATCCAAGAAACAAGTTAGCATAAATTGTTTTTAAAGAGTTATGAAATTTCCATTTGCGACTTTTTTTGTTTTTTGTTTTATTATTATTTGTTTGCTTTTTTTTTTTAATTGTTTTGATTTTTTTTTTTTTTAAATTAGTGTTTTTAATGGCCAGACCCTTAATAGAAACAATCTTAAGAGTACATAGAAATTTCTTTTGTATCCTAATTTAAGGTGTTAAACAACATTTTCTTAAAATTTTTGGAGTTCCAATTGTGGAAATGCCAGACATATTGGTTTGGCCATCGGCTTCAAACACATTCTCGGAAGTTTACATTGGCTGAGATACTGAACATCCAAAATTAACATCCGTTTTTTTATCCTTACCATCCATGTTCGTGGGTTGAGCACCAAGTTGTACATTGCTATCAACTTGCCCATTCTCAATTTCTTTACATACATCTGCAAACCTACCTACTGGAAAAAATTCTAACTCAGATAAACGCATTGCAAATGCATCATTTTTAGTATTAATCACAGCTTCATACCCTTCATGAGATATCTTAGGGCCTTCAATCAACTTATTCACACCTACAAAACACTCATTTTTTTCATAATAACATTATTTCCAGACATTCGAGATGGGCTTCTTGATATTTTGTATATATTCAACTTTTGAGATGATAAAGACTCCTCCAATAAAGCATTCTCTGTTGACACAAGTCCACTGCAACACATTTCTAGAAAGTTATTTGCAAACTAGCTACGTTCTTCACTATTACCATTGCGTCCGGAAATTTGATCTTCCACACAATATGGATAGAAGAATCCTTAGCTTCTAAAAAAATTACTGCAGTAGAACCATGTTTCTCATTGGATGCCTTCATATTTTCTTCCACCAATAATTAACCATGATACACCTCTTTTTCATATTAATTTTTAACTTGTTCATTTTTTTTTTGACCCTTCACGGGAGATGAAGAGACTAACTGAGAAACACCTGAGCATTGTTGAAATATAAAATCGCTTTCAGGAAGTGCCTTATCTAGAGTAGTTGAAGTTTGTTCTAACTTCAAAAGTCAAAATTTTCTTTGCTGCATCTCCTCTCTTTAAGCCATATTGAGCTGATGACGTATTATTTGGTGAAGGAAGTCCATCAAGAGACTTTTTTGAAGGGAAGAAACTGAATGCTTGATTCTTCCATACTTACAAGTGACCCCAAACTACCTCCTCCATATTTGATCCAGTGACATTGAAATCGGAATTCAAATATATTAGCACGATCTCTTCCTTATTCTGCGAACAAAAGCCCGATTTTCCTCACGTATTTTTGAGGATTTTTTCCCTACCAAACTTAGAAAATGCATGGACAGATGCGTTTTCCAGACTTCTGCTAATCTCTTACCAAAATTTAGCAAATGCATGAAGCTCTGTGCTAGCCCTGAGTTTTACGAAAGAAGTGATCTGCTTATATACTTGTCGAAATGCTAGTGGAATATCTACGCTCATGGACAGATGGGTGACAATGCAACATCCCCAACCTACAATGGAGTATGAACATCGATATGAGATGCCATGGCCCATAAAAACTCATGTATTTCACGCATTCTCTTCCATTCTATCATTCCATAAGCCCAACACTTTGAGTTCAAGTCAATCTCTTGCTTCGACGTGGCTCTTCTTAATGGCCACAGAACGTGCTTGCTGGGAAAATTCCCCAGCAAGCTACAAAGAAACTTTGAAATAAAACACAAAATTTAACATGCAAATATTGGTAGTTCACCCAAGCTACAATTGGCCAAACCTTCCATGCATTTAATTGCACAGAGGGAAAGTCCTTCTTTAGCTTGCTCTCCAAAAGATACCATGGTCTTCCATCAACTATCAATCCATAGTAAAGCATGAAAAAGAAATTGTTACCAAGGTGAAGAATTTAGTTTCTCCAGCATAACCTTTTTCAGTTCAAGGAATATAATTCATGTTCTAGACATCAATTATCTAGATTGGACTATTTTACAATTGCACAAGTAAAACTGCACAGACAACCTTTTTAGCAAGTGTTTTTTGTATCCTTTTTGCCTTTGAATATGCAATCCATAAACTTATGCACAAAGTGCCCAAAGGGCCCTGCATATGCAAAGCCATATAGCGTCAAGAGAGAAACTTGTTTCAACTGAATCTCCTTTTCATTTGAGCCTGAAATTTTCTGGCCAATTGAGTTTCTACAACCAGCCAATGCTTCTGCCGTCATGGCCTTGGTTCTTAAAGGATGCAGCTGCAATTGCAGCAGATATCTGTGCCATGTTTTTTTTCACAACATATTCCATGGCTTTTGCAAGCCTCCCTCCGAGAGGGAGCTACCCAACCCATTTATTTATTTTGTATTTCATTAAAAGCTAAAGTTTAGAAATAAATTAAATTTATTGTATCCCTAATTTTTTAAAAACAACTTAGAAAAATTTATTAATATTGATGAAAAATTTATTAGCAAATGGAGACAAATTGATTTGCAGGTCTAAAGATGAAATTATTAAGTAGGTTTCAAATCCTCAATTTATTCATTCTTGAAAAGGTTTATAGACATCCTACTTTCTGATCCTCAAGATTGTGCGAAAACTCAGGAGGAGAGCATACTTATTCGAAACTAAAAATAATACCCTGCCTACTCTATTGTAGAAAAATAAGTCATTCTCTAAAGTATAAGATAATTTCCAATGCATCCATTTGCATAATAAGAGCATAAGTAAACTCATATCCAAGTTTGAAAAATATATTTTGATGAATGTTTGGACATGAAAAATTATTTGATGATAAATATTTGATGCTAAAGAATGTTGAAAAATGGAGTGGTGTTGTGGCCTAATGACTATTTCAAACCAAGTTTTGAAATTATCTATGTTTTCTTGGATTTCATTAATTGTCATATCACAAAGTTCTTCTTGTGGAACTTGTTCAAAATCATGAATGTGAAAGGGATCTTGTGATATACATGATAGATATTCTTCAATTTCTAGCTCTATTTTTTGAAATTCATCGCATGTGATCCATAACTCATTGATCTCCTTACAAAGATAACTAGAAGAATATTATAAGTTCTCTTCTTGTGGATCCTCTTCATGGATGCTTTGTTCCTCTTCTAACTTTTGAAATGAATATTCATCCCTAACTAACATTCTAAATTGTGGACAAGGATTTAAGAAGATCCTTGTGGTGGCATACCCTCCTTCTCTAAATGACTTCTTTAACGTAATGTTTTGTAGATATTTGTTTTGCAAATGGATTTAGTAGTTAGTGAGTTTTATTAGTGGTTAGGGGTTTGTTTTTGTATCTACCTTCCTAATTTCTATGTCTAAATGTGAATAACCGTAATGAAAAATGTTTTTGTTTTCGTGTTTTGTTGTTGTTTTAAACAAGGTTCCTAACTAATTGCATCTAAGCATGCTTCCCTGACAATGATGCCAAAAATGTAAGTCTAATTTATGGTACTAAATTATAGTATATATTTAATTATCAATCTGGGTTAGTAGACTTAGAAACAAGCCAAAATATATGGACCTTAGATCTAGTTAGATTAGGAAGTTATTGTTTAGGATTTGGAAAAGTGAAATGCATGCTGGAATAACAAGATAACTATTATGAAAATGAAGTAAAGAAAACATGTAAATAAAGCATTCATATTTACTCTATGAAAGCATGTAAAGAAAGAATTCAAATTTACTCTATGAAAGCATATAAATGATTGGTCAATGATATTAGTCTATTTTATAAGATGGAGAAGAGGATCTACTCTAAGAGTCCGGGGTATCCTTCCACATTCCTTCTATAATAACATTGCCAAGCAACTAAGAAATCACGTTAAAATCTAACTATGAAATCATGTGAAGTTAATCTAGAAATATTACAAGAAAGTGAATCTTGATTTAATCCAATCCTAGCTCATGGAGAAGAGGCACTACTCTAAGAGTGTTTGGTATCCTTCCACATCCAAACTAGTGACTGAACATAGATCAATCTTCACAAAATGAAACATGGTCATAACAAAAGTTCATAATGAAAATATGTACAAGTATTTACAGTAAAGAAGAATGAACATACATAATTGAAACTAGCACATTCACAACTATAAACATTATTCTACAATAAAGTGTACTTAGCTCAGTGTGGGGGGCCTTCCAACCATGCGTGGTAAACCTTTTAAAAACACTCAGCTACAACAATCCATTCAACTCATATGCACAAGAAAATGATAAATTTTGTCTTCAATTATCTTCATAAAATAATAATCTCAACTCAGGTTTTTTCGCACTGCTTTCTTTCTTTTATGGAGAGAGAGCACTCCTATTTATATATATATGAGTTTCTTTGAGAAAGAGATGAGCAACTCATAAATACAATTCCACTTTTATTTCAACCAATTTCCATAATTACAAAATATGCTCCCTTCAAATCCTCACACAAATCTTCAATGAGATATCCATCTCCTCGTGAGCTTCTCCTTGAAATGAGCTTGAATGATTATCTCCTCAAATATCTTTGAATAATCCTTTATTGAAATATTCCTACACATTACAAGGCTCACACAAATATATATATATATATATATATATATATATGAAAATGTATTAATTTTCTAATAATTAATCACAAATTCTCTTAAAATGCATGAAAATAAATAAATTGGAAAATAATAAGGGAGACCCATATTTAACATGAAAATAGTATGATAAATAGTGAATGGAGAAACACAATATGGATAAATGTGAGGAATAACGAAAGGAAAAGAGGATGAAAATACAACATTTCAGAGATCCAACACTCCTCATCTGACTGATCCACATTGGAAAGGAGTGAAGAAAGTTCCTCTAGTTTTAGAAGGGCTTTTGTTGTAACCCCCATGCATCTCAAATTTGTCCCAAGTTTGAAGATTTTGTGTCCCAATTCATTCTCTTCTTATGGCGGTCCTTGTTGTAACTTAGAAAGAATTCCCTTGGAAAGGGTCCTGTCAATTGTTGTTGTTGTTTTATAAAGAAAAATTATGAAAGTTTGGTCCATGATTTACAAAATAATGGCAAGTACATCAAATGAATCATACAATACTATGACAAACAATTAACTGACTAGTAGACTCCAAACATTCATATCCAACTCAACAATATGCTCATCATACCCAACATACAAACATGCTATTCAATCATAGAAACTCACAGCTCAAACATTTCCCAAATAGTTAAACCCTCACTCACCAATGTCAAGGCTCATGACCCTCCTATCAAACCCTTGACGAATAAATCTATAACCAATACAACTTTTTTATACAAGGCTTTTAATAAATTCTACCATTCATGAAAATAAATACAAGGTAAGCTATTCGTCTTAAGTGAGCAATAACAAATGATACCGATGCTACAATAAAATTCTCCTCTGAATACTGCACTGTCTCCCAATTTCTACAACTGCTGGTTGAAGAAGAATTGGAGTTTCTACCCTCAAAACTTCTCAATAAATTTTGAAAATTTAATTCGAAGCTCCTCACACCAAACCCATAAAAACCCAAAAAAATATTGGGCAAATTCTAGCTAATCTAGGAAATCCCCAATTTAGTGGGAGTTTCCCAGTCTACCCAACTATGCACATTACTCCACATAAGATAAATTTATTCAAAAATGTTCCAACTATACAATCCTGCAAATTCACTCAAAATCACCAGCTCGAATGAGAGAAATCTCCTACAAAAACTCTGGTAAATAAAATGGGTTACAATAAATATATTAGGCCTAACAAAAAAACTTAGCCCTAATAGATAACTCTGGCTCTAGCAAATGAACTAGGCTCACACAAATAAATTAGGCTCCAAAAAATAAAATTAGCCGAAAAAATTATTTTGGCCCATTAAGAGAAATTCCCAATAGAAGAATAATTTTGGCCCTGCAATATAAATTTGGCCAAACATAATGCTCTTTGATAACAATTTTGCACTAGCTGTTGCAATGGATTGGCCAAAACACCCACATCCGGTGCTCAAAAAATTCTCAAAAATTACTCTCGAACTCCTCGAGCCAATCCAACCAAAAATCAGAAATGGTTTTGCCAAATCACCATCCTCCAAAATTGACCCCAATAATCCCTACACTCTCGAGTAGGTTCTGAATACGTTGTCTACAGAATGATCAGCGAAATACTCAACAATCCTCCAAATGTGAAAAAATTAATCCCTCCTACAGTTCATTTATCTCCCTCAGTAGAAAAAATATCAAATTGTCGAGACCTTCCTCCACAAATAGGCTCAACTCTCCTCCTCTACACTGGCCCAGAGACTACCACTCTGATCCAAAAATAGAATGTGAATCTCCGCGCTTGGAGGTTCACCTATTGCTGAAAAGCTAATGAACCTAGGTTCTCCTATATCTCTCGTAAACTAATGAACCTTGCAACCAACAACAATCACAAGAACCCAACTGTGTCCTCCTAGACCATCACTGCATCATCCAGAAATATGCACTGTTGGGGAAACCAAATGCAGAAGCAGAAGATATTATGGTGAAGCTCTCTCGGATTAAATGGAAAACCAAACTAGGGTGGCACTCGATGTCCCCCAAAGAATGGGTGAGTTCTCTGCTTGGAAAAATATTGCTAAACAATAGGTGACATAGCTAAATAGCTTGAGCAACTAAGATCAAAATCAATAATCCAATCATGCCTCAAAATAATAAACCATCGATCTTCCTCTGAAATTGATCTGCAGTAAAACCCTTGAGCTTGGTTTTTCCGGTAGTTTAGAAAAGTAAAACCTCACGCTGGCAAGATCACTAGAATTGGTATCACTGAAATATCCCTTTCGAAATGTTTTGCAGGCTTTTGCTGGAAATTGATTCAAACTATAAAATCACCAGAGGATTTCCATGTAAAATACCTTTAGAAATTTAAGTTGTTATAGTTATAAAAAATTTGCATACATCAACCACAATATTTACGGAAGAAAAATAAATAGAATATGCAACTGAAAAATAGACAATATAAGAATTCAATAGATCTCAACCTTATTTTATTAATATAAAAATTGTTGGTACAAAACTGGAGATGGCAGAAGTAATGGCCCAAATATATCTACAATAATGTCGCAACTGACCTCCAAAACAAGCTGGAAATAAATAAACTACAACCTGTGAATCCTCAATGGATCCACCAAGGGAAGATATGGGTGCTCACCCACTCTCACTAAATCACTTGAGGGTTTCTATCTTGGGGCTACTACTGAAGTAGAGAATCAAGTTCTCAAACCTCTCACACAAACAATGGCCCAATCCAAGATGTCTTCAAATGACCTTCGATTCTCCTTTCATAGATCTAATAGATAGATCTCCAAGCCTCTATAAGCATCTTATTTTATTATTTTATTATACTTCTAGAAGATCCTCCATTGACTCTATAAAAATAACTTTTAATTTAATTCTATTTCACTTAAGTCACTTTTGGCCCTTTTCCTCCAATTAATTATTTTTCCTTTAATTAAATGACTAATTAAAGTCATTTTTAATTAAGGAAAATGGTAAACTATCCACCATACTCTCACCGACCATTATAATTCACTACTCAACATCCCATCCTAAATATCTCCTCATTTTGGTTCCAACAAGCTATTACACTGAGGTGTTCCATCAAATAATATTCTTGGAATACCACCTCCAGCATAATTAATTAATTCATGCTCCATAATAATGCTAATTTTGAAAGCTGTCAGAATGTGACGGAATGAAAGAAAAAATTTGTTGATGATGAAATAGGTTAAAGGAATGCCATCAAATCCCATAAAATCTCCTCAAAAATCCCTCGGAACACTTGATAACCCGAACCAACTCTAATGGCCTGGCCATCCCCTGTCCTGGAAATCCACCTTGACTATACTATGGAGAAAAAAAATGGAATTACATCAAGTGGAGAAGGTGAGTGATTGATGTAGGCCTAATACAAAGCCTACCCAAAACACAACATTTAATTTGTATATAGTTTACTATGAATTGAAACTTCACTTTGCAATAGTTCATAAGACCTCTTTAAACCTATTAAAACCCACTGCTACTCATCGCAAACTTATATGCCGAAACTCCCTTCAATCCAACTTGATTTCCTTCTCTATCATAGCCCTGCAACAACCTTATCATGCCAATTTTATAAAGGAAAAAAATCCCAATTTACACTTGATAATCATCAGAGCACAACCTATGAGTTATCGGGTCAAAACCGAAAGAAAATCTTCACTGTATGCGCTTTTAACATTTAAGTGCTTAAACTTACCCTTATCACCCTTCACTTCTTTACACGACCACTTCACGTGACTGATACTTCCTTCGTGAATCCTCGTCGCAAATTCCTCATCTCAATACTCCTTCACAAATATGACATCACAGATTCTCTTTGCAATACTCCTTTGCAAATATGACATCACAAATCTTGGCTTATCTCAATCTTGGTTCATCACAAATCTCACTCATCGCAAATCTCTGAACAACTCAACACATGACTCCTCATCACATTCCCAAGGCTCCTTTAAGCGAATGCGATATGCTTCACAACCATCCATCTTCCACATTAATCCTATGATTCGATCTTGACCATTCATCTTCTGCTTCATTTATGCGATACAATCTCAACCGTCCATCGCTCTTCTTCAGAAATCTCTATATTTTTTTGGAAGAAATTGTGGTTGCTTCCTTCGGAAAAATCTACTTGTTTTCTTCCCGTCCACAAGAGATCCAGATCATTTTCTACTTGCTGTAGCATTTTCCATGTTTGATGGTAAACATTCTGCTTCTATACATCTTGTATAAAACTTTCTAAACACCGATTCCACACATAATTTACCCAATGTAATACAATAAGCTAAAGGATCTCAAATCGAATGAGATTCAGAATAACCATATATGACTTGATTTCAATGGTTAATTCATCATCAACCAAATAAATAATTTAGAATGTCATAATTTCTCTTCTACAACACTTCTATTTACCAGTCTGCAAGCGCAAGTTGTAATACTCCATGGCTATTAAAGCGGATTTTTCATTTCTTTATTTTTGAAAGATAGTTGTGGAAAGAAAAAACTGAGATTGAACTAATTCCATGAACTTTGCAAAAACCATTTCACCTTGTTCTCAATCTAGTCCTTCTCGAACTCACCTACAACACCTACATTATGCTAAAATACTCTGATTATATACACAATTTTATAATTCATTAACACATCCAGAATTACATCAACCCAATGCACCCCACATGAACTCGTAATTGAGTTTAATATTCACAAGAAAATATTTAAAGTAATGAATCTCCTCTTCGCCCGATTTTCTATATCAATGGGCTCTTCAACACTACTAAGTACTCCCCTATTCCTCTTGAATAATATTTATTTCTGATTTTGCAAACTTATAATAAGATACATATGGAGTCTAGAACCAATTTGGTTCAAATCCAAAATCTTCTCCACTAAATCCTAAGGATCCTCTCAGATCCAAAAAATCATGAACCAACTTCTAATATAATATTTACAATCAATATTTCAGAATCTCTCAATCCTCACCAATCACTCATGTTCTCCTACATACAAGGACATTTAAAAATATGCCTCACAATATTTAATTAAATCCTATTCTGAAGTTCTCACATAAAATCACTCAAAATATTGAAAATTACATTAATTAAATACCTAGGGAACCAACTCCCTTGAAAACACAAGACCTTCTAGATTCTACTAAATGTACAAAATTTGGAACCTTGATGCTCCTCCATCAGACTCCCAATGTTGAAAGCATTCATGATCTCCTAATCATGTGATTTCATATGTTGTTAAAAACCTCCAGGGTCCCAAATTTTAGTTTATAACTTTCCAAATGCCTTGCACCTTTGCTATTGTTGCATGTCTTCTATATTTTGATTCATTTTCCTCTCTTCAACCAGCTTCAAATTCTGATTGATAATCCCTTCTGCTGTCGGTTTCCTCCATCTAGACTATTTCATCATTAACTTCCACAGTTCTTCAATCTCCATGTCCAACATATCCTTGGGCTGGTACATACTCTATCATTTTTTGTCGTTTCTTCCTTCTTGCTGAAATTTTATGATGTTGTCCACTAGCTGTTGCATCCCCACATTATGCATATCTTCAGGATTCTTACTTTGAATTTCTTCGTTATGACTGCCCTATGACTCTGCCACCTCTTCACTTGGATCTGCATTTAGTTTGCAGCCCTTTCCATATGCATCCTATTTAAGCCATCACTCAAAGAATTTCACTTCATCTTCAAGCTGTTTTGTTTCCCAATGTTGAAATTGATATTTCTCTTCCTCTTCCATGGTTGTCTCCTCTTGCATCGAATCCTTATTTTCCAACATACTTTCCAATAATTTAATGTCTTCGCTCCATGGGTTAAGCACTTCCATGGAATATTCCTCTTTATCCTTCATTCGATTGTTCTCTTGTGCCAAAAATTCTTCAGTATTTGCAGTGGTATATTCATCAAAACCTAAAATCATATACCAATTATCAGAATTAAAAATATAAGACCTTATGGTCTCATTTGATTTCCCTGTCAGCACATCCTTATCATGGTGTTTTAAATTCTCCAAAGAGATCACGAGACTATCAGCTGGTCTCTCCTCCACATCATCCGTTCCAAGCATGTTTCCCTGGTCTGGTTCACAATAATGAGCTTCTTCCTTTGCAAATTCCATTTGTTGCTTCATATCTTCAGATTTAACTTCAAGAAGTAAATTTCCTATCATATTCATGACTCCATACCCATCCACCTTTTCTTCTCTGTTATCCAGTACATCAGAAACTTGGAAACTAACACATACCTCTATCCCAATCAAAGCTTGACACACTCCATTTGTGATTGTCATCACACTCTCATACTCAGGTTATTTTAGCAAATACTCCAGCAAAGAAATCTCTTTTTGACACCTCACAAGTAATTCATCATGATGTTGTTTATAGTCTTCGACTTTGTCTTTTGTGTCAATTTTCTTGCTAAATCCACCATCTTCAAAATCATGAAAATCATGTTCAAAATACTTCACCATCTCAACCATTTATTCAAAAAGATTTATTTCCTCATCAAAATGCACAAGCACATTTTCAATTTTCTGATCTTCACCTATCAAATCTGCAACCACACACAAAGTTTTAGAAAAAACATAAATATCTTCTTCCGATGATTCAGCTATCAAATACTCATGTAAACCTAAACTAATTTCATATTCCTCTAGACTGTCTACAAATTCCTTCTCAATAATTTTGGTTTCCTCTTCATCCAGGAACAAATTTTGTTCAAAAAATTTATACTCAGTTGTCCTGAGTTCTTTCCTCAACCTCGCATACACCTTTTGCCTCAGTCTCCTTTGTAGTGAAGGCCATTTTATTTTCTTCGTCTTCATTATCTAGCCATACCATTAGTCCTCTTCTTGTTCTTCTAGCAGCTTCATTAATGCTTTCATACTTGCTTTTATATCAAAAATTTCCCTGTCAAACTCTTCTTGACTCATCACCTTCATGACCTTTACCTTGGCATATTTCCTTCTATCATGGCTTTCCTCTGAACCTCTGAGATAACATTTAGTGATCATTTTCTTCCCCTTCCTTGCGAACTTCATCTTGTTCACTTGTGGACTGCACCTAAGCCTCTCTTTTCAGCAAGCATCCATACCTGCCTTAGACATCTCAACAAGATTTTCTCCTTAAGCTTGATCTATGGTTCTCTGCCTCTAGAACCATTCTTTGAGAAAACTCTTTTGCTCTTTTAGGCTTACAACTTCCACTTCCTTTGAGAACATTTACTCGTCCCCCTTATCCAACCTCTGTTGGAATTCTTCAAGGTTCTTCCATTGTTTAAGAGCTCACTTGATCTTCCAATTAAGAACAAAACTAGTTCTTTTTTTTAGCTTCTCTTAGTTGTCTTTGCTGCTAACACCCTCTTTGTCTGCAACCTGAAATATGAAAACACAATCCTCAAAACTAAAGTGTTGGGACAGGGTCCCCTAAAGCTACGAATTTTGCACAATTTTTTATATTTTTGGTTTTAATTAGTCTAGTGTAGGGGTTTTGGGGTGGGTCAAAGCCCCGAATGCATTGTAATGGGTCAAGGGTATACCTACAGTCTGTAAACCATGGTTTGCGGACCACAGGAAAATGTAGGCTAAGTCATTATAAATAGATTAACATTTTTTAGTCTTAAGGTATAAAAGAGTTAAGTCTAATGCTAAGTGAAAAATTTTAGATTTGTGTTGGGTCATTTGGGTAAGGACTCCTGCTGGCTGTGTGTGCAGAGATCCTAAGTCCTTCTATGTGCAGACCCTGCTAGCTATGTGCACAGGTTGTGTATGGATTGTAACTGGGTTTTTGGATGCTAATATATGGGGATATAGTTAAAGTATCTCTGTGTTATTTTATCTGATGTGTTACTAATGCTGTGAAACTTTGAGATCTGTTGGAGCTACGAATACAATTATGTTATCTGTTTATGCTGTGAATCTATCTATGTTATGGTATGAAGTGTATCGATAATCTGTTATTAATGCATTTATGATATACTGATAACTGATACACATGTGGATGCGAAGGTACTAACTAGATCTGTGCATGGTAATAGCTCTGTTACGATGAGTTGCATATTATAATATTAACAAACCTGCAAATAGACCTGTTCTGTGCGAACCTGATAGGTTGCAAACTCAGATCTACTCGAATTACCTACTCTCTCTCAGGGTGCATAAACCTAGTTCCAGCACCCTCCCATACTGCTTCGGGTGAGACTTTGACCTGCGCAAGTAGGTCACTACCGAAAGGGCCAGTAGTATAAAGGTTTGTTGGCAAACCTTAACATCCCAACCTGGGTCAGGACCCCTCAAGCCAACAAATGGTACCGTTGCCAGGACCGGGAGCATTTTGAGAGAGAGATCAGGTAATGCCAAGGGAACATTGGAGACCTAAGAGGAGAGAAATTGAAGAGTGACTTGAAAAAAAGGTTTAGGAATTTGCGGTAAAATAGAATCGCAGTGCAAAGTTGAAAGCAGAGAAGTGGAATAATAAGTACATTTTCAGTGAAGTCTATGAAATTTTCTTTGTAACATTTGTGAATGAGTTTCAAGAGTGTTTGGAAATGCTCGTAGATTTCCAGACGTGTTGGAAGGACGAACGGGTCACACAGTGGACTCTAGAGTTGATCCAGCAGTTAGAAAGGAATTTTAACACCATCACTCGTAGGATAGATCACTGGGTGGATAGTGTGCTGGGAGGATTTCTGATGGAGTTTGCAGTCGATCAGTTCATGTCTTATTCTGAGGCAGAGCGGAGGTTCTTCAAGGGTTTCCGGGGTAAGTTTCTGAAGACGTTGCCATTACTGGTTAAAATATTATTGTGCGAAAAGGGAAGTGCATCCATATGGAGTGAATGAGATATGATTAGAGTGAGGGTACAACCCAAAGCAGCAAGTATTACAGAGTCAATCAAGAAGGGGACATATCTATCTATAACCCATTAAGAGAACCGACTACGCACGAAGGAAATATCCCTCCTACGACACCACCTTCGAATCCACATAAGGGTAAGAACTCACCCACACCACCTCCTCCGCTACCACCCCCAGAAGTAGATATGGCCATGCACATGAAACTACCCACCTTCAAGGGTGTAGGGGATGAAGATATGGATTGATTCTAGTTTTTCGCAGAGTTAGTATAGACTGCATAGAATGTGGCCAGCGATGTTGTAAAGAGGGTGCAATTGTCCCTTGCCTTCGAAGGAAGAGCCCTTAATTGGTATATGGGATACACAGCTAAGCATGAAAATGAAACCATTCAAGAGGTTAAAAATTCCCTAAAACAACAGTTTCGGAAGCCTAAGTCCTACTCTCAGATAGTGAATGACCTAAAAGATTTCAAGCAAGGGCCCTCTGAGTCTGTATGGGAGGCTGACCAGTGGTTAAAGAAGGTGATCAGAGAAGGGGAATTTGTGTATGATGACAGACAACACAAGGAATGGTTCATTGCTATGATATTGCCACACCTATGTGTACCTATGGGTCAGCAAGTCATTGAATTGCAGGAAAAAGCTTTGGAGATTGCTATGAAGTTAGAAGCCACGCCAAGAGATGACAGCTAGTTGGGAGTACAAAAAATCTAAGGGTAGCTGGAGGCGATGCACATGGAAATCCAAAACCTGTAAAATGACCAAGGGAAAGAAGCTAGCCTAGACGCATGGTGCATACGATGCAGGGTACCTGGCAATACCAAGGATTAGTGCCCACTGCTGACAGACTACCTAAAGGCTGGGGGACCCATTCCGTTACACCCTCGGGAAACTATGGGACCAAGTGGACCAACGTTGTGGTGTGATTATTGTCGCGTAGTTGGCCTACATGATACTAACCACTGCCCCCGTCTAGGTGCGTATGTTCCAGAACTGAAGCAACAATGGTGTCGGTTTTGTCAATCAGTAGGACACGATGAACAGAACTGCCAAACTTATGATATAATGATAGGGGTACAAGCGGACCCTTCTTCACCAAGATCCCCCTCGGGCATAGGTGGCTCCCCAGCTAGGAGCAGGGGAGGGGGTATAGGTGGAAGCACGGGTCGGGGAAGAGGACAACTGATCTATAATATCCCAAATGGGGAATGCAGCAATACAATGCAGAAGGATAGGAAAATAACGCAAATCATATTTTATAAAGCAAGAGGCCAATATGGAGACCTTTCATTTGTTATTACAACAGAAAAATGTATGTAAAAAGTGGCCCATAAGATGAATAACAATAAAAGGAAGCCTCCAATGAAATAAATCCCTCAAAATGAGGTGCTGCAACCATATGTTAAGACTGAAAAATCCTTACAATTTTATTTTATTGGCTTTGCAAAAGTTGTAGATTACACATCAGATCTAGAGCAAGTATGTGTATAAAAAATTATATATATAGCAGATCCATGCACTATGCAAGCTCCTCTAATGAACCCCCTTGGGCTTTTCAGCAAAACACCATGTACAAGTTGTAGATGTGAGATCTAAGACTGTCGATCTACAAAAATATTCAAATCTGGAAAGTGGATCTGATATGATATAAACAATAAAATGACCTCCTCCAACAAATCTCCAAAGTGAAGGGAAGATCCCCAACACTAGGAAAATCACTCTCCAAATGATGTGTTGAACCACCCTGCAACTGCACCTACAGGAATAACACAGATATGGAACTACACTATGTTGTAGGGATCAAAATGAGGTTGGCCTCATGCCAAGATCTAAAAATGATGCTCAATACTTTCAATACTATCCTCTCAATGAAGTAGAACCCTCCTCCACTGAAAATAAGCTCTGAAATGGACTATATCTGAAAGTCACTTACTGCAGCTTGCAAAAACAACCAAACCCTCAACAGGATCTGCATTGTTGTTGAAATAAGAAGCTTGTCCCTAAGCTAGACAATGGACAATGCAATACAAACTCTCCCAAGAGCTACTTAATGGGAAGAGGTGGGATTCCCTATCAGGAACACCCAATGCTAAACAACATTCAATCTCAGCTAAATAACAAGAGAAAGATATATGTCTAAACAAACAATATATTCATAAATATGATAATCATCAACAACCTTCTAATGTTGCCATCCCCTTCCTTTTATAAGACAAGAGCTTGCAAGCCCTAAACCACTTCCAATGAGATCACTTCTTTCACACAAGGCATCTCCATCTAAAACTACGTTGTGCCTCATTTATGGCCACTCCTCCATGACAACGTTGTATATTTGGTCAAGGTTGACCCAATCAAAATGTCCACCCCCTTTTCGCACCTAAGGGTGCTTACTTAACAGCCAAGATTTAGCCTTTTCATATTTGGCATTGATTTATTCATTATTAAGGAGTATTATGGACCTAATTTTCTCTTTTATTGTTTAAGAAAAGTAATAAAACAAAAATGAATATTCCAATTAGCTCATGACTAATTGGGAATATTACATGATCTGTTATAACTGTGGAGAAGTAGGGAAATTTGCGAGGGACTACCCGAACCCTGTAAGGAAATCTTGCAGATACTATAGACAACTAGACCATGTGATTGACGATTGTCCATTTTTGATAGAAAAAAATTCAAAAAAAGCAGCAGACACCTACACAGAATGTGCAGAGGGTTAAGGTAGAACCTCGAGATGAAGGACCAAGCATTAATGTCATAACACGCAGTGGCATGGCCACTGGGGAGCTGAGGAGAAAGCTGCAGCTGAGCCTCTTATCAAAAAATAAGCTATGAAACAAGAAGGTTTGGACCTACAGAAGGAAAAGGAAACTTTTGTCATAGCTCGCAAAGAGTTTTCTAAGGCTGGGGCATCTACTTGTCAGGCCCCTACAAACCTCAAAAGAGATGATGAGGTCAAACCATTTTTGCAAGCATGTATGAAGCTGCTGCGCAACCAAAGGGCTGTAGAAAATCTTCAAGCATTAATAGACAGTTGCGCAGAAAGAACTAATCCACCCCTGGAATTTAAGGATGTGCACAAATTGTACAAGCATAAGAAACGCACTGGTATGGAAATGCGGCTAACAACGTAGATTGGTGATTATGAAATGGATCAGGTTATTTTGGACCTGGGATCATATGCGAATGTATTGCCCAAGAAAACCTGGCAGCGAATGGGAGAACCTAATTTGGAATGGTCCACTATCCATCTGCGCATGACCAACCAACAAAATATCATACCGTTGGGGAGACTGTCAAAAGTCGTGGTAGATATTGCAGGAGTTAAGGTCTGGGCCGATTTTGAGGTAATTCAAATTGTATAATATTCGGACCCCTATCCTATGCCACTAGGGTTGTATTGGACCATATATATGGGAGGTATCATTAACCTAAAGAAAAGAAGCATAGTGTTTTAAAATGAAGGTATGCAAGTGATAGTAACATTAGACCCTACGGAGGGAGAATGGTATACGGAGCCGGTGCGCGAAGAAAGGATGTGGATCACATCTATAAGTTAACTGCGTGGGATGAAGATTGGATCAATCCTATAGTTGATGGTGTGATTTTCTAGGAAAAATACAACGAATGTTTCTCCAACTCTGATGGGGAGATGGAAAATTGGTAGAACCGGTTACATGATGTATCTGCGCTGGAATGTTTGAGAATCGCAAAGAACTTCCGATGCATTTCCTCAGAGGTAAGAGAACTACCCTACTTTTATGGTTTTGGTAGTATTAAGGAGTTTTTGTGAGCATTTGAAGTTGAGGTTCCAAGAGAACGAAGGTTATGGTCCCTTAATCTAGCCATGCGCGCAACACCTGCGAGGTGGTGAAGCAACAAATCTGTAGGCTTGTTGACTTTAATTGTAAAATGCACAAGCTGAAGCAAGAAAACTGTAGGATTGTTGACTTTAATTGAAAAATACACAAGAGGTATTTGTAATAATAGTTTATTAATATATAAAATGTATAAGTGATGAAAAATGTTACAATGAGGCCCTGCATATATACCTAGGCAGGTGGCCTTTCATGACGGGGCTTGTCTTTTATACATGCCTTTTAACTAACTTAATGACTACTTAACATAATCCTTATTTGACTATTTAGTAATTACATTTATTTTTAATTATTTATTTGTTATGAATTGTATTCATAACATTGCCCCTTCCTTCAAAATCTTTGTCCTCAAAGCTTATCGTTTAATAATTTTCTTCAATTTATTCATGCACCATTTTCTTCATTTGCTTCAGGTCACAATTTTATTCATGTTTTTCGTCTTATAATTTGTCGTCTTACTCCTTTGGAATTAGGGCTCTCTTATTTTATTTTATTTTTAATAATAAAATTAATTAACTTAATTCAATTAATTTATATAATCACATTAATTAATTAACTAATTATACATACATACATACATACATACATACATACATACATACATACATATATATATGTATATATATATATATATGTATGTATGTATGTATATATATATAATTAGTTAATTAATTAATGTGATTATATAAATTAATTGAATTAAGTTAATTAATTTTATTATTAAAAATAAAATAAAATAAGAGAGCCCTAATTCCAAAGGAGTAAGACGACAAATTATAAGACGAAAAACATGAATAAAATTGTGACTCGAAGCAAATGATGTTATTAATCCAATCAGAATTTGAAAATATCTTTGCCTGATACCATATATATACCACCACAAATCGTTTTTTTTTTTAAACAGCGTGACGTTTGAAAATCATCCAATATGTTTTAGGCAGCATACCACACCGCACCTGTGACCGTATAGAAGAAAACACAACCCTCCAAGCACAGCCTCGCAAGCCCTAGAAGCCCCGACACCGTAGACATCATTGCTCATTCGGATGAGTGCGACACGTGACCATTCTACATTTCTGGAAGATCTTTATCTCTTGGAATTCCTACATTATAAATTCTTTTTTGGGAGTGCAAGCTTCTGTGATCCATAACATTTTAAATTCTAAATCTTCCGAGAAATCACATGAGAAATATTGGAACCGACGCGTTTCAAACTACCAACTTTAGTTCATCATCAGGATGAACTACATTTGGTAGTTCGAAACGCGTCGGTTCCAATATTTCTCATGTGATTTCCTGGAAGATTTAGAATTTAAAATTATAAATTCTTAATAGATATTTTACAGGCTCCACAAACTTATGGTACAACAAAGGAAGCTCACTCACCTTGAAATTAACCAGTGGGGTACCCTTCTCAATATTATCATCAACATCCTTAATTATGTCATTCTTGACACTTTTCTCGTTTCTTCCAACAATAATGCTTTTGAGAACATGTTTGAAAGATTCAAAGTATTCTACCACAACACATCGCATGTACTCATCAACTTTGATTCTTTTTAGCAGATCTGCATCCTTTCCTATGAAGCCCTTGGCTCTGTCCAATGTGACAAGTATCTTGCTAGCAAGCAAAAATGGTGGCCACTGGACCATTTTCAAATTGGTATCTACAGAATTTGATACAAGCAAGAGTTCCATCTCCCGATTCTTAATCCAATCATCTTGACGGAAACAACTGATAACTTGATTCCATAGATGTGAAAAACATTTTACATCTTCCCCTCTTGTGAAGTCCACTAATACGTCGAATGTAACGATGTCGGCCTTGACTGGGACTCTGAAGTTTCACATCGCCACAGCCGCCAAAATTTGGACAACGAGATAGTTTTTAGGACTACTGCCGAGTGTGAAGTAAGCGTTGTGAAAATTAAAAAGAGCCACGGAGTTTATGAAGTCATTGATCATGCGCCCAATTGTATTTTCTCCACACTCTTTTAGGATTGCGATGTAGGAGATGAGAATGGAGTGTGAAGAGCGGGGCGGACATGGCATGGCGGCGTAGAGGGCCATGGACAGCGGTTGTACCTTTTAGGCCATGATCATGTTTTTGAAATCGTCCATGAAATTGAGCAACTCTTCTTGCAATGTGGTTGGTTTCCTGGCTACGATATTGAGGATGTTTCCACCAGCACCGCGTGCTCCCGCAACTGCTCCAGATTGTTATCGCCATCGTTTGGTCCTAACATTTTTTTATGGACTCTATTTCCTACACTTTTTTAAATGTTGGGATCATCATATGTAGGCCTATGTACAATGACATGAGTGCATCTTGTATCATACTGACCCACATTGAATCCACCATTATTTTGAATCCCGGTAGCATACTGTATTTCTGCAGAAGGATCGAATCTAGCTAGGAAAAAATGAATGCCCTAGAATATGTTTCCCTGGTTTTCAACACTATACTGCATAGTGTCTTCATTATCATTTTTGTTTCCAATTCTATTTAATCTTCTTGATATTCCTCTACTTGTGTTGTTGTCGTTGTCATCCCTGTCATTATCATAATTAATATTATTATTGTTGGGCAGCAACAAAGAGGCAAGAATAGGAGGCTCAACAATTGCAACCCCTTTTTTTGTATTAATTTTTTGAAAGGCTTTCATTTTTGGTTTCATGACAATATTATGATCACTGAATTTTTTTTTATTTGACTTAGAATTCTGTGAGCTCTTGGGCTTAGGTGGAGATTCTAAAGAACCCTACAATTCCATTGATTTTTTCCATCTTTTAGGTTTTCTAACTTTTTTTCCATGATCCCCTCACTTCCAATCTTGTCATTTGACATGGAGGGTTCCAATACTTTTAATTCCCTTACCATGGTATCCCCTCCAATTCCAACACTTTCCGCATTAGCAACCTCATTTTTAGCTTCTTCATCCTCAACATTATAATCATCTACTGCTTCATCTTCATCATCGTCTTCATTTTCACTATCATCTTCCTTATTATGGATTTCTTCATAACCTTTCTTAAAACGGGTTGTAGCTTTTGCACATGACTTTTCTAATTGCTGAAGCTTTTCTTGAATTTTTCTAATCTTCTCAATTTCTTCGGGATCTACACGCAATGGCACATTGTATGATAAACTATGTTCATAGGCTCGTAAACTACGTTCATAGGCTCATGAGACCATATTGTGCAACATGACTATGATACCACTGAAGCAACAAAATTGTAGGCTTGTTGACTTTAATTGTAAAATACATAAGTTGAAGCAAAAAAACTGTAGGTTTGTTCACTTTAATTGTAAAATACACAAGAGGTATTTGTAATAATAATTTATTAATATATAAAATTTATAAGTGATGAGAAATGCTACAATGAGGACCTACATATATACCTAGGCAGGTGGCCTTTCATGATGGGGCATGTCTTTTATACATGCCTTTTCTCTAACTTAATGACTACTTAACATAATCCTTATTTGACTATTTATTAATTACATTTATTTTTATTTATTTATCTTTTATGAATTTTTCTCATAACAGGTGGTGGGATATGCATAAGGGGGAGTTCCAGGATTTGGAAGAGTGCTAGGATATGATGATCCTCCGATTTTAACCTCCTGCTCACTTGCGCGTAAAGACATTCCTTGGCCCAGGGGACCTGCGCGAGAATTTGTTTGATTGGATGGAGAAATGGTGTGATTGGACTACAAAAGAATGGGTTCACCTGTTTATTCATGCCTTGGTACCAATTCCCACCGCATGGTATTTAGATGCGGAGCTACATCAGCGCACCTGCCACTGGGAAACCTTGAAGGATGAGTTTGTAGGGACATTTGGTTTAGTAGGTGGAACATGTTGTGGTCTCGTGATTTAGCAAATTGGTAGACCAAATGCACAGGGCAACATCAGACTAGTCTTTGGAGTCCTAGGACCTAGCCTTCCTGGACTCAGAGAGGGCTCTCTCTATTTATATGCAAAGGATGTGAACTTATTTTCTTTAGATGGTTGATTTTAGGGTAGTTATTAAGTACAAAGTTTGTTGTTTGTTTTGGTTGGGTAAGATGATCTAGCAAAATAGATGGAATGAGGAAATTCATTGGGAAATGGAGTCTATAAAAGTCATGAAAGGTTCATCAATAGATCGGGGAGCATTACAGGGAAAATCTAACTTGGTCAATGGATCTTCAAGGTTTTTAGGGAGAATGAGATGGACATTAATTATGGGAATAAAAGTAGGACAAAAGGAAATTAAGAATCCTTTATCATGTACCTTTAACAAGAGGGAATTATATATCATAAGTATAAAGAGGAGATCAATAGACAGGGAAAACCATAAATTCTTTGATTCAACTTAAACAGATAATTATTCAAGACAAACATTCCAATGAAATATAGAAGGCGAGAAAATCATTAACTTCTGGTGATTTAACCTTCAAGGAGAGAAAACATTCAAGACACACATATAACTGTAATCAGAGAAGAGGGAACGTCTAAACATCTTTGATTATAGCTATGAATATCTCTAAAACAATTATTTAAGCAAGTACAAAGGGTATGATCGAAACAAAACCTCTTTGGCAGACCTAACTAATGGTACTTTAGAGAGAGACCTCAAAAATAGTTTTCTAGTGACATCAAGTAAGCAGGGATAGCCATGAATCATGCTTGATACCTACTGTATTAAACCATTTATGAAATAAACAAGTTTAGGGGGTCTAGAGAGCAATTAAGAATTCTCTAAAATGTCCTAACAGAGGAAAACATTAAGGCAGTGAAGAACAAACAGAATTAAGGTGCCTTTAGAAACATTTCTTAGTCTAAATCCTTTGCTCTACTGCAATATTGAAAGATGGAAACATAATGAAATAGGAAAAAACAATAACAGATTAGAAGCACTTCACCATAAACCAAGCTCAGGGATCCTGCAAGCAGGCCTCCTCCATCAACAAACAAATCAAGGCTTTCACAAGCTCCGAGACATCAATTTATTTTCAACCTCCAACAGACTATGTATTACTTCAAAGAGTCATCAAATGCCAACAAGATAATGAGCTCAAATGCAGCATTTATCTGCAAATGAGGAGGTGAAGCTAAGTCTTAGGGTTTGGGTGTCATTTATTACAGAGTAAATGAATTCTCTGCATTGAAGGCAATGCAAGGCTCAAGGAAGGAATATCTAAAGATACTTCTCTAAATAATAGCTCCTATCTTAATTTCTGAGGGAATATAGGTGAAATTTTTTACTTTAAGGCCTATTAATAACTTTACAGTAACTGCTTGATAGATATAAAATATCTTTGACAGGGTTCAATAATTGTTTAATGTTTTATTGAAGGAAACAAAGCATTAGGTGGCAAAAATATCTCTGAAAAAAGTAACTTCCTATAGGTGAAGTTAATTCAAATCTGCTTTGGGTTAATTTGCCTTCTGTTTTGTCTTTAATCTCTATCTTTAGGCCTTGACTGTTTGTTCATATTATTTTTTTCTTTAATCTATTTTAACTCTGCCTGTTTATTAATCCCTTTGATTTAATCTTTCTGATCTTTTGTCTTCATCATTTAACCCTTTTAAACTATTTGCCTTTATCCTTTGACTTCTACTTTGGTTGACTAATCTTCTATTTTTTCTTTTATTTTAAGGATTAGCCCTTTAATCTTTAATCTTATTCTCTTCATTGCAATCTTTGACTGTGTTTTCCCTCTGTGTGCAGGGGAGGTTCCTGTCATGGCAGGAGGGTTTCTTTTTTCATCAATGATCATGTTTCATCGATGGTAAACATTGATACAAGCCCTCTAGCTGCCATTAATTTTATTTAAGATCCTAGATCGTCATCCAGAGGCTCATCTGGTCATTTTTGGACCATCGGAATTCTCCTTACGCATTCCGCCATTAAACCTACACATAAACACAATTTGTTAATTAAAAACCTATAGGGAGGGCACATGACTGCATTTATTATTATTTGGATTGTTCGAAAGGGTTTACAGAGGATAAAATGGTGTGGGAGGTAGGGTTCCGAAGACGGAACCATGCAAGAGTTTGGATGGAGGCAGGAGGATTTGAAAAAAGGCGTGGATTAATAAGCGGTTTTGAAAACCGGAAGCGGTTTATCGGGCGGAAAAATGGTGGTAAGTGGTTTTTGGGAGAGGGTATGCGATATAGCCCAGCAAGCGATGCGTGGCAATGGAAAACCACTTATTTCATGTGCGTCGAAATATGTTAACCCTAGCGCATTTAAATATGCGATACGTGTCGGTGACCGTTAGATCTTGAGGTCAAAGATCAACGACTATCGCACGTTCTGGAGGCAGCGAGCAGGTGATCCAATCAGCGGAGTGGAAGACAAGTGGCATGAGTTAATTGGATGGTAGGGTTAAGTGGAGGATGGGCCTGAGGCCTTAATAAATTAACAAAAATGCGCTAAGTTATAAGGTTTTGGGAGGGGCACTGGGCATGGTGGAAGGTGGGTCCTAGTTTAATATATCAAAGGGTTTAAGGAACCCTTTTATAAGGTTTTACGGGTTTTATAAAATGAGAGGGCGGAGGTGAAAAATATATAGGAGAGGGGCTTATGGATAGGCGGGGGTCAGCATCACATGAGTACAAAGGGGCTGGGGTTTTAGAGGAGAAGGGGCTTAGGGCTATATATCAAAAGGGCAGGTTTATGATATAAAACAAAGTTATATATATATATAACACCCAATAGGCTCAAATATGGGTTTTAAACAGTGTAAAAGGGGCTTTTACATTGTTTAATATATTCAAAGGAAAAAATGATGAATGAGGGTGCCCTTTATGGGGTTTTTAGGAAAGGAAAAAATGAGGTTTTCAGAGGAAAAAAGAGTGAATGAGAAAGTGTGGGTAAGGGAGTGAAAATGAGATTAATAGGCGCAGAATGAAGTCTTTTTTGGAGCAGTGAGGTGAACCTTAGAAGGCAAAGAGGAAGAAATTTAGTGAAACAATTTGACTTAGGATAATGAAGGCAATGAGACTTCTAAAACTCACAGTATTTCACAAATTTTGTTTTTAGAAATCTAGGACCATTACTTAGTCATCTTCAGAATAGAAAAAATTATTGATGACTAACAGTGGCTCCACTTGGGGAGAGCAGCTCCCTCTTTGGAGGTGTCCAAAACTTTCAGATATCAAATCTCTGAGTTTATGAATACCAGTGCCTCTCCCATTGGGCAGATTTTTCCTTCTTTTCTTTTGCTAATATTCCTTTGAATTTGTGATCTTAATAATCTGCAACATGATCACTTCAACTTTATTTCTACCTACCCAACCTACTTGGCCTAACATTTTTTCTTCCTTGAGTGCACATGAACTGGAAAACTCTTGAAATTTTCATTTTGAAAATAAAAATAAACTATCTAATTCTATCCTTATTGCTTCCAAGAGTTCATATCAAGCTAGTGAACTCTTTTATTCTCTACCTAGACTATTTGACTGCCAAGATTAAGCTGTTTGGCAGTCTTGATTCTCTAAACTATTTACATAAAATTGAAAGCATGGTTTAAATCAGGATTAGGCAATCTGATTTATCGTGGTTTGTGGCATTGGAAAAAGCTACACACAAACATTATTTTTCATAGAAAGTAGCTAGAAAAATAAGGGATGAGATATATCATTTGTTATACATCCCCATATTTCTCTTTGGTTCTATTTTGAGCATGTGGAACTAGTATCTTTTACTTCCTAATCTATCCTTTCTGATAAGTCAAACTTGAATAAATTTGACAATAATTTGTTTACACTAACTTATCAACATAAATTTAAACATGTTCAGCCATGATTAGGCTAGATGAATGAACAAGATCTTATTTTTGAACAAGTAGTGGAATTTAGGATTGCACACTTTCAGCAGTATTGTTTTTTTGGTATGGGGTTGTACCTCTTTTCAAATCTTCCCTCTTTTCTTTTTTCTGTTTTTCTAATTTTTTTGTTTTTATGATCTCTTATCATGTAATGCTATGTATAATGAATGAAAACTTTGAAGCTAGGACTCTTGACAAAAATAGTGTTTGTGCATCCTTCCATTGACAGGACCTCCAAATAAATCTTCTCCATTCAACCCTTGTAAAAAGAAATCATTATAACCCCCAATTGAATGAATGATATAAGGCCCTTTCCACAAATTCTCAAATTTACCATGCATACCTTTGTCTTCCCTCCTAGAATCCCATTCCAAAACTATGTCTCCAGTTTTGAAATTATTGGCTTTGGTCCTTTTGTCAAAGATTTTCTTGATGCTTTCTTGTACTGCTTGTGTTATTTTGTAAACTTCCTCTCTTGACTATTGTAAATGAATGGTTTGGCTCAGCCTTCTCTACATGTCATTTTATTCTAATTGTACTTCTTGGAGTATTTTCATGATTGGAACCCCAAGGATGTTGGGAAGAATGCATCCATGCCATATACCAAATGATAGGGAGACATACTGATTGATTTCTTGCAGTTAGTCTATCAGCCCATAATGCATGAACTATCTTACTATGCCATGATTTATTATTTTGTTCCAGCAGTCTCTTGATAATGTTGATCAGAATTTTGTTGGAGGATTCAGCTAGCCCATTACCTCGGGGGTAGTAAGAGGTGGAGTTCCCTAATGTGATATGATATTTATATAAAAAATCAATCATTCTTTTGGATTTAAAGGCAAAAAATTATCTATAATGATATTTCTAGGACAACCAAATCGGGATAAGATGTTGGTCTCAAGGAATTTGATAATGACTGACTCAGTAGCATTCCTAGAAGGGATATCCTCTATCCACTTGGTGAAATAATCAATAGTAGTAAGGATCTACTTATGCTAGGTATATGATGTGGGGTGAATTTATCCAATGAAGTCTAGATCCCATTGTTGAAAAGGATCTTCAACAGTAATGGGATGCAAAGGCAAAGGTAAGAGTTTTCTCTTGCCATAAAAAATTTGACACTTATGGCAAGTCATGACTAGTTTTTGAGTGTCGGGAAAAGGGGTGGGCCAATAATATCTAGCTCTAAGAATCTTGTTTGTTGTGGTTTTCCAGTAAAGGTGAGCTCCACACTCTCCCTCATGTAGCTCATGCATGATTTTTCCTGCATCATTCTCAAGAAAACATTTAAGAAATATGCCAACATAGTTTTTCCAATATAACACTCCATCTAAAATGCAAAATTTTAAAGCTTTTTGTTTCAAAAATCTAGCTTTTGTCTTTAATAAAGAAGGAGGAGTATTGAGATAAAGAAGCACATATATGATATCAATATCAGCATACCAAGATGAATTCAGAATTTCTTCAATGTATAGAGCAGTGAATCTTCTTGTTCTTCTAAAACATCAACCATATTCATATCTAATGCTTGGAAATTTAATTCAGCCATAAGTTTTGCAAGTCCTTTTCCTTTAACCAGCTTGGTAGGTCTGATTTCTAAATCATACTCTAAGATAATAGCAATCCATTTTCCCCTTTTACCATCAGGGTCTTGATTTAGAATATCCTTAACAACTGCATGTGGGACAAAAGTAATGATATGAGAGTGCAAAATGTAGACTCGGAAATATTTCAATGATTTTATCAAGGCTAAGGATTGTTTCTCCATGATGTTATACTTGAGTGGAACATCTCTTAATGCTTTACTAAAAAAGGCTATTGGTTGTTCTTGGCCCATGTTATTCTTTTGCAACAACACTGCAGCAATGGTGTGTTCAGATGCAAATGAAAAAATGTAGAAATCCTTGGTGAAATCAAGACTAATGAGAAATGGTGTTTGAGTGAGAGCTTGTTTCACTAGTTCAAATGACTGTTTGACTTTCAAATTCCATTTAACTTGTTTCTCCTTTTTTAGCATGTTTGTGATATTTCTCAAAAGTTCAGCAAGGTTGGGGATGAATCTTCTCAAAAAGTTGATCTTCCCCATGAAATATTGTAACTCTTTGATATTTCTAGGATGGTTGATTTGCAATATGCCTTCAATCCTTTCGGGGTCTACTTTGATTCCTTCTTCAGAAATTATTTGGCCTAGGAAGTTTCCTTCTTGGAGACCAAAAAGTGTTTTCTTGGGATTCAAAGACAGGCGATATTTCCTACATTTCTCAAAAACTTTTCTCAAATGGACTAAGTGCTCTTTATCAGTTTTAGAGTAAACAATGATGTCATCAAGGTAAATGATTATAAAGTAGCCTATGTCTTCTGAAAAATCTATGTCCATGGCCCTTTGGAAAGTGGCCCCTGAATTCATCAAAACAAATGGCATTTTTACATACATGAATGTACCCCAAGGTCTGGTGAAGGCAGTTTTGTGTTGATCACTTAGCAGTACTAGCACTTGGTTGTAGCTTGAAAAACCATCTAGCAGTGATATTCTCTTAGATCCAACCACCTTTTGAAGTATGTGATCCATTTTAGGCAAGGGATAATTATCTTTTAGGGAGGCCTTGTTCAGATTTCTAAAGTCGATGCAAATCCTAATCTCCCCAGTCTTCTTCCTAATTGACACTAGGTTGGAAACCCACTCTGAGTATCTAAGGGGAACTATGATCCTAGCATCATACATATTTTTAATCTCTTTCTCAACAGAAGGTAGTAAAACAGGGTTTATTCTTCTCAGTTTTTGTTTGAAAGGTTTCTGATTTTCCTTAAGAGGAATTTTATGTTGAATAATACTGGTGTCATATGATTTCAGGTCCTTGTACCCCCATGCAAACACATCTCTAAAATATTTAAAAAGCTCAATATATTCCTGTTTTATGTGAGGATGAAGAGTGTTAGATAGCTTAATCATTTTGGGTTCCATCATGCTGCCTATGTTATATTCTTCTACATTAGTTTCTGTAGGCTTCATCTTTGGTTTTTTAGCTACATCATTGAAATCAAAAAGCTCCTCTAATGGTGTAAGGCCCCTTGGTATAGTATCATCTTTACATTATAAAACCTCAAGGTCATTTTGGTCTATATTTCAAGTAATTCTGCCTTACAAAGAAGTTCAAACTGATTTATATCAGCAGTAGAGGACAACTCTGTTTTGTGGTCTTGTTTTTCAACAAAACAATCTTCTTCATGGCTTGAGATAGGTGTTGGTACAACAAAATCATTTTCAGATTGCAAAAAATCTTGAATGTGTTTATCACCCTCAAACACTTGCCAATAGTTTTCGTTGTCAGGTATTGTAGGCCTATTTTTTACTTTGACATTGAATCGTTCATTTACCAAGGGTATTTGACAATTACTGGCAGCAAAGGAAAGTTCATTTTCAAGGCTATTTTGAGCTCTAGGGATGAAAGTGAGTTCATATTTCTCAAAGGTTTTCAGAATATCTAGGGCAGCATTCCTATATTCTCTTAATCTTGGATTTGTAGCTGAATACTCCCCTTTTATTTGCCTAATGATCAACTTTGAATCTCCTTAGATTGATATTTTGTTGGCTCCTATGTTTTTAAGAAAATGTAAGCCAAGGAGGAGGGCTTCATATTCTGCAATTTTATTAGTGCATTGGAAATCAAGTTTGTAGGAATTTCCTTTGTTTGTCTTATGTATCCATACACCAGCTCCAGAACCAGCTTTGCCACAAGAGCCATCAAAGCTCATATTACAAAGTGTTTGTATCTCATACTAACTGTCATGTTGCTATTCAAGGCTGCTAAAGTTTGAGATGTTATGTCCTTCTTTTGAGGATAGATTTGGTTGTTCTAGTGGACTTAACTCTTTCTCATTTTCATTTTCTTGTTTTTTGATTTCATCTTCATTGAACAAGATAAATGAATCAAGATTTGAATGAATGGAATAAACAAGAGTGTTGTTTGGCATATCTAGGTTGCTTAACATATATTTCATATGATATTCCCGGTACAATATCCTTGTTTGGTTAAAGATCGGGATGGTAGCATAAGTCATATCCATTTGAATGCTCCCTTGAATTTTGGCTCCCCATGATCTGGATAAAAGCATGCCATACTTTGGGGAAATTTCAGCAAATACTATGTCCATCACTAGACCTTTACCAGGGATTTGTGCCAGATTGACTCATAAATCCTTGATTAGACCAAAACATTTGACTCTTCTTGAATCAAAAGAATACAGGTCTTTATAAGGTTTAATAATTTCTAGGCCTAATCTCTCCATCACCACTTTTTCCATGAGGTTGTGAGAGGCACCAGATTCTAGCATGGCATTGTGTAAGATTTTAGCATTTATATTCAGACTAAAATAGACTGGAGGGATAGCTCCTTCTTGGTATTTTACTTCTATTTTAGGACCAAACAATAGTGTTGGTTTATCATCAGTCAAGTTTAAATTATCAGTATCATTTCCAATATTCAAGGCTTTCAAGACTTGATTTTATATACATCCCGGGTTACTAGTTCAGCAAGGGGTATGCTAATTTTAATCTTGGAAATTTCTCCCTCAAAGCTGAAAGGTGCTATTTTTTTTGACATATTTACATATGTTTTGTCACACATAGTCTTTTCAGCAGTTTTGATTTGCTGAGTTTTATTAGGACTGTCATTTTGAATAGATTTTCTAGGGCCAATAGCAGAAGTACTAGGGTAGCTTGGGTCAACACTTTGATGGTTGGTTTTATCTTTGTTCAAATCATCTTTCTTAGCCATAGTGTTAGTACTGTTTGCTGTCTTTTTAGGAAAATTTTCTGAGGTTTTCCTCACAACAATGTCTGTGTTATTATTCTTGGAATTCTCTTGGTTATTTTTGCTCCTAAGGTCATATTGCCTATGGACCTCCATTATGGCATTTTCAAATCCTAATTAGTAATCTTCAGAATCCTCATGATTGGTTTCAGTTTGGTCTGAGGAAAATAATCCTTGTTCTTCTTTAGTGAGAAAAACATCACCCTTACTGTCAGATCCTATCAGATTTACATGATTTTCCTCCAACCTTTCGGTCTCCCTTTCTTCTTCGTCTACATAGTTGTCTTGGAAAGGAGGCCTAATTTGTTGGTCATTGTCTCTTTGTATTTTTTGAGGGAGATCTCTTCTGAAA
Source organism: Pinus albicaulis (assembly GCA_034641835.2). Taxonomy (NCBI): domain Eukaryota; kingdom Viridiplantae; phylum Streptophyta; class Pinopsida; order Pinales; family Pinaceae; genus Pinus; species Pinus albicaulis. Next base: position 1,206,490,468 of record CM076578.1, on the reverse strand, counting down.
TTTGGATTCCTATTTCTGTTTTGGGGATTTTCTTGATTCTCCCTAGGAGTTACTCTTTATGTTAAGTTTATCCTTTCCATCATTCTTTCCATTACCCTTACTAAGTTATCAATTTTTGCATCAGGTGATGAGGTTAAGGTCATAGTTTCATCTTTGTATGTAACTGTTTTTTCTAATTTTAACCTAGCTCTCTTTTCAATCAGATTTGCTTCTACACTTACGGCTCCCCTCTGCATGTCTTTTAAAGTTGAAGGGTCTCTTTCTCTTAGCTGATAGGCCATGTCTGGGTCAAATCCTTCTAGAAATTTTGCTAAAGCTAAGCCTAGTGGAGGTTTCACGTTTGGTGAAAGTGCATTGTAAACACTATTGAATCTAGTGCAGTAATCTTGGACACTTTCCCCAGAATTTCTTTTAAGGTTGCTATATTCTGAAAGGATTTGGAGAGGGTTATTTTTAATTTCCCATTTGTTTATGAATGTTTTGTATAGAGAAGGGAGATCATGTTTTCTATTAGGAGTCAAGCTTTTAAACCATTTTTTGACTTCTCCTCCTAAGATTTGGGAAAATATCCTCATCTTAATGGTCTCTTCTTCTATTTCCATGTAGTCAAAGACATCATTCATCTTATCTACATGTTGTTGGGAAGTGGTAGATTCAGTTCCGGTGAAGTGGGGAATTCTGGATTCGTAATAATTTGGCACAGGAACCAGAGGTTGGGGTAACACCAGGGGGGCATACCATGCTGCCATGATAGGAGAAAATGGAATATTTACAAGAGGTGGGTTTGTGAGAGGGAATGTGGGATGAAATGGAGTGTTTTGAACAGTGGATGTGTGGATGGGTGTGGTGGAAGTACTTGAACCAGCAAACTGATTATGAGCAGATTTGGTATGGAAAGAGCTAAAGTGATGGAAATTTTGAAAATCAGGAGGAGTGGAAGGTGTTAGAGTCGGTCTTGTCAGTCCTCCGTCAGAGATCAAAACTCTTTTTTCATTTAATTTTTTTATATGTCTCGCTCAATTCACTCAATTGCATTTCGCTAGGGAGCATGCCATAATCTGATGGAAGGGCCTTGTTGTTTATTTTCCTCATGTCATGTATCTGTTGGCTTGTGATTGATCATTAAAGTTCATCAGAATTCATCTAACTCAATGTTTCAGTCATGCATAGTCATGGATGGTCTTTGGTCAGCAAAGAGTCTTTTAGAGTTTTAGGTCTAGGGTTTTGTCTATTTAGTCTGCATGAGAGGTTCCAAATCAGTTTCCATTACAAGATTTCATCATCAAATAATGCTCAAGAGAATTCTTCTTCAAAACTCTGTTTTGAAGAAGAAATCATTAAATTTATTTTTAAATATGTAATTATTCAAAGTTTCCAGTTGAAGATGTTCACATGCAGCCTCGCCATGATCCTTTGTCGAATCCAACATCAATCATTCCTGCAAAAATATCCAAAGGAGCCATAATTTAAGTCAGAAAATCAGATGGAAATGAAAAACAGGGTTCACATTTGAAAAGTTCAAAGTACCAAAGTTCTACATTATTGGAAAGAGAATTTCCCAAATAGAAACAAAAAATCAAAGCCATGTCTTTATGAAGATATTTTCATTGTTTGAATAGCCATTTGCATCCAGGAGGTTCATTGAAGGTCAAAGTTCAGTGGTGAGAGGACGAGATAGTGTGTTAAGACTGGACTGTGTGTTGGAGAATTCTGTGCGGCGCATGGGAGGAGGGCGCGGTGCACCCACGCAACGCGACGCGTAGAGCGTTTTTTCATAGTGCAATTTTGCACTGGCGCGGCGCACAGAGCATCCCACTAAAAAATTCATCGCCAGCTTCAATAAAAATCAAAATGATTTCATTTCTTCTAATCCAAGCGGGTTTTTCGAATTGGATGGGAATTCAAAACTGAACGTATCGGATATGGTTTTGTTTCCTATGCAAGAAGATCCATAGATGGTTTTTCCATGTAAGAAATCGTTATATTTTTCATGTCAGCAATCAAAGAATTTCGTGAATAAGAGGGTCAGTGCAGAGTTCATTACTTAGATTTTACTTTCATGGGAGGTATTTTCGAGCTTAGCAGCTAGGGTCGTTCATTTTCCCTTTATTAAAGGTGAAGTTTTTGGTTCAAAACCATTTCTATTAAAAATTAGCTTTTATTTAAATGGAAAATGTGAAAGGTGAAAATTCAAAGATCGAATCAAATATCGAAAGCCAAAGTTAAAAGAAGAATACCTACTACAACAGAGAAATAGGATTCGATTTCCTATTTTTTGCATTTCAAAGGGTCTACGCTCTAGATTTGTTCTTTTAGTTGGTCATCAGAGAATTTCAAGGGTAACGCTATTATATTTTCTATCTTTATCAGTCCAGTTGAAACAAACCCTTGTTTTTGGTCTATCTGTTTTCTCATAGCAGAGTCTATTTATTGTATTGTAAAAACATTTGTAAAAGGGGGCTGAGTTCTGAAAAATGTGTGGGAGAAATTCCCAACACTTCACTGTACAGTTTTCACAGAGGATTAATGAAAGGATACAGCTCTGGTTTATTAGATTCATGTGGCGTTAATTTGGCATATGTTTCTTCTTCCTGTTTCATATGTGTCTTGTTATGTTTTACAGTTCATTCATAATCATTTCCAGTTGAATGCTTTTAAGTAGGAAAGGTAGAATTCAATTTATTGCTCTGCCTTGGGAAAGTGTTCATGTTTTTGTGTATCTTCCTCTGTTTGGTAAGGATTCATTATATATGCCCTTATCAACCTCTCGACAGTCTTTTCACTCCATATTATTCCAAATTGATTGTTAAACTCCCTGCCTATCTTGCCTCATGAAACAATCTGTGTCTTTGAGTTAATTTCTCAGATCATGCTGTTCTTTGTCACACACAGCCCAGAAACATTTATTAAATTACCTCTTTCCTATTTATTTACTAGCCTAAAATCAGTATCCATTTTGAGTCGTATTAGGCCCATTGGACATCTTTTGACGAGATAGACCCGGAGAGAGCCCTCTCCTGTCCTCGTAGGGCTAGCTACGAGGCTGAGCTTGGTTTGATGTTAACTTGAATCCTGCTTTCCTTCAGCCTAAGGCAGATTCGAGCACTAACAGAAGGAGAGGCTTCTCTACTAGAACTTTGCTACAAATCTATGGGTTCAAGGTCAGTCTAGGAAATCTCACTATGTGACTTGGTTCTAGATAGGTTTTTTGTATGGTGCAAGTCAAACTGAGGATCTTGAAAGGATGTAAGATGTTCAGGAACAGAGCTTGCTCTACAAATAGTCCTATCAGTAGTTAAGTTTCTAGATTTAGAAATTTTCCACAGAATATTTTTTGGGTTATCAACTACGGTAGGAGGATTTGGGTCTGGATGAGATCTGGTATTGATCCTTTGTGAAGCCATATTTCAAACTCAAAATTTAGAGAGGCTGAAAGTTTAGGACTATTTTTCAAAGGGTTGACCTCTCTTAGTGCTTAGTAAACTTACACTGTATGGGACTAGGCTTGTAAACTTCTCAGGGATGTTTTAACACAATCCTAAGGAAGTCTAAGGAGGACTAGTGAAGTAATAGGCCTACTGGAGGCTAGTGGAGTCGCCAGGTGGATGTTTTTTGTTGTTTTGAGGATATATGGGTATGTTACACCACCAATGAATGAAAAAAACCAATCTATGAATGGTTTTTGGTGTTTTATGAGTTTATTTCTAGGGATACTAAGATTGTCACTGACTCAAAGGTCCCATCATGATCACCATTGTGTTGGTGGTAGTGATGAGGTAGCAGATTTACTGGATTTTCTACTTGTCAAGGGCTTATGAATTTCTAAGGAGTACTTAGATTGTCACTAACTTAGAAGGTCCCACCGTGATCACCATTATGTTGTAGTCCCGTGATTTAGCATATTGGTAGACCAAATTCACAGGGCAACATCAGACCAGTCTTTGGAGTCCTAGGACCTATCCTTCCTGGACTCAGAGAGGGCTCTCTTTATTTACATGCAAAGGATGTGAACTTGTTTGCTTTAGATGGTTGATTTTAGGCTAGTTATTAAGTACAAGGTTTGTTGTTTGTTTTGGTTGGGTAATATGATCTAGCAGGAATGAGGAAATCTTCACTGTCATTGGGAAATGGAGTCTATAAAAGTCATGAAAAGTCCATCAATAGATCGGGGAGCATTACAGGTCAAAACTAACTTGGTGAATGGATCTTCAAGGTTTTTAGGGGGAATGAGATGGACATTAATTATGGTAATAAATGTCAGACAAAGGGAAATTAAGAATCCTTTATCATGTACCTTTAACAAGAGGGACTTAAATATCATAAGTATAAAGAGGAGATCAATAGATAGGGCACCATAAATTCTTTGATTCAACTTAAACATATAATTATTCAAGACAAACATTCCAATGAAATAAAGAAGGCGAGAAACTCATTTAACTTCTAGTGATTTCACCTTCAAGGACATAAAACATTCAATACACACATATAACTGTAATCAGAGAAGAGGGAATGCCTAAACATCTTTGATTATAGCTATGAAGATCTCTAAAACAATTATTTAAGTAAGTACAAAGGGTATGATCGAAAAAAACCTCTTTGACAGACCTAACTAATGGTACTTTAGAGAGAGACCTCCAAAACAGTATTTTAGTGACATCAAGTAAGCAAGGTTAGCCATGAATCATGCTTGATACCTACTATATTAAACCATTTATGAAATAAACAAGCTTAGGGGGTCTAGAGAGAAATTAAAAATTCGCTAAAATTCCCTAACAGGGGAAAAAATTAAGGCAATGAAGAACACACAGAACTAATGTGCCTTTAGAAACATTTATTAGTCTAAATCCTTTCCTCTACTGCAATATTGAAAGATGTAAACATAATGAAACAGGAAAAAACAATAACAGATTAGAAGCACTTCACCATAAACCAAGCTCAGGGATCCTGCAAGCAGGCCTCCTCCATCAACAAACAAATCAAGGCTTTCACAAGCTCCAAGACAACAATTCCTTTTCAACCTCCAATAGACAATGTATTACTTCAAAGATTCATCAAATGCCAACAAGATAATGAGCTCAAATGTAGTATTTATCTGCAAATGAGGAGGTGAAGCTAAGTCTTAGGGTTTGGGTGTCATTTATTACAGAGTAAATCAATTCTCTGCATTGAAGACCATGCAAGGCTCGAGGCATGAATATCTAAAGATACTTCTCTGAATAATACCTCCTATCTTAACTTCTGAGGGAATATAGGTGAAATGTTTGACTTTAAGGCCTATTAATAACTTTACAATAACTTCTTGGTAGATAGAAAATATCTCTGACTGGGTTCAATAACTATTTAATGCTTTATTGAAGGAAACAAAGCATTAGGTGGCAAAAATATCTATGAAAGAAGTAACTGCATGTAGGTGCACTTAATTCGAATCTGCTTTGGGTTAATCTTCCTTCTTTTTTGTCTTTAGGGTTTGACTATCTATTCATATTATGTTTTTCTTTAATCTGTTTTAACTCTGCCTGTTTATTAATCCCTTTGATTTAATCTTTCCGATCTTCTGTCTTCATCATTTAACCCTTTTTAACTATTTTCCTTTATACATTGACTTCTACTTTGGCTCACTAATCTCCTGTTTTTTCTTTTGATTTAAGGATTAGCCCTTTAATCTTTAATCTTCTTCTCTTCACTGCATCCTTTGATTGTATTTTCCCTCTGTGTGGAGGGGAGGTTTCTTGTCGTGGTAGGAGGGTTTCTTTTTCATCGATGATCATGTTTCATCGATGGTAAACATTGATACAAGCCCTCTGGCCCCCATTAATTTTATTTAAGCTCCTAGATCATCATCCAGAGGCTCATATGGTTGTTTTTGGACCATCAAAATTCTCCTTATGCATTTCGCCATTAAACCTGCACATAAACACAATTTGTTAACTAATAACCTGCGAGGAGGGCGCATGACTGCATTTATTGTGATTTGGATTGGTCAGAAGGGTTTACAAAGGAGAAAATGGTGTGGGAGGTAGGTTTTCAAAGATGGAACCAAGCAGGAGTTTTAATGGAGGCGGGAGGGTTTGAAAAAAGGCGCGGAGGGATAAGCGATTTTGAAAACCGAAAGCAGTTTATCGTGCGGAAAAACGGTGGTAATCAGTTTTTGGGAGAGGGTATGCGATATAGCCCATCATGTGACGCATGGCAATGGAAAACCACTTGTTTCTTGTGGGTCGAAATATTTTAACCCTAGCGCATTTAAATATGTGATACGTGCTGGGGACTGTTAGATCTCAGGTTGGGAGATCAACAGCTATCGCGCATTCCGGAGGCTGCGAGCAAGTGATCAGATCGGCGGAGTGGAGGACAGGTGGCATGAGTTAATTGGATGGAGGGGTTAAGTGGAGGATGGGCCTGGGGCCTTAATAAATTAACAAAAACGCATTAAGTTATAAGGTTTTGGGAGGGCGTTGGGTATGGTGGAAGGCAGGGCCCAGTTTAATATATCAAAGGGTTTAAGGAGCCCTTTTATAAGGTTTTACGGGGTTTATAAAATGAGAGGAAAGAGGTGAAAAAAATATAGGAGAGGGGCTTATAGATAGGCGGGGGTTGGGGTCACATGAGTGCAAGGGGGTTGGGGTTTTAGAGGAGAAGGGGCTTAGGCCTATACATCAAAAGTGCAGGTTTATGACATAAAACAGAGTTATATCTATATATATATATATATATATGTAACACCCGATAGGCTCAAATCTGGGTTTTATACAATGTAAAAGGGGGATTTTACATTGTTTAATATATTCAAAAGAAAAAATTATGAATGAGGATGCCATTTATGGGGTTTTTAGGAAATGGAAAAAAAAAAAATTCAAAGAAAAAAGGAGTGAATGAGAAAGTGTGGGTAGGGGAGTGAAAATGAGATCAATAGACCTAGAATGAAGTCTTTTTTGGAGTAGTGAGGTGAACCTTAGAAGGCAGAGAGGAAGAAATTTAGTGAAACAGTTTGACTTAGGATAATGAAGGCAGTGAGATTTCTAAAACTCACAATATTTCACAAATTTTATTTTTAGAAATCTAGGACCATTACTTAGTCATCTTTAGAACAAGAAAAATTATTGATGACTAACAGAATGGAGGCGCTTGACAAAGCTCTGTAGGATATAGATACCTTAGTATTTGATGAATCACACCCTTATACAGCACTTGGGGCACCAACATGGGAAACGCAAATGCAGGATATTGTCAACTACCGCAATCTAGCAATAGAAGAGAGTGATGAAGATCCATTAAATGTCTCTATCCTGGAGTCGGAGGGAGAGAGCACAGTTGTTGTACCCCCACTACAAACTGTCGATGTTACTAAGCCTCTGAAGCTACCGTAAGTCAACATTGGCATGGAAGAAAAACCTAAGTTAGCTAAAATTGGGGACAAATGGGATGATGATACAGTAGGAAAAGTGGCAGAACTACTCACGAAATACCAGGACTTATTCCCCACAAAATTCTCGGAACTCAAGGGGATTACAAGGGACCTAGGGGTCATGCAAATAACTTTAAAACCAAATGCACGCCCTGTGAAGCAGCGTCCTTATCGGCTGAACCCTAAGTATAAGAAAAAGGTTAAGGAAGAAATTGATAAAATGCTCACTGCAGGTATAACCGAACTGGTCGAACAGTTAGACTGGGTAAGTCCGATGGTGGTTCAGGAAAAAAAGGCAAAGGGGGAGATACGAATCTATGTTGACTTGTGCAAATTGAATGATGCCTGCATGCATGATCCCTTTCATACATCATTTTCTAATGAAATCCTTGACAACGTAGGCAGGCAGGAAGCATACTCATTTACATATGGGTTCTCGGGCCACCATCAGATCAGGATCGCACATGAATATCGTAGCAAAACTACGTTCACCACTGAATTGGGATCCTTTCAATATACTGTCATGCCATTTGGGCTCAAGAATGCCCCTGCCATTTTTTCGCGGGTGGTGGTCGCAGTGTTCAAAGAGTTCATCCACAAGTTTTTGGAGGTATATTTTGATGACTGGACTGTCCTCAGCTTGGTGAAGAAGCACGTCTCAAACCTGCGCATGATGTTGGATGCTTGTAGGAAGCACTAGATTTTCCTGAATATCAAGAAGTGCATATTCCGCGTACCCTTTGGAATCTTGCTTGGGCACATAGTTTGTCGACAAGGATTGATGGTTTACCCTACCAAAGTTGCAATTATCGTAAACCTGGCAGTTCCAACAACTGAGAAATAGTTGTGTTCGATCCTCGGACATACAGGCTACTACAGGAAGTTCATCCAAGGGTATGTGTTAATCACATCACCTATGGAAATTTTTCTTAAGAAGGATGTTTCATTTTTTTGGGATGACGAGTGTCAGAAAATCTTCCAGCTACTCAAGGAGAAGATGGTCTCTGTGCCTATTCTCATCTTTCCTGATTGGGCAAAGGTATTCCATGTTCACATAGATGAATCAGGGATCGCCCTGGGAGTGGTCCTTATGCAGCCTAGAGATGGAGACATTGATCATCCTGTTGCGTTCGCTAGTAGGAAACTCTCTGGGGCGAAGCGCAACTACTCCACTACGGAGCGGGAGGGATTAGCCATGATATATGCATTACAGAAGTATTAACACTATCTGTTAGGAGGGCACTTCAAAAATTTTACAAATCACTTGAGTTTGAAGTACCTGGTGAATAAGCCTATGTTGGGGTGGGGGAATCTTCTAATGGCTACTACTCTTTCAGGAATATGATTTTGAGATCATTTTCAAGCCAGGGAAGTTGAATGCTAGGCCGGACCACCTATCCTAAATCGAAAGAGGTGAAGAACCGACCAACCTAGAAGAGGGATTGCCTGATGCGCAGCTATTCACCATTAAAGTAGTTGATGCACACTTCGGCGACATCATTTAGTTCTTGACTATGAGCATGGTACCTGTGGAATATTTGGTACAACAAAAGAAGGAGTTGGTAAACCGCGCAACAGATTTTACCATCATCACAAGTCATCTCTATAAGATGGGAGCTAACGAAGTGTTGTGAAGATACATTTTGGAGCATGAAAGGCATGTTATCTTAGTAGAAGCTCATGAGGGTGTGGTAGGAGGTCACTACGCAGGGAATGCCACGGTGCAAAATATATTGAGAGTTGGCCTATGGTGGCCTACCTTGCATAGTGATTGTCACGACTATTGCAGAGCCTGCGATATGTGCCAATGAACAGGAAGGTCGTCACACGTGGATGAAATGCCTCTGCAACCACAAATGGCCCTGCAAGCATTTTACAAGTGGGTCATTGACTTTGTGGGGCCTATCAACCCACCAGGAAATAAGACCGGTGCGTGCTACATCATAACTACCACGGATTATGTAACTAGATGGGCTGAAGTACAAGTTGTGAAGGATTGCACTGTCGATACCACTGTGCACTTCATTTTTGAGTAGATTCTAACCAAGTTTGGATGCCCGAAGATCTTAATGAGCGACAAAGGTATGCACTTTATTAATGAAACAATACAGGCCTTGACAGAAGAATTTCGGATCCATCATGCGAAAAGCACTCCATATCACCCATAGGAAAACGAAGCGGTAGAAGCTTTTATTAAAATATTGGAGCAAGCACTGACTAAGGCCTGTAACGCTAACCATAGCGACTGGGACATGTGCATATCGTCTGTTCTTTGGGCCTATCGAACCACCTGCAAGAAGTTGACAGGGAAGACACTGTTTAGGATGGTCTCTGGCAAGGAGGCCATTATGCCCATGGAATATATTGTTCCTAGCCTGTGCATCACAACCTCTATGAACATGGCAGACCCTGATATCATGGAGGAACGTTTAGCGCAACTAATGGCTTTAGAGGAAGATTGTTTCATTGCTAATTTCCATCAATAGGTTCAAAAGGATTAGGATAAGGCATGGCGTGATCGACATATTCGACAAAAGAAATTTGCAGAGGGTGAATTGGTCCTGTTGTATGATAGCCAGTTTGTGAAACACCCAGGCTATGTCAATGGCAGCTGGCTCAAACCGTATCAAATCAAATGACTATATGACCAGAGTAGTTTTATGGGGTGGGATAGACCTTCGAAGGAAGGTAAGCACAAAAAGGACAATGGTACGCGCAGGGAGCGGCCGCAGATTTGGAAGTCCAAAGTGGTACACGCAGGGTGCAGGAGTGTGTTTAGAGTTCAAAAAGTGCGTTGGAAGCGTAGAGGTACGCTAGAAGTGCAGGAGGTATGCTGGGCGCATAGGAGGTGTGAAAAATAGCCGTTAGAACAGTAAAATTGGGTAAATGGAAAAAGTTACCGTTGAAAGGAGTGGGCGGCCGACATTTAATGAGGCAATTTCCAAAGATTTTTTACTGTTTACTTGATGGTAAGTTCCAAAAGAGGTTCAGCCAACTTTTGATCGATCCCTGCGGCTATAAAATTAGAAGTATAGATCGGACAAGGGTTTTGTATCTCTTGAATAGTTTGTACTTGGCATGTTTGTCCTTGGCAATTTTATGTTGTAAGAATTTCTATGCCTATTATGTCCTTTTCATGTATGAGCATCCTACACCCTCTGACAGTAACAACCCTTAGTTCATTTTCCATGCCAGAATGACGGCCACTAATCCTACTGAACCCTTAGAACCTATGACCTCGACAGAGCAAGAATCCGAGGAAGTAGTGGAATTCGAATCGGAAGCTGAAGAGGTTATCTCTACACCAAGTCCAGAAAATAATAAGGGAAAGGAAAAAGTGCAAGGGTTTGGAAAACCCACGAAATGGGTTGGGGTCAAGCCTTGCATGTCCCCTCAGAATGAGAAGTCCCCGCGGGCGGCGGACTAGGTAGGCTTGCACAAACTAGTAAGGAGATGCCGCATTTCAGCCACTACAATATAACGGACCATATGGTGTGTCAGTTGCTTGCCCTAGTCCATGATGGCTGCCTATGGATCCAAGATCGAATCCCCATCAATGCCACACTTATCCATCGAATTATTGGTCTCCCCATGGAAGGGCTGAACCCTATGCTGTGTGTCAGCAAGAAGTATGAGGGGAAGATTATGGACAACGTGCGTGAGGACTACCTTGTGGAGTTGAACACTAGGGGCTTCATGATCAAAACCATCAGGGACCCTGGTACACAGATGGGTACCATATTGCTAGCATGCAAGATGATGTGAAAATTCCAGGCTGTCACCGTCCCTGCATATGTGATTCAGTTGGCAAGTCGGTGTGAAAAGGGGGTCTGCTTCAATTGGTCCCAATACTTGTGCAACGAGTTTCTGGCGAATGGCTACGAGTCCCAGGATCAGGGTCGCGCATTCTATTACTCTTGGCTGCTGCTTCTCATCGCGTTGGTCACCTGGGAAGCGCCTGAGGACTCGTGACTCCCTGAGCTCACCCCCGACATGTGCGAGGGGGCTAGATATGCAAACTTATGGGACTCTAAGGATGCGCATCGCATTGAGGACAATCAAGTGTTCTGGGTCTTGTTTCAGAGTGGGCTCGCAGCAGCTATCAATTCCAAGCTGTGATTTTCACCAACCATTTATGATAACTATAAAAGCATCGCCACATTCTGGGTAACTATGCATAATGTACAAATCAGAGGTCATAAGGATCTGGCGTGGGTCTCGCTCCCCTATATGGTTGTAGATGAAGAAATTGACCATTTGGTTGTGTAATGGCCTCCACATTGGAAGCTTGGATTCAAAACAGGTACGAAGGGCACTGAAGGAATGAGCACCACAAATTTCACCCTACCTGTCATCACCAAAGAAGTCAGAGGACAAGGAAAAAGCATGGGTAAAGGCACAAAGGACACATCACGGAAGGATTTGTAGCAGGATCTAGGCGCAGAAGTTCAGGAGGCAGGAGGTGCTGACTCCCCTAGAGGTACGAAGAGGACTGGTGACCCTGTTAAAAGGCCACGAAAGAAGCAACGATCTCAGCAACCAGAACACGAATAAGGTGTTACACTGACCGAAGGGGACCTTGAGCAGATTGTAGATGCGGTCACTTTAGGTGCAGAAGATAAATGGTTGGCTCTGGAAGAGCAACAAAAAGTCGCATTCGACACCCTCCAAGTGGAGCTCTGAGTCTTGCAATTAAAAACTGACACCTTGCAGACAAGTATGATCTAGGTCAGATCAGCCCCAGCAACTAGCAGCGCAGTGATCAATACGCTAGAAAGCCGCCTATGCCCTCTCCCGGGCGTAGCCCTCATATTGAATCCACACAACTTAGGAGCGCAAGTCCAGGCCTGCGCGGAGGTGCAGTTAGATCTCACCTACCTGCCACATGAACCTTTGCAGCTTCTTCACGCATCCCTGTTTGAATAAATACAACACTGGGATTGACAAGTTCATTAGTAGCTCACTACAGTTGAGCAGATCATTGAAGAGAAGACCGCTAAGGCCTCCCAGGCATAGACTTCCTGTACCCTCATTTCCATGTAGAATACAGAGCTGGAGCACCTCATTAGTAAGCTCTGCGCAGACGTTACCGAAGACATCCCAGCTATGGCCACCCCCCAGGGCAAAGTTGAAGGGTTGGTCTTAGAGTTGAAAGCCTCAAGGACCAAAATTTAGGCGGTCAAAATGCAAATGGAACAGCAGATTACAGATTTACAGGCTAAGTTTCAGCCAAAGACACCTCGAGAGGTATGAGCCCAGCAAGCAGCGCTGGTTACAGTGGTTAGAAATGTGATTACAGGGAAAATTTCTGAGGGTTCCCAATTATTGGAAAGAGCTATGCAGTTATGGACCAAGGTGCAATGTGACCCTCTCCTGTGTGAAATCAACCAGGACCTGTGCCAGAAGGAATAAGTGTTTGAGTAGCTGGAAGCCACTATGCCTACTCTGACTCCTGCTCAACGATTGGCATGACTGCGTACCAGCCATGCCCTTTGGGATGATATTGAAGAACTTCACCAGAAGAAGAAGGCTCTGAGTGACCGCCTTAAGCCTTGGGCTGACGAAGCCCTTAAGATCTCTTAGGACGTTGATGTCACCGTTAAACAACTAAACCAAACTCTGGAGAGCATCACCGGTGCAACAGAAGGACCGACTTCGTAGAAGTTGGTGGATATTGCTCAAAACACTACTGCGAAAAGAGGAGTGCTACCCCCACTGGTAGAGGCGATCAGGCTGATGCAAGCGCAGGCGGATACCCCATGACCAGAGTGACTCAGGATGAGTCATAAGATTGTGTTGGGGGACTGTTGGAACAGGGTCCCCTAAAGCTGCGAATTTTGTACAATTTTGTATATTTTTTGTATTAATTAGTCTAGCGCAGGGGTTTTGGGGTGGGTCAAAGCCCCGAATGCATTGTAATGGGTCAAGGGTATACCTAGAGTCTGGAAACGATGGTTTGTGGACCACAGGAAAGTGTAGGCTAAGTCGTTATAAATAGATGAACATTTTTTAGTCTTAAGGTAGAAAAGAATTAAGTCTGATGCTAAGTGCGAATTGTTAGATCTGTGTTGGGTCATTTGGGTAAGGACTCCTGCTGGCTGTGTGCGTGGAGATCCTCAGTCCTGCTATGTGTAGACCCTTTTGGTTGTGTGTGCAGGCTATGTATGGATTGTAACAGGTTTTTTGGATGCTAATATATGCAGATATAGTTAAATTATCTCTGTGTTATCTGATCTGATGCATTACTGTTGATGCAAACCTTTGAGATTTGTTGGCGCTACAAATACATTTGTGTTATCTGTTTATGCTGTGAATTTTTTTGTGTTATGGTATGAAGTGTATCGGTAATCTATCATTAATGCATTTATGATATACTGATAACTGATATGCACATGGATGCAAAGGTACTAACTAGATCTGTGCATGGTAATAGGTCTGTTAAGATTAGTTGCAGATTATACTATTAATAAACCTGCAAATAGACATGTTCTTTGCGAACCTAATAGGTTGCGAACTCGGATATACTCGACTTAGCTACTCTCTCTCAGGGTGTGGAAACCTGGTTCCAACACCCTCCCATACTGCTTTGGGTGAGACTTTGGCCTGTGCAAGTAGGTCACTACCGAAAGGGCCAGTAGTAAAGGGGTTTGTTGGCAAACCTTAACCTCTGAACCTGGGTCAAGACCCCTCGAGCCAACATAAAGTTAAAAATAAAAACATACCATAGGACCTTCAAGATCGTTGCATGATCTTGTTCCACCATTCATCCTCCATCAAATCAATATTATCATGATTTTCTCCATGACATCTACTTCTTCTACAATCGCAAGTGTATCTGCAGACACAATGTCAAGAGCATACTTTGTTCCAGTTTTCCCAAAGAGCATTTACCAATCCTCAACATAATTGTATCTCCTTCCATTGCACACAAAATATCCTTCTACTCTGATACCAAATGATGCATGCCTAAGACTAATCCTACCCAAAACCCATGATTTAATTTGTATATAATGTGCTATGAATTGAAACCACACTCTGCAATAGTTCATAAGACCTCTTTAAAACTGTTAAAACCCGCTGCTACTCATCGCAAACTTATATGCCACAGATCCCTTCAATCCAACTTTATTTCCTTCTCTATCAGAGCCCTGCAAAAACCTTATCATGCCAATTTTATAAAGGAAAAATAATCCCAATTTCCACTTGATAATCATCGGAACACAACCTATGTGTTATCAAGTCAAAAACCAAAGAAACTCCACTTTATGTGCTTTTCACATTTAAGCGCTTAAATTTACCCTTATACGCCTTCACTTCTTTACATGACCACTTCACGTGACCGATGCTTCCTTCAAGAATCCTCATCGTAAATTCCTCATCTCAATTCTCCTTCGGAAATATGACATCACATATTCTCTTCACAATACTCCTTCGAAAATATTACATCGCAAATTTGGCCTCATCGCAAATCACAGAACAAGTCAACACATGACTCCTCATCACATTCCCAAGGCTCCTTTCACCGAATGTGATATGCGATGAAATATTTATGGCCGAGTGCGATATGCGATGAAAATTATCATGACTAAATGCAATATGCTTCATAACCGTTCATCTTCCACAGTAATCCTGTGATTCGATCTTCACCATTCATCTTCCGCTTCATTTCTGTGATACATTCTCAATTGTCCATCGCTCTTGTTCAGAAATCTCTGGAATTTTTTGGAAGAAATCGTGGTTTCTTCCTTCGGAAAAATATACTTGTTTTCCTCCTGTCCACAAGAGATCCAGATCATTTGTTGAGCTTGTTGTAGCACTCTCCATGTTTGATGGTAAACATTATGCTTCTATAAATCTTGTATACAACTT
This sequence comes from Pinus albicaulis, assembly GCA_034641835.2. Classification (NCBI taxonomy): domain Eukaryota; kingdom Viridiplantae; phylum Streptophyta; class Pinopsida; order Pinales; family Pinaceae; genus Pinus; species Pinus albicaulis. The sequence goes on along the minus strand of CM076578.1, from coordinate 1,206,475,194 downwards.
TCTAAACATATTTCTAAACGCCGATTTCACATAGAATTTACCTAATGTAATCCAATAAGGTAATGGATCTCAAATTGAACGAGCTTTAGATTAACTAGTTCTGACTTGATTTCAATGGTTAATTCAGAATATAATGACTAAATAATTTAGAATGTTAGAATTTCTCTTCTACAACACTTACATTTACCATTCTGCAAGCGCAAGTCATAATACTCCATGGATATTAAAGTGGATTTTTCATTCCTATTCTTGTTGAAAGATAGTTGTTGAAAGAAAAACCTGAGATTGAAACAATTCCATGACCTTTGAAAACACATTTGCACGCTATTCTCAATCTGATCCTTCTCAGACTCACCTAAAACACCTACATTATGCAAAAATACTCTGATTGCATACACAATTTTATAATTCATTAACACGTCAGGAATTACATTAACCCAATCCACCGCACATAAACTCATAATTTAGTTTTATATTCACAAGCAAATATTTACAATATTGAATCTCCTCTCGGCCTGATTTTATATATCAGTGGCCTCTTCAACGTTACTGAGTACTCCCATATTCCTCCCGAATAATATTTATTTTTGCCTATGCAGACTTATAATAATATACATATGGAGTCTAGAACCAATTCTGGTTTAGATCCAAAATCTTCTCCACTAAATCCTAAGGATCCTCTCAGATCCACAAAATCATGAACAAACTTCTAATCTAAGATTTATAATCAATATTTCATAATCTCTCAATCCTCACCAATCACTCATGTTCTCTTACATTCAAGAACATTTACAAATATGCCTCACAATATTTGATTAAATTCTATTCTAAAGTTCTCACATAATATCACACAAAACATTGAAAATTGCATTAATTAAATACTTAAAGAACAAACTCCCTTGAAAACAAAAGACCCCCTAGATTCTACTAAATGTACAAAATTTGGAACCATGATACTCCTGCATCATTGATTATTTGGGAGAACCCTCCTTGACCAAAGTTTTATCTCCTATATTTCCACAACATAGGCACGATAGTATGTCTCTCTACTGTAGACCTATTGTGTCTACTTATTTTTTGGGTCCAGATTGGGTTGAACCAGAATTTTAGGTTTTTTAGGTGGAGTAGGATGAGTTAGTTGTGGTTGAGGTTGGGTGGAGGTATTAAATAAGGAGGCTGGTGTTTTTTAGGCCTCCACCCTTGTGAATTGTTTCCCCACTGAGAAGACTAGGGTGGATATGACTAAAAAGGATGGTTGACAGGTTAAGTAGGATATGGAGGAGCATAAGGCCGAGGAGGAGGTGTGGACCATGATGGATGAGTGGAAGGGTACCAAGGATGGAAAGGTTCATTCTGATTTGGATTATAGTGATATGTGCACCTTGCATGCCTTATTGATATGACCAAGATCCCGGTGGTCTCCTCTAGTTAATGAAATATAATTGTTTTGACCCACTCTCTACTCCTCCCTGGTATAAAAATTTTAGGTCTGACAAAGAGAGAAATTTGTCTTTTTCATTATTCTCTTTACAGACTAGGGAAAATTCTATGATATTCAGTGGGAATTCATTCCTAGGATGTCTTTTACTACACCTAGGGCATAAAATAGCTAGTGCCCTTTCCTCTTTCTCTTGATTTATTTTGATTTGCATTGTATCCATTTGCAATGAAAAGGTATGCAACATTTCACTCTTGAAATCCTCCAACATGTTCCCTATCTCATACTTGATGGAAATTGTGGAGTGAGAGGAGTTGACCAATCTATGTTTAGACCTACCCTTTTTCCTATCAGCCCTACAGTGGTTCTTGAATAAAATTTTGATGTCATCATAAGGTAATTGGTAGATATCTCCTCCAGATATCATGTTGAGGGTTTCCATCACATCCTCCATGATCCCCCAAAGAATAAATATCTTGAGTGATTCAGGCTAAAGGGTACATGTGACCCTCCTATAATTGAGTTGAAATATTTCCTCATAGTCCTCTAGGGATTCATCAAGTCCAAGAGTCATCCTAAATATTTCCTCCTTTGTTTCTTTGTACCTACAATATTATTTTTACTTGTCATTAAAGGATTGATAAATTTGGGCCCAGGTAGTGATTCTGCTTCTAGGTAGACCCATAAACCAACACAAGGCCGAATCCTTAAGGGTATAAGGAAACAACTTCAACTTATGCTCATCAGAGGCATAGTCATAGGTCCTATATAGAACAACAAACTCAAACATGAAGGTATCAAGATCCTCATAGGGAAATCCATCGAAATGTGGAAGGTTAGTAGGGATTATATTCTTCATTTTATCCTCTCCACTGGTTTCTATGATGGGGAAAATCTCATCGTTCCTATTTTTAGCCATGGTTTGGGTAGGAGAGGTGGGTTATTCTTCTTCTTTCCCAATAGGTTCTTTATAAATTTTAGGTTTCTCACCTAGAGGGTCTTCTGACTACCCTGTAGTTAGAGAGGGAAATTCACAACCACCACATAAGAATTAAGGTTGTATTCTTGAGGACGTGGGGTTTTTGAAAAAAATTCCTTGGTTATCTCTACTCCTATGAGGCATGAAAAAAACAGATCTTTTTTTTTTCACCTTTTCAAATCAATAAGACTAATGCAAAAAAAAAAAATGTTTAAGCAAAAATAAAACCTACTTAGACACCTCCCCGGCAATGACGCCAAAAAAAGTGGTGAGCCCTAGTATTGGACCAAGAGTGTTACAACTCCCAAGGGCTTCTCAAATCAAATTATCAACCCGAGGTTAATACAAACTTAGAGGTGACAATGTTTTATGTCTCATGTCACCCTCAGTCATAAAATCATATCAAGATGTTCACAAACCATTCCTCCAACTTAACTATAGTGAAGACTTCTATTGAAAGCACAATTGAGACTGGTTCTAACTATGAAATTGAAGTTTCCATTCATTAAACTTGTAGATGCTAATTAACATTGCATGAAAGAGAAAGGGCTAGTCTAATTGCAGAAATAAGGCTACTCTATTTTTCACAATTCATAAAATTAGTATCATACTTTCATGTATCATAGATCTACTTTACACTTGCTTGAAAACCATTAATCTAACGTGTTACATGTTGGTGAATGAAAACACTAATTCTACTATGTTTTGCAGTGAGGAAAAGAGGAGATTGGAATGGTCTAGGAGCTTCTATTTATCATCAAATCGCAAGATGGGGGTCATTATTCATCTTGAATGAGATAAGGTTGAAGTGGGGAGAAAAACATGTGGAGAAAAATGGTGCTATAGGCCTGTTATAGGTGTTGTTATAGGAGGTCCTAAATTGCTACAGGAGGACCTATATTGCTACAGGAGGGGTGTTGAGAGCCTTTTGAGGGTGGAGATGGTGTCCATAGGGAAGGAAAATATGAATGAATGTATGATGGAGTGAATTAAGGTTTGTGAAGCCTTCTAGCCAAGACTAATACCTCTTAGAGGTATGTCTTGCACAAAAATGGATGCCCATAGTGTCCTTAATTTCCTACACAAAGGGACTTTGAAAAAAAAGTTTTGGGAGTAGTGTGAAGGGTGAAGGGAGAATATGAAAAAGTATAAGTGGAGATGAAAAGAGGTTCTCAACCCTGCAGATCAACACAACTCTAGAAACTTCCACATGCATGTATCAAATGATTAATAACACAACAAGATATACTGTCATGAAAAATATGAGTTGAATTTGAATAAAATCTATTCTATTTCACAATTCTTACTATGATCACTAAACTAACTCCTAAGTTGCAGAAAGTAACACATGAAACACGATAACTGACATATATCTATTTCCAATAAATCATAAACAAATTTTTTTGGACTGATATTATAAATCTTTCCAACCATTCTCCCACAAGAGAGGTGATAGGGAAGCCTGCAATCACAAGTTTGTATATCTTAAAATCTATTGCAATAAGAGAAATACAAGAAATTATTAGAAAGGAGAACAAGACATAAATGAAAAGGAGGGACTAAAGCCTTTGGGTTGAGCCAAAACCCAAGTGTTTCAGCCCTCTAAACCTAGCTCATATGTAACTCAATAAAAAAGTTCTCATTAGTAGAAAATAGTAGTCGCATACATCACATGAAAGTTGACAATAACAATGTCAAGCCCCCGGCTCAATAACTACTTCTAGATGAATAAAAAATTTGAATCCTAATGATCCTTTCAGCTAGTTTATTTATACTAGAAGGTAGTTAATATCAACTCCCTTGAAAATAGGAGTGATTCCCTCCTTGATCTCAAAAATTTTGGATCTAGTCCTTTTTCGAGATTCACTTGCATTTGGAGTTACTCGATTGTCAATGAATTCGAGCTTGTGAGTTTTGATTTGGTGATGTCAAGTCGAGTTAGAGAGTTAAGGAGGTGAAAAAGGATACCTATATTCTTTCTTGGGTGTATCCATCAATCCCCTTGATAGTAAATGCCTAAAAAATGCTTATTTTTCCCGTAATTAAATCACATTAGGCCACATACTATGAAAAAAAAACTTTTACTCTTATTACTAGGCATATTATAACAAAAAATGTGAATTAATGTGAGAAAAGGGTAGTTTTAAGGCTGGAGGATAGCATAATGAACTTCAATATATACCTATTGATGGTTTTCATCAAAGACTGCCACTGGGTTCTGTTGGCTCTCCGTGATTTGCAAGATTGGCAAGAACAAACTCTGCAAGGAACCACATCAAACCACTTTGGAGTCCAAGGACCTAGCCTTCCCGGACTCAGAGAGGGCTCTCTCTATGTATGTTTTTGTAAATGATATGTCTTTATGCTTTTGTTTTCTGATTTTAGGCTAGTTATGGAGTTCTTAGGACTATTTTTTTTGTTTTATTGGAGTGGTTGATAGATTAATGGTGTGATTAATTGATAGAGTGTTTCAAATGAATAGATGGATTGTGAGAAGCATTAATCCATTGGGCTATGGAGTCATAAAATGATTTAATTGTTCATCAACTCTGCAAGGGTTTTCATAGGGAAAGCTAACTATATCAAGTGGATCTCTTAGATTAGATGAAATATGAAATGACAATAAGTTGTGAAAACAGCAAAACTAAAGGTCAATTAAGAATCCTTTAACTCTACTTCAACAATAAAATCCTTTTAGTTAAATGTTTAAGACAAACAAAAGGAAAGGGCATACCATATACTTCTTTGGCCAGACTCTAATAAGAAAACCCTTTAAGACAACAATCCATCAATCCTTGAATTACTTTTAGACAAAGAAAACATTTAAGATAACAATGATTGAAACTAAAGAGAAAGATACACCTGTCTTCTTTAATCAAACACTCCAAAGAACTTTGTAGCAATAGTTTGAGACATACCAAAGGACAGGGCATACCATAGAATTCTTTGGCTTGGGCTTTACTAAGTATACTTCAAATAAATGCCTTAAAAATAATATTTCAAGCTACACCAAAGGACATGGCGTACCATAGACTTTTCTGGCTTGACTCTACTAAATCAGTTTCAAGGCAAAAAGCTAGGTGGAACTAGAGAGAAATTAAGAATTGTATAATCAGACCTTGCATAAGAAAACATTAAGATAAAAAAGCGGACAGAATCAGGGTGCCAAGACAACATATCCTAATGTAAAATTTATGTTCTTTTATCAGAGAAATAATGGACAGAGTGGAAAACATAAGGAAAACATTGAAAAAGAGGGATAACTTCACCATTCACATAGCTCAAGAATCCTGTGAACGTGCTTGTATTATTGATGTTCAAAACAGTTACATTACTCCAGTACAATGATCTCTGAAACTCTGATTTTTCTTAAATCTAGCTTACTAGCTCATCCACTAGCTCAACATCTCATCAACTTACGAACCAACCAACCAACACTAAAAATGAATAATACATACAGTATTTATCTGCAAAATGAGGAGGTGATCCTAAGCTAGGGTCTCATATGTGTATTTATTACATAGTTAACGTATTTTTTACCTTTTAGACCATGCAAGGCCCAAGGCAAAATATCCGAGACTGACTCACTGCAATAATAACTTCTAATTTAACTGTTGAGCTAACTTTTGGAAATATTTGACTTTTAGGGCTTCTTAATAACTTTTACAATAATTGTTGAGTAGCTGAGAAATATCTCCGATTGTTTCAATAACTATTTATGTCTTTATTGAAATAAAACAGGCTGTAGGTGGAAGAATGTGTCCCTGAAGAAGTAAATGTTGTTTTCTTCGTTATTCATATTTGCCTCTGTGTTAATCTTCTTTTGAATTTATTCTTTAAACATTGTTTAGGCCATTAAACTTGGATTTATCCTTTTAACTCTTTTAATATGCTTTATCACTGCCTCTCTATCTTTTAATATTTGATTAATCACTTTTAATCCATTGTATTCATCTCTGCTCTTGCTGATTGTGTTTCTTTGTTTGATCTTACCCTTGCGTGCCACTGTCAAAAATTTCTTTGTTGCCTTTGATGTGATTTAAATGACCATCAATGGTCATGTTCCATTGATTTTCATTTGTTAATTCATCATTCGGGGCCTTCTTGATGAACAAAATTGATGGATCATCACCCAGGGAGTCTGTAGAATGATATTAGGACCTTTAGAAGGCCATTTATGCCTTGATCCTTCGGTAACCTGCACATTAAAATCAATTAATTAGTTAAAAACCTGCGTTCGTGGCTTTTTTTCATTTGTTTGGGCATTTCAAGCTTTTGGAGCGCTATAAATGTGTTAATGGCAGATGAGGGCTTCGTCACAAATCCACAGGGCTTTGGAACATTTGAATCGGGTTATGGCGAGAGGCGGTTTTCGCATGCGAGGGGGGTGGTTTTCGCACAGAGCAAAGTTGGTAAGAGGATTTAGGCTGGCGGATGTGATTCCATTGATCGGATGATGTGTGGTGGAGGGTACGAATGGTAAAACCGCCCATTTCGTGAGGTTTAGAGTGGTTAACCCCCGTGCGGAGAATGGTGCAATATAAGACATGGGCCATTGGATCTTGGAGGATAGAGATCAATGGTGGTCGGGGTGTATGGAGCGGCGGGCAATTCAGATGGTGGGGCCGGACTGACATGTGGCAGGATTCTATTATACTGGGGAAGGTTTTTATAAAGTGGGGTCAGGGGGGCTAATAAAACAAGAGGAGGCGCTTTTTACAAAAGAAGAGGGGGAAGGGTAGTATGAGGGTTTTATGATAAAGCGAACGTTAGAAATTTTTAAAGGAGGCGGATCCAAAACTTTATAAAGGGTGTCGGGAATATTTATATTAAAACAGGGTTTCTTAATATAAAATATGTGTCCCGAAAGGTTTAATTCTAATATTAAAATAATGTAAAAAGGGATTGTTTACATTGTTTTATTGTAAATAAGGGAAAATGATGAAGGTGAGGGGGTTGATGGGGTTTTTGGAGATGAAAGTGGGTCCTTGGGTAGGGAAAAGGTGAGAATGAGAGGTTTTTAAGCCCAATCATAAGATTCTTAGAGTATGAGGGCAATTCAGAGAAGGCAAAATGAGGTATAGTAAAAAAGGTTTCATGAAGATAATGAAGGCAATGAGATTTCTGAAGATAGGTGATAGTCAAGGAACGCTATCTTCAGTAGTTTGTAGAAAATCCGTAGTCACCTAGTGAAACTGTAGAATACAGGAGGATAACAGTGGTTCTAGCTGGGGAGGGCAGCTCCTTTAGGAGGTGTCAAGAACCTCAGAGTTAAGATCTCCAGAATTTGTAGATCAGTGCCTTGTTGTACTTGGCAGATTTTTCATTTTGTAATTGTTGATTTGTTGTTGTTCTTTGTAATTGTAACCTTCAAATCCTGAAAATCATGCTTGCTGCAACTTAATTCTACCTACCCATCATTATATTCTAACATTCTTTCTTCATTTTCGTGCATTTAGACTAGAAAAACCTTGACATCATTTTATTTTTGAAAGTAAAATTATCTACTTCTACCCTTATATCATCCAAAGGCTCAAATTAGACTGATGAGCTCTTTTATTCTCTTCCTAATCTACTTATTTTTCATGATTAAACAGTTTGAGAGATTTACATTCTCTAATATATCAACATGAAATGGAAAACATGATCAAATCAAGATTAAGCAGTTTGATTTGTCATGAGTTATGGCATTTTGGACAAGCTGCACATAGATTTTATTTTTGCAAAAAACAAAACTTAAAACTGAGGGCTATAATTTGGAATTTTTCATTCATCCCTTTCTTTTCTCTTTGGTTCAGTTTTGAACTTTGGAACCAATGTATTTTCCTAATCTAATCTACTGATAAGCCAAGTTTAAACAATTTAGCAAATATTTATTTTCTAAATTATCAACAAAACTTCAAAATTTTCTCAATCAAGAATAGAATATATGATTGAACAAGACTTCTTTTTTCAAATGTAGTGCCATTTGTATTTTCACACTTTCAGAAACATTTTTTTTTGGTATAGGGCTTTACCTTTTCCTTTTATTTGCCCTCTTTCTTATTTTCTTTCTGTTGTGTTTATTTTTCTGAATTTTTATCTAGACAATGTTATATACAATGAATGAAGCTTTAAACTAAGATTTTCAACTAAAATAATTCTTGAGCATCCTACCATTGAGAAGACCTCCAAATAATTTTGTTCCATCCATTTCTTGTAGAAATAATGCATTATTACCTCTTGTAGAATGGATGATGTATGGACCTTTCCATAGATTGTCTAATTTTCCATGTTTCCCTTTGTCTTCCCTTCTTGAATCCCACTTCAGTACTTTGTCTCCAATGTTGAAATAATTTTCCTTGGTCCTCTTATCAAAAAGCTTCTTGATGTTTTCCTGCACTTGTGTCCTATTTTATACTTCTTCTCTGGTTTGTTGCAGCTGGATAGTCTAGTTTATTCTTCTTTGCATATCATTTTCTTCAAATTGTACTTCTTGGATGAGCTTCATTACTGGAACTCCCAAGCTTGTTGGGAAAACTACATCAGCTCTATACACTAGCTGATAGGGTGGCATACCAACTGATTTTTTATTTGTTAATTTGTCTGCCCATAGAGCATGCACTAGTTTGTTGTGCCATGACTTCTTATTCTCTTCTAGCAACATTTTTATGATGTTCACCAAACTTTTGTTTTAGGATTCAGCTAACCAATTACCTTAAGGGTAATAAGTTGTTGAATTTCCCAACGTGATCTGATATTTGTGGCAAAAATACACCATTTTCTTGGATCTAAAGGCAAAAACATTGTCAGTAATGATCTTTCTAGGATAGCCAAACCTAGACAAAACGTGGTTTTCAAGGAATTTAATGATTACTGAGTCTGTGTTAGTTCTAGAAGGGATGACCTCTATCCACTGTGTGAAATAGTCAGTTGCAGTAAGGATCCATTTGTGCTGGGAAGAGGAGTTAGGATGGATTTCACCAATAAAATTTAGGCCCCATTGTAAAAAGGAGCTTCAACAGAAATTTGGAACTTATGACAGGCAATTACCATTTTATGGACGTCTTGAAAGAGGGTGGGAAAATAGTAACCAGATCTAAGGATTTTATTGACAGTGGTTTTCCAATAGAGGTGGCCTCCACATTCTCCCTCATGAAAATCATGCTTGATCTTATCTGCATCATCTTCAGGCAAACATTTAAGAAATATACCACTAGCATTTTTCCATTATAAAACTTTATCTAAAATGCAAAAATTTACAGCTTTTAACCAAGAATCTGGCCTTTGTTTTGGACAAACTAGGAGGAAAATTAAGATTAAAAAGAACATATAAGATATCAGCATACCAAGATGAATTCAGAAATTATTCTTCAATAGGTGGAGTTGCCAACTCTTCTTGTTCATCTAATGCATTAATCATATTTTATGTCCAGTGCTTGAAAATTTGTTTCAACCATGACTCTAGCCAATCCTTGCTCTTTGATTAACTTGGTGGGCTTAATTTCCAAATCATATTCTAAAATGACAGTAATCCACTTAGCTCTTTTTCCATCAGGATATGGTGTGATTATGTCTTTTACCACTATGTGAGCCACAAATGCAATGATGTGTGAGTGGAGAATGTACACTCTGAAGTCTTTCAATGCCTTGATTAAGGAAAAATCTTGTTTTTCCATTATGTTGTACTTTAGAGGTGCATCTCTAAGTGCCTTGCTGAAAAATGCAATGGGTTGTTACTGTCCTTTTATATTTTTCTGCAGTAGGATAGCAACAACTGTGTGTTCTGATGCAAAAGAAAATATGAAGAAATATTTGGTAAAATCAAGGCTTATCAAAATCGGTCTTTGTGTAAGAGCTTGTTTTACCAGTTCCAAAGATTTCTTTGCTTCTATGGTCCATTTAACTCCTATTTATCTTTTTGTAGGTTTTAACTCTGTACATAAATTATCTACGAACGAATCTTTAAAACATAAAATAAACAATAGCGAGAGCATAAAACATAAAATAGATAAACACAAAGATTTTCCCCTGGATCCCAAATCGGGACGACCAGCTTGATTTTTCATTATATTCCTTTTAGTGTTACAACACATATATAAATGCCGAAGCATACATAAACCTGAATCCATTAACCCTGGATTAGAACATAACCGTAGTTCCCTTGACCGGATCTACAAAATACCAGGGGCCGAAAACTATCATGCCCCAAAACCATGTGCAAACCCATGCACAAAACCATGGGCAGGTCTACCCACCGGAAAATAAGGACCAAAAAAAATTTCAGCAAGGGCGCGTGACTAGTCGTGGAAAGAATATAACACAAACCCAACACTTTTCAACATATTAGTGATGTTTCTTAGAATTTCAGCAAGGTTTGGTATGAACCTTCTTAAGAAATTTATCTATCCAATGAAAGATTGCAGCTCTTTGATGTTTCTAGGATGGTTGATTTGAAATATTCCTTCAATTCTCTTTGGGTCAATCTTGATCCCTTATTCAGATATGATATGGCCTAAAATTTTCCCTTCTTGAAGGCCAAACAAAGTTTTCTTGGGAATCAAAGATAGACCATATTTCCTGCATTTTTCAAAGACTTTTCTTAAGTGAACTAGGTGTTCTTCATGATTTTTTGAGTAGACTGTTATGTCATCAAGATATATTACAATGAAGTAACCTATTTCTTCAGAAAAAACAATATCAATGGCTCTTTGAAAGGTGGCCCCAAAATTCATTAACCGAAAATGCATTTTAACATACATGAAGGTGCCCCAAGCTGTAATGAAAGTTGTCTTGTGTTGATCATATGGGTGTACCAGCACCTGATTTTATCCTGAAAATCCATCAAGAAAAGATATTCTTTTGGAGCCTACTACCCTTTGGAGTATAAGATCCATTTTTGGTAAAGGGTAGTTGTATTTGAGGGAGGCTTTGTTTAGATTTCTAAAGTCTATGCATAGCCTAATTTCTCCTGTTTTATTCCTCATTGATACCAGATTTGAAACACATTCTAATTATCTCAGATAACTATTATTCCAACATCATACATTTTCTTAAATTCTTTCTCAACCAGTGGCAGTTGCATAGGGTTTATTCTGCGCAATTTCTGTTTAAAGGGTTTATGGTTTTCTTTGAGAGGGATCTTATGTTGGATTATCTCAATATCATATGACTTTAGATCTTCATAGCTCCAAGAAAAAACATTGCTAAATAATTTGAACAGCTCAAGATATTTCTGTTTTATATGAGTTGGCAATGTTTTGGACAGTTTTATCATTTTGGCTTCTTGTTCACTGCCTATATTTCATTCTTCTACTTTATCTTTAGTAGGTTCCATCTTTGGCTTCCTAGCAACATCATTAAAGTCAAAAAGTTCTTCAAGAGGAACCAGACCCTTTGGCAAATTATCATTATTGGACTGCAACACTTCAAAGTCTTCTTTTTCTGAATTTGTGCATGGCTCTGTTTTATGTGGGTTTTATTTTTCCAATAGATTTATGTCAGCATTATCAAGAGGTTATTATTTATAAGTTTGTTCCTCAACAGAGCACTCTCCTTCATGATCTGAGTTTGAATTTGGCATTTCAAACTCATTTTTGGACTGCAAGAAATCTTCTATTTGTTTATCTCCTTCAAAAAATTTCCAATATTTTATATTATCAGGGACTTCTGGTCTATATTTGACTTGTACTGTGTACTATTTGTTTTGATAAGGTTTTTGACATGTATTGGCTACAAATGCTAGACCATTGGCAAGGATGTTCTGATTTCTTGGGACAAAGGTAAGATCATAATCTTGGAAGGTTTTTAGGAAATCAATAGCATCATCCCTAGATGCTTTCAACCTTGGATGCTTAGTTGTGTATTCTCCCTTAATCTGCCTAATAACTAACTCATAATCTCCATGGACAAAAATCCTCTTAGCTCCTAATTTCTTCAACAATTGTAGCCCTAGGAGGAGTGCTTCATATTACGCTATGTTATTTGTTCATTGAAAGTTCAGCCTATATGAATGGCCTTTTGCATGATTATTTGCTGTGTTGTGTACCTAAACACCTGCTCCTGAACCATTTTTTTCTCAAGACCCACCAAATCTCATACTCCAAAGAGGTTCAATTTCAAATTTTTCATTATATTGGTCAATGTGGCTACCACTATGTTTGTTGTTATTTTCTATTTTGGGCAATTTTTCTGATTGTCCCTCCTCCTTTTCATCTTCTTGTTCTACTATTTTCTCATTTTCTACCACTTGTTCATTAATGTTTTCATCATTGCAAAGGATAAATGAATCAATATCACCATGAATGGAATAAAGAGGGGAGTTATTCAGCCTTTCCTGGCTGCTTACCATTTATTTCATGTGAATTTTCCTATACAACCTTCTTGGTTGACTGAAAACAGGGATGGTATCATAGGTCATGTCCATTTGGAGGGTACCTTGGATTTTAGCTCCCATGAGCGTGAAAGGAGCATGCCATATTTAGGAGGAATATCAGCCACTACAATATCCATTACTAGGCTCTTGGCTGGTATTTTTGCTAGATTGACACAGAGATATTTGATTAGGCCTAGACATTTAACTCTACTGGAATCAAAAGAGTATAAATATTTGTATGGTCTAGTTATTTCAAGGCCTAGTATTTCCATTACTATCTTTGGCATGAGTTTGTGTGAAGCTCCTGAGTCTAACATGGAATTGTGGAGAACTTTATCGTGAATGTTTAAACTGACATAAAATGGAGGAACATCTCCTTCTTGAAATTTTCCTTCTACTTTTGGTCCAAACAGAAGTTCAGGCTTGTCATCATTTAAATTTACAGAATCAGCATTTTCTCCTATGTTTAAAGCTTTCAAAATTTTGGATCTATATACGTCTTGAGTGACTAATACAGTAAGAGGTATGGATATTTTAATCTTTGCAATTTCATTTTCTATACTGAAGGGTGTCTGTGTTTTTTAAAGGTTTAAATCAGTTCTGTCAGACACTGTTTTCACAACAATTTCAGCTTCTTGTATTTTATTAGGGAACTCAGTTAAAATAGTTTTGTTAGGGGCACTAGCTGGATTGATAGTGTTTCTTTGGTCACCACTACACTTGCCACTAGGTTGGTTGTCTTTTTTTTTTTTTTTAATCAAAACTTTCAGCCACTGTGCTTTGATTTTCTGCTGTCCTTTTGGGAATGTTTTCAAGGATCTTCCTAGCAGAAATTTCAGAGTTCTTTCTCCTGGGAATATCTTGGGTTTTCTTACTTCTGAGATCATATCGTCTATGTACTATCATGATGTAATTTTCAAAGACTTGTTTATAGTCTTCAGATTCTAGGCTTTCTTCCTCATTTAGTGAAAATATGCCTTGTTCTTCCTCAATGAGGAAAACAATATCCTCATTATTTACTCCTATTATATTGATATGACTTTCCTTTGTTTCTTCAAACTCCCCCTCATCCTCATCAACATATTTTTCTTAGAAAAAAGGTCTAATTTTCTTATCAGGACCTCCCTGCCTTATTTGAGGGGGACTTCTCCTAAAGTTTTGGTTTTGGTTCTTATTTTGATTTCTGTTTTGAGGAGTTGTTTGGTTTTCTCTAGGGTAAGCTCTCTCGTTCATTTTTTTTCTCTCCATCCACTAGTACATTTGGGGGAAATTCTGACACTTGGTTTCGACGCTTTTGACCAAATGTCAGAAATTTTCCCAAATTTTTTCAATCCCGCCCTAAACCGTCGCTATACCGACGTTTAGATAAAAGTGTCGCAATACCGACACTTAGACAAAGTGTCGCAATTGCGACGTTTGGAGGAAGGTGTCGCAATTGCGACACTATGCCCCAAAGCATCGCTATTGCGATGGCTTCCTCCAAACGTCGCAAGTGCGACACAATGTCTAAGTGTCTCAATTGTGACGTTTGGAGGCATCTGTCGCAATAGCGACGCTTTGTCCGCTATCGGTATAATGACACTTATATGCGCGCTACATAAAAATTATTTTATTAAAAACTACATGCACGCTATATAAAAATGATTTTATTAAAAACTACATTAACGTCTGATATCACGGGTGCATTCGCCCTCTCCTCTTGCAAAACATCATTCGCCCTCAGCATTCACCATCAGCTCTTGCAGAACAACATTTTCCCTCAGCATTTGCCCTCAGCTCTTGCAGAACAGCATTCACCCTCAACATTCACCCTTAGCTCTTGCAGAATAGCATTCACCCTTAGCATTCGCCCTCAGCTCTTGCAGAACATCATTCGCCCTCAGCTCTTGCAGAACATCATTCGCCCTCAGCTCTTGCAGAACATCATTCGCCCTCAGCTCTTGCAGAACATCATTCGCCCTCAGCTCTTGCAGAATAGCATTCGCCCTCAGCATTCGCCATTATCTCTTGCATAACAGCATTTGCCTTGCATTCCCCCTCAGCGTTCGACCTCAGCTCTTGCAGAATAGCATTCACCCTCAGCTCTTGCAGAACAGCATTCGCCCTCAGCTCTTGCAAAATGGTAAGTTCTTACTGCAGGCCCTTCCTCCTATAGTAGGGTTGACTCTATTTGGGTTTTTTTGGTCAATTCCATTGGATTGTGTTAGGCTGTAGGGTTCTCTCTAGATGTCTTTCAATGTTCTTTCGGATGAGTTTCAAAGAGGATGTGTAAGATGTGTTTGTGCTTGCATGAATTTGACTCCACCAGTTTCATGAAGTTTAAGCTATGGATTTTAGTTCGACAAACTCATCCATCTCAACACCCAGTAACAAATTTCCCTTGGTCTGATCTATATTGAAGGTGAAGTGCAAAGTGGTAGAGAATGGGAGATCTAAAGTCATCAACTTTATCACAAGGGTAGTACTCCAGATCGAAAGTGATGAGCTTTAGTTCTCCAGATTTGGGGATTTTCTGATATTTGGGGATTTTCTTATGACATACCAAAGGTCACATCCATACAACCATATCAAGGTCAATGTTGAGATCATTCTCATATAGATATAGGTCACTGATATATAGGGTTAATATCATTATCACTATCCATGGAAACCGAATGGTTACAAAATCTGTGATTGTGGTTGCCTCATTTATAATTATTACCCATTTACAGTAGAGCACAGAAACACTAAATATGGCCCGAGCAGAGCCTTTACAACAGGAAATGGAATTGCAGCTGCTTCATCAATAACCAATAGCTCCACTTGAGAAAACTTTTCAAAATCTTGGGGCTGGATATACTGCAGAGCAAACAATTGTAGTTATCATTCATACTCCAATATATTAATATAATTTTTACATTGAACTGAAGAAAGGGAAACAAGCAAATTCCAGCCATCATACAATGCTTTTACATAAGAGTTTTGAGTGACATACTTGAAAAAAAGAACTCATCCACTGATATTTATAATCATTTGAGTTATTCAAGTTAAACACAATGTCAAGAATCAAGATTCAATACCCTCTATTATCTTCATCACCCAATACAACATTTAAATTTTTCCCAAAGAAACGCTTATTAAATTGGCAGCCATTATTTCTCCCTGCTTTAAAAACCCTACATTTAAATGAAAAAAAGCATTGCATTTCAACTACAAAAATCTATTCGTGTTCAAATGTACATGTGTGCATCACTTGTGTAGGGTATTCCTTTTCCACTTTCACATTATTCAAGGATGTGTGCAGTATAGTTCATATTTTTTGTGATTTATATTATCTTGAAAAAGGAAAGGTAAATTATTTCCCATGGAAAAAGAAGGTTTTCCCTTTTTACTACTAGAAATGGTACAACAAAGCTCCATTTCTACCAGAAACTCCTATGAAACAGGAACCAAATAAAGGCCATGTCCTCAATGGACATCATTTGGCTTTGAAAATGGCCATTGCACCGTGTTGTTTCTTATATTACATCACGATAGTTTCTTAGGTCATTTCTTGTTTCTCGAGATGAAAAACAACCAAAGAATTTGTGAAGATCCTTTCAAGAAATAAATGACCATTTCTCGATCATATCTCAACTATTTTTTATTTTATTCAGTGGTTGCTTACTTTGAGAGAAATTTGACACTTTTATAAGGAATATAACATAAAAACACAAAATGGGAAGGAATTGATGAGGTAGATGACCTTTAGTTATTTTCAATTAAGAATTGATAATACACGATGCATGTTCTGTACTACAAACTAGATTCCTTCCTGGAGTTAGGACACAGAGTATTGAATCAAAGTTGTAGTTTCTAACTTCTTGTATTGGTTCATCAATCTTGAAATTTAGACATTGCATGTCTTCATTGCTTCATGTTTGAATAATTTGCATTATATCATACAATAGGAAATTAGGAATTATGATTATTATTACTTTATGGATCTGTTAAGTTACTTTTAAGTTTGCATGGTTTAGTGTGAAATTATTCTTGTGTGCCCTTAGGCCCAGGTGAAGGAATGCCAAGGACTGAGAACCATAGTTTTTAAATGGTATTGTTTCTTATACCCAAAAACCCCTCAACATCACTTCTTATTAGTTCTTAACAATAGTTTTGTAAACAATTTGAGAATTGATATAGCAAAATCTCGCACTTCTCAAGATAAAGTCCTAAAGCTAAAGTGTGATACCATGTGTAATTCAATAGCCCCATTTTCACCTCACCAACCTCTTTTCACTTCGAGCTAGCTCTCCTCCAACTCAAGGGGGGTTCTCCCTAGTAGATGTTAGGGATCTAATGGCCCAACCAAACCAAGTCAAGAGCCCCCTAACTCTCTATGTTTACTACTATCAATCGAAATATTGAACAATAGGGTCAGACATGCATCCTGAAGATAAAATTGCCAGGGTATTTTTGGGTAATTTCAAAGGGAAAGTCCCCAAACACATATAATCAAGGAATTATAATGTGATTTCAAACATTAAATATCAACAAAATTGTTTAAAGGATATTGAAAGGAAAAAGGTGATGGAATATAGAAAGTGCCTTACTTAAATGCTCTAAGGATTTTTCAATAGTTGCTCCAAAAGCTTCTCTTCAAGGCCCTTCAAGATCGTCTCCAACAATGCTATACCATCAGCTTCAACAATGTTGCTCCAAAAATGTCCTCAAGGTCTTCACAACAAGTTTACTAGAAGTTTCTCCAAAAATATATTCAATAAGGTCTTCATTGTTAACTCGTCTCTTGTTTGGGTGCCTTAATGTGCAATGACATGTTTCCGGGACTGAATTCAATGCAAGGCATATTTGAAACTCTAACTTTGTCTTCCAGTGTCTTATTAGAAATTATTTCAGTTTTCATTTTGTGTTTTCAAGTTTTTACATTTATAATTTTATTGCAATGTGGCAGATTTATCAGGGCAGTACAGGAACAACCTCGAGACGGGATGATCGCAGAAAGAGGCCAGCGAAAGAACATGTAAAGTACCAGCATTGCTCTATCTTCAGGTATTTTAGTTATTTACATAATTGAAATAATATTAATTTTGTTCAAATATGCAGACACCTAGCCATGGTACGCCTGATGATTCCCTCTATGAGGAAGATCTTTCTTCATCCCTATCTCCAGCGCTCTTTTTGCGAAAAAAGGCACGAGATGCAAGGTCAGAATTTAATACTTTGATAGGCGCGCCTCAAACACCTGAAACAGAAGAGAGGATAAAACAACTTATGACCTAGCTAGAAACATATCAGGTAATAATAAAACGTCAAAAGGATATTTTTTTTGTTCTGCATGAGATGAATTGTGATAGTTTGATTTTTAATTTTTACATTGACTAAACTAACAAAACGTTCTTTTTTATGTAGCATTTTCTGGCACTTGCTGAACCCAGTGTTGGTGGTAGTGGGACACAAGGGCGAGAGATTGCCCAGAAACGCTCTCGTACACCTTCTACTCCTTTAGGTTCCAGCTAAGAAACACACCCTGCCCAAGCAAACACCCAGCCAACCGCTGAATGTGTTGGTAGTGATGAGGCTGATATGGCCAACTACATTATTGCGTTTCCTGGAGCTACACGTGTCAGCTCCATAGGGACCATTAATGGCACGTTGTTGGTGAACGATGAAGGTGTCCCTATAAAGCACGTACAACTCCCAGGTAAATTTTAATATTTTAACTATTTCATGTACTCTCTAAAACATATTTATCATGGCTTTTATTTTTAAATTAATGATAATATCTTTTTTTTCTATGTAGGAAACAATGAGTTCTACAGGTTTTTGGAGAGCCATGCGTTGGTAATTTTTGGCCCAACCATACGCACAAGGTGGAATTCCCAGAATTCCAACCTGAAAAAAGAACTTCTAGATTATATAGAAGCCCTTTTTGGGGTCGGCACATTTGACAGAACAGCGGTGGCTCGGGTAGCCGGAAAATATTTGAAATATACAAGGGAAACCTATAAGACGCAATTTCAATTTAACCCTAGATACAAGCATCCTCTCACAGTTCCAGAGAGTGAGTGGAGAGCACTCATCTATGACAGAAAAGAGAAAAGGGCAAAGAAAGAAGGAAAAATGCCAACTGGACCCGCAAGGTAAATTACAACTTTAATTCAATAACTTTAATTTTCTCTATGTCTAAAATAAAAGTGTGCTACGTCATATCTGACTTCAATATTTTGATGCTAGGTTGCCTGACACCTCGAAGGCAACCAAAGCTAGGATTGAAAAAAGGGCCATCACAAGCTAGGCCAGGGCGGCTACTTGAAATTAGCCGCAAGAATTGTAATTAAGTAGCTAAACATCTTATAATTAATTGTATCGCCTTCCAACGTTTTTGTAATCCTATCAAATATGATTAAAAATAAACAATCATATGTAATGTAGGGTGATGACTTCGGAACAGAAACTACAGAGGAAGATAAAAATATCGCTTTCCATTTCGGCTATCAAACCATAGTTGAACGTCGTAGAAGCTTGGGGCAGGTCCCAAGATCCAAAATGCCTAATAATGTAAAACATTAACCTTTCAATATGTTTGTTTTCGTCCATAAATTTAATTTCTAACAAATTTTTTTAAATCAGGGGAGCAGCACTACCGACAAGGCAAATAACCCAGTTTTAGAGCCAGATGTAGATGATCCTCACGTGCAACCTGATCATTGTAGTGGTGACCAGGCCGACAATGCTACTATCAGTGAGGGCTGTAACAGTAATTAATTTCCACTTATAATTTTTTCTAATTATACCTTGATGGTTGTCCTTATACCGTTTTTTGTTTAAATGACAGAGAATGTTTCCCTTGAGGATCTTACCACCGGAGAGGAAGACAGGGAAACAGTCCCAACGGCGACAACTGGTGCACCAGGTAAATAATCTCATTGCAATTTTTTTTATTAATATTACCGAACTAGTTCAATGATATTTAAAAATTGACAATTAAAATTTAATATTATATGTTTTTGTAGGCGATGCCCCGTCACTGGATGAGACCAGACATCGTGACTACGCAACTAGGTCAGCAGTGCGGGTCGAAAGGCACGAAACAGGAGCAGAGCACGATGATATTGATGATGTAATTAGGAGCTTTAGAAATAGGAAGAAGAAAAAAAAAATTGATAATGTAAAATATTGTATTATTATAAGACAAACGTTACCATACTTGGAACGTTTTTTTGTGTTATATAAAAAACTCATTTATCATACTATTTTTATGTCAAGCATTAATTGCAATGTTTCCTTGCGTACTTTTTGTTGAATTGTTTTTTTATTAGTTATTGAATATTTTTTTTTATGCTCATGAAAGTAAAAAATGAAATATAGATTGGGTATTGGGGAATTGAAAGTGATGTGAGGGGGGGGGGGGAGGGGCCATAAGAGCTTCCACCTTCACGTGGTTGGCCCTGTTTAGTAGAGAATAATTTATTGGAGCAATTTAATCTTGGAGCAAACCTCCCTCGATCAAGCGTAGCAACAAAAAAGTCATTGTTGACTTAGCTGCTACTCTTTCAGATCGTGGGAGGCTTGTTCCAAGTTCATGCGACTCCAATAAATTGTTCTTGAAATGAAGAGGAGCTTATTCAGGTATGTTTTGACATTTTCAACATATGTTCTAACATTATCATAAGAATTCATCTTAGAGTAAAAAATACTACATCAATTACTTGTATTTATTGTATAGATAATGATGGATTTTTATTGACTTGGCAGTGCAGGTACAAATCCTCTTGCATCATGAGAAATACAACTTGTCAACCAGGGTCATGTCCAAGATATTTTTGCTTGTGCGCTTGACCAGGTTTGTAATGTCACATTT
The DNA here is from genome assembly GCA_034641835.2 of Pinus albicaulis. Lineage (NCBI taxonomy): Eukaryota > Viridiplantae > Streptophyta > Pinopsida > Pinales > Pinaceae > Pinus > Pinus albicaulis. The sequence goes on along the minus strand of CM076578.1, from coordinate 1,206,454,583 downwards.
TGTAAGTTCCTTTACAGTTCATAATTCAACATTAAGCCTGTTCATGATTATTATCTAGGTTTTTTGTATGTGTTTTTTCATCTATTTGATTGTAAGAAACTCTGCATGTTTCTTGTTGTTCACTATGATTTCTCCCATTACCACTCCTAGGATGAATCTGAATTTATTAATACATAGGTTACTTTATTGTTACTATGATTTCTCCATTTACGATTTCATAGGTTACATCATGTAAAGTTGTCAATCTTAGGTTGGTGATAAGCTTTAGTTCTCCAGATTTGGGGCTTTTCTGATATTTTCTCCCTCATTTCATTCCTGCATCACCTAGTTGCTTGAGCATGCCAATTGTCTACCACTTATACCAACTGGCACATGTCAATCTCTGAGTGGTGCCACATTTCACCTATTTTTGGCCCACTTGACCATCTAAAAAACTCAAATCCACACACCATATGTCTTTATCATGGAGTGCCACATGTCCTAGATATTTAGGCCAATAGGCCTTCTACTATGAAAGAGATCAATTTTTTTTTCGTCAACACTTCTTATCTAGGCACGACACCTGTTACTTGTTTAATCTGATGGTCACAGTCTCTCTGGTTACCTTCTAGGTTTGACATACCATTGGTTTCTAGTATATTTCCATTGAATCGGTCTAAAAATACCAGCAAAAATCCACACACCTGCAACCGTCGACAGACCTGTTGTTTTAGTAGCTGCATTTCCACAACTTCCAATACACCTGCTATTTTAGTTGCCGCATTTTGGCAACTGCCAATACACCTGCCATTTCATTCTCCTGGACTCTGTCTATGCATATTTTTCATATAATTTTATCACGAAGTTGGCTGCAGTGCTTTAACATACCTTTGAATATTTTTGCAGGTTAGAAGACATTTCAAGCCAGAGCTATTGAATAGACTTGATGAGATAGTTGTATTTGATCCTCTTTCTCATGATGAGCTCAGAAAATTTGCTAGACTACATATGAAAGATGTAGCGATTCGTCTTGCGGAGAGAGGTGTTGCTTTAGGGGTTACAAATGTTGCTCTGGATCTTGTTCTTCAAGAAACCTATGATCCTGTAAGTAATCACTTTGTTTTGCTTTCTTTCTTATTCAGAGTCTATCTTGCCAGGGGATGTGCTCGTTATGGTTTGTTATGAGACCGTTGTCAATTTCATCACTGTCCATCATAATATGTTTGATTGTGTTTATAAATAATAAAAAATTATTACACCAAACAATAAACAATTAACTGTACTATGAGTAATATGATATCTTGAAATAATTCTCATTATAATTTCATAACCTCTGCTCTCACTTGTTGGTGTCTATATCACTAAGTGTGTCTTCTTTAAAATTATAGTTACATCAGGCAATGAAAAATCAACTGCATTGTGAGTGATATCTTGTAATAATTCTTATTATAATTTCCTAACCTCTACTCTCACTAGGTGTCTATATCACTAGGTGTATCTATTTTAAAATTATAGCTTCAATGGTAGATAAATTTTTATCTTAAAATTATAGCTTTGATGGTGATACCTTGTGATTGATAATGCAGTTTGAAGCAGCTTTGGCTTTGACTAATATAGTCTCAGGAACCTCTGAGAATACAAAGGTTGTGATTGATTATGGGGCACTGCCTATATTTTTGGAACTTCTTACCTCTAGGAATGATAATGTTCGAGAACAGGTAGCACGTTTATTTTAGAGGCATAAAATTATTCTTCCCAACTATCTTTATATGTCTGTAATTTTGGAATTTGATTTAAAAAACTAGTACCCAACTTTGAGTTCAATTGGTGTTCGTGTAAGGCTGTTTGGGCTTTGGGAAATATTGTTGGAGACTCTGCAACATTTAGGGATATTTCCCTCAGTCATGGAGCTCTGAGGCAGGTGCTTGCCCAGTTGAATGATACTGCCAGAATTTCAATGATAAGAAATGCTACATGGGCTCTGTCAAATTTTTTTCGTGACGTAAACCCCAACCACTATTCAAATAGGTAAGCATAATACATTTTCTGCCTCTTCTTCTTAGTTCGCAGATACTGTGGATTTTTTTTATAGATCTTGGTGCTTGGTAGATTTGGACGTAATATGGACCTAGGCGCTTGTTCATTACAATGACTCTGTCATTAGGTTTTAGAAAATGCTCAGAAATTTGGGTTTCACAAGGGGATTACCCTTGCTTTCAATTATCGATTATCAATCACATTCAAAAAAGTCTTTCGTAGCATTGCTGAGCTCTTTGTAGGTGAATTTCCGAGGAAATTTCACAATATCTGAACTAAATTTGTTTGTCCTTTTCAATACTCTTCGCTTGTAACAGAACCAGACAAACAATCTAGTGGCCAATGCAACAAAAACAACACCTCATGTTGCAATGCCTACAATTCAACCTCTCTGCACGCATGAATGACTATGGCACCCTCTTTTGTGAACAGGTACTAGAGCTGAAGGTACTGGTTTCGATTAGGATCGTGGAATTCAACATCCAAAATAGTATCAAATTCTAATGCAATAGTATTCCCCAGCGAAGGCAACAGTTCATTGAGACCTATTGCACTCATCACCCCCAAATAGCCTCCAGGGCTACCCAGAGTGTGATCATCTTTGTTGCTGAGTATATTTTTATTTTTTCAGTGAGATTTTAGGGTTTCTCTAACATAGCTTCAGAAATCCGATTCAGTGCCTGCTTGAATATCTTCACATAATACTCATGGTTTGGATTGATGAGCATGCTCTGAATGGTTGGTTGATTCATAAGAACCACCCATATAGTCATCTTGAGATATTTCAGAAGTTTTCTCGAGTTTCCTTTTTCACCGTTTCTAGTGGGTGGGGTGGTGTGGGGTGATCCATCAATATTGGTGCTCTTGTAGTAGGGAATTTTTTTTTGGGGATATAAAGGAGCATTTGATGTAGATATCCCATTGGATGAATTCATAGATGGGCACGAGAGGTCAAGAATTTAAATTAAAAATATGCAACCTCTAGCATGGCAACCTGAAGGCCACGAGAGACACTAGTTAAAGATTGTTTTGTGCTGGCCTTAATATAGTTGTGATTTATTTCTATTATCTTAATGCAAATATATAGTCTGGTCTCATTAAAATGAGGATTGTGGTTGTATTTCTCTTTGTTTTTTTCTCTCTTAATGCTCCAGAAGTTGCCAAAAGTTGCAATAGTTGTTTAGTTTTCCTACCACTTAAAAGTGGTTTTTAGCAATGGGAGTCATGTTTTTTAAGGTTCATACTAATATGAAGATCTTGTAATTCTATATTCAGGATAAGAGAATATGGCCTCTGCTTTGGGCAGTATGACAACAATTTCCACATCTACCTCATTGGGTAACAATGGAAAGGGGAAGAAGTTGGGTGCAATGTTTGATAATTATGGCAGACAATTGTCTTCTCTTTTAGTTTTTTCACCCATTTCCTTTAATCGCTCAAGCAGAAGAGGGACTCTGCGATTACGCGACAGAGAGAAGGTAGTTAATACAAGAGCTATCGAAAAGGATTTGTACTTCAACAAGGATGGCTCAGTGACAAAAAAATTGCAGGTCAGAGAAAAAATTGTGTTTAAAGGAAGGTCACTTGCACGTGAAAGTTCACTGCAGTGGATCTTTCCTTCTCCACTTATATTCGATTTTAATGTGTTCTTTTAATTTTTCATGGAGGGTTTTTTTGGCATATGGTCTGGCATTCAATTGCACACTTACTGAAAGCATTGTCAATTTGTCTTGCAGGTGGTGTGAACAAACTTGCTGATCTTGTTGGAGTCACCCTTGAGGCGAAGGGAAAGATGTTGTCTTGGAGAGCAAGCATGGTTCTCCAAAAATAGTTAATGATGGTGTGACAGTAGCTAAGGAGGTAATTTGTAGATGTGTGCTCTGGTTTTCTTTTTAACGTTGTATTAGTTCCCCCTCTTAAATGTCTTAGATTTGGTAGGCATAATTTGAAAACTCAAAGGTGAATGGAAACATATTTGTTACCCAGTGGTCTACTTTGCCTATGGACTAGCCACATTAGAGTAATGCATAAATCTTTTCACAACAATAAAAGGAAAGGGTTATGGCTGAGTCAAATTTTATTGTTATTTACAATGTAATGAAATGTATCTCAATGCTATGGTTTTGGCCTTTTTATTGGTTGAATTAGAGGACCCAGTTGAAAATATTGAGGCCAAGTTGGTAAGGCAAGCTGTGGCAAAGACAAATGATTTAGCTGGGGATGGAACCACAACATCTGTTATTTTTGCACAGGGTTTAATAAGTGAGGGTGTAAAGGTAACTTCTTGTCGATAGTACTGGATTAAGATCATCTATTCATTTTTGTAGGGTCTTATGGTGTTTGGTTTTTTAGTTTTGGGTTGGGCTTATTGAGTCTAAGATAGTTTTTGAGTGAAAAAATTGCTATCAGGTATTAAAAAATTTTGGTTCTTTTGTCAAAATTTATGAGCTTGTTAGGAAATACAAAACTGACAATGGTTGCATCTTAAATTTGTGGAAAATAATTTGAAATGAAACCTTTTTGTTTAGGTTGTTGCAGCAGGTGCAAACCCCGTTCAAATTACTAGGGGCATTGACAAGACAATAAAGGCCCTTGTTTCGGAACTCAAAATTTTGTCAAGGAGGTAAACGCTTGCCTTTTGAGTAGGCTGGTTTTCCTTTTTGCTGATGGTTTGGTGTATCTAATTGAATTAGTTGCCTAAGGTATTTTTGGTTGCAAACTCCTTTTCATTTTTCATACGGTATTGGCCTTGTGGAATACATTTGATTGTGTGGTCTTGTTAGATCTACAACATTTGTAGTTGTTTAGTCTTATGGCCGAGGTGCACTTTTATTATGGAAATATTTGATGCAATATTGTCATTTAATCCTTACTGCAGGGTAGCATGTTGAGAAGTTTCTTGTGAAACATTTGGTATTCAAAATGACACTTGATCCTATACAACATCATGCACTTGACTTTAAAATTCATATTCAAAGTGTGCCAGACAATTCTTGCAAAATTTCAAATATTTATGTTGTTTTAAACCATTATCTTTTTCATGTATTGGATGTTGAAAATGAGAAAAAGACTTTGGTATGAAACCAACTAGTGAATAATTTCCAGCAAAACAACCACTTCCAAGACATGATTTAGAAGTAGAACATATGTACTTATGAAGCATAGAAAGATATCCTTGATGCATTGTCAATGTTTGGCTAGGGTTAGTTTTGGAGAAAATAACTCCTTATTCCTATAATAGTGATCTTCAATACAAGTAAATGACAGAGCAGAGAGATCATCGTGTGACATAAACCTATTAACAAAAGTGAACAGGGAATGATTATTAATTATGGCATACTAAGCTGTCAGTGATTTTGACTATTTGTCTCTAACATGTAAAAATGTTAAATTCCAAACTTACATCATCATGGTTTGGCATCATGAGCTTGACTAATTGTCCATCATGCTCATAATTTCATTGTTGTATTCATATCTATAAACAACGTTTAAAATAATAATAATAAAGTTCTATAAGAAAAATCCAGACGTCCATGATGCTGCTCCTTATGAGACAAAGTCAAAATTGCATTACACAATCTGACACATAAGAATCTCCTATATCCCAGTGGTATGTATCAAAATTCTTATAATAGTGTCTTCAAGACTTATGTTGACATTGCCAATGAGATATTTAAGCAATGAAATATGGAGCCTTCTTCATTGTTGCATATGTAACAGTCTTTTATTAATATAAAGATTGATGGTTTTGTCTTTCTGAAAATGAAATGTAAAAATAATTTATTGTGATCAATTGAAAAGTTTTTTTTTTAAAGCTTTTCATTATGGAAGGGCGACATAGATATATGCCCTTCTAATTTAAATTCGGACCTGCACTTCAAATTTGATCACTGTGTGGGACCTTAACAAACAATAAAACTATTCCACCGCGTGTTATATAAAACATAGAACAAAATCTTTGTCAAAACATCAAACGAACCCTTTAGCCGTGGAGCCCGCCGGACTTCAAACGGCGATAAACCATAATTCAAACCAAATTTGTGTTCCAAAATAGCCTACTGACGTTGGCCAATTTTGTGACACGAAAACCAAATGAATTCCACCCTAATCTTTTTCGGATCTGAATTTGGGCTGGCATATGGAGAGAGAGTTGTGACGCGAATTTCTTATAAAATTCGCCCTTTTCGAGTCCGGATTTCCACTACGCGAGTGGCCCAAACAAAGATCCGCTCCAATCAATTTTTGCCACGTGTCCTCAATCAAAAGTTGCCCTGTTCCCTAATGCGGGTGCATTCAATGGCGTTTTAGGCGATGGGACATGGATGTGGCAATTTCATATCAATCGCATTAAGTTTTAACATTGTTCAAGATCGGACCTCCACTCCTGTTAGCGATTCCGCATGCTCCAATATGATCCGTCATTCGGCTCTCATCAATGAGAGATTAATTATGACGGGCGTTCTTCGATGCCATTGCAGTCGGGTCGATAAAATGGCATTTCGCTATGGTTTTTCAGACGAGCCACAACCTTTGAATCTTAGATTCTCTCCGGTTGCTGGGTTACACTTCCTGCTCACTGTGACCAGAAGGAGAAGTGGCCAGCTGAACTGCTGCTTAGACCTTGGTGCAAATCTGCATTTCTCTCGGTCTGGTTTGTGCTTGTCTTCCTCGGTTTCTTGGAATCCTGCTTCTCTGTCTCTGTCTCTGAGACTGCACCCATTCCTCGCCTGTGTCAAAGGATGTGTTGCCGCAGGGGGAGCACTAGAGGTCAACCCCTGCGCGCTCCCTCCAGCCCCTCAATTGAGTCATCTTCCGACCAGTCTAGTGATTATTACGCAGGTCGCTATCCAAACACTAGAAGTGGGTGGGGGCGGGTTCTAGGATCTGGCCACTGTATGGGCTCCCCTGCTCCTCATTTCCCCACCACTTCACCTTCTCCCACGATGCGCACTGCACTTTTTTCCTTTAATTACTCTCTGAACCGCCCACGAATCACAACTTCAATCACCGTGGTTTTCTGTGAGGAGGACCAAGTGGAGGAACAATGCACCCATCCGGCGGGTCTCAGCTCAAAAACAGTCGGCCAGCATTCGGGCCTTCAGGAGGGGAGCGGTGGCGTGAATGTGGAGATAGCACCTGGTGATCCTGGACCTTCCGAAGGATGGTTCCGAATCATCGAGGAACCACCGGAGGAGTAGTTTGGTTAATTTGGTTTTCTTGCTTCGCAACCCACTTAATTGGGCATGTTTTAGATTATATTACTGTGCTGGACCTCTGTAATATTTTTGAATTCTGTAAACGTTCAAGACTGGTTTCCCCGTATGAGGGCAGTCTTATTTTTTTATTTTTTGATGACAAATTTGCCATAAGTCTGGGCAATGTTTTTTACTTCGGTCGTGCTGTAATTTTATTCCCACTGTTAATAAATTAACTTTACTTAGAAAAAAAAAAAGTCGCCCTGTTTCTATTTTAAACCTGTTTTTTGAAATATAGAGACATGCTTATATGATTGTTTATAGTCGAATCGCTGCAGGGTGGTTTATTATATTAATATTTCACAGTTGAATTATGTTCATAACAATTGGAAAAAAAAAATGTTGCCCTGTTTCTATTTTAAACCATTTTTTTGAAATACAGAGCCATGTTTATATGATTGTTTATAGTCGAAGCGCTACAGGGTGGTTTATTATATTAATATTTCACGGTCGAATTATTTCCATAACAATTGGAAAAAAAATGTTGCCCTGTTTCTATTTTAAACCTGTTTTTTGAAATAGAGAGCCATGTTTATATGGTCTACGTATTATACTCTTTCTCTCTATATCTACAGGAACCTTTTTGCTATGAACAGGGTGGATACTGTAGCGGGCTACTAATGGAAACAAGTGAGCTTGAACCTTACATCTCGGATGCAACAGATGGTTACCAATTTTGGAATCAAGCGAGCCTGATCTTACAAGCGAGCCTGGGTTTCTGCAGATGGTTTTTATTTCTGGGAACAAGCGAGCCAGAACATACAATCGACCCTGGGTTTATACATATTTTTTCTCTATCATGGATGATTTCTGTGTGAGGTGTATATCAACAATACATGTCTCTGCACATTTCCTGTATCCGCTTTATGATATTATTTTATGTGTTGACAGGTTATCACTCTGCCTTCAAAACTAGCGATGCTGGTCTATGTTGCTGGTTTATTGATATGGTCTGATGGTCTTTTTATATTTTGGACATATCACACTCCTCATGTGATTAGCATTTTTCTCTGTTCAAGGATTTTGGGTACTTTAATTTGTATTTGGAACAATGGACGTCGGTACTCTATCTGTTGCTTTACTATTCTACATACTGCTATTTCGCTTTCTTATAGATGCCTCGGGCATATTTGGATGCTTTCTCAGATTGTCAATAATCTCCATGTGGACCGTTACTGGGTTTTATATATTATCCCTGTATGTGACATGGGGTATTTTTCTATCATTGTCTGGGGTGGGACTTCCACTTTTCTGGATGGATATTTGGGTTCCAATCTTCAAATGTGAAAATGTAATGACTTCATGGATTGTTTTTCTTCATATAATATATTCAAAACAACGTTTTTTCTCTTGTGAAAAAAAAATGATTGTTTATATTCGAAGCGCTGTGGGGTGGTTTATTATCTTAATATTTCCCAGTCGAATTATGTTCATATCAATTGGAAAAAAAAAGGTTGCCCTGTTTCTATTTTAAACCTGTTTTTTGAAATACAGAGCCATGTTTATATGATTTTTTATAGTCGAAGCGCTGCGGGGTGGTTTATTATATTATTATTTCACGGTCATTGGAACGCCCACAATTCATAACAAATATTGGAGATTTATTGTCCTGTTTTAAAGTTTCATTTTTTTTTTTTCAAATTGAACCCTTCGTCGGTATACCAACGCTTTGTAAGCATCAGTCTTCCGACATCTTGAACGATTTCCATCGGTCTTGTGACGTCTGTTGATATTGAGACATATCTTCCTAGGGTTGGTATTGCGCCGCTTTTGGAATGCGTCGGTATTGCGATGCTTCTGGGAGGTGTCGGTCTTGCGACACTTTTTCAATGCGTCGGTCTTGCGACACTTTTGTACGGCGTCGGAATTGCGAAAGATTAAAAACGTTGGAAGAGTGACAGTATAAAAACGTCAGAAGAGCGACGTTCAAAACCTCGGACCACATTTTGTCAGAATTGCGATAGTTTACAAACATCGGAAGAGCGACGTTCAAACGTCAGACCACATTTCGTCAGAATTGCGACATTCTACAAACGTCAAAAGAGCGACGTTCAAAACGTCAGACCACATTTCGTCGGAATTGCGACAGTTTAAAAACGTCGGAAGCCTGACGGCTTAGGAAACGTCAGAAGAGCGACTCTTTTTTGGAAGCGACGGAAAAATTGTCGGTAGTGCGACACTTTGTCAATGCATCGAAATTGCGACGTAATGGAAAACCATGTTTTTCCCATCCTCGAACTGTCACTCTTGCGACGACTATGTGTCGGAATAGCGACGAAGTGGCCGTCGGAATTAGCGATGAAGTGGATAGTAATTCTCTCCATGGTTCTAACTAAGTTATCAATCTTAGCCTCAAATGATGAAGGTGTGGCTTCTTCCCTGTATGTGACTCTCGTTTCATTTTTCATTCTAGCTCTTTTGGAAATCATATTGGATTCTACACTTACTGCACCCCTCTGCATATGTTGTAATGTGAGAGGGTCTCTTTCTCTTAGTTGGTAATCCATTTATGGGTCAAACCCAACTGGAAATTTCATTAGAGCTAGACCTTGTGGAGGTTTCATATGGATAGGGAGAGCATTGTATACACTATTAAAACTAGTGCAATATTCTTGGACACCTTCTCCAACATTTCTCTTAATGTTTTCATATTCTAATAAGATTTGGAGAGGGTTCTTATTGACTTCCCATTTGTTTAAGAATAGTTTATGAAAAGTAGGGAGGCCATTTATACTATTAGGGTTAGGCCTTTAAACCATTTTCTTGCTTATCCCCCTAAGCTTTGAGCAAACATTCTGAGTTTAACAGTATCATCATCTATTTCTTGTCTATCAAAATAGTCATTCATTCTATTCACATGTTGCTGAGCAGTAGTAGAACTCCTGGCATCATATAAAGGGATCTTGGAATGACTATTTTGATAGACAAGAAATAGATGATGAGACTGTTAAACTCAGAATGTTTGCTCAAAGCTTAGGGGGATAAGCAAGAAAATGGTTTAAAGGCCTAACCCTAATAGTATAAATGACCTCCCTACTTTTCATCAAATATTCTTAAACAAATGGGAAGTCAAGAATAACCCTCTCCAAATCTTATCAGAATATGAAAACATTAAGAGAAATGTTGGAGAGGGAAAAATATCTAAGACTGACTCACTGCAATAATAACTTCTAGTTTAACTATTGAGCTAAAATTTGGAAATATTTGACTTTCAAGGCTTCTCAAAAACTTTTACAATAACTACTGAGTAGCTGAGAAATATCGTTGATTGTTTCAATAAATGTTGATGTTTTTATTGAAATGAAAACGGTTGTATGTGGCAAATTGTGTCCCTGAAGAAGTAAATGATGTTTTCTTGGTTAGTTGAATCTGCCTCTGTGTTAATCTTCTTTTTAATTTATTCTTTAAACATTGTTTAGGCCATTAAAATTGGATTTATCCTTTAACTCTTCTAATATTATTTATCACTGCTTCTCTGCATTTAAATCTTTGATTAATTACTTTTAATCCTTTGTATTCATCTATTCTCTTGCTGAATGTATTTCTTTGTTTGATCTTACCCCTGCGTGCCACTGTCATAAATTTGTTTGTCGCCTTTGATGTGATTTAAATGACCATCAATGGTCATGTTCCATTGATTTTCATTTGTTAATTCATCGTTCAGGGCCTTCTTGATGAACAGACTTGATGACCCAAGGAGTCTATAGAACGATATTGGGACCTTTAGAATGCCATTTATGCCTTGATCCTTCGGCAACCTGCACATTAAAATCAATTAATTAGTTAAAACCTTGCGTTCGTGGTGTTTTTTCATTTGTTTGGGAATTTCGGGCTTTCAGAGTGCTATAAAGGTGTTAATGGTGGATGAGGGCTTCATCTTAAAGCCACCAGGTTTTGGAACATTTGGATAGGGTGGCGGTATTGGGTTATGTTGAGAGGCGGTGTTCGCATGCGAGGGGGGTGGTTTTCGCACGGAGCAAATGTGGTAAGCAGATTTAGGCTGGCGAATGCGATTCCATTAATGAGATGACGCGTGGCAGAGGGTACGAGTGGTAAACCCACCCATTTCACAAGGTTTAGAGTGCTTAACCCCCATGCGGAGAATGTTACAATATAAAATGTGGACCATTGGATCTTGGGGGATAGAGATCAACGGTGGTCGGGGTGTATGGAGTTGTGGGCGAGTCAGACGGTGGGGCTCGAACAAACATGTGGCAGGATTCTATTATATGGGGGATGGTTTTTATAAAGTGGGGTCGAGGGGTTAATAAAACAAGCGGAGGCGCTTTTTATAAAAGAAGAGGGCCAAGGGTCATATGAGGGTTTTATGATAAAGTGAAGGTTAGAAATTTTTAAAGCAGGGGGCTCCAAAATTTTATAAAGGGTGTCGGGCGTATTTATATTAAAATAGGGTTTTTTAATGTAAAATATGGGTCCTAAAAGGTTTAATTCTAATATTAAAACAATGAAAAAAGTGACTTTTTACATTGTTTTAGTGTAAATAAGGGAAAATTATGAAGGTGAGGGGGTTGATGGGGTTTTTGGAGATGAAAGTGGGTCCTTGGGTAGGGGAAAAAATGAGAATGAGAGGTTTTTAAGCCCAATAATAAGATTCTTAGAGCAGGAGGGCAATTCAGAGAAGGAAAAATGAGGTATAGTAAAAAAGGTTTCATGAAGATAATGAAGGCAGTGAGATTTCTGAAGATAGCTGATAGTCAAGGAATGTTATCTTCAGCAGTTTGTAGAAAATACATAGTCACCTAGTGAAACTGTAGAATACAAAAGGATAACAGGTTCACTCCCTTTGATATGGTTTATGTTAAAAAGGAAATTTATCCATTTAATTTTAGTACAACACCAAGAGAATGGCAGCAAAGTTGGACTTAGACATCACCAAAGATAAATAGGAGAGGTTGCAACAACTGTATGCCCTTGCTGAACTTATTTTGTGGGCTCTCATCCATACTGAGGTGGTCCAATTGCAGAGGGAGATTTGGCATGAAAAAAAAATATGGAAAAGACTGTCCAGGAGGTTTATTAGGCCCTCTTATATGACTCTAGATTCAAGGACTTCAAGGGGAAACCTATGAAATGATGTATAGGTCCCTACTTGGTGGAAAAGTGTTATGAAAATGGCTCTATCCAAATCTAAACAATTGATGAGGAGAAGATTTCAATTTCAGTAAATGGTTACCGATTGAAACTCTACAAGAAACCTCTATCAAAGGAGGATTTTACCAGTTCAATAAGGAGAGAATTGAATGTGATTGGGAGTGTCAGATCTCCCAATCCATTTAGGCTTTAATCAACTGAGAAAAAAAATGGAAAAAGAGAGAAATAAATAAATAAATAAAGAATCAAGGATAAAAATCCTGGGTGAAACCTCCATGAGGAACCTAAGGCAAGCTCGTGGACTGAAAAACTCCATGAGGTAGTCCAAAAGTATAGAAAGAAAAAAAATGATGAAAAAGAAATAAAAATATCCCGAGGTGAAAATCTCCTTTGAGGCACCCTAAGTTGTCATATAAGTTGAAAACCTCCTTTGAAGCATCCTATAGGTATCAAAAAAATAAAAATAAAAAAACAAGAGAAGAAAAGGCACAAAGAAGTGCAAGGGAGTCCTTACATTAATTTTCTAACATTTTTGCAAGGTTTCGGTGACAATCAATGATGGTCAACAAATAGAGAATCAACTTCACAAATTCACCTTCACACCCTCTAAATTAGCTCTTTGGGTGAAATCCATCCCTCCATTGATTTTCCCCAAGATTTACCCATTATTACATGGAATTCCTCACTTGATTCTGCCATAGTCTTGTATTGCTACAAGAATGTCCCAAAACTACTACAGGATATTGATTGGTATAAAATTTAGAAGTAGTTTGGATATTTTTCAGGACCACACCAACATTATCATCCATCCACCACACCAGTTGACATTTTTCCCACCTTTATTCCCATATTTTTCCATGAAAAGGATTTTCCTTCATCCCTTTATTCACCTCTCCCATCATAACAAAGTTCTCTAACACCCATCAACAAATTCCTTATGAATTTTCAATATTTTCCTAATCATTACTTGGAGGAATTGGAGGTACTAGTAGGTTCTATGTGACCACTACAAGAAGACACATAGTCCTATAGCAGTTTTCACATACCCTACCAAACCAAAATCAAGGCACCAAATCCAGAAATTTAATCACCATGAAGCATTGGAAGATCACAACACCAATCCTGAGCACCTATGGGATCCCCTGCAAACTGATATAGGATCCTTGTTCAACAACCACCAAAAATATTTGATTCACAATGGCACCTACATTATGAAGGATCTGCATCATCAAACCTAAATAAATAAAGGACATAAATATTTTTTTTTCAATCCATTGCATGGAGAAATGAAGACAAAAAAATCACATCTCATAAGAAATTCAAATAGCCTCACCCATGTTCAATAATCTCATGCACACATCAAATGGTCAACACATCAGCACGAGCATCACCAAGTAGGAACAAGTATGATAATTCCTAACCTCTTCCCTTGAGAACATATTGGTTTAAAAAATGTTGTCAATGCATGAGAGACGAGGTTTTGTAAGCTAAGGTTGGCTCAACAGTCTCAACCACCCTCAACATTTAATTGAATTTGTATTCTTCTCCCATCACACGTATGGAAAAAATAAAATTAAAAAATTTGATGACACCGAGGGTTGGTACAACATGCCTATAGTTGGTTTTCAAAGGTGGTAGGTGGGGGCTAGCTCATACAACACGTTGATCCAACCACCCAACCACCGATAGCATAATTCAGGACCAAGCCTCAGTTCGCATAAAAATCACATTTTAAAAAGGTAAGGAGGCCCAATACTACTGTGAGGAGTCAGGATATCTATGCCATCATATTTATAGAATGCTACAGAGGATCCTATAGGACCTATAGGTAGTTTCTATAGGATTAAGATATTTTGTTACATGATTAATATAGTGTGTTATAGGATCATCTCGGGTGCTACAAAATAATCCAAAGGGTAAAAGAGATAGATTTTAAGATATTTCATAAAACATACCCTATATTCGAAGAGGAAATTCCAAGGGAAGGTTAAGTACATATTTTTCCATGCACCATGTGGATAATAAGCCTGCAAAAAAATTTCAACCTTTCAACAATACATCTTGTAGAAAAATTTTGATAAAAGCTTGGGAATGGAAATAAATTGAAGTGTGAATTTTTCTATTTAATTAAGACTGATAATAAGGGAAATGAAATTATTTTTGAGTTGAGAATGAAATTTTCCCTCTGTAACCAATAATTCTCCTTTTTCTTCGGTCCTGAAAATCATAATTGCTCAGACAATCTCTAAAGCTGGTAGCAGATAGGATAATTACCTTTCCACGTGACTTTGTAGGAAAATTATAGTGAAAATAATGGGGGTGTGGTTTCAATCAAAGATATCCCAAATAATCATCAATGATTCACCAATACCGTCCTGTTTGGGAAATATTTTCTAATTACCAATAGTTTGGATTCTTTCAGAAGTTCAAGGGGTTTTACGATGAGATTATTGAGGATTTTATTTTAGGCCTCCGACCTCAAGTAGAAGATAATACTACTACCATTGTAAGGGGACTCATCGTCCATATGAATGAAGAAGTTATCAGTAGAGTGACCATGTTTCCCCTAGGAGTAATAATGAGCAAGGGAGAGAGAATATAGACTATCACAACCAAGAAGAACTTTTTCCTTCCTGAGGAGTAGCCAATTGAAGACAAAAATGGAGTCATGAGAGATAATCTACCCTATCCTTAAGATGATGTAGCATACCATATTTTGAAATACATATCCTGTAAAGGGAGACTCTATTTTTTCTACGCCTATCATCTTAGGATGTTATATCATCTAATGTTCGAGATGTATTTACTTTTCGAAAATAGATTAAACATTCCCCATTTTCTATAACAACCCTAGTTAAAAATCCATGTAAAAAAATATAATACCAAGATCATGGGACACATATTTCAAGATGAATGGTGGGGGGGCATGCTAGTGGGTGTTCATTTCAGTTTATTATGGCTATGGAAATTCAGAAAATAAATGACAAATAATTTGGAAAGACAAAGTGGAATTTATTTATGGAAATTATGAGAAAAGGAAGGTGAAATATCACATGTTGCATGTGAGGAGGAAATTAATGGAAAATAATTGAAAAATGAACAAAATAAAGGCCTCATTGATAAAAAGGCTTCTGAGGATCAGTTGATAGCCTTTTTCCAGTTGAGTCTTTGGAACTCTCATTCTATTCTCTCTCTCTCATACTCTTGGACATTTAGAGTTTTCTTGGAGCACTCTTGGAAGAGTGTGGCATACTTGGGATTTAGAGTAAGAAGGAAAAGGAAGTGAAGGAAAGCGCAAGAGGACATCCGGATAAAAAACTATAACATATTTTCCTTGTAGATACCAAGTTGCATGTATGATTTCCTTGCTATTTTTTCCATGCATGACACATGCATGTGGTTTCTTGGTCATGATCTGTCATTGGAATGGAGGATTTCCTGGATTGACAGTGGTTTCCCTAGCCTTGCCATTTGTTGCATATCCATGGTGCTGTGAGTGTCTTCCCTTTGTATTTTTTATGGTTGGTTCTCATTTCCCTTTGGATATGGGTTGAGTTATTAGTTCCTGGAGCCTTTGTTGGACATGAACTCTGGAGCCTTGTAACAACTTGGGTTGAGTTACTAGTCCTAGAGCCTTGGTTGGAAAACCACTCTAGAGCCCTTGTTGGGTTGAGTTACTAGTCCAAGAGCCTTGGTTTGGAAAAAACTCTAGAGCCTAATAGAAACTATGAGTTGAGTTACTAATCCTGGAAGCCCTGGTTGGAACAAACGCTTTAGAGCACTGGAAATCTTGGGTAGAGACCGATCTGGTGATGGTTAGTGAAGTCTGAACATGAGGTGGAATTACTGGTTGATGGTTGAGGTGGTTGGCCTCTAGAAGCCCTAGTTTGGTTTTGTCTAATATGTTTCATGAGATCCCACATTCATTCTTGGAATATGGCATGGGGGTGACTGGCTGAAAGAGAGATTTGGTTTAGCTTAGTCTATGGTCTGGTGGTACCTCGAAGTTTGAGACCTGGTTGCATTTTACACATTATAATAAGAGCTTATATCCTCTTATATTTTATGGGTAAATGTACTTGTTATTATGTGGTTTATATGTCTATTATATACCTCCTATTTATGTTATTTATATGCTGGTTACGAGTATGTTTTATTACAATTATGATGTATGGTTGTCACAATGTTTTGATTTGCAAATGAATGAAAAATGAATATATGACCTAGTATATGATAATGTAGATAATTTGATAAGGCATCAATTCTTCTTAGTGATTCTTAGATAAGTATGAGACCCATATGCTCAGATCTATTGTTAAGACATTTAAATTGCATATTTGTGACATATTTGATGGAATGTATGTCATGGCTAGTAGGGGTCCAGTCAAGTCATTGATAAAATGTTTGCATTAGTACCTTTGTTTTAGTATTATGTGTCATTTTTGGAAGCCTCATGGAGTTATGGGTAGTGGCCTAAGTCCCCGACCTGAAAAAGTGGCACATAATCAAGGGTCACTGACACATGACTAACTGAAAAAGCATGTGGTCACTATGATTGCCTTGTGTGGGAGTGACTCGAGGGTTCCATTTGCATTGTTACCTTGTCATGGGAGAGACTGGGGTGTTTGGTTAGTAAAATATAATTTTATTTAGGATTTAAGGACCTGGAAGGGTTGGTTGGCTCTTGGAGGTTCTGTAGGATGCATGAAAGGTCAGTTTGGTTGTGTTCTGTCAGTTCTACTTCCTTAAGGTGACCTAGTAGGTTAATTCACATCATAGTTGCATCTCGTCACATGTTTACCCCGATGGACCGGTTAGCTTAGGTAAATGTGGGAGGGTGGTGGTATTAGAGTGGTATTAGAGCATGGTTTCACTCTCTTTGGGTAATATATGATACCATAGAGTGGCATCAAAGCATGGTTCAACACTTGGACTCGACGGGCGAAATTTGGATTTTCATGCATGCATGAAGGTTGTATATGTGATTGATGTATATGCATGGTGGTGGTTATTTTTTTAGTTGTGTTTCCATGTAGGAGTTGATGATGTTGTTTTGGGGATGTGTTTGTCATGAATGCATGTTGGTTGTATATGCATTTATTATGCATGTCAATTTCTGTATGTTTTTATGCATGCATTTCCATGGTTATAGTTATGCATGTATAATAGGTCAGACATGCATTGTGAGGCCATTATATGTAGTTTGTATCATCATGATGTTGTTGGATGTTATGATGTTAATGTGATGGATGAGGTATAGTAGGAGATGCAAATCATTAAGGCGAGGTTGCAACACTAGACTTTTAGGTAAGAGCAGATCATCATACAAGTTTGTATGGTGGGCTTGCAGGTACATGGTTAATGATTGTTATAATAATTAGGGTTACTCATATAATTGTAATTTTATTATTTTTATGGTTACATGTATGATAGATGTTATTTAATCAGTGTGATCATATGTACATGTGCCAGATATTCATGCATGGTAGTAACTTGTTGTTATATGCATTGTGGTCATTTGCATGATGATTATGTTCACCGCAGTTAAGATGTTTATGTTATATGTATCGTGCTAACCTGGATTGGACTATGCAGATGATTATGGTTACAATATTGAGGTATAAGTTGACCTATTTTGATATTATGCCATACTAATATATATTGACTGTGATTGTTATGAATGAATGCAATTATTTATGAGCTTATGATGTGAACAGGTTAGCTAGTTAATTTTATGGATATCATGACCTTATTTATGTTTGAGTTGATGTGTTGTGAAGTTATATTGTGCTAATATAGATTGAATATGCGTACAAGATAGCCTCCCTTGAGATATATCGAGGTATGAGTTGCTTATGTCCTCTCTTGGTGTTTGAATGTTTAATTATGCTTTCTATTTGGTGTTTGGTGTATATTATGTCATCTATCTATTGTTTGAATTTTTGGTTAATTTTATGATATTAGTATGTGTCTATAATATTACATGAAGAAATTATTTTGTTTTAAGATGGTTGCACTAACACATTATGTGCTGAGACAGTGATATGAGGCTTGAGTGCAAGTAGCTGATAGTTGTAGCATCATAATTAATGACTGTGAGTTAATTGAAAATTATGACATGGATGTTAGTATTGGTAAAGCTTGATTTCAAATTAATAGATATGATATCATGATATTTGGAACATGTGACTGACATGTGTGAGCAGTTGTAGAGAACCATGCTTGGCATTAGTGTGACAAGGTAATAGTTGATTTGTTAATATAACTAATAGTTGGGTGATGTGATAGTGTGTAGTAAGACTCAATTGAAACAAGGAAAAAGGTAAAAGAAAGGAATTGGGTGAAAATTCCTTTGGCTATGTTTGGAAACCACAATTCCAAACAAAGGAGTGCTTTGCATGGCGCTGGGAGGAGAAGTTGGGTTTTGAACGTCTTCTTGGTGTCCCGTGGGAGGATGGCGCTGGGCAGGAGAAGTTGGGTTTTGAACGTCGAAGGGCGGGCGACTGCACAGGGTCTGCGCGCCTCTGCATCCACATAACAGGCCAGAGGTTTTCTGTCGGGGCTACGTTCTCAAGGCGAAGAGGGGATCCCACCTTCTACTGTTGAAGGCTTGTCTTTTTCCGTTTCTGAAGGCGGACATGTCGGGAAGGTGGGTGATTGCTTGTCAGGTAGAGGGGGCGTGGTTCCTTTAAAAAAGAGACTGGCCATTGGTGGGGCTAATGATGTGAAGGAGCCCGATCTGCAGGGGAAAGGCTTGCCTCTCTGTTTGAATGAAGGTGAATGGGACCGTGAAGAGGGCGTTTTTCAGAGATTTTTCTGCTCGGAGTCTGTGTTGGATCAGGATCTGTCTGTGCTATCGGATAGAGGGGTGAATGTTTTCAGCGATAGGGATAGCGGGAGATATGTCTCAAACCATTTAAGTCTAGAAGAACAATGTGGGAAACCTGTTCCTGAAGGCACAAAAGAGACAGGTTCAAGAAATTGTAGGGAGGCTAGAGAGTCAAAGAATGGGGGCCGTAAGAAGAAATGGATCAAAGTTAAAAGAGTTGAGATAAACTATGTTCTGGGTGAAGATATACGCTGGGAGCAGGTCTCTCATATGGCTAGCAGAACTCTGGTAGGTAGATCCATGGGGAGGTTTTTCGCACTAAAAACTATTGTTGCTTGGGCTGAAGCAAACTGGAAAGCTGACCTTGGATATGTTCTGGAAGTAGTGTCCCTCTCCAGGGGGTGGTTTGCTTTCAAATTTTTGCTCCCTGAACATATCCAGTGGGTATTGCATCGGTGCTGGGCACTGGATCACACCCCTTTTCTCCTCAAACATTGGCACCCTCTTTTTGATGCAAGTAGGAAGAGGGTGGACTCTGTTCCTGTGTGGGTTCGTTTACCAGGTTTGCCTCTTCATTATTGGACTGAGGAACACTTACGGGGTATTGGTAATTCGCTTGGGGTTTTTCTTGAGGCTGATCTATCCTTCTTACTGACTAATAACAGGTGTGTTGCTCGAATATTAGTCATGGTAAACATCAGAGAAGGTCTGGCTGAATAATTGAAACTTCGGTGGGGGCAGTATATCATTAAGCAGATTCTGGACTATGAAAATGTGCCTTTCAGATGTCGTCGCTGCCATGCATACGGTCATCCTGCCTCTGAATGTTGCTATTTCTCTTGACAGGATAAAAGACGGTGGGTTCGTCACTCTGAGGTGGAACCAAGCTCGAGAGGGGGTGGCTCTGGCCCTTCCAATGCTTAGACTCTGTCCACTACGAATTTTTCTTGCTCCTCGAACTCTGATACCTTTGGATCCAGCATACTGGTTGATTCGGGCTCCCAGGTGTTGGATGTGAAGTCTGTTCTCCCATCTGGGTAGAAGACGCTTTCTCCGTTAACTGATGGAGGTTCGTTAGATGCTGTGAAGGCTCTTAATTGTCATTTTTATGCGGACTTCTGGCTGAAGGATGATGGTTTGTTGAAAGCAGTGTTATCATCTTTGTCTTCTTCTTACTTGGGATCTTTTCCTTTTTCCCCCAATATAAATATCTCACTTAATTTGGTATCGAATTCAGTCTCGGCTGGTATGGATGACTGTGGGTTGCTACCTATTGATGCTCCTGTTTTATCTCTACCAGCTCTTCAAGAGAAGGCTACTGTCTTCGATCCAGGTGAAGGTATGCTGACTCCTTTGGAATCCTCTGCTCCTTTGGTCAGGGGGTATAACCTGAGATCTTGTGGAAAAAAAGGTGCAGGGGGGTTTGGGAGAGGGAAACCCCCAGCAGCTCAGGGTAGGGGTAGGATCTCCTTCTTGGCGAGAGCCCAGGATCGTGCAATGATGGATGTACATGATGGGAGGAAGATTTCTATTGAGAGGGTGCTTAGAGCAAGACAGTCCCTTAAGTCTGGTGTGTGATGAAGATCATGTCCTACAATTGAGGGGATTGGCAGGACCCCAAAAGAAATCCGCTTTCCGGAGGATTATTTTACTGGACTATCCGGATTTAATATTGCTTCAAGAGACTTTAGGTGTTGGGTCTATGGTCGAAGCTCGTTTGGAAGGCTGGTTGCCTGGAGGTTTTTTGAGACGCTGGATGTTACAGGGAGGTCGGGTGGGTTGGCCGTAGACTGGAATGAGAAAACTATCAAGCCACTGAATTTCTGGTGTGTGGAGTCGGTCCTGGGGTTAAATTTTCAGAGTCTGGAGCTGGGTGAGGCTTTTAATATTTTTAACATCTATGGTCCATATCAAGATCAGATCCCTTTCTGGGACTCACTCTTGGGTAACTCTCTTCTCAAGGGGGACTCGATGATTTTGGGAGGGGATTTGAACTTTTCTTTGGGCCAGGCTGAGGTCTGGGGTCCTCATGCTCATACTAATTCTTTGTCTGGGTACTTCACACAAAAACTGGTGGAGAATCACTTGCTCGATATTGAGCCCTTAAAGATGAAGCCCACCTGGAGGAACAATATATGTGCTGATGAAAGAATTGCGAAGAGAATTGATCGTTTCCTGGTGGCTGAGCAGATTTTGGACAGGCCTTTTCAGCTTAGACAGTGGGTTGGTTGTGGGGGTGCTTCTGATCATTTTCCTATCTTCCTTGATTTAAAGATCGGGCCTAGGCAGCCTCCCAGCCCATTAAAGTTTAACAAAATCTGGCTAAGGGATGATTCTTTGAAAGCCCTTGTTCTTGCTAGGTGGATCCCTTATAGGGATGATAGTACTCTTACTGCAGTTTTTCATTTTGCTGAGAATTTGTAGTGTATCAAGGAAGCTGTGAAGACTTGGTCAGCTAATAAGAGATTGAGGGAGGATCTGGATTTGAAACAAGTTGAAGAGGATCTTCAAATGACCTATGAGGGGATTGGAGGTGGGTTTCAATCACAAACAGATAATGATACCCTTGTTTCTCTTGAAAAAAGAAGGAACTCCCTTCTTATGGATAAGGAAGAAGCTTGGAGGTTGAAAAGTAGAGCCACATGGTTGGCGTGTGGGGATGACAAGACAAAAAAATTTCATGCTTTTTCTCGTGGTCAGAAAGCGGTTAATACTATTTGGAGCTTAAGAGATGGTCAAGGCAATGAACATTCTTCTTTTGAGGCTAAAGCAAAGTTGGGAGTTGATCATTTTAAGGCTCTCTTTAAGGCTCCAGCTCATGCTTCTCTTGCAGAGGTTATTAGACTGGCTCAACTCTTCCCGAGATTTGTGGAGGAGGTTGACAACATATCTTTGATGGCTGATATTTCTGAAAAGGAATTAAAGGAGGTTCTTCATAGCTTTCAAAAATACAAAAGTCCTGGGCCAGATGGCTGGACGATTGAATTTTTCTTGGCTCTTTATGATGTGCTAGGGGCTGATCTGCTGAAAGTTGTGGAGGATATCATAATTTCTGGAAGAATTCTGGCTTGTTTTAATTCCACTTTCATAGCTTTAATCCCGAAAGTGGATAACCCTCTTTCTCTGGCTGATTTTCGTCCAATCTCTCTCTGCAACTATATTTGTAAAGTGGTAGCCAAGGTGATTGCGAGAAGGCTCAAAAGCATTCTGTCGACTCATATCTCTGGTGAACAATTTGGGTTTCTGGATGGCCGTCAAATACATGAAGCTATCGGCTCTGCTCAAGAGGTGCTCCACAGCATGAAGACCAAGAATCTCAAAGGGATTGTGCTGAAAATTGACCTAGCCAAAGCTTATGACCGGGTAAGCTGGTTATATATTCGTATACTCCTGACTCACCTTGGCTTTGGCATTGGTTTTATTAGATGGATCATGAGATGTATTACTACTGTCTCTTTCTCTATGTTTCTTAATGGGGCTGCATCTCCTTTTTTTCATGCTGAAAGGGGCCTTCGTCAGGGATGTCCCCTTTCTCCCCTTCTGTTTTTATTGGTTATAGAGGGTTTGAGCAGTGCTCTAAAGGAGGCCAAGAGACAGGGATACTTGAAGGGCATTCATGTTGCTCCAAATTTTTTCATCACTCATCTCCTTTTCGTTGATGATGTTTTAATCTTCTGCTCTGGTTCGGTGTGAGATGCAGTTACTCTTGGTGAGATTTTGGATTTTTTTAGCAAGGCCACAGGTATGGAAGTGAATGTTGTGAATTCATCCATCACCTCTCATTTTCTGAGGGAGGAGGAGAGGCGTGAGTTTGAAATGATTTTTCCTTATAACTCTGTTGGTTTGGATGATGGGTTGACTTATTTGGGGTTCCACTTAAAACCTAATGATTATAGGAAACATGATTGGAGGTGGTTGCTGGAAAAGCTGGATAAGCGCTTAAGAGTGTGGTGTCATAAATGGCTGTCTAGAGCGGGGCGCTTGACCCTTGTTAAGTCTATTTTGGAGGCTGTCCCGGTTTATTGGCTGTCCCTCTCTTGGATCCCAAAGGGTATTTTGGAGGCAGCCAGGAGGATTTGCTTTAGATTTCTTTGGAGTGGGAAGCAGGAAGTTGTGGTGACCCCTTGGGTTTGGTGGGAGAAAATTGCAGTCCCTAAAGGGTTGGGTGGATGGGGACTGAAAAACATTTTTCTCTTTGCACAGGCTCTTGCTGCAAAGGGGGGGTGGAGGCTCATAAATGTTGATAGCCTTTGGACTCAGTTAATTACTCAGAAATATATTGCTCCTTTCTCTATTGTTGATTGTATAAGGAATCCAAGGAAATCCTCCGCGGGTGGTTCTGTGATTTGGAAGGCTCTTGTAAATTCTTTTCATATTCTGGAAACAAGTCTAGCTTGGGATGTGGGTAGCGGCAGGAAGCTTCGGGTTGGGGAGGATCCTTGGATGGGAAGTGAACTTCAGCATCTTCTTCCCGATAGAACGGTTGAGGCCTTAAGGCAGAGGGGGATTACTTTTCTCGCTCAAATTTCTGATCCGGTTCAGAGAAGGTTGGGCATTCAGTCTTGGATTTTGGCCTCTTCTTTAGGTCTGGAGATTTTTTATGAGAGGTCTTTGGCTGTTTATATCAGTGCATTAAAACAGGCTCATATTTTGCTCCAGGAGAGGGAGGATTTGATTGTTTGGGATTTTTATTTGTCGGGGATCTATTCTCCTCGGGTTGGCTATAAAAAACTTAGTGTTGGGGTTGTCTTGGTGAAGAGCGATGGTGGTGGAAGAAACTTTGGAAACTGAATTGTCCTCCTAAGACTCACATTTTTATGTGGTGTGTCCTTGAAAACAAAGTCCCCACCTGGGATTTTCTTCAACATAGATGTTTTCAGGGCCCTGGCTGGTGCTGTCTGTGTAATTCTAACGAGGAATCCGTAAACCACCTCTTCCTCAACTGTCCCTTTATTAAAGGGGTGTGGCTGGAATGCTCCAGTTTATTGGGTCTCCATTGTAGATGGGAAGGTTTAACTGTTTCTCAGGCCTGGGATGCCTGGTGGGTTTCTCATGATGAGCAGAATCTAAAATCTCTGCCTCTCCTTGTGCTCTGGGTTGTTGGTTGGCACGTAACCGCTTACTTTTTGAGGGGAGGGACAGTACTCCAGTGGTTGTTGGTGCAATGACTATTGGTCTGCACTCTGCTTTCCCTGTCCATATATGTGCTACCAATCAGAGGGAGGTTTTGCAGTTGGACATTGATAGGAGCATTCCTTGGGGCTTTTTTGATGGGGCGATGCAGCAAAATATCTGTGGTGGAGGGGCTTTGCTTTTTCTATCTAATGCACATTGGTTTGAGATCTCCATTGGGCTTGGGGAAGGGACTAATAACAATGCTGAACTGTTGAGCCTTAAGATCCTTCTGTTGTTTGCTGTGGAGAAAGGTTGCAGAAATTTAAATTTTTATGGGGACTCCTTGAATGTGATTAACTGGATAAAGGGTTTCCAGCAATGCAGAGTGCACCATTTACATCATTTTCTTCGCTCTATTAGGGAGCTCCTCTATTCACTTGATTCCTTCTCCTGTCATCATATTTATTGCGAAAATAATGACATGGTTGATCGTGCGTCTAAGAGGGGGATCCAGCAGGAAGTGGATTTGTGGAGGATCAGAGAACATCTGGATGGGGATATCTCTGAATATCTTCAACCATCCCTTTTTGACTGAGTGTCTATTGATTGCCTCTACTGTCATGTCAATTTTTAGTCTACAGGATGCATACACTTGCTTGCTGGGGGCCGATACTGTTTTTCAGGCATGCTTTTGTTACAGTTTATGGGCTGTTCACTCCTGGTGTTCGCTTTCAAAGTTTTTATGTGTTTGTAGACGGTGAATTCTCTGCTTTTTATTCGCTTTTCTCAAAGGATGGGCCAACACAGTGGGCTAAACACTCTTATTACTTGGTAAACAGAGTCTCCGTTTCCAGTGGGCGGTGCTTTTAACAAGTTTTCTGCGTTTCTTCGTTGACTGCTTACTGTTTTGTCCGCTTGAATGGCTGCGCTATTTCTGGACCTTTGTTGAGCAGTTGATTTTTTATTCTCAGAAGTGGTTCTTGTTGGACTGTGTTTTTTGTAGAGTAGTGTTATGTTTCTTGATCAGTTTGTTCTCCAAAGGGACTCATGATCTGTTTCAAGAACAGCTTGTATAAGTTAGTTTTCTGGTTATGCTTAGGCATGTTTTACACTCTGTAACTGAAAAATGTAAACAACCTCCTGGGTTTGTCTCTCTGTACACACATCTATGTGTTTCTCAAATGTAATTTTGTACTCACCTGCAGTAATAAAATTACGCTTTTTTCTCGAGGAAAAAAAAAACAGGAAGTCTTCTTAACCTTGATTTAATTTGACATTATGTGGAATCTATGTGTTATGTTCATGAACATGTATTTGATAGGTATAACAACTGTTTTCCAGCTATGGTTGAATTCATCAAGGAATTTTATTTCCTTGAGAGGTGTGCATGTTTAGTTACAAGGAATATTTCTTAGAACAACAAGGTAAGGTAATTGGTATATTTTGTATTTATGTATACATTTATAGTTGTGTTTTTATGGCAGTATGATGTAGGGATTGCATGGAAAAATGACTACCATGAAAAATTGAAGAAGGCTCAGGTTGAGCTTTCCCTTGGAGGCAATGGGAACCCCTTGAGATTGAGTAATGGTGTTTTTTTCTAGTCTTGTGTTTTTGGTATTTTTTGAATTATTGCGCTTGATTGTGGTTTTGTTTATGTCTAGTGCATAACTATGCCACTTTGTTGTGGTGCCATATTGCTATTGTTTTTCATGATTTTATTCTTGTGTGCATTTGTTCTTTCCTTTTATGTTTTGAAGGTCATGGTAATTGGTTTGGAAAGAGGAAAGTTAATGGAGTTTGGGAAGAGATGGATGAAACCCAACAGGTATTGTAAGACCTAGATGAAGCTCAATGCATGTATAAAGGGTATATGAAGGTAATAGTATGAAAATTTGTGGAGTTGGTTGGGTCCATTGAGGTAAATGTATGATGGAAGAACACTCATGAGAAAGGTAACACGAAAGGTAAAGTGAATTGATCTAAGGTGTCAAATTCCTTGGCTATGTTGGGAACTGTTGTTCTCAATGTTGTGCATGTTGTGCACGAATAAAGGGACTTCTCTTAACCTTGACCTTATGTTATTTGGTAATTATGTTGTGATCATGATTATGCTAATTTTTATATATGTATACATGTATGTATGTATGTATTTCATGTCTAAAAGGGTCATCATGGATCATGATTGTTTCTATGCTAATTTTTATATGTATATATGTATGTATCTACGTATCTATCTCAGTGCCTGAGAAGGTCATTAGGAATCATTCGTGTGGAGGAATTATTGCTTACGAAATTGAATGACATGAAGAGGTTCGTGGTTTATGTGGAATCAAGTGGGAAGAGTAGCCCTGACAAATTAATTAGGTTAGTATCATGTGGATATGATTTTATATTATATGTTTATACTATGCCTATGTTTTGGATAGGTAATGTTGAGAGATTGTTAAATTTGGAGACTAGGGAAAAAATCCATGTTGCACTTCTCATATGATGGAGATGATATTTTTTTTGGGTTCCTCTTTCAGAGAGGTGCAAGATTTATCTAAACATCATCTTGTTTGGATGAGAAGAAGTTGGATTTTGAATTTATTTTCCATACATGTACAATTTTTCAAGGTCAGCCGGAATTGTAATGTAGGATCACAAGCCCCAAAATATGTGTCACACACCCTCACTGATGGATATAAAAAGGAGAGACTCAAACCTAATTTGTAAATCAACTCATCTCACACATCTCTCTCCACTTGATTAGTTTGCATAGCCTTAGGAGACATTCTCTCTCTCCCGCACGTGTGAAAGAGAAGCTGAAAATTGCATACTATTTTAGGGTTTCTATTGTAGCGTTGACTAGATTTGACTCTGGGTCAACCTTTACTTTTTTACTTTATGATTTTAGACATAATTCTTTTTTGGGAGGCCTAATTTGGTGGCACATAAATCGAGGTAAAATGATTTGATTTGACTGCTGCGTTGACAAAACATTGTTGAAGTTTGACTGTGGCATTGACCGAGTTTGACTGAAGTATTTAAGACTATTTTGGGCTAACTTTGACTATGAGAAGAGGCCGAGTTTGACTAGATTTTATCGAGCTCCATTGAGATACTTTTTGTTGGTTTGACCAAATTTGAATTTGTTGGCTAGGGAATTCTATTGACTGCTGAAAATTATACTTTATCTCTCAACTGAATTTGAAGAATAATAAGAAGATTTGATCAATGGGTTTTCCCCGCATTGGGGTTTTTCCCTAGCATCCACCAAATTATTGTGTACCTTTTTCTTGGATTATGTTCTATCGATTATTTATGTTCTATCAACATTTACTGTCAATGTTAATGTGATTGCATAACATGAAATTGCATTGGGCTAATAAGAAATATTGAAGTAAATTGCTCTAAGAATAGAAAATACCATGGTTAACTAAAATTAACATGGTATTAGAGCTTAGGTGAAGAAAAATGCCAAGCAAGAGTGAGAAGAGAAATCACTAAAAGTTGGATAGACAAGGACCAAGGTCAATGGCTTCCTCATCATACTTAAAATATGATGAAAAGCTCAATGATAAGTTTGATTATCATACTTGGAAAATATCCTTGGATTTGACATTGGTGGAACAAGATGTTATGGATTATGTGCAGGGAAATATCATTGAGCCTTCATCAAAAGCACCAGCTTCCACTAAAACAAAGTATAAGAAAGGGGAAAACAAGGCAAAGAAGATCATCAGGGATTCTATTCATAAGCACTTGGTTGCTTATATCTCCGATATGGGCACATATAAGGAGATGTATGATAAGTTGGTTGGCATGTTCAAGGATAGAAATGCTAATCAAATTCTCTTTTTAAAGAACAAGATGAAGAACATCAATATGGAAAAGGGAGATTCCATCTAATATTATTTCATCAAGCTCCCCAAAATCAAGAATGATCTCTTAGCTATTGGAAAGGTCATAGCTGACCAAGAGCTCACTCTCATTGCTCTTGGAGGACTCCCCCGATCATGGTATGTATTTAATACCACTATTACCAATAATAGTATAATTCTTGATTTTTATGAATTGTTGACGATATTCACTCAAGAGGAGACAAGGATGATGGAGAGATACCATCCCTCAAATGGGAATGGAATTGAACCTACTTCCTTCACCTCTCATGCAAAGAAGAGGAATAATGCTGGACCGATAAATCAAAATCATGGAAGAGTGGGTCCCAAGGGAATAAAGGGAAGGTGTTACAATTGTAACAAGTTTGGTCACAAAGCTAGAGAGTTCCCTAATAAAAGGTACTCTCCCTCATATGATGACAATAACAACAACAACAACTTCAGGGGGGAATGGAAATCAAAGGAACAAAAGTTTCAAAGGAAAGAGGAAGGCTCCCTCTGATCAAATTGGAAATGGAAATGGTCAACCTTTAAATAGTTCAAGGAACTCTAGGTATGATGAATATAATGTTTTTTATAATAAGATAAATGAATATATTATTATATCTTCCCTCTCTGTTGCATCTCCTCCTGACACCCTTGATAACTGGTTGATTGAAAGTGGTGCCTCAAGGCACTTTGCTGGATATAAAGAGGTCCTCTCTGATTTGATTGAAAAGGATACACATTTGGAAATTATCCTTCGAGGCAATGCCACCCATCCCATGAAAGTGAAATGGATTGTGACCCTTCATCTAAATTAAGGTCAAGTCCTTCATTTGCAAGATGTGTTATATGTACCTGAATTGAAGAATAATCTAGTGTCTATCTCAGTAATGGAAGATAAAGGATTCAAGGTGGCATTCATAAATGGAAATGTATGCATTTGAAAGAGGAAATTAAAATAATAATTCACTCTTGGATTCAGGGTTGATACACTCTATCAGGTTGGAGGAAGTCCACTGGGATCCATGACATGTAACACAACTGTTCAATTCGAGCTATGTCGTCGGAGGTTCACACACCTTCATTCTAAATCCCTTCCCAAATCAAGGAAGGTGGTCACAGGTATGACTTATTTCAAAGATGATCATGAAGGTGTATGTCATTTTTGTGCCTAAGGAAAGCATAGAAGGGGACCGTTCCCCTCAATTGTCCCTAATACATCTAACATTTTACAATTGATTCATTATGCTCTATATTGTATGTTGCCTGTAACATCCTTATAAGGATTCTTATATTATATCAATTTTATAGATGAATTCTCCCACAAAAATTGGATATAATTCTTGAATAAAAAGGACGAAACATTCAAATGGTTCTGCACCTTCAAGGCCTTGGTTGAAAATAAAACAGGGAAGAAGATACAAATTTTGAGGACCGATAATGGAACTGAATATGAGTCAAATTAATTGAATGACTATTGCAAGGAAGTTTGAATTAAGAGGGAGACCACTATTGTGTATACTACCAAACAAAATAGTGTTCCTAAAAGGAAGAATAAAACTATTTTGGAAGTTTCCCATGCCATGCTTTATGACCAAGGTCTTCCGAAGTTTTTATGGGGAGAAGCTTCCAACACCGGTGTGTATGTTCAAAATATATTCCCACATTATGCATTGGACTCCAAAACTTCCGAAAAAGTCTTCTATGGTAAGAAGCATGATGTTTCTCATTTTAGATTATTTGGAAGTCTCGTATATTTTCATGTGTCGGAAGAAAAGAGAAGAAAATTGGATGCTTCTGGAAAGAAGGGAACGTTGTGGGATACAATGAAACCTCGAAGGCATAAATAATATATGTGCCTGGTCAAATAGAATTAGATATATGTCATGATGTCACCTTCGACAAGATGTTGCGATCAGGAAGGTTAGAGATTTTCCTATCTCTAAGGAAGACAAAGAAGAAGAAGCAAGAAGGTAGGAAGAATCGAAGGATGAACCAATGCCCGATGTTGAAGGTACGATGGATCCTATAGATCCATCTTCTTCAAATAAAATAAGACCCTCATGGCATAAAGACACTCTCGAAGATTTTTAGAGACATTTTGTTCCAAGGGGAACATTCCATGGAAGTAAGAAGTCGAATAGGTATCAAGGGTACTTAGTAATGAGCACCATCATACAATCTGAGCCTAGAACATTTGAAGAAGCTATGAAGCATCAAGTTTGGAAATATTCTACAAACGTGGAATATGAATCGACCATGAAAAATGATGTCTAGAATGTGGACCCTAGACCAAAGGACAAACCTTTTGTCACCTCAAAATGGCTCTACGAGATCAAGCATGGAGCTGATGGAAGTGCTGAAAAATTCAAGGCAATATTTGTTGCCCTAGGCTTCTCTCAAAAGGAAGGTATAAATTATGATGATATATTGTTTTCTGGATTAATCCCTCTTATGGACAAGAGAAATATCCCTAACACCCCAATAGGTAACTAGAAACAAACAACCATTTAAATACCTCTTTCTCTAAACTATTGGAATTAAGATTATTATAACTTAAAAATGAGGAGATTATGCTCCTACCTTTCAACGAGATGTCTGATGTAGACTTTTTCCTTTCACTCCAAAGAAATCCTTCAATGGTGAGAAGAACCTACAATCACAAACAATGCAAAGGATCAAAGCACTTGTAGTATATACTACTAAAAAATACCAATTCAACTTAGTGATCAAGGAGACTAAGTATTGATGTTGCTTCAATGACTTCAAAAACAAGAAAATGAGAAAAAGAATAAAAAAGAGAAATATTACAACCTGAGCCTTGATGTTGTACAAATTTCTCTTGTATGTCTACGTAATCGTATTCTCGGTTTGACAAGACTTCCTCTCTACAATGACTAACATTAAGTCTTGTGTACAAAGGTGTGATATTAAATGTACAATCAACTCATGCCAACTTAGTATCTCACTATCTACCAACTTAGAATCTACCCTTAAACATGAAACTTCAGCTCAATTTATAGAGATATTGAGGACGTTTCAGGTCCATCAAGAGAGGGATGAGATCCTCCAATAAAGGGATTAGGGTTCCTTTAGCCAAGGGATAAGCTCCATGAGTGGAGGCATATAGCTCGAACTGGCGCGACTCTAAAGGCTTTCAATTGGTAGAATATTCACCCAACTAGGCTTCTAGAAGTTACTTTTTCATGTTTACTTCCTTTTACGAGGTGTACAATTTTTATTGGCGAACAGAGTGGTGGTCGCCACGGCTAATAGAATAATTATCACTGCAAGCACAAGAAATGTTCACAAAAAGTGTGCAGGTTAATTTTTAAAGGTTTTAAAGATATTTTTTCTAGTTTCCAAGACTTGGTTCAGGAACATGAATGTTTTTTACTTCTATGGAGGCATGGATATGGATGGTGATAGATCCATAATGACAACCAAATGCCATGGTGAAAAAATGACGTGTAACCGATTGCCTCCTAAACTGCAAAGTCTGAGAAAGTTTTTCGAGAGAGTAAAGTTCCTTATCATTCCAAGGATTGGATTGGAGACACCGGTTGAAAGCTTATAAGAAACATTCAATGCAAATATATATAATCATCACTGAGGTAGGCATTTCCTTACTGAGAGAAAAACTAACTAAATGTTCTGGTACATATATTAATTTAGCATTACATCAAAAGTAGACATAGTATGGGTGCAGCCATCTGTTATGAAGAAGTCTACTCTATCATGAATACATAACTCCTCGCAGCCTCGATGGTTGAGAGTAGATCCAGGGTCTCGATTTTCACTTCTCGAACTAGTATGATTCTATCCATGCAATTGATTGTTTTGAAGTTGAACATGGTAGAAACCACTTGATTACCGATCAATAATGAAAATTGTTAACAAGTGCGAGAGAAACCACCAATAATGACAATGGCTCTCAAACTACTTCAGTACAATCTACGAAGTGTGAATGAATGATTTGCAGTCGAACACTCATAGAGTCATTCAATTGAAGACAAATGATGAAAACCTGTTGTCAAAGGTGAGAAACCTACCATTAGGTCATGCATATTCCAAGATACTGATAGGAGTCTAAATCAACTTTCTAGATAAGGAATTGATGTCGATAGAAAGTGATCTGTCACAGGAGGGCCTACAACATGAAACCATTAGTTCAAGTCTTGAAGAAATTCTTTGCAAGGATTAACTCAGGGATGGTAAACGCGAATGGAGACAAATGTTTGCAATGAATGGTGAATTTGAAGTTGTATTTTCTCTTGAAAATATAACAACATTGTAAATGACTTGAAAACATTTGACTTAAGGATAATCCCAAAATTGGCTGAAGAATTTTAATGTGGTTTGATTAACTATAAGACAAAAGGATTACCCAACCTAGACACGAGTGCGACAAAGTGTCGTGTTCAAGATGACATGCTTCTTTTAAAACAAGAATAAAAGATGGATTATTTTTCTCACTTTTTGCCCCACCATTACAGGCAAGTACCTATTTATTTTTTTCAAGCTTGAGGAGGATAAAATTTTCTTGTCATGTAAGCTCATCCTTCGGATGATTCCATCTCATTATTTTTAACGAACCCTAAGAAGTAGTGGTTTGGTCCTGTTGTAATCGATAGGTCCTGCACTGTTTAGTTTTGACGAGTCCAACATAGGATTAACTCGATGTTTTTTATTTCTATGGATTCAGAAGAAAAAAGTAAGTAAACTCCGTAGTGTTATTTTTCGTAAATTTAGGCTCTCAAACCCAAAAAGGATAAAATAATGTAAGACAGAACTCTTTTGACCATGCATAGTCAACATATAACTTTATTGTAATTATTCTGGTTCAGTCTAAAAAAGGGGTAAAATTATACTGAATTGACGGTTGTGCTTTTATTTTAACGAGTTCGAACAGTCAAGTGCTCGGTGACATTTTCATGTTTACAGAGTCTGAAAAGGGCTTAAAAGAGGACTCCAAGGTTTCGATTTTTCGTATTTTAAGAGCCCAAAAAAGTGATAAAATTCTAATCATTGTCAAAATGATTCTTTTTCAAACATAACATGTTCGTTGCACAAAAACTAAAAAAATTACAATCATATGTTCTCAATCATGGAAAAACATTCGAAATTTAACTTCTAAAGATAAAAATAAACAAAATAATATTTTTTTATTCATTAAAACCTATAAAAAGTGGTTAGATCAAATCATTTTTACCTTTTGATTTTCAGAGTAGAGAAAACGATTTTTTACCATAAACCTTCTGGAGCGGATATCGGGAGAACCAGTCAGCCATTTCGAAAACCATCAATTCTAGGTATTTCATCTCTTCATTATCTTGCTTTTGAGCCATTTATTTTTACAATTTAAGTTTTTAGATAAGTTTTTAGGAGGAAACAAGGTTTTGGAATCCACCCTCGGGGGTGCGCAGGTTTTTGTGGCCGAACCTGTGCACCTCGGTGATTTAATACTATAAAAAATCACCGGGCCACTAAGATTTTTATACATAAATCATGAGAAAAAATGCATTGTGTATGAATAAAAACTGTGCAAGTGTCGTGGGGTTTTCAAAACTATATTTCTACCCATAAAAATTGCTCCAAATTCTCTCTAATGTTTTCTAATATTCCTAAATAATTGTTTGTAGGAAAGCAATCATGCTAGAGTGGAGAGAAAGAGAGCATGAGTTGCATGATAATGAAGCCATGGATGACCCAGCAACGCTTCGTGTGCTTAAGAATTTTGGTTTGTATAAATTCTAGGCAATACAAGGAATGAAATTACAGGTGGAACTCATGACCTGGTTGGTTAATGCTTGGGATGTCCAGGAAAAATTCTCATCATTGGGGATCATAGGCTTGTGATCAAGACAGAGGATATTTATTCCCTCACCAGATTACCCCACAAAGGAAGATATATTTCCTTTTTTGGGAAATGACCAGGGGGACTGCCCACTGCATCTTATATGGTGCAGTATTGCACCCAAGATTCACAACAAAAGGATGGTCACATTAACATCAAAACCATCGAGCGAATAGACCTTAAGATAATTTTTTTTACAGTTACCCGATTGTGTGGTAGTGCAACTCCACATGTGGCTACCAAAGCACAAATGCAAACTATTGTTGAGTTTTTTGGGGGAACAATTTTCAACTAGTGTGAAGGAGTGTTGGTCAACATGAAAGGCCAACTCATGAGAGCAAAGGATGGGAAGTTGAAGAACTTCAGCTATGGAGCCATTCTCATATCTTTCTCTTTGGATAGGATTCCACTCCTGGCACCTCAGCATGTCACCAGTGGATTCGACAAGACTGAGGGAACCACGCGTGTTGTGATGGGCTTCATTGATGGCTCACCATGGTGGCGATGGTGGTCATGTGGTTCAATATACCCCTCAGTTTTTTATATGTCTCAGGAGTCAAATATTCATGATTGAGGATTTTCCTTATGTAGGGTTTGATTTCAGGGGTGACCCTAACACATCACTCCCACCAGGAACACAGTGGGATGCATCAGGTAAAATATCTCATTTTGAGTTTTTTTGTTATCTTATTTTTATTTGATTTTTTATCGTCCAATACTTGATAAAAATATTAAAATGCATATGTTGGCCCAACATGACCAACGATGCTTTATCATTTTGACAGACGAGACACACAACCTATAATAGTAAGTCCACCATTGATCGATGCAGTAGAGGCCCTTGCAGAGCTAAAACACAACCTAGAGAGGTTGACTATTGACATCCAAAAGACTGGGATGGATGATCTGCCTCTTAGGCTCTAAATACATGTTACTGGGGTTCCAGGTCCATTCAGGTGATATTTTCATAGAGTGGCGCGCACTATACTCTGCTACCATGATCATCATCATGGATATTTGATGGACGATCTAGAATGGAATTTTATTTTTTGTATCAATATCTTTAGATCATAAGGTGTTTGAAACCTATGATCATAGACAATGTAATATATTTTTTACACACAACTATTTTGACCTAATGATATTACTACTTTCGATCTCTGAGTATCTTGTTCAATATGGATTAAATATTATTTTGTTTTACTTTCAACACCGCAAATTTCTATTTAAAACTTGATTAGATAGTGCATCATCCAATGTGTTTAAATTTCTTGAAATGTGTTGATATTCAATGTAATCAAACTATATTTCCAAGAGAGGAACCCTTAAAAACATTCTTAACAAAGACAAATTTCTGATAGCACAAACATTGTTTCAATGTAATACAACGAGTTCTGAATCTAACCTAAAAATAAAACGTCGAATGCCAACTGCAATGGCATTAGATAATAAATCAATGACTGTGTTATATTCTACAATATTGTTCGTTGTTTGAACGAGGAAAATCCCATGAATAGAAACTAAATTATCGGTGGGAAAAAAAAACCCCAAGCAATGGAAGAAATGTTTCATGTACTATGACATGTGTCTTCATCAAATCCAATGTAAGTCTGAATGAACATTGAAATCTGTTGTATCAGGAATAATCAAGATAAGTAGAAAAAGTAGTGAAAAATCGTCAAGCAAAATAACTACTCTAAGGCACACTCTTCTAAAATGTAACTAATGTACAAAAAGGATCTTCACATGAAAAATCATGCATAATATTTCTTGAGATAAAGGCCATTTCTGGGCTTATCTAAAGAGACATCCTCATAATCAATTAACTCATAGGCCCCTTTTTCAAGAACACACTTAATAATATAAGGACCATGCCACATCGGTTGTAATTTAACAACAACTAGTTTTTTGTGAGCTTGATCGTATACTAAAACTAGGTCACCTTTTGAATATATGTGAGGGTTAACGCTTTGATGATATTGAGCCTTAACACCTTTTTATGAGCTTCGGCAGCTAATACAGCAGTGCAAGGAGTCTCATCTAACTGTGCTAGGTATAATAAGTGTTTCTTCTCTTCAGAGGTAGCTAGTAATAACTTGATGGCTAATTTGAGTGACAATATTTCACATTCAATGGGTAGTAAAACTTCCAAACCATAAATGATTTGAAAAGGAGTAAACCTTGTGGATGTTTTTCCAGAGGTACGGTATGCCCACAATGCAGAAAAAGGCATGGTATGCCAATTTTTTTATGACTTCCTACAATCTGTTTAATCATGTTGGTTACAACCTTGTTGACAACCCCAACTTGGTCATTGGTATGTGGGTAATGTGGTGTATAATTATCATGGCGTAGGCCAAGTTGAGTGGAAATTTTGATCATCATAATGCTTCGAAAGTGGCTACCATGGTCCGTAATGATAGCTTGAGGGACACCAAACCTAGCAATCACATGATTCAATATGAAAATTGCGGCATTTTTTCCATCAGGCGTGAATGTAGGCATCACCTCAACCCATTTGGTAAAGTAATATACATCAAGAATAATATACTCATGCCCTATGGCCAAGTGATGGTTACATGTGATGAAATCTATACCCCATTTTGCGAAGGGACCACCAGCAATGATTGGCTGAAGAGGAGTTGGAGGTGCACGCATCTTTTGATAAAAAATTTGGCAATTGTGGAATTTTATAACCACAAGAATACAATCTTTAAATAGTGACGACCATAAATATCTAGCACGCAATATATTTTGGGTTGTGGAAAACCCAGACATATGACCACCACATGCTCCAGAATGAAATTCATTTAAGAACCTTTTAGCTTCTTCGTGATTTATACAATGTTGAAAAAAAAAATCATCACTGCGATGATAAAGAGTGTCACCAACAATATTGTATTGTTGAGATTGGTATCATATTCTACGTCGATTAGATAGTGAAAGGTCTGACTAAAAGGTTTGGGTTTGAAGATATATAATGATATCTCCATACCAAGGATCTAATGTAATGACTAGAATCAGAGATTCATCCGCAAGATGGTCCTCTGCCACTGTTTATGATTCATTATAGGGAAAATCACACATAAGTTCAGCAAAAACCAGCGATTTCTTAGACTTGGATTGCTCGAACTCCAAATCAAACTCTTGTAGCATAAATATCAATTTAGATTATTTTCCCCCAAACAATTTTTTCATCAAAATGTAAATAATAAGGTTTCAATTAGATATCATTGTGGTTTTACATAACAATATGTAATGACGGAATCGTTGGACAACTTGAATGGCTACCAAGGCCAATTTATCCACATGTGAATACTTGATCTTTGTCGGGGTGAGATTCTAAATTAGGTAATAAATCACATGCTCATTGTTGGAGTCATCCAATTAAACTAAAACCATTCCAATCATGGAATCAGACACAGCTAAATACAAAAATTAATCTCAGTGATAATCAGGCAGATGCAATAATGATGCATGGGTCAATGCGTGTTTGAGTGCATCAAAATATTTATCATCAAGCTCATCCCAGATGAATGGAACATCATGTTTTAATAACTGAGTGAAACTTTTAATTAACTCCGCATATTTTGGGATAAAATGACGCAGAAATTTTTATTTCCCTTGAAAACTCTAGAGTTAGCGAAGAGTGGAAGGAGGAGGTAAATTTACAATGGCCGCAACCTTCAACTGGTCGACACGAATGCCTTCCTTTGAAATAATGAACCCAAGTAAGCATCTTGATTGTACACAAAATACACATTTGTGTAGATTCAAAGGAATGTTGTAATGATTACATCGCATAAATATGGCACGTAAAT
This sequence comes from Pinus albicaulis, assembly GCA_034641835.2. NCBI lineage: Eukaryota > Viridiplantae > Streptophyta > Pinopsida > Pinales > Pinaceae > Pinus > Pinus albicaulis. The sequence continues at coordinate 1,206,416,709 of CM076578.1, read as the reverse complement.
TTGTAGGATGATCTTGTCTGCATAAAGAATGAGCAGGTAAGTCATCCAAGTAGGGTTGTACAATGTGTTTGATATCGTGAAATGTGTAAGACATAGCTATTTGAAAAGTTGGGCCAACATTTTTCATTCCAAATGGTAATTTATAGTATGAAAATGTTCCCCATGGACATATAAATGTTGGTTGATCAACAAGGAGTATGTTTATTTGATTGTAACCATAAAATCCATCCATAAACGAAAATATTTTGTTTCTAGCCATTAGGTAAATTTTGAGGTCTAAATGGGCCTCCTAAGGAAATTATAAAATAATATTGGAAATAATAAAATAATATTTGATTACATCATCAAATTTTAGAGGGAAAAAAGAAAAAAATACTTTTTCAACTTATCTCCCAAATTTTTTACTCAAATTTCAGGTGGGAGTACTTATTGGATGAAAAATTTAATTCCTCATCCAAGGACTACCCATGTTGCATACTTTCGATGGGTCCTGCTACACGAAAAATGAGAAGTACATGAAAAACGTGATTGCAATCATATTTTTTTATGTATTTCTCATTTTTCGTGTAGAAGGGTCCATCCAAATCATGAAACATGGGTACTCCTTGGATGAGGAATTAAATTTTTCATCCAACGAGTACTCCCGCTCAAAATTTGAGTAAAAACTTTGGGAGATAAGTTGAAAATATGAGTTGAAAAATTTGTTTTATTATTCTATTATTTTTTAATCTTTTTACCCTTTTACTTAAAAAATGGTGAATCATCCCCCATGGTTGACATCATCATATTGAATACTATTAGTTCTTAAAAAGTTTATTTTTGTTGTACATTTTTCTTAGGAGGCCCATTTTAGACCTCAAAATTCCCCTAATGACAATCATCAACAATTTGGTCAATATAAGGGATAGGATAATTGTCTTTGGGACAAGCCTTATTAATTTCCCTATAATCGGCACATACTCTGATATTTCCTTGTTTCTTGGTTACTGGAACTATATTAGATATCCAATCCTTCAGAGGAATAGGATAAATAAATCTTGCACAAAGTATTTTTTCAACTTTAGCTTTAATAGCAGTAGCTTTTCGAAGGTGTATCAAACGTAATCTTTGTCTAATAGGTTTAGCATCTGTGTATGTATTAATTTCGTTAATTGAAATCTTAGGGTCAATACCTAGCATTTCTCCGTAAGACTAGGGAAAAATGTCTCGAAATTCCTGAAATAAGGCTTTTTACATATTAATCTCTTCAATCGAGCAAGAAGCGCCTATGTGAATGCTTTCAGTTATCCCTGGTTTGATTGATATGTCAATGGGAATTGTTACAGAAATATTTCCTAAATTTGTCTCAGAATATGAATGAATAATCGACATAGGATTTTGAGGCTCCTTGACATAATCAATCGAAAATATGGATGAAAATTCATTTTCGAGTCTATCAAGGTCACTTAAAAAGAAGATCGACGATGAAGATCATCCCATGGTAATTCATCCAATGACAAGATTTCTCGGATATTTTCATCAGTTGAAAACATTTGTTGAAAAGTATCAAAAAATTATGTCATGGCTGAGATTGATAAAGAAGAATAATCTTCTCTGACCACATTCATTTCATTAGTATTAGTTCATGATATGTCAGAAAGCGATTGTACTGCTACATATGCTGATTCATATGGAATTAAAGGCATTTCGTCATCATAAGAGTCTAATTCAGAATCTAAAGGCACATTCCATGTGTCATCAAATGGAAAAGTGCTTGATGTAATCATATTGATATTGGAAATAGTTCGAGGTGCATTAGGAGGAGGTATAGTGAAAGTTCCCATAAGAGCGGAATCTTTAACTAGTCCTACCCCAACATCCTCATAAGGGATAACCATTTTTCTGACATATTGAATACTTTTTGTAGAGGTAGGGTCTGAAGCATAGTAAGATAACTAATCGACTTTAACAATCATTAGGGGAATTTTTAGGTCTAAAATGGGCCTCCTAAGGAAATTATAAAATAATAGTGGAAATAATAAAATAAGATTAGATTACATCATCAAATTTTAGAGGGAAAAAAGGAAAAACTATTTTTTCAACTTATCTCCTTATGGGATTACTCAAATTTCGAGTGGAAACACTCGTTGGATAAAAAATTTGATTCGTCATCCAAGGAGTACCCATGTTCCATACTTTTTATGGACCCTGCTTCACGAAAAATGAGAAATACATGAAAAAAGTGATTGTGATCACGTTTTTTTCATGTATTTCTCATTTTTTGTGTAGAAGGATGCATCAAAAGTATGAAACATGGGTACTCCTTGGATGAGGAATTAAAATTTTCATCCAACATGTAATCCCACTCAAAATTTGAGTAAAACCTTAAGGAGATAAGTTGAAAATACGAGTTTAAAAAGTAGTTTTATTATTTTATTATTTTTTAATATTTCTATTTTTTTACTCCAAAAATGGTGAATCATCCCCCATGGTTGACATCATCATCTTGAATCATATTCATTCCTATAAATTTTATTTTGGTTGTACAATTTTCTTAGGAGGCCCATTTTAGACCTCAAAATTCCCCTAATTCTTTCCTTTATGAGGAAACATGATCATTCGAAAGACTAATGAAACCACAACAGTCATATCATAAGACCAACTTCGACCTAGAATAAGGTTGTAGTCAAGAGGGGCATCAACAACTTCCACCTCAAGTATTACGATTTTTCCTTCTACCTCTATAGGCAGATCCTAGAGTATTCCAAATGGGCGAAAAACTCTTCCATCAAATACTTTTAGAATCGTGGGTGACTGATTGATTGAGGGAGAACCAAGAATTTTCCAACAAGCTAAGGACATAATGCACGTAGATTCTCCATGATCAATTATTGTGCAAAAAACTTGCCTAGACTTGACTAAAACTAGAATTTTAAAAGCCATTTAGTGTGGGAGTCTAGGTACAAATTTCTCGAGATCAAAGACAATGAGATTAGAATCTTGAGGATTAGTCGCTCCTATAGTTGATAACAATAATTTCCTCTGAAGTGGACAAGATTGTAGCACCTTGAGGACCGACATTGTTGAAGGGGATATGCCCAAATCTTCAACAATATTTTAATTATGAGCAACTCTCACATGTGGGTTGAAAGCCAATTTTCGAAGTACACCTTTAGCAAGCAGTTTAATCACTAAATTAGGATTAGGTTTCTCGATGTGTAATGGTTTGGAAACAAGAGGAGTTGATACCAGAGTTTGACTGGATGATTCAATTCCAAACTATGTGTAAATAATGTCCATATACTAGGCTTGAGCAATGAACTCCTCTTCTGTTACAAAGCCTCATTTAGCTACATCTTTAGTAATATTAGGAAGTAATGATTTGATGAACCATTCAGCCAAAATTTGATTCGGAATGAAAAATTTGACTAAGCGGCGTCTAAGTCACCATTCGTGTATGTGATTTGAAATTTACGTAGACATACTTTGTTTAAGTGAATTCAAAAGTTTCATGCCATTATCATAATGGACTTGAAACTGAAAATGATTCAGTAAGCTTGTTGCTAAAGCATTGAAATTCTTGAAAGAGCCTCATGGTAACTCAATGTACCACTTTGTGGCTAAGCCAATCAAAGTTCTTTGAAAAAGTATGAAAAGAATCAAATCATCGATTAAAGAATTGGATGCACACCACATATGATAAGTCATCACATGATTCGATGGGTCTTCTCTTGATTTTCCTTCAAACTTTGGAATGTCACTAGGAAAATTAGTAGGCATTTCTGGCCAAAATGGAAGATAGTAAATTGGATCATTCATTAGCTGAGACAAGTTCGGTAAATCTAAATTTGGAATGAATGGTAACTGTCAGTGAGGGTCTTATTGAGGGAATTGATAACATTTAGGGACAATCCCAGTACCCGGAGGAGGATATCCAGGAAAACCTGGGATAGCTTGAGTAGTTGGAATGTGTATACCTCCAAGGTATCCAGGGGTAGCCATACCAAGTTGAGGTTGAGCTGGTATGACTTTGAACAAATTGACCTTGAAAAGGTTGACCTGTTGAAGGTTGTCCCTGAATAGTTAGTTCTGTAAAAGGTTGTCCTTGACCAGATTGACCAACAAAGGGTTGTCCTTGAAAATTTTGACCTGTAAAAGGTATACTTGTTTGTATATTCATTGCACTAGGTTTCACCATAGAGGTCTAAGTAATTTACTGAACTTTAGGTCCATTTTGATCTATAATAGTCTGAGGAATAGCCTCTATAACATTTGGCATTGACATTTGAAGGGTCGTAACAATAGGGATCTGAGAAAATCCTGGGATAGGTGTACTTGGTTGTTGAAAACAAGTTAGCACAGAATATTGGATAGGAGTACTAAGAGTACTCATACCAGCTTGCTGACTACTTGGCATAGATACCTGCGGGGTAATTTGAAGTGCACCTTTAACAGGTTGTTGGATTTGGGTAAAACCAAATTATCTAGCTAGCTGAGCAGATTGATTATAAGGTACCTGTAATGTAGGTTGCAAATATTGTTGAGTAAACAAAGGGTTCCGCATAGTATTTATCCTTGGGTAAGGATTTCCCATTGAAGGTTGCGACGCATAAGGTTGACCATAAATAGTTTGAGGCATTGGAATATAAGTTTGATAATTACCTGGAATATTTTGCCCTACAACTGTGGGATAGGTTCCAGTAAAAGGTTGTCCTCCTTAAAAATAATGTTGCTCTTGAAAAGGTTGTTGCCCTTGAAAATTTTGCTGCCCTTGGGGAGGTTGCTTCCCTTCGAGAGGGTTCTGCCCTTGGAGAGGTTGTTTCCATTGGATAGGTTGTTTTCCCCCAGGCGCTATATAGCCACCTTGTGAGCTAGCCTGAAGGATATTCTAGGAAAACATATAGAAATGTTCCATTGTCAAAGGTTGGGTGGTAGACTCAAACAAACCAGTTGACATAGAAGAAGTTTCAAAGAATGGAGATGCTCCTGAGAAAGTGTTAGAATGCAACTGGTGCCCAACGTGAACTGAAGGACCGCCATACAAAAAAAAATTGGTGAAGAATAAAACATATATGACTATTTCTTAGTAAAGAGTAGAATGGTATTCAGCGTGGTGACTGTGTGTAACCAAAGCTATGTAGAAAATCGGTAAATTGATGATACTAAGGATCTAGTCTAAAAGGAATGAAAGGGTATATCGGTTCACTAAACCTTAGATCTAAAGATTGTTGAGGAGAGGGAAGTGTAATCTCTTCTTCTACATCAGATATCTATTCAATGCTAATAAGGTCAGGAGGAAGATTCTCAATGATGAGAAGCTTTACTCGAGGTGAACGGGGACGATCAGGAGTCGGGGGCTATAAGATCTGAAGGTGACTCAGACGAAGTGGAATCAAATTTAGGCTCAGATATTTCAGGTTCAATGAGTTGCGTATCTGACAACTCACCAGTAACAGATTCAATTGTAATTACTTTGGAAATTTCTGGTTGATCTTAATATTTTTCAGTTATCTGAGGTTGATTAACTTAGAAATTAGGATGTATTACAATGGATGTTTCTCCTTGTTCAGTAGACCTAGTTCTTGATGATTGAACTCTTTTAGATTTTATTTTTTCCAATTGATTGGGTGTATATTCAGGGGGTTTCCCCGCATTCTACGTGAATGTATCGGTAATTCATCCATGGTTAATTTTTTTAACACAAGAAATCAAAAAATTTCAAAAGAATCACATCTAAGGCCTCTAAAATTCAAACAAATGAACATGTGCCTACAAAATCTAAGAGACAATCCACACACAAACAGTATGTTTCCACAATAAAAACACTAGTTGGTGATGAAATCCAATGTCGCCAAGATTAATGTGGAAAATTGGCAGTTGGAACATTTACCCTAACAACTTTCTTAATGAAACAGTTTGGTGCAAGTAACTTCACTATGCCATCTCGAAGTGAAGAGTACCCTCCAGAAATTCCAAGTGAGTCTAGTCAACGTCTGCTCTAGGTACAATGGGACCTTCCCTCCACCATCACCTTGGGAAAAATCCTAAATTTTATGGCCACTAAGGTCACCAACTAAGACAATTGAACCTGGGGGAATAGTCTTTGGTCCAATATACATGCAAGGGCAGAGTATCAAAGCTTAATCCCCTTGAAATCTCCTCGACATGGTAAATCTGAGGTTTGTTAACAAGTGATCCCAGGCTCCTTGACAATGGTTAATCTGAGATTTATCATTTGTATTATTTGCACAACTTCTATATTTGCTAATGAAGTAGGCATGATTACTTCACTGGGTCAGATATGACCTTGTGCTCTTTTAAGAAGAGCTTCCCAGAGCACGAATGCAACAATTGGGTTTTCCCTACCGCAAGATTCTACTTGTTTGTTTTATCTTCTTTGGAAATTTAATTACAACCTATTACAACACTAGCCCTACAATAAATTGGTGGAATGAGCCCTAGAAAATGTAAAAAATATCTAGATCAATTTTATTAAGCGTTGTATTGATTTGGATGTTATTTACGCAGAGGGATATGGAGATGAAACTTGATGATATTGTGACCTGACTCAAAATACTCTAAATGCATCAATATGAAAATTCAATTCTTTATTTCGATGAATTTCTATTTAAGAGAAAGTAGGACTTTTGGACTCAAAAATTACAAACTTCCTAAATATCCCATAAGATTTCATTTTCATCAAGAAAACAATTTCAATTCCAAGCATGACCAATATCTCTTTTGTGATGAAAATTTTCGTTGATTACAAATCCAAAAAATACAATTTGATGAACAAAAAATTCTCAAAAGAAAAGCAACTTATAAAACCCTAAAAAGTGTAAAAAATTCAAAGAAAATAAAAGCTCTTAACTAACAATCCTAACTGAGATACCTATGAGTTTCTTTTGATGATTTCTCTTATAGTTGAAAGCAAGCTAATTTTTTTTCCACTTGAACTAGCAAAAATGAAAGCATAAAAGACTAGCTTGAGACAAATCACACTTTGGTAATCTAGAAGTTTTTCCTTTTTGCAAATGAGAAAGAAACAAATACTCAAACAAGTAAGGCTGACAAGAATCTTGGTGGCTCGAGAAGGAAATAATCAAAAACCAATGATCTTTGGCAATGAATCTATTTCCCAAAAAGAGCAATACATCAAACCAAGGAAAACACTAACTGAATTATGCAAAAAGGATGATTTATCAAAAAATACTCTAAGGTGTTTAAGAAGATTTCATAGATAGACTCTGAGAGTTGGTATAGATCAGGTTAAACCTTAAGAAATTGGTTATCTAACTCTGGAACAGAAAAACGTAGTTTTTTCAAAATTTCCCAAGGGGTGCACATGTTTTTAGTGCAAACCAGTGCGCATGCACACTGAACTAAGCTGAAAACTTGCGCAGGTTTGCGCTCTGTTTACCACAGAAAACATCGCAGGGTAGAGAAAGTTTGGAAAAAAAAAATTAAGGTTTTCTACTTCAAAGGATATAAAAGGTTATATACCCAACCACACTTAGAAAAGTCAAACTAGGAAAGTTTGAATGTCAAACCAAACAAAATCAAAGGAAAACTAAGCTTTTCTTCCCTAGCGGAGTCGCCAATTTGTTTTCTAGATTAATTCGTCTTGCGGAAAAAAGCGATCTCCCTAGTACCCCAAAAGGGAAGTAAAAACAAACAACCATTTGAATACCTCTTTCTCTAAACTATTGGAATTCACATTATTATAACTTATAAATGAGGAGGTTATGCTCCTGCCTTTCAACGAGACATCTGATGTGGCCTTTTGCCTTTCACTCTAAAGAAATCCTTCAATGCTAAGAAGATCTTTCAATAAAAAACAATGCAAAGGATCAAAGCACCTTCAGTATATAATAATAAAAAATACCAGTTCAACTTAGTGATCAAGGAGAATAAGTATTGATATTTCTTCAATGAATTCAGAAACAAGACAATGAGAAAAAGAGATTTATATGTATTATCAAGAATCAAAAAGAGGAATCTTACAACCCGAGCCTTGACGTTGTACATATTTCTCCCGTATGTATGCACAATAATATCCTCGGTTTGACAAATCTTACTCTCTACATTGACTAACATGAAGTCTTGTGTACAAAGGTGTGATCTTCAATTTACAATCAACTCTTACCAACTTAGTATCTTAGTATCTACCAACTTAGAATCTACCCTTAAACGTGAAACTTTAGCTCAATTTATAGAGAAATTGAGGAGGTTTCAGATCCATCAAGAGAGGGACGATATCCTCAAATTAAGGGATTAGGGTTCCTTTAGCCAAGGGATAATATTCATGAGTGGAGGGATATAGCTCAAACTGGTACGACTCTAGAGGCATCCAGTTGGGAGAATATTCCCCAACTAGGCTTCTAGAAGTTACTTTTTCGTGTTTACTTCCTTTGAAAGGGGTGCACAATTTTTATTGGCGAACAAAGCGGCGATTTTCGTGGCTAATAGAAGAAGTATCAGTGCATATGCAGGAAATGGTCACAAAAAGCACGTAGGTAACTTTTTAAAGGTTTTAAAGATATTTTTTCTAGTTTCCAAGACTCGGTTCAGGAACATGAATGTTTTTTACTTCTAAGGAAGCATGGATATGGATGGTGATAGATCCATAATGACAGTCAAATTGCATGGTGACAAAATGAGGTGTAACATATATTTGCACTTGTTTCTCACTACACCACCATATGTTTGATCATTGCCCTTGTTGCATCGCAAGGATGGATTCTACATCAAATTGATGTCAAAACTACCTTCTTACCTGGTTCGATCAAGGAAGAGTTCTATGTGGAACAACCTCTAGGGTTAGAATTTTGAGATAGAGACACACATTTATGCAGGTTGAATAAATCCATATATGTGTTGAAGCCAGCCCCTGGGGCTTGGTATGAAAGTATTGATAGCTACTTTATGACATTGGGCTTTACTCAAAGTGATGTTGATCCAAACCTTTATTCTAAGGTTGATATTGATAAGCCTCTCATTCTGGTTCTCTATGTGGACGATCTCTTCCTGAAAGGTGTTGGCCCTATTTTTCATCAATGTAAGAGGGAGATAGATTTTGAGTTCAAGATGAAGGACCTAGGATTGATGCACTACTTCCTAGGCCTGGAGTTCTAGAAAAAGGGAGGTGAGATTTTCCTTTCTCAAGGAAATTATATTGTGAAGTTGTTGGAGAGATTTGGGATGGTGGACTGCAAGTCCGTGACTACTCCGATAGAACTCAACTTTAAGAAGCTATGTGGAAGTGTTGTTGGGCCCGATTTGGGAAATCCTATTGAGTATCTTCAACTCGTAGGGGCCTTGATGTTCTTAGTGAACTCATGTCCGGAAATATGTTTTTCAGTGAGAATATTGTGTCAATACATGGTCAAACCTCGTCACATTCATTGGATTGGTGCCAAGAATACCTTGAGATATCTCCGAGTCACCATCAACCATGGCATGAGATACACTACCGGGAGTATGAGGCTCCATGGATATACCAATGCCGCCTGGGAAGGCAGTGTGGTGGATCGTAAGAGCACATATGGATGTTGCTTCGCCTTAGGTTATACTTCAATCTCTTCGATGAGTAGGAAGAAGAAATCGGTTGCTTTGAGCACCACCAAGGTCGAATACATTGCAACAAGTATGGCCTGTTGTGAAGTTTTTTGGTTGAGAAAGATCTTCAGTGAGTTCTTTGGGCATGTGCTGGATACCACCATGATCCTTTGCGACAACCAAAGTGGGATTCGACATTCAGAGAATCTTGTGTTCCACGACCATTCTAAGCATATTGATATCAGGTACCACTTTGTCTGAGACATGGTACAATAAGGCGTCGTAAGGATCCATCACATTGGGACTGATGAGCAGGTCACAAATATTCTCATGAAGCCCACGGGGAAGATCAAATTCTTAACCTTCAGTAATAATCTTGGTATCATGGACAAACCCTATTATGAGGGTCTTGCTTGAGTTGGACTTTGAGATCTGGGAGATCCAGGGTTATTGGGGATAGCTTCTTGGAGGTATAAGCAACCACAAGGCCAGGTTTTCCTTAACTTATTGGTGTTCTATTCCCCCACCATTATGATTTTGATCTGGTTCACCCTCTCTTTGATCTATGCCCACATTCATCCTACCCATGTATTTTGGGACTCATGGGAAGTACCTCTCATCTGGCCAATGGGTTTGGAAATGAGGATAGAGATCGTAGCATTACTGATCGATGCATCAGGTATTTCTGTACTCTCTATGTATAGGATGGGTTGTGTCTAACAACTTGATCTGGTATCAAGTCTGGTTGGGGTTTTTAACTCTAAACTGACTTCGAGTCAGTGGAGAGTGTCAAGCTCTTTGTGACTCACTCTCGATCATATATTCTTCATTATTTATTCTACATCATAGTGGAGCTGGTAAAGTACAAAGACAACAAGATGACACAGGATTGTAGGATGATATATGATAGTACATGATGTTATTGGATGACAAGATTGCACGGGTTTACATATGGATGGACAGGTGGAGTTCTCCCTAGTTGAGAGGGAGTGTCAAATTTGGAAACTAGGGAAAAACTCCATGTTTCACTGCTCATAATCTGGAGATGATATATTTTTTGGATTCCTCTTTTAGATAGTTGCAATATTGATTTAAATATCATATTTTTTGGATGAGCAAAAGTTGGATTTTGAATTTATTTTCTACATATGTGCACTTTGTCGAGGTGGAATAGAATTTTGATGTAGGCTCACAAGCCCCAAAAGATGTGTCACAAACCCTCACTAATGGATATAAAAAAGGAGAGACTCAAACCTCATTTGGACATCAACTCATCTCACAGATATCTCTCCACCTGATTGGTTCGTACAACCTTAGGAGACATTCTCTCTCTTCCGCACGTGTGAAGAGAAGCTGGAAATTTTGGATTGTTTTAGGGTTTCTATTGTAGTATTGACTAGCGTTGAATTAGGGTCAACATTGAATGTTTGACTTCGATCTTTTGGACAAACTTTGTTTTTTGGAGGCCGAAGTTGGTGGCACAGAAATCAAGGTAAACGAAGTTGATTTGACTATTGCGTTGACCATAACATTGACCACAGATTATTGAAGTCTGACTGTTTCATTGACCAAGTTTGAATGAAGTATTTCATATTATTTTGGGCTTACTTTGACTGTGAGAAAAGGATAAGTTTGACTGGCTTTGACCGAGCTCCATTGGGATACATTTTCCTGGTTTGACTAGGGTTGAATCTGCTGGCTAGGGCATCCTATTGACTATTGAAAATTGAAATTTCTCTCTCTACTGAATTTGAAGAATAATAAGAAGATTTGATCAAAGGGTTTTCCCCGCATTGGGGTTTTTCCCTCACATCCGCCAAATTATTGTGTCTCTTGTCTTGGCTTGTCTTATGTTGATTATTTATGTTCTATCAAAATTGACTGTCAATGTTAAAGTTGTTGAAAATGCAGCAAGATGATGGAGCTTAGTGAAATGAAGTCGCCTTCACTAAGTGGGCCCGCAGGCGAATTCTGGCGCAAAGTCTATTTTTAGACTATGTCTATTTTTAGACATATGGAGCATGGTTCGGGGATTCCAGTTTGAGATTATTGGAGCATTGGTCATGTTGGTAAAAATAGATGAGACTCTATTTTTAGGTCAAAGAGGTCGAAGTCTATTTTTAGACTGCCTCTCCTTAAAACAGGGAAGTCAAATATTATTTACCCTTAATAATATTTAGACTATAAACAACAGTTTACTCTCTTGGAGCACTTCAGTTCGAGCTACATAAGTGGCTCATGCATCTGACAGAGGAATCACATGGTTCCCAAGGGTTTGATGGCATCATGCATGGTTGACTTCAGTTGGACTTCAGTGGCAGAAGTTTGGAGGAGTTAATGAGACAGATAGTGGAGTTGTGTTCTGTTTATTTTAGTTGAACTAGTTGAGATTAGTTTAACTAGATAATCAATTAGTTATGAGTGGAGTGAATTAAATATTATTTAATTCATTAATTAATAACTCATTATTCAACTCAAGAACACATCAGTTCACTACAGTGCATGATCAGTTCAGTGGAGACTAGTGAAAGAGGTAGATGAAAGGGTGGAGTTAGCTATCAGTTGTGACTATACTGTTGCTATTTGCAACACACAGATAGGTGGAGTAAGCCCATGAGGATTTCGCAGTTCAGGCTGGTGGTTTATCTATATAAAGAGGCCATCACATAGCATTGAAACACGTAATAGAGGCAAGGCAATTGGCGGTGAGTTTTGAACCAGTAACCTGTTCAAAACTGAGCTAGATTGTGGGTAACTGTATGAGAAAGTACTGAGTACTTGTGAGGAGTATTGTACTGAGTTGTTACTTGATTTCTCCTTATAATATACACAATAGCTGCGGGGTTTTCAGCTATAAGCTTTCCCCATACATACTGTGTTAATGTGTATGATTATTTGATGTGTTATCGCTTGATTTTATTTCCGCATGTTTGATGATCTGAGTGGAAGAGATTATGTGTTGCATATAAATTCGAATTGTATGTGATCAGGATAGTCTCGGTGGATAATTAATTATTAATTAGAAAATTTCTACATGGTATCGGAGCTATTGAAGCAGATATTGATCATCACAGTGATTACAAACTTATTTCGGTAGACAGAGTCTGCATGCGGGCCAGGTAGCCTCCGGATTCATCTTTCTTCGGAAAGTGAAAGGTCTGGTAAACGCCCCTTGCAGTCAATCTCTGTGCTAGAAATAATTTGTTCTCATAGATCTAGAGCGGTTGAGCTTTGAGGTGGAATTTGAATTTTGCAGCAGTTTTGTTTTCTTGGTGCCAGTGTTGAAAATGTCTTTCAACGGTTTGCGACTCGAATATGCTCTTGAAGGCAGTTCGAATTATGTTGCATGGAAGGATCGCATGGAGGCAGTATTAGAAGATAATGGTCTAAAGGAGTTCGTAGATACGGATGTCAAAAATCCCACTGATGCAGCTGAATTCGATGCATGGCAAAAGAAGATGGCAAAGTGTCGAAGGATCCTGTTGGAGGGCGTTAAGGATCATATTGTATCCAGCCTGCATGGAAAGGCTACTCCATATTCAATGTGGAAAGCTTTGACGGATCTATTCCAGAGTAAGAGCGACCAAAGGAAGCTGGCGCTCAAAGATAAGCTCAGGAACATCAAGATAGAGAAGGGCGACAGTATCGCCAAATATCTCACGAAGTTCACTCAATGCAGAGATGAGCTGGGAAGTGTGGGGGTGACTGTCGAAGACGAGGACATGGTCGACCTGGCTCTCCTTGGTCTTCTGAAGGCTTGGCACTCATACCAAGATAGTGTCAATGGTCGGGAGAAGCTGCCGGGATGGGAGCGCCTTTGGGCGGATCTCATGCAGGAGGAGATAAGGAGGACTACTCGAGATGGATCTTCATCAAAGGGAGCTGATGAAGAAAATTGTGCTTTGGTTGCCAAAGCAAAGAAGGGGAAGGGTAAGAAGACTTCTCATTCCGGTGCTAAGGGCAAGAAGCAGGATATGGTGAAAGTGAAGTGTTTTCACTGCCATGATCACGGACATTATGCTACCAATTGTCCAAAGAAGAAGAAGAACAAGCAAGCGGGAAGATCTGCAGATGGAGAAGCCTTGGCTTCATAGTTCGAGCTTGACTTTTCACTGATTGCATGCTTGGTTTCAAGTGTGATGGGATCGGTGTGGTTCTTGGACAGCGGTGCGTCATTTCATATGACGGGAGATTGGGATTTGTTCTCAGATCTGGAGGACAAAGATCTGGGTGTGCACATCGAGATGGGCGATGATGGTAGATACAGTGCGACTGGTATCGGTACCATATCCTTTCAGAGGGAGTCTGGTAAACCCTTTGTATTGAAGGATGTCATGCATGTACCTGGATTGAAGAAGAACTTGATCTGTGTGGCGATGTTGGAGGATAAGGGGTATGATGTGGTCTTCAGCGAAGGAAAAGCCTTCCTGCGCAGTAAGACTACTGGAGAGACCCGGAAGATAGGGGTTCGAACCAAGAACCTTTATCGGTTGCAGGTAGATGGCTGCGCAGCTATGGCATGCAAGGCGGGAGAAGTGGTGAGCCGGGATGATGAGGGCGAACTGTGGCACAGGAGATTGGGCCACCTTCACCATGGATCTTTGAAGATTCTGCAGCAGATTTCTACTGGACTTCCTAAGGGCACCCTTGCGCAGTCAGATCAGTGCAAGGGGTGTACTTTAGGGAAGTATGTGAAAGCCACCTTTCACGAGAAGGATAGTCGCGCCACGACGATCCTTGAGAGAGTTCACACAGACGTGTGTGGTCCTTTCTCAGTTGCTTCGACAGCAAAGCACAGGTATTATGTGATCTTTGTTGATGATTTCTCTCGAAAGTGCTGGATCTTCTTCATGTCGAAGAAGAGCGATACATTCACGAAGTTCTGTGAGTTTAAAGCACTGGTCGAGAAGGAGTCGGGGAAGAAGGTGATTGCTCTAAGGAGTGATAACGGTGGTGAATTCATCTCGGCTGAATTCAAGGAGTTCTGCAGCATAGAAGGGATTCGAAGAGAGCTCATCGCACCCCATAACCCACAGCAGAACGAGGTGGCTGAGCAGAAGAACAGAACGATCGTGGGTGCTGCACGGGAAATGTTGCATGATCAAGGCCTACCCCTTCACTTGTGGGCTGAGGCATGAAATACAGCAGTGTATGTGCAGAATCGTTGTCCTCACAAGGTTCTTGGCATGAGTACACCGGAGGAGGCTTATTCTGGCAAGAGGCCTGATATTTCCCATTTGCGGATCTTTGGTTCTCGTGTCTACATGCATGTGACGAAGGATGCGAGAAGGAAGCTGGATCCAACTGCTGAGGTTGGAATATTTGTGGGGTACACTAATACACCTCACAACTACCGGGTGTATTTGTCAGATAGTCGCAAGACTGTTGTGCGACGGGATATAAAATTTCAGGAGGAGAAAGCCATGCAGTGTTCGCTTGAGAGGGAGCTACACTTGCATACAGATGAGGAGCTGTTAGTTCCTAAGGAGGAGCTTCCGGATGTGGATCAGCCACAAGAGGAAGTTCAGGAGGTGGAAGAAACCACCCAGGCAGCGCCAACCGTCAGAGGGTGCATGCGCACTACAGAAGCTGAGCGACTGGCTCGAGATGCAGAGAAGGTTGTAGGACCACCTACAGCACAGCGCAGACAGAGACAGTCACCGGATCGGTACACTGGATACATGGATCTTGTGAGTCAATGTGTTGTGACAGATCCATCCTCTTTTGAGGAAGCTGTGGAGGAACCCACATGGGTTGATGCCATGATCGAAGAATATGATTCGATCGTCAGGAACAGTGCATGGGAGATTGTCCCAAGACCGGTTTGGAAATCAGTGGTGGGTTCGCGAGGATCTACAAAGTGAAGCAGGCAGCTGACAGGAGTGTGGAGAAGTACAAGGTGAGATTTGTCGCCCGTGGCTTTTCACAGATCGAGGGGATTGACTATGAGGAGACTTTTGCACCTGTCGCAAGGTACTCTTCCATACGGATGATCCTTGCTCTCTCAGCGCAGATGGGGTGGCACATTCATCAGATGGATGTGAAAACTGCGTTCCTCAATGGAGTTATTGAGGAGGAGGTGTACATAGAGCAGCCTGAAGGTTTTGATATCTTCAGCAGTGAGTCACATGTGTGCCGACTCAAGAGAGCACTGTATGGGCTGAAGCAAGCACCTCGTGCTTGGTACACTCGGATAGACATCTACTTCACCGGGCTTGGATTCTCCAAGAGTGAGGCGGATCCAAACCTGTACCAGATTGTGGTGGAGGGGAAGTTGTTGATCATCGTATTGTATGTAGATGATCTGATTTTGACTGGCGATGAGCAGTTGATACTTTCATGCAAGGAGGATCTTGCACGAGAGTTTGAGATGAAGGACTTGGGCATCCTTCATTATTTCCTGGGATTGGAGATTTGGCAGCGCAGTGGAGGATTGTTTGTTTCTCAGGGCAAGTATGCCCGAGAGATTCTGGAGAGGTTCAACATGCATGGCTGCAAGCCTGTTGATACTCCTCTTCCTGGTGGTTGGAGGAAGGAGGATGCTACTTCAGCGGAGGTAGTGGATGCCACTGTCTATCGATAGTTGGTGGGGTCGCTTATGTATCTGGTCAATACACGACCCGATATATGCTATGCTGTTAACCAGCTTTCGCAAGCTATGGTTAAGCCTACCAAGCTCTTTTGGAAGGCAGGCAAGCATGTATTGCACTATATTAGAGGCACATCGGGATATGGTCTATGGTACAGACAGGAGGATGGAGCGAAGCTTTCTGGCTTCACTGATGCAGATTGGGCAGGGAGTCCAACGGACCGGAAGAGCACTTCTCGAGGAGTTTTCAGCATTGGGTCGACAGCAGTTTCCTGGTACAGCAGGAAGCAGAGATCCGTGGCACTCAGTTCAGCAGAGGCCGAGTACATGGCAGCTAGCTTGGCTGCATGCGAGGCTATTTGGATGAGGAAGATCCTCGTCAGATTGTTCGGGTCGCACTTGGAGCCTACTGTGATTTATTGTGATAACCAGAGTTGCATTAAACTCTCGGCTAATCCAGTATTTCATGATAGATCCAAACACATCGACATCAGGTACCATCATATCAGAGATTGTGTTCAGTGGAGAATCATGTTACTTTCATATGTTCCCACGAAGGATCAGGATGCTGACATCTTGACGAAGGCGCTCACCAGGAGCAAGTTCGAATTCCACAGAGGCAAGATAGGGGTTGCAGATAATCCATATCTTGTTGAGAGGGAGTGTTGAAAATGCAGCAAGATGATGGAGCTTAGTGAAATGAAGTCGCCTTCACTAAGTGGGCCCGCAGGCAAATTCTGGCGCAAAATCTATTTTTAGACTATGTCTATTTTTAGACATATGGAGCATGGTTCGGGGATTCCAGTTTGAGATTCTTGGAGAATTGGTCATGTTGGTAAAAATAGATGAGACTCTATTTTTTAGGTCGAAGAGGTCGAAGGCTATTTTTAGACTGCCTCTCCTAAAAATAGGGAAGTCAATTATTATTTACCCTTAATAATATTTGGACTCTAAACAGCAGTTTACTCTCTTGGAGCACTTCAGTTCGAGCTACAGAAGTGGCTCATGCATCTGACAGAGGAATCACATGGTTCCCAAGGTTTTGATGGCATCATGCATGGTTGACTTCAGTTGGACTTCAGTGGCAGAAGTTTGGAGGAGTTAATAAGACAGCTAGTGGAGTTGTGTTATGTTTATTTTAGTTGAACTAGTTGAGATTAGTTTAACTAGATAATCAATTAGTTATGAGTGGAGTGAATTAAATATTATTTAATTCATTAATTAGTAACTCATTATTCAACTCAAGAACACATCAGTTCACTACAGTGTATGATCAGTTCAGTGGAGACCATTGAAAGAGGTAGATGAAAGGGTGGAGTTAGCTATCAGTTGTGACTATACTGTTGCTATTTGCAACACACAGATAGGTGGAGTAAGCCCATGAGGATTGCGCAATTCAGGCTGGTGGTTTATCTATATAAAGAGGCCATCCCATAGCATTGAAACACGCAATAGAGGCAAGGAAATTGGCGGTGAGTTTTGAACCAGTAACCTGTTCAAAACTGAGCTAGATTGTGGGTAACTGTATGAGAAAGTACTGAGTACTTGTGAGGAGTATTGTATTGAGTTGTTACTTGATTTCTCCATTATAATATACACAATAGTTGTGGGGTTTTCAGCTATAAGCTTTCCCCATACATACTGTGTTAATGTGTATGATGATTTGATGTGTTATAGCTTGATTTTATTTCCGCATGTTTGATGATCTGAGTGGAAGAGATTATGTGTTGCATATAAATTCGAATTGTATGTGATTAGGATAGTCTCGGTGGATAATTAATTATTATTCAGCAAATTTCTACAAAAGTGATTGCATAACAGGAAATTGAATTAGGCTAATAAGAAAGATTGAAGTAAATTTGTTTAAGCAAAAAACATACCATGGTTAACTAAAATTAAAATAGATACATCAACGGAATAAAAGCAATATGATCTATGGCATGTTGGGGCACACATGGATGGTGGAAGGATACTAGAAGCAAGGTTAATTGGTAGAGACAGCGTGGTTTTGGATGTGCAGTGCTACTGTTGTGTATTTGTTGTGCATATTGTATATTCAGTGATTGTACCTATGGTGTTGTGTGTTTGTTGCATATATGGTGTTGTGAGTATATTTCATATGCAGTGTTGGGTATATATGGTGATATATACATGTTAGATATGCGGGGATGTGTACATATCATATTGTGCGCATGTTGGATATGTGGTGTTTTGTGAATATGGTGTTGTGTGCATGTTGGATATGCAATTTTGTGTACATATGGTTCTATGCACATGTTGTATATTTAGTGCTATGTACATATGTTTTTGTGTGCATGTTGTACATGTGGCACTATGTACATATGGTGTTGTATGCATGATTGTACATGTGGCTCTATGTGCATGTAACATCGTGTACATGCTCTACATATGGTGTTGTGTACATGTCATGCATGTGGCGTTGTGTACATGTCGTGCATGTGGCATTGTGTACATGTGGTGTCGTGTACATGTCGTGCATGTGGTATTGTGTACACGTTGTATACGTGGTGCAGTGTACATTTGGCACTGTGTACACATTGTGCAGGTAGTGTCGTGTACATGTGATGTTGTGCACATGTTGTGTAGGTGGTGCTATGTATGTTATGAAACTAGCTCCAAAAATAGAAGAAAAGAGAGATCAATGCCTTATAAATCAGCCACTTCGAGGGGGAAGCCTCCTTTACATTACATACATGAACAATTCTTGGATGATTCAAATGAAAAAACCTCTTTTCTATATATAGGATTCCATGGGGTCACAATATAATCCTATCCGACCTAACATTAATAATGTAAGGGAACAACAATATCAATAGTGGGGTTTTATGGGGCACAAAAATAACAATATGGGGAATAAAGGGTATAAAAATAAGAATAAGGGGGCTACACTAACACAATAAGGGACTACAGTAGTAATATAGGGACCTAACATGCCCCTCTCCTTCAAACAAGTGTTGTCCTCAATGTTTGATTATTTCCTTATGCTTCTGTATAAAATTCTCATCCTCCCATGTGGAATCTTCAACGGTTAAGTTCTTCCACTTGCTGAGATACTTAGAAATTGATCGATTTCGTAGTTGTCGAGTTATTTTTTCTATGATTGCTTCAAAACTTCTTTTGCTGCGAGGTTGATATTCCTATTGTTTCATTCGATTCTGCACCAAAGTTAGGTTATCCTTTGAGAGTTGGATAACTTGTTGTTGACGCTTGATGTGATCTTCCAATACTTTATCATCCATATTAGCTTTCATTTTATCCTTCAAATTTTCAAACGAAGCCTTCATTTTTTATTTTAAACCATCTATGTCATCTTTGATTTCTCTTTGTAAGATTGAAATTTGTTGCACTTGGTACCGTAATTTTGATATATCATACTACAATTCTTCCTCTTCATGCGTCATAGTATAGCTTTCTGAGGGCTTAATGGGTGTGGAATTGTTTTTGGGAGGCATTATATAAATTAATATTGATATTTGTGCTTCAATATGCCCTTGGAATCACTTCAAACTGATTTTTCAAACAAATGATGTGCAAACTTGTTTAAAAAATACACACCTTTTTCTTGCTTTTTAGGAGGTCTATATTGAACCTGATTTATCTCTATTATTTCGGATCTTAAATATATTAGTTTCTATCTTATATTATCCCTCTAAGACCTCTTTCCAATGCCACGGGTCATACCTAATTTGGATTATTCAATGCAAAGTTATGGCCAATCTCCCACAATGACCTAATTATGGACTCGTTCAGTAGAGAGAACTTGTATGGTGTGCCACGTGTCATTGTTTCCTCCTTCGGCTTTGAAATTGCTACGAACAAAACTACAGTCCATTTGATTTCAGCCAAGTTTTACAAAATTCCAATCTGATGCTCAAAAAGAGAGTTATGATGATTTTCCCAAGGTCACCTCTTTGAGATGAAATTCATGAGCCTGCAAAAACCCTAACCTCCACAGGTCATATCTCTGAAAATATTGTGAACCAAGATCTAAAATTTTTACACGATGTTCATCTGGATTTCTTCGCAAATGGGTTTTTTTAAGCTTCGGAACCTTTGTAGAATTTTTTTATAGTGAACATTCCACGATGACCTGTTTGAAGCAACGAAACCCTAGAATCCAAAGCTCTGATACCAAATGTTATGAAACCAACTCCAAAAATAGAATAAAAGAGAGATCAATGCCTTAGAAATCAGCCACTTCGAAGGGGAAACCTCCTTTACATTGAACAATTCTTGGATGATCCAAATGAAAAAACCTTATTTCTATATATAGGAGTCCATGGGGTCACAATATAATCCTAGCCGACCTAACAATAATATTGTAAGGGAACAAAAATAACTATAGTGGGGTTTTATAGTGAAAAATAATAACAATATGGGGAATACAGGTGTATAAAAATGACAATAAGGGGGCTAGACTAACACAATAAGGGACTACACTAGTAATATAGGGACCTAACAATGTACATGTGGTATTGTGTGCATGTTGTACATGTTGTGTTGTGGGCATGTGGTACCAATTTATGTGCATTTTGTACTCATGGTATCATGACATGTGTATTATTTGTGATGTACTTTGTGTACATCTATGTATTGTGTTGTACACTGGAGGTAGGTTTATGTATTGTGTTGTACATCAGGTGTAGGTGTATGTGTTGTGCTGTGTGTCAGGTGTGGGTGTATGTATTGTGTGGTGTTGTATGACATGTGTGGATGTATGTGTTGTGATTTACATTGTTGGTATGTGTATGTGGTAGAAGGGAATTCACTGGGTTTTGTTCGGGTGTGTAAACTGATCCAGTCTACATATGGAAAGAATTGATTAAAGGATAAGTATCAGTATTTGATTTCAGTTTTAATTATGCATGTGATCTATGATTTTGGTTTATGAAAATTAGAATGTGATCTATTATTCTAGTTTATTATAGTTACATGTGATTTATGATTTTTTTCTATGGTGGTTGTTTTTTGAGATAACTGGATGTGATATGTTTATACATGATGATTTGGTCAAGAGCTAGTTTGACTTGTTGTGACAAGAAGTGGACAAAAATGCAATTTTACCTTATTGACGGGCCATCGATGAGGTATGATTTGAAGTTATTTCAATTTATTTTGAATCTAATGGAAATTATGTGCTTGGTACAAGAAATAATGCAATTCCCGGTTTGGGATGGTTGAAACTAACTGCAATAATTATAAGCGTAAGTGAAAATAAATGGAACAAGAAATAATATGTTGGTAAAGTGCTTCAGGAGCAGGGGAATTCTAGGACCCTAGTACCCAATAGTGTCCATTTATTTCCATGAGCATGTTATGACCAGCATGATGTTTTTGAGGCGAGGATATGCCTTGGTTTTTGGGCCTTCCGATGCGATGAAACCTTTCCAAGGGAGGGGTCGTCCGAGGGACTGTGTAGTAGAGAAGGGGATGCCCACAGAACTTGGAAGGTGTGTGACAGCACGAAAGGGGGTAACCAAATTTCCCAAGGGACTGTGTAACATAGAAGGGAATATTTAGGATGGATTTTTTTGGTCATTAGCATTGCCATATGGAATCAGATGCACATTGGGAGTGTGCCATGGAAAAATGAGCTAGTAATTGTTCACTGAGAGGAAAAATGGGACAAGATTGTAGCACTGGACATTGAATGCAACTTTGAATTTGGAAGTGGATTCTGGAATTCCTGGGAAGGAGGTGAATCCTAGTATTACTTTGAGGGTGGAGGTGTGAGCCTTTGTATTCCATGCGGATGCAAGCATCATATCCTTCTATTTGTTGGTTGAGAAAATGTGGATATTATTGTAGATATTGTATCAAGCTAGATTTATAAAGCTCCGTGAACAATATGGCTATTTTCTGGTTGAAGAAAATGTGCATAAGTATATGTGGATGTTATTGTTAATACTATAATCAGCTGTGTTATAAAGCTCCAGTACGTTGTATGTTTGTCATATTTTAATAGTGGTAATTGTAAATACCGCAACGAGTTGTGTTATAAAGATCAATGTGAATTATGTTTTGTTTTCAATGGCTTTTTCTTTTATAGGTGTCATTGAACACCGAGGACAGTGTTCCCCCAAGGGGAAGGGTTTTGTAACAACCCTGGTTAAAAATCCATGTAATAATATAAGACAAAGGTCATAGTACATGTATTCCAAGTTGAACGGTGGGAAAAAACATCCTATTGGGTGTTCATTTCAGTTTATTATGGCTAAGGAAAATGGCAAAGGAAATGGAAAAGGATTTGGAAAGACAAAGTGGCATTAATTGGCATTTATTTATGAAAATAAAGGAAATTAGGAGAAAATGAAGGTGAAAGGTTACAGGTTGCCTGTGAGGAGGAAATTGAATAAAAATAATGGAAAATTGAAGAAAATAGAGGCCTCATTGAGAAAAAGGCTTATAAGGATCAATTCATAGACTTTTATTGGTTCAGTCTTTGGAACTCTCATTCTATTCTCTCTCTCATACTCTTGGACACTTAGAGTTTTCTTGGAGCACCATTGGAGGAGTGTGGAATACTTGGGATTTAGTGTATGAAGGCAAAGGAAGAGCAGGAAAGGACAAGAGGAAATTGGTATCATTAACTACAATGAGTTTTTCTTGCAGGTATCGAGTTGCATGTATGTTTTCCTTGCTAGTTTTGGCATGCATGGCACATGCATGTGGTTTCTTCATCATGATATGTCCTAGTAGTTTCAACCACAATGATAAAATGTTTGAATTAGTACCTTTGTTTCATTGTTATGTATCATTTATGGAAGTGTTACACCATTTTTTGGTCATCTAACCTTTTATCATTAGATGGACCCAAGTACACCATTTAAGACCAGTTTTACCCCAAGTAAAACTGCTTTCACTATGTTAATTAGGAAACCCCAAAAGGGAATATTAAACAAACCCATATTTGTTTGATTTTCCCCAAGGAATAATTAATTAAACCATAATTTAATTATTATTCCCAGTCATGTTTAACCCAAAAACAAAGAAATTAATGAGATAAACCCATAGTTATCTTATTATTTTCTAGGAATAACTATTTAAATCTTATTTAGATAATATTCCTTGTTAAATATGACCAAATCAACCACCATTAATTAAATAAATCATTATTTATTTGATTATATCCCAACCACTTCCTTAAAAAGATAAATAAATCATTTATTTATTTATTCTTCACTAATCAAGGGATTTGACCTAAGTCAAACACCCTTTCCCTCCAACAAATAATAATAAAATATTCCATAAAGGTGGATCTAGATTTGATTAACATTATTTTAATCATGCACCAAGATCTAGAATGACCCAATATTTTGTTATAAATAGGAGGGTTTTCTCCATCATTCTTCACCTTTTGTTGCCTACTAGATCACTCTGGATCTATACACTTGGTCTCATTTCTATCATTTGCTCCCATTGAGCTCTATTTTCTGCATTGGGTTTTCTACACCTACAAGAGAGAGAAAGCCTAGATCTGAAGTGCTGAGGACTACAAAGAACCCATCCCATTGAGGAGATCTGGATACACCTTCTTGTTTTCCTCCCAGGTGCCCTGTAATATAAAAATTCATTCAAAAATCGTGTTCTTGTCTTGTTTGTTGGATGCATGGAGCAAACTCTTTACTTTACTGCTTAATGTCTTTCCATTTATAGATCTGTTTGTTGCAGCATTTTAACTACTAATCGCAGATCTGAAGATGTTTGGCAGCCTCTATTGCTGTTAGGGCTATTAGTTATGCGTAGCTAAAGTGGTTCTTTTTCGTACACTTCGACGAAGAATTCATACTAACAAATGGCGACTCCACACGGGTTTTAAATTACGACCGCTGTCGTTTTTCATATTCCTGCATATCCAGCTACTTCAGGCCCTAGGGCTTCTTTTCAGCTGCTTAGTTTTCCTCTTTTTATGTCATTTTTTTTCACATAAAACCCTAAAAACTTAAAATTTCTAACTTCCGTGTGTTTTTGGCCCTATTGCGCAGCTAAGCGACACCAGCCGCAACTGAGACGGCAAATTTTCTGAAAATCTGCCGCCGAGACAACCGGAACAGGGGGGTCGCACTTTTTGGCCCTAAACCTGCGACCTGGACCTCCAGTCGCACTTTTCAGACTTTTCAGCCTCGTTTTCTCGCGACTCCGAACTCGCATCAGGCCGAAACTCACACCGCCTTTTTTCCAAAGATTTTTCTCAAATTTTTCCGGGTTTCCGCCGTGCCTTCCGCCAGGTTTTCCACCCTCTCGTCTCACCGCTCGACCAAGATCTCGATCTGCTTTTTCTCATCTATAACTTGTACCTAGGCTTTTAGTACCCTCCACTTTTTGTGGAAGAGTTTTAGCTATTTCAGCCGTCGGTTTTTCAGAGCTTCAGCCCCCTCTTTTCCAGATCTGTTACCTCCTTTTCCGATCCTTTGAAATCAGCCTCTTTCCCTTTCAAATCACCCCTTGTCGTTTTGTTTGGACCTCCTTTGAAGGCCTCCGCCTTGCCCCTCCGGTTTTTTGCTGATTTCCTTCCTTTTTCCAGCCACCTTGCCTCTGTCTCTTGGCTGTGATCTGCACCTCTTGCCTGCAGCTTTATCCTCCAGATCCCTGTCCCTTTCGACCCTAGATCTGTTGAGCTCCCTTTATGTGTGTTTTACATAGTTTTTCCCTTTCTTTTCAGCATAGTTGTGAGAGACCCACCTTCTTGGGTTAAATAGATGCATACGTAGCTGTTATTTTTTTGTTATTTCAGTGTTTTATTCTGTTCTCTGTAAGTTTATTTTCAGCTACGCAGCACACTTTTTTCTTGCTCTCAACAACGGAAAGGGTTTAAAAATTAAAATTAACGCACGCCACACACTGACCCTAAGTGAAGAAGCGCCTGGTTAACACCGCCTGGCAAAGACTCTAAAATCAATTGTCACTGCACCTTATCTGCCCTTGACCTTCCTTGATTCTATCCCTTTCTGCCCTTGTCGGTTTCCTTCTTCCTGTCATCATTGCGCCCCCAAGGCGCCGTTTCCGGAGACTTCTTGGCCTTCACCCTCAGTTTCCGATTGATCGGCCTGCTCCGCACCGCCGTCGTCGAGCCAGTCCACCTTCGAGTCCGCACTCCGACTCCTCTCCTGATTCATCGGGTCCCCCTTCTCCTTCTGGTTCTCCCCCTGTTACCTTCACCATGTCTGGATCAGGGCCTAACGCTAGCGGTTCTCTCGGCCCCAATGCCGGCCCTACTTCTAGCGGAACCGTCACAACCACTACTCCGGCCACCCCTGTGCTGCCGTACATTGCAGGCCTCAGCCTCCCCGATTTCCATCAGTTGATTAATGACCCCATACACCACAATACTACCTGGCCCGCTATGCCCACCAAGCTGCCCTCTGATATCCCTAAGTTCGAGGGCCTTAATGGAGAAGATCCAACCAATCACGTTCGCTCTTTCCACATGTGGTGTTCCTCAAATTCCATTACCGATGACTCCATCCGTCTTCGTTTGTTCCAACGCACGCTTACCGGCGAAGCTTCTAAATGGTATGTCGAACAAGCCACTTCCTCCCATACCACGTTCGAGACTCTTGCCCAAGCCTTCTTGTCGTACTTCCAGCTCCCTCTCCGATACGACACTGGTACGGAGCTCTTGACCTCATTTAAGCAATCCTCTTCCACACGCCTTTCTTCCCATGTTCAGGAATGGCGACGAAGACGGAGCTTATGTCGAGCCCCTCCCTTTGAAGATCGGGTTTACATGGACTGGTTCCTTCGCACCCTCCCGTCTCCCATCGGCAAAGATGTCGCCTCTCACTTTCCTCAAACGGAAGAAGCTGCCCTCCAAATAGCTTTAAAATACGACCTGATCTATGCTCAATCTGGTTATGTTTATACCGTCCTTCCTGACATCCCTAGGCCCGGCGGCGCCAACGCCCCGGGGGCATCTCATTCCGCCGACGGTATCGTTGGATCTCTTTCCCATCCATCTGCTCACCCTCCTATGGGCTATGGTCTCCCTCAGGGAGGGGCCAGCACCTCAAGCACTCTTCCCCCTCCCGGCAACATGTATCCAGGATACGGCATGCCTCATCCTTTTGCTCAACCTCCTGCTTACCTCAATGTCGCCCAACCCAACCCTTACCTTTATCCACAGCCTGGTGCGCCAGCTCCTCCAGCATATGCGCTTCCGCCTCCCTTGCCTCCTCACAACCCGCAACAGCACTTACAACCCCCTCCAGGGCAAGTATTTGCATAGCAGGGTGCGATTAATCCCCCTTCTTCTCAAAGAAGGCGGAGAGGCAACCAGAACCCATCTGCCCCCGGTAACCGAGGACCCAATTCCGGTGTGGACCCTAACACTAGCAACCAGCCTCAGGGCATTCCGCCCAGGCCGGACAGGCCGCTTCGCACAAACAAGCCCTGTTCGTGTTGCGGTGTTTACGGTCACTACACTCACGATTGTCCTCTCTTACCCCAGATGTGACAGATGTGGGAGTCTCAAGCCACATTGCGCGGACAACACACCTCCCCTCATGTTCCTCCTAATGTGGCCACTACCCAGCCTGCTGTGTTCACTGATCCTTTCCCTCAACAGGGATTTGTGACTACCCAACCCCCCGACAGCCATGTAGCCACCCCCTCATCCATTTCTGGTTTCTCCGATTACCAGATCCTTATGATGCACTCCGATCCTTCCCCATCCGTCGACCTTCACCTTCAAACTCGGTCTCGCCAGTACCCCAAGCCTCCTGCTCAGTCTGCTCCCGAGCCTCCCTCTTCAGGTTCTACAGAGCCTCTTTCGACATCCAGTGGCCCTTTACACATCCCTCAACCCAAAGTTGAGGTTCATTCAAAGATTCCAAAGGGCCCATTACGCCGAAATGCTGCTTCCGGTCGAGCCGCTCAGTCATATAGTATCGTAGATGATTTGGCGCAATCCCCTGCTGCCATTTCCACACTGGAACTCCTCCAGTCATGCCCTTCCCAAAATAAGGCTCTACTATCTGCTGTGGGCACTGTTGATCCTGCTGATGACCAAATGATTGTTTTTGACGCCACTCAATCGGACCATCCTCCTCTCCCTCCTTCCGTTGCTTTCCAAATCCCAGTCAAAATCCGGAACGCCACTGTATCCCGGTGCATAATTGATGAGGGGGCATCCACCTGTGTGATGTCCGCTTCGGTTTGGAAGCAACTCGGATCCCCTGAGCTGGCCCCTTCCATGATCACCCTTCGAGCGTGGGACGGTCACGCCTCCCAGCCTATTGGCCTGTTTCGTAACTGTCCCATTACCCTCGCCGGTAAGACTGTTTGCGTTGACGTCGAAGTCATTGATGCCCCTCTAGACTACAATATTCTATTGGGGCGAAGCTACACCTATGCCATGTCTGATGTCCCATCCGCGGTTTTCCGCAAGATGTCTTTCCCACACAATGGGAAGATAGTCACTATTGACCAGCTATCTTATCATGAGCCGCCGTCTCAGACCTCCTCCGAGACGACCATCTCTTCTGTAGCCAACAAGCAAACCGTCAATTCTCTGACCAGTGTCTCCCCCGGCGTCTACAAAGATTCCACCTTGCTTGGTACTTTCCCTCATCTTCCCCCTCCTCCGGTCACTGATCCCAGCTTGTCGAATGTTTGCATGATGCAATCGTCTCAAGCTGCCCATAAACGGCCTGCCTCGGCTAGTCAGCAACCTCCCCCCCGTCCTCCGCAACCCGCTCCTAGCCATTCATCTCAGCCAGCCGGACCTCCTCTTTCTGGCCCTCCCCCTACAGTTGGCATCCCCGAACCCCTTTATCCTCCCGGATCAGTTCCCCCTGGCCTTAACCATCTTGGAGCTGTCCCTCCTGGTCATTTCCCTGCTGGGCAGATCCCTTTCCTAGCTCCCCCTCCCGGAGTATATTCTGTCCCCGTCATGGCCACTCTCTCCCTCCCTAACTTGACCTTGGGCATTCCGGTTTGGTACCTTGATCCCCCAGCCGCCACTCCCCCTGGCCACCCCAAACCTTACATAGCTTTGACACCGGTCCAACCGGTCCCCCTCGCTTCCCCCATAGCCACTGTGCCCCCAGCACCTCCACAGGACCCTTCTCCTGTTGCGACGGCTCCCGGGAAGAAAGGCAAAGCCCGCAAGGGGGCACCCAAAGACACGACCATCACAACCGACCCGGCTCCTGCTCCGCCCGCAAAGCCCTGCGCCTTATGTGATGTCACTGGTCATGCCACCCATGCTTGTCCCGAGTTACCCCGTATCCGGCCCATGGTTAAAGTCGCGTTCCCCGAATCTACGGCCCTCGAAGCCCCTACTCCTTCTTCGTCCGTGACCAAGAACCCCAAGACTCTCCGCACCAACAAACCCTGTGCCTTGTGCGGGGCCCATGGCCATTACTCCCATCATTTTCCTCACCTGACGCATTACCGTGCCTCCCTTGAGGTGATCCGCGAGTATGAGGTTGAACAAAATCAATCCGCCTCTCCCATTCTCGCGCAGTATGCTGCAGGCCAGCCTGAGGATCCCCCCGCTCCCATCCACATTCCCCCCCCCTGATGTTCAGATGACGGAGTCTACGGTAACCATTCTTTACCTATCCTCCTCTGCACGACGCTCGGAGCCTAGCCCGTCTGCATCCTCCCCTGTTGTGTCCATCGATACTCGAGATCACTCCACTTGTGTCTCTGTTGACCTCCGCAGCCCGAGTCCTCGCCATGTTTTTGATAGCTCTCATACACCACCCTGTTTGAGCCTTGATCATCCTGCCCCTTCCTCCTCCCATTACCGCTTGATGACTTCTGTACCCTCACGCTGCCGTCATTTCCTTTCATCCCCTCCTTTATTGTCTTGTCACACCATGTTGCAGGACCCCCCGTCCACACCCTTTATCAGTTACGCCGATGGTGCAAGTCGCTACTCCAGGAATCTTGCCTCGGCAGGGTGGGCCATCTTCACCCCCTTGCATGACCTCGTTCTGTCTAACGGGGTATGCATTGGTTCTGCCACCAACAATCAGGCCGAATATGATGCAGTGCGGGGCCTATTAGCTGATGCCCTCTTACATCGCATCCGCCATCTACACATTCGTTTGGATTCCCTGCTTCTTGTAATGCAACTAAATGGTGTTTATCGTGTGCATAACCCTGTGCTGTTTAGACGCTATTTATGAGTGAAAGTCTTAATACGTGCGTTTGAAACCATAACTTTCAACCATGTACCCCGTGACCAGAATCACTACGTAGATAGTATTGCAAACCATGTTCTAGATTGGCATTTATCACACACAATTCATACAAGACAATAACATTAAATCAACCATCAAAAGACGATACATATCCATAATATGTGTCGCAAACCATATATTGATGAGTCCATCTACTATGATACATACGACATGCCCATAGCATGTTACAAACAAAAACCAAAAACTGGGGGCACCATATGCCCCTCCATACATATACATACGACATGCCCATAGCATGTTACAAACAAAATCCAAAAACTGGGGGCACCATCTGCCCCTCCATACATTATAGGGGGCACCACCTGCCCCTACATACATCAGAAGGGGCACCATATGCCCCTAATCACTATCTGGAGGCTCCCGGGCCAATGGCTCTGCCCCTGCAGCCTGTAGATCACGCATAGCTTGACCGGCCATCGCCATGTGCCGCATGATACCTCGCCACTCCGAGGGGAGACCAACACATGGCTCTATGTACTGGTCGTCTAAATCCTGCCACCCGCGCTCCGATACTCCGGTCAACAGCTGCTCACATCTACGGCGGATGTCCTCCAGTAGGGCGACTGCATCCTCATTCTACGCTGCTCTCGACCCACTCGGACCCGTAGCTCCAGACGCTGCCGGTCGTCCCATATATCCGGCCGGTTTTACCGGTGCTATATCTGCATACCAAAAGTCCATGAATCAGTATCATTATTTACTATTCAAAAACTTTAACATGCCCACATAAGAATAGCAATTTGTCACTTACCATCGGGCCCCCAGACTCGACCAGAAGGTAGTGGCAGATACGGATCCCCACAGTAACTCATCCCACTATACGAGTAGTCGTCTATGTACAGCGGCATCTGATCCCAATGGGCAAAAAACTCCGGTCGAAACACTCGCCCGACCGCCCCTCCTCCTCCTCTGCAAAGTAGTCGTCCCCAACGACACATCCTGGGCTCTCTCAGGCCCCCATCTGGAAGCTGCACACGAGGCCTCAAGGTCGGGATCTTCTCAAAGAAGAAGGCGCACAATAAAGTCCCATATGAGCAATCATGATTCACCTGCCGCCTACATAGCGACAACTGTCGCTTTAGCGACACCAACATCATTTGGGCCCACCCAAAGTAGGTCCCACCCAACACACTCTCCACTATCATCATCTGCCCACCGGTGATGTGATGGAACGCTTGGCTGCCCAGGATTCGCAGCACAGCTGCGGCCACTGCACGGGTTTCTAGCCTCTCTAGATCCCCGATCGATATTCGAGTCCCCTTGACTTGGAGACCCGGTCGACAATGGCGTTCCACGAATTCCATGATATGTCGCCCCCGCGGTAGCACTGGCTGTGTGTCTCCCACTATCCCCAGTGGTGGGAGGCCGGTCAAGAAGTACACATCCTGGACCGTCAGTTCGATCCTGTGCCCTTGCACTACAAAGATCTCCTGATCCGGATCCCAATAACTGATAATTCGGGCCAGTAATGGTTCCCCTGCTCTCATCAACGGGTTCTCCACAAACTTGAGAACCCCAAATCTGGCCAATACACGACGAACGCCCTGATCCGCCTGGATCTCTGTCCGAAGTGTTCCCAGGTCCCTCTCTCTCCAGTTGACCCGCAACTCTGCCATACCTGCACAAACACATCATATTTGTCAGCGTTCAGATCGGGCCAACCATAACCAAACACCAAAACCCAGCTTCCAGCCATAAAACAGCACCAAAACCCCCTCATCTCCCAGGTCGCAGTTTTCTGCCATTTTCTGGACCAGGTCACACTTTTTTCCCTCAAACCTGCGTCCTAGGTCGCACTTTTTTCCCCAAAAAGTGCGACCCGACCGTAGAGATGAAGGAGGGGCTGTTTCTGGAAGTTTGGGCCCTAAACTGAAAAAGTAATCCATCAAAATGCAAGAGAAAGGTTAGGCCTCCTACCTCCAACTGACGGATCTCGATTCCAACGGTCGGTTTGTCTGCTACGTTCGCCGCAAGATTTAGGGCCTTCTCTCCTCTCCACATTCACCACAGCAACAATAACAAATGAATGATTTTGGAGGGAAAACTGCCTTATTAAAAGAGAACCACTGTTTCTTCTTTCGACTGCTGCGACCACACCGTAGCCCTGTTCGACGAACCGTCAGCACTGCTGGCAAGCTCTCACCGAGCTCTCAAATGGGTTTCTGTTAGTTTTTGGTGATTTGATACTTCACCTGGGCACATTTTGTCCAAGAAGGGTCACTTCGCCGCTCCTTAAAATCGAATTTCCTCACTTACGACACTTGTACTTGGGGCACCATATTGCTCCCTTACTTTTCCACGTTCGTGTCGATTTTCGTCATGAGTTCCCACTTTGTACTCATGCTTCCGGGTCCCCCATTAGGGCCCTTACTGTGTGGCAGCACCATCGAGTCGCCCTTGTTTAGAGCATCCAAGTTGAGTCATCATTGCATCCATGGAGTCTATACCACGTCCCTTTGCACCCCACTATAGCCCTCCACCCTTCATTGCTTGGTCTCTCTCTTGTGTCACACATTATGAACTTCAGTCTCACTGTCCCCTATCCCTTATGATCTTGTGTCAGTGGCTGCCATGTCATCCATGCTCTTTATGCTCTAACAAGGGAAGTCGTCCATTCGCTACTCAGTCCTTCCTATTTCCACTATCGTCATTAGTGTCAGTCTGTCCGTCGCTCTATTGTTTTCTCTCGTGCCTTAGTTGAGGATCTCTCATTGCCTCACCTATGGCGGACCTCCTTCTGTCGACATCAGCACATTCATTCCAGAAGTAAGGTCTAAAGGGCGGTGTACATTGGTCCCAGCTTCCACTCTTGTTCGGTGCCTCGGATCAGGCAGGGGGATCTCTCATTTCCCTTTGACTTGATTGTTTCTCCAGCTCCTTTCAGCATGATCGAGATTCATATACTTGACGGTCCAGTGACCCAGTAGCAGCTCTTGATGATTCCCGGGTATGTGTGAGATGTCTCAACCCTCATGAGGGGGTGGCCCTGCAGGTAGCCCCCCACATGCTCGGATGACCTCTTCCTTGCAGCCTTCGATGCAGCTCCAGATATTTGATGATGTTGGCCTTAGCCACTTGCAGTGCCTCTTTGATTTGCATGTATCAGTCAGATTTTGTGAGCCCTTCCCCATTTACAGGGGGCATTTGGGTTGTATTTATCTCATGTACTCAGATATTATTATACTAGCCCTGGCTGTTATCCCAGGCACAGCATGTATGTGAGACTCTTCATTGTATTTTTATCTGGCCCTTGATTATGCCAGCTGTACTCTATGGTTCGGTCCCCTGTTTACTGGACACACTATTCTTTTGTACTTTGTCACGGCGGGCATAGGTATGCCTCCCCCGCCGCCTTCAGCACAGGTACCCTCTCATAAAAGAGACTTGTTGCACCTGCGAGTCTCGTCTCCTCAGGGTCTAGTCCTTCAGCACACTATCTACCTCACATTTCTCTCTCTGACACCCCTTTTGTTGTCTAGTGATTGTGTTCTTACAACGTACTTCGGTCATACGATTTGCTCCCGACACTCGCACGCTGGGGGGCAATCTGTTACACCATTTTTTGGTCATCTAACCTTTCATCATTAGATGGACCCAAGTACACCATGTAAGACCAGTTTTACCCCAAGTAAAACTGCTTTCACTATGTTAATTAGGAAACCCCAAAAGGGAATATTAAACAAACCCATATTTGTTTGATTTTCCCCAAGGAATAATTAATTAAAACATAATTTAATTATTATTCCCAGTCATTTTTAACCCAAAAACAAAGAAATTAATGAGATAAACCCATAGTTATCTTATTATTTTCTAGGAATAATTATTTAAATCTTATTTAGATAATATTCCTTGTTAAATATGACCAAATCAACCACCATTAATTAAATAAATCATTATTTATTTGATTATATCCAACCACTTCCTTAAAAAGATAAATAAATCATTTATTTATTTATTCTTCACTAATCAAGGGATTTGACCCAAGTCAAACACCCTTTCCCTCCAACAAATAATAATAAAATATTTCGTAGAGGTGGATCTAGATTTGATTAACATTATTTTAATCATGCACCAAGATCTAGAATGACCCAATATTTTGTTATAAATAGGAGGGTTTTCCCCATCATTCTTCACCTTTTGTTGCCTATTAGATCACTCTTGATCTATACACTTGGTCTCATTTCTACCATTTTGCTCCCATTGAGCTCTATCTTCTACATTGGGTCTACAAGAGAGAGAAAGCTTAGATCTGAAGTGCCGAGGACTACAAAGAACCCATCCCATTGAGGAGATCTGGATACACCTTCTTGTTTCCTCCCAGGTGCCCTGTAATATAAAAATTCATTCAAAAATCGTGTTCTTGTCTTGTCTGTTGGATGCATGGAGCAAACTCTTTACTTTACTGCTTAATGTCTTTCCATTTATAGATCTGTTTGTTGCAGCATTTTAACTACTAATCGCAGATCTGAAGATGTTTGGCAGCCTCTATTGTTGTTAGGGCTATTAGTTATGCGTAGCTAAAGTGGTTCTTTTTCGTACACTTCGACGAAGAATTCATACTAACAGGAAGTCTCATGGATTTTTGGGAAGTGGCTTGAGCCCTGGACCTAAAAAGGTGGCACAAAATCTGGGGTTGCTGACACAGGACTACCTAAAAAAGTCCACAATCACTGTGATGACCTTGTTGTGGGAGTGACTGAAGAAATCCAGTTGCACTATTTCCTTGTCATGGGAAAAACTATGGTGTTTGGTTAGTAAAATACAATTTGATTCAGGAGTTAAGCACCTCAAAAGTTTTGTCGGCTCATATTGGCTTGAGGGGTCTTGACCGAGGTTCGGAGTTATCACGCAACCAACAAAACCCTCCAACTACTAGCTCTTTTGGCAGTCATCTGCTTGCACCGACCAAAGTCTAACCCGAAGCAGTATGGGGGGGTGTTGGAACTAGGTTTCCACACCCTGGGGCAGCTTTTGATGTCGAATATCTAATCAGACTTGTTTCCGATAATATAACATATTTCCGCAACCACAGTAACAGATATAACCCTTTCACAAATTGATATATAATAATTCAATATATTTCACACACATTAACTAAGTGTACTTCATTTAGATCTATTTATTAACTAACATAGACTAATACTTGCGTAGAGATGCAATTAACCATTCACAGAAGTAAATATGCAATAACGGAATTGATTTAGATCTATAACAAATAACAAATATTAAATCACATAAGAATCTGGGTTCACCAAAAAATCCTTCTTTATTATGAGATATGCAATTCAGTATAATCAATCTTTTGTGCACACAGCAACAGAGTCCGCACACAGCTTAAGACTTAGGTTTCCATGCACACAGCCAGCAAGAGCCTTTCTACCCAGACTTAGATCAAAATATTCATCAAAACAACCATACATATCATGATCTCCTTACTCAAATTGCTCTTACATATTTATATTATCATAGACACACACATACCATGGTCTCAAACCATGGTTTGATACTCATCTTTTTTCCCTTTAATCCTTTATGATAATTAAGGGACTTTGCCCCGCCCCAAATCCCCTTTGACCATTTTCATGCAGCGCATGCAACAAAACTAAACAAATTTTATCCAAAAAAGTACCCCATGGGGCCTCGCTCCAACAGGCCCCCAACACAATCTCATGACTTGTCCCGAGTTACTGTGGGACGGTCGCCTTCATCTTTTCCTTCAATGCATTGACAGAGCTCTAAAGTGGTATGATGACTACAATGCTCTGCGCAGCAGCGCTCTATGGTTCATTGAGTTTCTTATCTATTGTTGGCCCCTCACCTTCCAAAATAATTCTAAGTTATGTTTTCTATAGGATTTTGACAATATTGTTAAGGTTCTGCGATATTTTCAGGGCTTCCTCAGCCCAAGGTTGCATACTTGTCTCCAATAATTGCTAGCGATGTTGCAGGTGCTCAATCTCTATCTAAATTTCCTTGCCTTCATGAAGTCTAGAAAGCCTCTGCATTGTTATTAAGGTTGGCGTTGCCATCCTAATTTCTATAAACTGTTGTTCTTAAATTTTGAGCTCATTCCTTAGTTGCTGGACCATTGGGTCATTCTGAACAGAAGTCCAAGCACCCATGTCCTCATCCAAGAGTGTATTAAATTCAGCCACTGCGACTGCTACACTATTACTGGCTGCCTATACTTCTGTTGTGCGTTGCGCTTGGGCCTATGGCGATTTCTATGGCGGTGTCTCTGGCTGGAGCTTCATCTGCATCTCGATAAACTACCGCTCGAATTCGCCATGGATAGTTTGGATTTCGGTGCATGATGATTTTAGCACAATAATCAAGCTCTCTAACTTTGATGTTGGCATGACTGATGCAGGGACAATGACTTCTGGTAGGTCACCAAAAAAACGGTCAATCATAGGAGGCTAATGCGGCGCGTCAATCCTCAGCTGCTTGGTGTGCCTTTTCTGCATTATGTTGCTCCTTCTTCGATGTTGCTGCTTGCTATAGAGATTCAATGGTGGCTTGGAAGACATGGGATTCCCAGTATTGCAACTCATCCATGATCATGGTGTGGATAGCATGGATTTTTCTTCTAGGTAGCATCGCCTGGTCTATGCTAGCCTCTCCACAGGCTTGCACATGAGTGCGCAAGGCAGACGACTCAACTGAAATGGTAGGTCCTAGAAACTAAATCATTTGGTTGTCCAAGGGGGATAGCAACATTGTACTGATGGGTTGCATGCTCGTTTCACCAATGTTGGATGTCGAAATGCTCACTTGCTACAGGCATGCTTTCTTCATGCTCTCTTGAATTGCGCTTTCTTGCATCTTTAACTCCTAAAGGCCTGACTGCACTCCCTCGAGAACTGACTTGTATTGTGCTTCCATGTCATTCCATATGTCCTCTGTGGTATACTTTACCATGTTTCAATTTCGATGAAGTCATCTTCTATGAGGGTGAGGGCCTCCATTCTTGCCAAATTGGAACCCTTCCTCTTTTTGAGTGGAACCACAGATGCTTGAGAACCTCTCTTAGTGCCTTTGGTTTTCTGTGTTATAGGTGCCTTATCTTCGTCACCACCTTTCTATTATGCTTCCTTCTCTAAATCAATTGTTTCCCCCATCACAATAGGCTCAGGCTCTGCCTCTGTGTCCTTTCCTTTTTGTTGAGCATCCTTGGTTATTCGCGGATTGGTTGGAGTCTTTAGCACTTTTGAGGAGGCTACCCCAATGGTGCATAACTCTAACCACGTAGGCATCCATTCTTTTGTGGTGCGCACCAAGTCGTCCTCCATGACCAAGTATGGTAGTTCATACCAAATTCCTTCCACAACGCCCTTTGCACAGATGTGCATGTTATGAAACGTGGCTTTAAATTTTGCAATATTTTTATATTGTTTATAGAGGGTTGATGATAGCCTCGGCTTTGATTGAATTTCCTAGAAGAATGCAGAGTCAGAAAACACCGAAAATATCTTGTTCTCCATGATTCTTGAGGGGATCTTAGAGTTCCACAAGGTGTCGTGGCACATGGCTTCACACATTTTTGTCTCAACGTTGGGGAACTGTGTATCCTATGGCGCCCTACATCCGATTAACGCGATGAGAAGCAAAAACTAAGAATAATAAAAGTGCTTTCCTTCTTCCTGGACTTCGCACACATTGGCCAAAAATTTGGTACATAGGTGTTGGGACCAATTAAATTACATGCCCTACTCACATTTCCCTGATAGCACAATGACATGGGCCGAAACTTCCTTCGGTTAGAAATTTTGCATCAACTTGCACGCGATGATGAGTGTGCCAATCTGGACTGTGGGATAATTAATTTCCTGAACTAGGAAACCTCGGGCATTGCACAAGACCTTAAACTTCTCCTTGACCTCCTCTTCCACTCTGCGCTCTTGGATTTTTCCTCCAAAATCTATCGCAGGGTCCTCCTAGTGGTCAGGCAAGTTGGTGATATGATGGATCAATGCAGCATCAATGGGAATCATCCCTCCTAGCCATAGGTAGTCATCATGGACGAGGGAGAGCAGCTGGCACACACATATGTCATTAATTGGGCTGCGCTTGAAGTGCAGAATGTGCAGGAGATTGAGAAACCCATATTTCTGTAAGCCCAGCACCCATGACTACAATTCAACTCTGACTATGCCACCATCATAAGGGATATTCTCCAGGTGCATGGTGGGCGCAAGCTCTGAGAATTTCTCCTCGTCTTCCAAGTCCCAATCCTCCATCTTTAGTAGCAGGATTTTCCCAAACATGTTGCCTTCGACATACACATTTTATGGGAGCAATGGCATATTGATTTATGACCACACCTTATCTAGATCCTTTGGTAATTTGACTGAGGATTTACGGGCACTACATACGCAAGCAAATGTGAGATAGGATCGACCACTACCACGACATCCTCCTCCATGATGGTTTTGGGTAATTTATCCATAGGTTTCTTCTGTCGCTCTGTAGTTGTTGATCGAGGCTTCGAGGTATTCTAGCCGGGAGAATTTTGGGACCCCAAGGACTTCCCCTTCTTAGATTGGACCGGTGTAGGGGTCTCAACAGCCTGCACAGGGGTCTCTTCAGTTGGCGTCGCAGAATATGTGGGCTTGCTAGCATTCATACTGGGGGTAATAAGATTACCCAAACCTTGGCGGCGCGGCTCCTCCTCAAAGATCATATCAAATCCATACATAAGCTTCAGATAGTACTCGGAGAGCAAACAGAAAAAATCGCAAAGAAATAATAGAAAGAAAATGGAACTAATGTGACCCTTCCAGTCATATTTATAACTTAGGCACATCTTAAATGGTCTTCTTCTCATAAATGTAGCCCCATAAATGATAGAATGGCTCCAAATCTGGCATAATCTCCTCATTAAATGTTGTTTAGTGGCTCCTCAAAATGGTAAGAACGTTGTCTTGTCCCTATTTACTATTCCAACGGCTATATTTTAGCACCTCTATGACCCAGTCAACTTTCTCACGTAGCTGCTGCGCGATCGTCACACTTATTTATGCACCTCCCATCCATGTTGTGCAGACCCATACTTCCAGCCATATAGTCATTTGGTGCAT
The DNA here is from genome assembly GCA_034641835.2 of Pinus albicaulis. NCBI lineage: Eukaryota > Viridiplantae > Streptophyta > Pinopsida > Pinales > Pinaceae > Pinus > Pinus albicaulis. Next base: position 1,206,378,271 of record CM076578.1, on the reverse strand, counting down.
GTAGGGAGAGGGTTATTCATGTATGGTTTCAATCGACTTCCATTGATATACCTAGGAAGGTCTTCTCCGCTTAATGTGGCTATGTGTACTACACCTCCCTCTATGATTTCCTTGACAATATATGGTCTGAGACAATGCATTTTGAACTTCCCTGGGTGGCGCGTAAACTTGTTGTCATATAAAAAACCAGATCCTTTTCTTTAAACACCTTCTATCTAATATGCCTATCATGCCAAGCCTTTTCGCGCCCCTTCTTCACCTGTCGATGGAATCCTGCCATGAATCGATCCTCTTCCAGTGCGACCAACTCTCAAAATCATTCTTCCATAATATCTTGCTCCATATTATTAGTGAACACCGCAATGCGCAAACTCGGGACAATATACTCCATCAACATAACAACTTCCTACCCATACACCATTATGAACGGTGTTTTTCCTATCAACTTCTTGCATGTGGTTCTATATGCCCCAGAGAACCATAGGTATGCACACATCCTAATCATTTTGATTAGCATTACAAATATTTGTTAGCACATTCTCCAATATCTTATTAAAATCTTCCACCGCACCATTCGCCTATGGGTGATACAAATTACTTTTCTGATAATGAATCTGGAATTATTCAGTCAGAGCTTGAATAGTTTCATTCACAAATTTTGTATCCTGGTCACTCATCAAAATATTAGGGAACCCAAACCAAGTCAATATTTTTAAAAAAATGAAGTGTGCAACTGTCTCTGCACTACAATCCTTAGCAAGTTTAGCCTCAACCCATCTAGTCACATAATCTGTCACAATGATTATGTAGCACACACCTCTCTTCCTTCCTGGAGGGTCAATGGGTCCAACAAAATCAATGGCCCATTTTTCAAAAGCTTGCAAAGTCATTTGTGGCTACAAGGGCATCTCATATTTGCGCGACGGTCTCCCCGTCCTTTGACATACATCACAAGCACAAAAATACTCATGTGCATCATTATGCATTGTGGGCCACCATAATCCAGCTCGTAAAATATTATGCGCAGTCGCTTTCCCTGCATAGTGACCTTCTGTAACCCCTCCATTAGCCTCAACTAGTACATCACGTCTCTCGAATTCCAACACATACCTTTTGAGGACATCATCTGCACCCATTTTGTACAACTAACCGAAAATTAGAGTAAAGTTAGTTGTGCAAGTGACCAACTCTTTCTTCTGTTTTAGTGTATATTCCATGGGCACATTTCCAATGATAAAAAAATTAATAATATCTGCAAAGTGATAATCAACTACTTTCATTGTGAATAGTTGTGCATTTGGTAAACCATATTCCAGGTTAGTTGGCTCTTCTCCACTTTCTATGTGCGATAGATGGCCTGGCCCAACATTCAATCTCCTAGGTTTCACAATTAATTCAAAATCATATTCCTGAAATAAAAATAATCATCTACATATCTTCTCCCCCAACACGGGTTTATTGACCAGGTATTTCAGAGCATAATGGTCAGTAAACATCTTAAAGTGTCCTCCCAATAGATAGTGGCAGAACTTCTGCATCACATAGAATATAACCAATCCTTCCCTCTCCATGGTCAATTAATTACGCTCCATGCTTGATAATTTACTACTTGAAAATGCAATAGGGTGGTCAATATCCTTGGCTCCCAGCTGTGCTAAGACATATCCCAACGTGATGCAGGAGGCAACGACATGCACATGGAATTACTTTTTAGAGTCTGGAAAGACTAATATTGGCACAGTGACCATCTTCTCCTTAATCAATTCAAAGATCTTCTGGAAGTACTAGTCCCAAAAAAATGAGGCATCCTTCTTTAGCAACTTCTCCATGGGTACAATGATCAGCGTGTAGCCTTGAATGAACTTCTGGTAGTACCCTATATTCGCCAAAATTGAGCGCAATTGTTTCACATTTGCAGGAACTTCTAGGTTTACAATAAAAATTATCTTTGCGAGATCCACCATCAATCCTTGCTGAAAAAAAAAAATATACAATTTTTCAGATTTAGTGAAATCTAATACTTCCGGCAAGTATCAAAAATCAAGCGCAAACTCGAAAGATGCTTCTTCAATAACCGAAATATGGTCTAGTCATCAAAGTATACTTCTAAGGACTTATATATGTATTCCTTGAATGCAACTTCTAACATGCGCGAAAAGATAGTTGGTGCATTCTTTAGACCTAATGGCATGACTGTGTACTGAAAGGATCCCCATTATGTTACAAAGGTTGTCTTGCTTCTATCTTCCAATACGATTATGATTAGGTGGTATCCCGAGAAACCATCTATGAATGAGTAGACCTCATATCCTTCTACATTGTCCAGGATTTCATCAGAAAATGGGGTTGGGAATGGATCATGTACGCAAGCATCACTTAGTTTGTGAAAATCCACGCAAATCCTTATTTATCCCTTGGTTTTCTTGTCCTGCACCACCATAGGGCTCACCCAATCTGATTCTTCCACCGGTTCTATAATCCCTACAACAACCATTTTCTCCAATTCCTCTTTGAATTTCCTCTTATATTTGTGATTTAGCCTATATGGGCACTGCTTCATAGGTCACGCATCTAGCTTCAAGGTGATCTTCATTACCCCAAGATCTCCTACTAGCCCCTTAAGCTCAAAAAATTTCATAGGAAACAGGTCATGATATTTGATCAATAGCTCAATGAACTTACCCACTATATCATCATCCCAATAATTCCCTATCTTTGCTAATTTTGGTTGTTCCTCTGAGCCAAGATTGACTTTCTGAATCTTCAAAGGGTTAGTGAAATCTAGTGACTCAATCTTAAGCCCAACAACTGCATGTTCTCTTTCTGATTCAGGGATCGTAATGTTGATTGGGTCTTATTATCTTCAACTAACAGATTTCAACAATTAACGATGTCCTTCATTATCGCATCCCATGCTGGAAAGGAGCGATCAACCTTCAGTTTCTTGGTGTCAAATATGACTTCCTAAATATCCTATAGTGCCTCATCTAGGAATTTCAATGCACTTTCAAAACTAAAGGTCAAGATAACGCTTTTTGTTACCGCAATCCATTCATTAGTTCCTCGTTGCAGCTTAGTTTCAAGGTACCAATCCATAGGTACCTGTTGGGAAAAATACTGAGAGGGGGGGGGATTAGAATTTATAACTCACTGTAAATGTTTACTTTTTCTTTACTAATTTCTATTCACGACTTTAATGAACCCAACTAGCGTATACATGCAATTATCTTTAAGCAAACTTGTGTATGTCCAAAAATCTTACTATGCAGATAATTCTTTACTTAGATCAGTGAATCATTTATTCATCAGATGTTTAGAAAGTAGTAAGCATGTGCAGTAAGAACAAAATAAATCATCAAACATAAGCAACGCACATGAACACAAGGTTTTAAGGTGGAAACCCAATTCGGGAGAAAACCACCGTTGTTGCTGTCTCTGTCTTCAATATTTATTATAAAAAAAAATACTTACAATATTATATTGCCGTCTGTTATCACACTAGTAATTCTCAGGTTGTGGGATGGGGATTTTTGGTAGTTAAGAACACCAGGGGTAACCAAGAACCACTTTGGGAATTCAGGATCTAGCCTTCTTGAGCTCTGGAGACGGATCTCTCCTTATGATTTAGCTTTGTTTATATAACAGATATTAGGCTAGCTATAATTGTGCAGTGGGTTTGTTTTGAAAGATTTGGTGGGAATAAAGAGATTTCAAGGTAAACCAGAAAGATCTACCAGATCATTGGGCAATGAAGTCAACTCTCTAGGCAAGGAGAACAAAGAAATAAGGCTTAGGGATGCAAATGTGCTAAGGGAAAGATAGGTGACCTTTTAAGGCTTTATATAGGCTTGATTTGATGGAGTGGGTGGGATCTGAGAAAAAGGGCACTTAAGAATCCTTAAGCTATAGATAAGAAGACTGAAGAAGGGGATCAAACTAGGACCTAGAGAAACTACGAATTCTATGGTTCGGTTATCAAGCAGAAAATATCAAAATGAAAATAAGTTTAAACAGGGAGCTTATTATCACTAATCCTGTTTAATTACTCCTTAATTGATCATTACAGAAAAGAAACACATAATATGAATGAATGTAAACTTTGAAAGAAATACACTGAAAACAGGAAAAACGAGACTTATCTTGTCATCACTAGAATCCTTATGCTATGATGTCTCTAATCTCATTTCTTGGACTAACTCATTTGGGACTCTTTTGACTGCATCAAACTCAGATATTATTTGCATAGGGTTTTTCTTTTTCTCCCATTTATTAAGGAATTCTCTATGGAAAGCAGGTAGATCTGCTATGCTACCAGCTCCTAAACTTTTGAACCAAGTTTTTACCTCTCCAATTAGACTCTGGGCAAATAACCTCATTTGAACATCACTTTCATCAATTTCATAGACTTTCCAGAAATCATTCATCCTAGTTACATGTTGTTGAGAAGTTATCTGTGAGAGATTATCAAATAGTGGGATGTCTTTCTGGTAATTTTGGGGCATGTCGTGGAGGTTTTGTGGTAGAACCAAGGGAGCGTATCGAGCTGCCATGGCTTGTATTTTGGCTGGACTAGGAGGTACAGTAGTAATAGTAGGGATAGTGCTGGTGGTTACAATAGATGTGCTTGAAGAGCTTGGTAAAGAGGATGAAAAAGAAGTAGTGTGGCTAATGGTAGTTGTAATGGGTTGGGTAAATGATGGATTTACGATTTTGGGCTGCAAGGGCAGCTCAGGAATGAATGGATTGGTTGATGTACTAGCAATGGATTGTGGAAATGATGAATATATGATTCTATGGGGTAGAAACAACTCAGGTCTTATGGGCTCTTGAGGTGAACTGGTGGTAGAATCAGTGAAAGATGTAGGAGCATACAGAGTTGAATCTGATGCTGGAAAGATTGTTGTATATAGCTCAGAAACCGAGGGTTTAAATTTAGACAAAAAATTCGTTAACTTAATAGCTTCTTCTATGTCTTTAACTTTCGAGACAGCTACTCTTTTAATTAGACTTTTACTTTCAGTTTGAGGAAATTCAGTGGAAACAGAAGTAATTTTATGTTTTTCACTTACATAAGAAGTAAAAACTGGATCTAAAAAAAATTCTTTTAAATATGATTCAAATTTTGTTCTAAATAAAGATCTTTCAAACTTTAAGTCAAAATCAATATCTAATAAGCTAACCAATTCTTTGGGTAAAGAATCAGCTCTTCTCAGAGGTATCTCAATTTCAGAACTATCAATTGGTTTTTTACTTTTTCTTCCTATCTGGTTCGGATCATCTACTATCTCTGGAGGATTAGGATTGGGGTTGGATCTAGTGTAGTAGACTTTTTTGGGAGCCAGAATTTTTATTAGGTAAAATACCCACAACCTTTAAATTCAATCTTAAAGTAGAAAATATATAATTAAAGATCTTCCTTCAAGATAAAACTTAAAACTGGAGAGTGGTTAGTCCCTAGTATGGTCGCCAGTATATTATCACCCTAGTAATTCTCAGGTTGTGGGATGGGGATTTTTGGTAGTTAAGAACACCAGGGGTAGCCAAGAACCACTTTGGGAATTAAGGATCTAGCCTTCCTGAGCTCCGGAGAGGGATCTCTCCTTATGATTTAGCTTTGTTTATATAACAGATATTAGGCTAGCTATAATTGTGTAGTGGGTTTGTTTTGAAATATTTGGTGGGAATAAATAGATTTCAAGGTAAACCAGAAAGATCTACTAGATCATTGGGCAATGGTGTCAACTCTCTGGGTAAGCAGAACTAAGAAATAAGGCTTAGGGATGCAAATGTGCTAAGGGCAAGATAGGTGACCTTTTAAGGCTTTATATAGGCTTGATTTGATGGAGTGGGTGGGATCTAAGAAAAAGGGAACTTAAGAATCCTTAAGCTACAGATAAGAATACTGAAGAAGGGGATCAAACTGGGACCTAGAGCAATTAAGAATTCTATGATCCGGTTATCAAGAAGAAAATATCAAAATGCCAACAAGTTTAAACAGGGAGATTATTATCACTAATCCTGTTTAATTACTCCTTAATTGATCATTACAGAAAAGAAACACATAATATGAATGAAAGTAAACTTTGAAAGAAATACACTGAAAACAGGAAAAACGAGACTTGTCTTGTCACCACGAGAATCCTTATGCTATGACGTCTCTAATCTCATTTCCAGCCTGTTTCTTTCGTTAATTGACTCACCAACTTCAATATGTACAGCAAAAATACTATAGTTGTCTTGAGAAATTTTATTCCACACTGAATACTTCGGATTGTGAGGTATTTATACAAAAAATTGTTTACAAAATATCTCAGAAATTGAGATAATGTTTTGATAAAGAATAGGAAACAAAGCATAGAAAGAGGGAAAGCAGCAAAACAGTTTGCAAGCTGCTCCCTTTTACAAGTGAAAAATGAAACTAATTATTCTAATTCTGAAAATATTTCGATGTGCTGTGAGTACTGCTGGCATTAGGTGCATTTTATTATGGAAAATGGTTGAAGAACTTTCCCTTCTTTGACTTCAACGCTGATACTCTTTATTCATCTTATTTGAGCTGTCTTACTGTGGTAATTTTAAAAAGTAACCACCAGTAACTTTGTTTTCACTGATACTCTTTAACCTACTGATACACTTTCACCATATATTTTTTTACCTTTGAGGTAACAGTAAAATATGAATTACCAAGTGATTTTCCTATTTTTTATCCATCAAATTCACAGCAGATCTGTGAATTCTTGCCACTTTTCTGCAGAGGGGATCTTCATAGTCTTCAATTTCGTGTAACTTTCATCTACCTCTGTATACTTGGAAAAGTTAGGCTTGATAGTGAACATGTGCTTGATCTCATTATCCAAAAAGAATAGATTTTCAAAATACTGAAGAAGTATTTTGCTAGTTGGTGATCCTGGTGGCAGGGGTTGTTTGGCTTGCTCCTTTGCATAAGTTTTGTTTTTTTGATCATAGTCTTTCTGTGCCATCAATTTGTCATTCAATGCATGAATGTCAGGCAAACCTGCTTCTGATAATATTTTGTATTTGGTAAAAAATCTTGAGATGGCTACATTCATGTCTTTACACCTATCCTCTAAGTTACTCATTATGTTTCTTTTGTTCAGGACCTTTTTGATTTGAAGAATGGTTTCTGTCCTATCAACAATTTTCAATTCTTCCAACTCTTCCCTGTTTTTACTATTTAAAAAAGCTATGAGTTAGATTGCTTGGGCTGGCTTATTGTCAATTTCCCTCTTAGTCTTGTCAATCTCTGCACTAGCAGCTTGAAGTAACTCTCTCTGCTCATAAATTATCTGAATTGAAGGCCATTGAAAATGAATGCCTTCAATAATTTTGGTCCATAAATGATTTTTTATATAGGCCACTTGATCTGTAAGGTTTACTTCTGCTTGCAGAATCTTCACCTGTTCTTGTAGTCGATCGGCCCTTTGCTCATGTCCTTTAGAAGTAATCAAGGCATCATTTTTGGAACTTTCTATATTTTTAATAATGCCTTTCAAACTAAGAATTTATTTATCTTTAATGGATATGTTCTCCATGGCTTTGATCATGGCAGCTTGGTCTTGTAGTGTGCTCATCTGTGAGGATGAAGAAGAAGAGGTAGAGATTTCCTAAGAAGTAATTGGCACTGCAGTTGCCAGTACTCCTTTTGGTGCCAAGTGTTCTGCCAAAGTAGATGGTAAAGTTGTGCTTACAGTGGGGATCACTGTAGGAATGACCATCAGTTGTGCTTTTCTTAGTTCTTCATTCTCTTTCATTAAAGCTTCTATTTGCCTTTCCATTATTTTTATCTGACCTGTCATTTGATGTACAAGTTGTTTTAATTCATCATTCTTTGTTTTTTGCTGTATAATTTCTTTTGCTTGAGATTTTTCACTCTGAGGCAACTTCAGCTATTTTCTAAGAGCAGCTATATCCTCATTTTTCTGTTTAATTATGACTTTTGCCCCTTCAATGTTGGTTGGGTCAGCCCCTGCTTCAATCACTATATCTTCTAGTGCTTTTATTCTCAAATTATTGGCATATAATGATGTCTTATCCAGTTTCATTTGATTTTGAAGATTGATAACTATCTTTTCAAGCCTGATAGATTTCATAGTTTTACTGACTATTTTTTAGTATAACATTTCAGTATTGCTCCTATGAAATTCAATTTGGTCCAATTCATGGACTGCATCTGCATCAACTTCAAAATATGTTTTTGAATAATCTTCCATTGATTTTGGCTCAGCCACTGTAGGCTTCAAGAATGACATTACCAATTTATTAGAGGAATAATCAAATGCTGAAAGACGTATGTCCTTGTCTCCAGGCTTTTCCTTTAGGAATCTAGAATATGCTTGATTTTTTATCTCTTCATTCTTCTCTTTAATCTGTCTGAATCTTATCTGAATCTCTGACTCTGTATTGTCAGTTTCCTTAGAAGAAGGAGGTAAATCAACAGTTGTATGTTTTTCCTTCATGACTGTATCCTTTTGTTGTGTTCCAATTTTTACATTTTGAAGCTCTTTTAATGTTTCAATGACTATTCTTGTAGCTTCATCATCTGTTTCATTATCTTTAATATTTAAAGCCTTATCCCTTTCTTCTTATGTTATTTTACTTCTCTTACTATAAGGAATTCTGAATTTTTTGTCTTCAATAGTCTCAGCTATGAAACTATCTCCTTCCCTGTCTCTTTTATGTACATTATCAGTCTCTTTGCTTATAAAAGCCACCTATGTCTGTTCAATCTGCTTGCCTTTCCCACTGTTCACCTGTATTACCTGTGAATCAACATCAAATAGGGCGTCTGGCTCCCATTCAAGTTTATTAGTATATCTTTCAATATAGGGCTTAGGATCATGCAAGTAAACAGGCAACTTGTATTTTACTCTTATTGTACTCAAAATACCTTATGGGTCAATATTTCATATAAAACTACATGGGAATTTGTACTCTTTAAGTTTGACATTTATTTCATTGGCAGATTCTCTGTTATTCACAATAAATGGCCCAATTTGATTTTTCAGCTTAAATTGGATCTTTTTCCTAGAAGCTATGAAGTTGATTTCATCTACATTCAATAGTTGTCTCAAATATTCCAAAGCAAATATTCTTGTAGTAAAAAATCTCAGTAATTTATATGGGGCCAGGGATGAGCCATACACTCTGATTTCTGTGTGATATTATATAAATACCAGTCCCCAGTTTTATAGCTCTCTGATAGCTGTATAATTCTTCTTGTCTCATCATTGATCCTAGGGATCTCCTCTTTTTCCAAAAGATACATAGTAGGAGCTATAAACGAGTCATTGAAATCTGCAAAACTATAATTTCTATTCCATTTTCTTAGAATAGATGACCAAAATACTACTAACAGAACCTTTTCTTCTGCATCCACTTTCTGACATTCAATGGGGAATTTATCTCTTTGATAATATAGGAAGAGGTGGAGTAGATAAGAGGAGTATCTGAAGCCTCCTTCTTCTGATAATCTCCATAACTGAAAATGCATGTTTTCAGTAATGAATCTAGAAAAATTGAACAGAATGGATGGTGATTGACGAGGGCTTAGAGTCGACAGAAAACCTAGGATAGCCACATCAGTGAATTCATCACTGGTGTATCCTAGTATGAAGGAGAGCATTGAGATAATCTGTCTAGTCTCATCTGGGAAATCAAAGGTGTCAAAAGGAGGATTTAACTTAGGAATATCAACTTACTTGGGGAAAAAATTTTGGTATATTTTGAATCTGGTATTGAAGTCCAAGTCAAGATATAGTTGGGTTAAATATTCTATTGATAGGGAAGCAAAATTGGGGTCATGGTCCATTTGCAGCATGGAATTTATTGACTCTTCAGTGATGTAAAACAAGATCTCTTTTTCTTTGTTTACAATGCATCTTTGTTCTGGAATATAATAAGCTTGGCATATTTTGATAAAGTCAGGAACTGAATGAGTGAGAGGGATAATATATCTAGGCAGATTGGATTCCCAAACTAGAATATCTTTGTCACCCTTTTCCACTGATTTTCCATAGCACCAATTATAGACATCAAGCAGGTTAAATTCTACATTTGGGTCCAGTATTCTATAGTCCAGATCAACTAAGGGGCTATTCTCTAGGAAAATGACTGGAGGCTGGACTGGTCTGACCACTTATGTAGAATCAGCCGTGAGTGCAGGGGTTGGCTTGTCAATTTTGAAGGACTTAGGCTGAGGGATTTTTTCAGAATACTTCTTTTGAGACTTTGGGCCTCCATTCTTGGGGGTTACCTGTTTCTTTTTCATTTCTAATTTGAACGAAGAAAGCTTAAACAGTTTGCTAAATTCCTTTATGAGAAACAGGGGTTTCTTGGTGAATTTATATTGGAAAATGGGGTTTCTGAGCAGGGTTTTGGGTAATTCAAGGGTTTTAAAGCTCATAACGTATATTAAGATCGATTTCAAACGTGAAACAGACCAAGGTCTGGGAAAAACTGCGAGAAAGGGAAATTAGGATTCTGGGGAAATTTTGACAGAGTTTCCCCTGTAAAATGGACACTTTTATGCAGTTTAATTGGTGTAATTTTTGCAATTATTTGGAAATGACAGGAATTTTGAAATCTTAGAGGGCAGGCTCGAAGAAAAGTACCTGAAAAACCAGCAAAAATTTGGTTGAAGATGTTCGCAGAGGTGCTCAGTCTTCAATTCTTCGAAAATGGTTTTTCAGAGGGCAATGTAGAACTTTGTAGTTGAAATTCAGGGCAATGGGCATCGAAAATGGCACTGGCATGTTGAAAAATGGTTCTGCACAGTTTCTCATGGTTTAATGGTGCAAATTCGAAGGAAAAGGGTTATGGACGTTTTCACAGTTTCAAAGGGAAAATGGTGAAAATTTGAATAAAAATTTTAAACTTTAACGTATTGAACCGATGGTATAAACCATAGTTAAATATCATTAAACTGTGATTAAGCAGGTAGGGTTTGGGGAATACCGCCAGTGGTATTCGCGTTGATGAAGGGCGGTAAGTGGTATTATGCTTTTCAAACACGATACAACGTGGTGGCAACATGTAAGCGCGGGGTGGTTTGGAAAAACCACCAATTTTGCGTGGCTTTGTCGAAACATCGAATGTTTATGTTTGGAGCACGAAAATGAACAATCATCGTTGGATCAGACCTTTGGGAGTGAATGGTCCAGATTGAAAGGGAAAGTCCAAGGATAAAGTTTTATCGGATTCGACCTGGGCCGTCGATCTTGGGAAATGGAAAGGAGATCGGATGGTGGAAATCTTACGCGATGAGAGTAGGATATGTTGGGAAAAATACTGAGAGGGGGGGGGTGAATCAGTATTTACTGCATATTCAAATCTTTCACTTTTTCTGCTTCTAAAACGCATACGCTACTTTCCTGAACCAGACTTGCGTATATACGCGGATACCCTTTACTAAAATCGCGTATACACAGATATCTATTTATGTCATTAATTCTTCACTCAAATCATTCCTTCATTTATTCATCAGATATTCAATAAGCAGTAAACATGTGCAGTAAGAACAGAATAATTCATGACACAAAGCATCACACATGAACACCAGGATTTTTAGGTGGAAACCCAAGTCGGGAGAAAACCACCGCTGCAGTTGCTCAGCCTTCAATATTTTATTATAGAGAAAACATCTTACAACATATGTGGTGGCGCAGACTTGACCAGCACGCAGGCACCCACCTGCGCTCGTTTACCAGCCTCTCCTGGAAGGGAGCTCCAACCCCCTGACTCGTTTACCAGCCTCTCCTGGAAGGGAGCTACGACCCCCTGATCTCGTTTACCAGCCTCTCCTGGAAGGGAGCTACAACCCCCTGACTGAAGGCTACAACCCTCAACACCACCTTGGACCACGTTTCATCAATTTTCACACTGGATCCAACCACTTTAATAGAACACAACTTGCAGGCCACAATTCATCATATTTCCAGACCGAACCCTTTCCATACTTTCAAGCACAACCATACATCATCAACAGATTCATATCAACACAGATCAGATAGCAGAAACACATCAGAACAGATCAGATATTTCATACCCCTTGCTTCAGCAAACCCTAGTTTGCATACGCGCTTTTACTTCACTGATGTCGCGTATATACGCGCTTCCGTCCACACAAACCAGCGTATACCTCGGTGTATATTTTATTGCGCATACGCGCTTTCTCTTCGCTGAAGCTGCGTATATACGCGCTTCCTCCGCGGCGAAGTAGCGTATAGATCTTCAATCATTACAGATCAGCATACTTCATCAGATCAGATATTCATCTACCCTTTCTTCGTGACAGATGTTCGCTGATGCTCTCCGCTCATCACGTATCTAAGCTTTCCCTAATCGATCTTAACAACAAGAGAAATTCGATCTAGATCCCTTCTTCATCATTGGTGCATCATACACTCAGATTTATCATTCAAGTGTAACCCTTTCCATTCAGATCTACTTCAGAGAGAAGTATTCATTCAAGCTCAGACATCTTGCACCCACACTCATGATTTGCACAATGAATTTCTTCTCCTTATATAGGTTTACCCTTTTTCAATACCATGAGCCCCTTTTTTCAATACCATGGACCAAAACAATACCATAAGCCCAAAACTACCTGGACGGGGTCAATTAGGCGGATCATTACCCAATACTATGGGTCAATACCATGGTGGTTACCCTTGGATTTGCACTTTTTGAGCGCTTTAGCCCATACGCGACTTGTAACGTTCCTTTCCGCGTGCATACGCGATTTCCCCTAGGCCAATCCGCGTATACCAAGAGACATGCTCTTTTTCATCATTCTCTGAGTACATTCTGAAATCCTTTCTTCATTGCCTTCTGTAAATACTGTAGATACATCAGATTTCCTTCATCAAGGACATATTCTATCAAACACAACTTCATCAAGTAAGTTGTCAACATCTTCATCAAGTGGGTTTCCTTTCAAGTACAACACTCAACATCATATCATCAACAATCATCATATCACTTCAGATTTACATCATTTAACAAGTCCATCAAGTCAAGCATAACTTCACCAGGTGGAGTGCCATCAAGGACAATACATGTCAACAGTCGCACGTCTTCATCTTCATTCAGTGGGTTGCCATCAAGGACAACACTCTGCATCATATTTCCAACAATCTCCCCTTTTGGACTTGATGGCAACCACGATGGTGTTTGGTTACCACAGCAGATAGATACCATGTCACTCTCCCAAATATGTCACATCATTACCTTCTCTTTATTCAAACACCATGTCACTCTTCCCCTTTGACATCAAGGGCAAAGGGCGGATCAAAAACCAACATTCTCCCCCTTTTCTCCTCATGTGGAAGAAACAGTCTGCAGATCTGATATGTGCTGAAGTGGCCAAGCTCCCCCTGAGTCCATGCTGAATCTCCAAACATATTTGCCAATGAAGTACATGACTCTATGAACTTCCTATCACCAAAGACTCATACTTACATCAAATATCCAACCAAGTGGATTTACATATAAGACTCAAGTACCCAACCAAGTGGGTTTACAAAATTTGACTCAGCTACCCAACCAAGTGGGTTTACAAAAAATGACAAGTCCTTACATGACTGAATATTACAATTTTTACATCATGGGTCTCAACAAGACCTTTTCACCAAAATATAAATATGACCATTTATGACCAACACCAGAAAGTCCTCACGAAAGAGAACATATTTCAGAACCATAATAATGCCAACACTGCATTATAGTCAGCAAAGCTAATGCTCCCCCTGAATCTGTGCAACCAAGCAATCTTTCCAAATGACTAAGGCTCCCCCTTAGTTTGTGCATCCTGAAAACTTCCACCAACAAATCATCAAGGTATCTTCATCAAAACATTAGAAATAGAATTATGAGAACTGGAACACCACCAGAGATACCAAACAGTATCAGAGATACCAAACAGCACAGCAGTTGTGCTGAAGAGAGCTGAACCAACCAAAAATTTGTCAGCAATCAGACATACGCGGTTTTCTGTGCATGAACTCGCGTACATACGCGACTGTGTTTCAGGAAACCCGCGTATCCAAAGTCACCTTCTAAAATTTATGCAGATTTGTTCTTTTGACTGGCAGAGAACACTCCCAGCTTCTGTCTTAGATGCTCGAACGCTTCCCTGGGAAGAGGTTTGGTAAAGATATCAGCAGCTTGTTCTTTGGAGGTAACATACTCCAACTTCACTTTTTTCTCAAGCACTTGTTCACGTAGGAAATGATATTTGATGGGAATGTGCTTGGTTTTTGAATGCATAACAGGATTCTTTGAGATACTGATGGCACTTGTATTATCACACATAATGGAGATAGGAGTTGCACATTTGATTTGAAAATCTTGCAAGGTTTGCATCATCCATAGGAGTTGAGTGCAACAACATGCGGCAGCTACATACTCTGCTTCAGCTGTTGATAAGGCAATAGAATTTTGCTTCTTGCTGAACCAAGATACTAACCGGGGCCCCATGTAAAATGCACCACCACTAGTGTTTTTCCGATCATCAACACTTCCAGCCCAATCTGCATCAGTGTAAGCATGAAGAGTAAGATCAGCATCCTTTGGATACCATAGACCAAAGTCTTGAGTTCCTTGTAGATATTTGAATATCCTTCTGACAGCCTGAAGGTGAGACTCTTTTGGATTAGCTTGGAATCGTCCAACAATCCCAACAGCATGCATAATGTCTGGTCTGGTCCCAGTGAGATAAAGTAGACTTCCAATCATCGATCTGTATTCTGGTTGATTCACAGAGGGAGAATCATCATTAGAACTGAGACTGCATCCGGTTATCATTGGTGTACTTACATGTTTGCATTCTTCCATGCCATACTTCTTCAGAATTTGCTTAAGATATTTTGCTTGTGATAGAAATATACCATCTGCAGATTGATGCACTTGCAAGCCAAGAAAGAATGTTAGTTCCCCAAGTAAAGACATTTCAAATTCTTGCTGCATGACAGAAGCAAATTCTTGACTCATAGATTCTTCATTACTCCCAAAAATGATATCATCAACATATACAACTACAATCAATAGTTTATCATTTTCAACTTTTGTGTATAAGTTGCTATCAGCAGACCCCTTTGAAAATCCTTATTGATGAAGATATTTGTCAAGACGATAATACCAAGCCCTTGGAGCTTGTTTGAGTCCATACAGAGCCTTTTTAAGTCTAAAAACAAGATTTGCATCATTTCCCAAAATGAATCCTTCCGGTTGTT
Source organism: Pinus albicaulis (assembly GCA_034641835.2). Lineage (NCBI taxonomy): Eukaryota > Viridiplantae > Streptophyta > Pinopsida > Pinales > Pinaceae > Pinus > Pinus albicaulis. Next base: position 1,206,363,020 of record CM076578.1, on the reverse strand, counting down.
CTATATATACTTCCTCTTCTAGGTCACCATTAAGAAAAGCAGACTTAACATCCATTTGATAAACTTTGATTCGTTGATAGCTTGAGAAAGCAAGAAACATTCTTATGGCTTCAAGTCTAGCTACAAGAGCAAAAGTTTCTTCAAAGTCTATACCTTCTTGTTGAGTATACCCTTTGCAAACCAGTCTAGCTTTGTTTCTCACAACATCCCCATTCTCATTTAACTTGTTCTTGAAGATCCATTTAGTTCCAATGACATTTTTATCATGAGGTCTTGGTACCAAATCCCAAGTGTCATTCTTTTCAATTTGCTCAATTTCTTCATCCATGGCATTATTCCAACATTCATATTTGATGGCTTCATTGACATTGTGTGGGTCAATTGTAGATAGAAGTGCTTGATGACTAGAAGATCCTACAAGAGTTCTCCTTGTTCGTACACCTGATTCCTTGTCTTTCAAAATCTGAGATTCAGGATGATTCTTTTGAACGTATCTGGATGGAGCTTTTTCAGATAGATCATTTTCAGGTTCTTCATTTGATTCACTGTCTATATCATTTCCATCTGATGTAGAAGGCCATATGTCATCATCATCTTCTTATGTTGTTTGTTTTTCTTCTTTAGGGGCTGCAGGAGACTCGTCAATAACAACATCAATACATTCAACAACCTTTTGAAGCCTTTTATTGTAACATGTGAATGCTTTGCTTGAAGATGAGTAGCCAAGAAGTATCCCTTCATCTGATCTAGGGTCAAATTTGCCAAGTTTTTCATCATTATTTTTGATAAAGCATCTACTTCCAAAAACTTTAAAATGCTTTACAGTGGGAGATTTTCCATACCAGAGTTCATATGGAGTTTTATCACTGTTTACCCGAACATGAGCCTTGTTGAGAATGTTAACTGCTGCACGAGCTGCTTCACTCCAAAACATGTTAGGAACATTAGAGTTAGTAAGCATAGCTCTGGCCATTTGAACAATTGTTTTATTCATTCTTTCTGCTACACCATTTTGTTGTGGAGTGCCTGCTACAGAGAACTGTCTTTTAATGCCATGTTGTTCACAAAATTCAAAGAATTCATTTGATGAATATTCTCCTCCTCGATCAGATCTAAGACACTTTATTTTTGAATCCAATTCATTTTCTACCAGTGCTTTGTACTTCTGAAATTTTTCAAAGGCTTCATCTTTGTGTTTAATAAACGCGATCTCACACATTCTGGAGTAGTCATCAATAAATAGGATATAGTATTCTTCCCCACGTAATGACTTTTTCCTCATAGGTCCACAGATGTCAGTATGAATGAGTTCAAGAGGCTTACTTGATGAACCTTCTTTAGCATTAAATCGGACTCTGGTCTGCTTACCAAATTGACAAGATTTGCATATGGTACTTTCTGGAAGATTGATCTTGGGAAGATCACGAACAGCTTGAAGTTTGCTTGCTTTCTTGATTTGAGAGAAACTCAGATGTCCCAGTCTTCGATGCCATAGCCAATTTTTTGAAGATTTGCTTAAGTAACATTGTTCTATGCCGTTGAGTACATACAGGTTGCTTGGATTTCTTTTTCCTTTTATAATGATTTTACCTGTATCAAGATCACGAACCACACATTCTTTGGAACTGAAGACCACTTCTTCTCCTTGATCACACATTTGACTAACACTCAATAGGTTATGCCTTAATCCATCCACATACATGACATCTTTAGCCTTCACCTTTTCTTTTAGAAATACTGACCCTTTTCCTTTAATAACAGCAGGAGTATCATTTCAAAAAGTAACTTTCTTTTCCTTCTCTAGAGCATTATAAGTATGCAGTTTGCTTTTGTCACCTGTCATGTGTCTTGAACACCCGCTATCAATATACCATTGATTCTCTTCACCCTCTGCAAATAACGCTATCCCACAATTTTCAACCGGTAATTCTTTCTTTTTCCATACTTTAGAGCTTGAGGGAACATGCTCTTTTGGCTGGACCTTGCTCCTGCATTCAGATTCTTCATGACCAAAGTTATTGCAATAAGTACATTCAACTTCATTTTGGAGAGAAGAAAAATTGTTATAGGTGTTATTCTTTGGTTCATCATTCATCCTTATCTTTCTTGCTTCTCTGGTCATGATGGTTTTATATGCAGCACACTGAATAGCTTTATGACCAAAGTTGTGACAAGTGAAACATTGACCATTGAAGTAGAAATTTCTGTGATCATGAAATCTTCTATTAGACTTTACCTGTTGGTTGTAGCCATTTTGAAAGATCTCCCTGTTAGTGTTTCTTGAATTGAGGTGATCTTGCTTTACCTGTAAAGATCCTTTGTTCTCTTGCTGAGTGGCTGAATGTAGAGAACCAGCAGTGGCTACTTTTAGAGAATTTGGTGCTGATGTCTGAGAAGTTTCCCCAGTATATCCAAGACCTGTTTTTATAAAAGGAGACCGTTGTACCTTGATAATCTCATCCAAGGTTTCTGAACTTTTAGCAAATCTGAGATTGAGAGAATTCAATTTCTCATTATCCTTCCTTAGACTTACTACTTCACATTCTAGATCCTCCATGCGTTTTTATCTTGCTTCAAGCTGATTTTTAAAAGTCTCAATGATTATGTTCTTTTCTTCTAGGCTTACTTTGAGTTGAATGTTTTCTTCAAGAAGATTATTGTCTTCTAGAGAATCCACAAAGGTACCCTTTTCTTTTTCACATTCTTTCATGAGAGCCCATACTTTTGCACCAAAATTCAGCAAAGCTTTTGTATGTATACTTCCCATTGCGACGGATCTCCTTCAAGCGATCAAGCTTCTGCAGAAGAACCTCCTCTGATACCAATTTTTGGGAAAAATACTGAGAGGGGGGGGGGTGAATCAGTATTTACTGCATATTCAAATCTTTCACTTTTTCTTGCTTCTAAAATGCATACGCTACTTTCCTGAACCAGACTTGCGTATATACGCGGATACCCTTTACGAAACTCGCGTATACACAGATATCTATTTATGTCATTAATTCTTTACTTAAATCATTCCTTCATTTATTCATCAGATATTCAATAAGCAGTAAACATGTGCAGTAAGAACAGAATAAATCATCACACAAAGCATCACACATGAACACCAGGATTTTTAGGTGGAAACCCAAGTCGGGAGAAAACCACCGCTGCAGTTGCTCAGCCTTCAACATTTTATTATAGAGAAAACATTTTACAACATATGTGTCAAGCGCAGACACTCAAGACGTTGTGCACTCCACCCGCTCGTTTACCGCGCCGGAAGGGAGCTCAACCTCTCGACTGCTTACCACCTCTCCTCGGAAGGACAGAATTTCCATCTCGCTTACTCACCTTCCGGAAGGGAGCTACAACCCCCCGACCTGCGCTACAACCCTCGCGACCACCTTGGACCACGCTTTCATCAATTTTCAATCGGGATCAACCACTTTAATAATACAATCCTATGTGCCACAATTCATCATATTTCCTGCATCAACCTCTTCCATACTTTTAAGCACAACCATACATCATCAAAAGATTCATATCAACACAGATCAGATAGCAGAAACACGACAGAACAGATCAGATATTTCATACCCCTTGCTTCAGCAAACCCTAGTATGCATACGCGCTTTTACTTCACTGATGTCGCGTATATACGCGTCTCGTCCACACACAAACCAACGTATACCTCAAAGCAGACATTTTATTGCGCATACGCGTTTTCTCTTCGCGCCGAAGTCACAGATATATCGCTTTCCTCCACAAGTGAGAAGGAGAGATCTTCAATCATTAAGGTAGGGCAAGATACGCTCATCGATCAGATATTCGGGGCCCGTACCACTCTTCTTCGACAGATGTTCGCTCGATGCTCGCTCATCACAGATCTAAGCTCCCTAATCAGATCTAAAAATACAAGAGCAATTCGTATCTAGATCCTTTCTTCATCATTGGTGCATCATGCTAACCGTAGATTTATCATTCAAGGTAACCCTTTCCATACAGATATACTTCACAGAGAAGTATTCATTCAAGCTTAGACTTCTTGCACCCACCCTCCTCATTTGCACAATGAATTTCTTCTCCTTATATAGGTTTACCCTTTGTCAATACCATGAGCCCCTTTTTCAATACCATGGGCCAAAACAATACTATGAGCCCAAAACTACCTGGACGGGGTCAATTAGGCTGATCATTACCCAATACAATGGGTCAATACCATGATGGTTACCCTTGGTTTTGCACTTTTTGAGCACTTTTTCCCATACGCGACTTGGAACGTTGTTTCCCGCGTGCATACGCGACTTCCTCTAGGCCAATCCGCGTATGCCTAGATACATACTCTCTTTCATCAACTAACTCTTCCAGTAATATCTAAATCCCGAATTCATTGCTCTCTGTAGAACACCAGATAATTTATTTCCTTCATCAAGGACATATTCTATCAAACACAACTTCATCAAGTAAGTTGTCAACATCTTCATCAAGTGGTTTTCAAGTACAACACTCAACATCATATCATCAACAATCATCATATCACTTCAGATTTACATCATTTAACAAGTCCATCAAGTCAAGCATAACTTCATCAGGTGGAGTGCCATCAAGGACAATACATGTCAACAGTCGCACATCTTCATCTTCATTCAGTGGGTTGCCATCAAGGACAACACTCTGCATCATATTTCCAACAGGATAAATGTATTGAGATCTTTCGCGCAAGTGGTTGACTGTAGGATCAAATGGTCTTCTGGGGATCGGATGGTCAGAAGTGACTCCGATGGGTTAAGTCATGTTATACAAAAATGACTATTTTGATGAAAATCAGGTGATAGGGAGGGTTGTCGAGACTTTAACCAAGGTTAGGGATTGGGATGCAGTATAATGTATGGGGGGAAGAGGTAAGGTTAAGGTTTTGACCTTAGGTTAAGGGACTTGGAGCGGGAATATATAGGGGAAAGGTTTGTTTTTTATTGAAGTTTAGTTTTAATAAAACTTCGAGTAATTTTTGTTTAAAACACGCATAATACATGTTTTAAGTTCTTTTTTCTCCATATTTTATTATATGGTTTAATCAAATCAAAAATATTTAATTACCATAGGGGAGGGATTTAAATATAAGGATAAACTTTTAGCCAAAGGGATTATAAGGGGGGTTTGATTTAAGCATGTGGGAATAAAATACTTTGGCTTGAGTTATAATAAGTGGGTTTTGGGGATTTATTTATAAAAGGAGTTATATAAAATAAGACAAGGTTTTTCTCTTAGGGAATTAATACATAAAATCAATGTTAATATGACAAGGGGACAATGTTTATTCAAATCACATTAATATAACTAAGAAATTGAAGATTAAAAGAAAATTGCATTATAATAACTTCATCACTTAGACTTAGGATAAAATGTGATTTTGAGGGATTTTTGTGTTTAAATGATGTAGGAAGTTAGCTAAATAGGAATTACAAATGTCTCTAAGTAAAATGAGATTTTACTTAAGATTTTCAAGGGAATGAGTGCATGAATGGTGAATGATATTTTAGGGGATTAAGATAGACATTTCACACTTTTAACTAACCAGTCATAAAGCCTTGGGTCCGGTCCCAACAAAATTCAAGGAAATTCCTTGAGCCTTTCTGACTGATAGCTTGGAATGCTTAATGACTATGGGAAGGGGAAGTTAGTTATTCTGAACCCATGATGAATGATATTTACAACAAGATTTTTCACCTTCCTCTACTTACCCATCCTACCATACTAACATTTTTTCTTCTTTTGTAACAAGGTGCATTTAAGCTAACAACCTTCACAGCAATTATTTTTATGAAAGCAAGAAAACTATCTAACTCTACACTTATTTCATCCATGAATCCAGATTAAACTGTTGGATTCAGTTTATTCTCTAACTAACTACTGAATTGTTAGGATTAAACTGTCTAACAATTCTTTATTCTCTATCTATAACAAAGGAAATTGAAAGAATGATCAGTTAATATTGAACTGTTTAACTCATCATGGACTAATGGAATTTATTGACACTCTGCCATAGTCAAAAAGTAAAAGGAGTGGCATTTTTTCTTGCACACTTTCATGTTTTATTCATTTTTTCTTTGGGGTCTTTTATTTTTTCTAAGTCCTTTGATAATTCTTTTAGGACTTTTTACCCTCTTTTTTATTTTTTTACAAAATATGTGAATACAACTTGCAGAAGGAAAATTATGTACGAATTTACAAAATTACCAATAGTCAAGTCAAAATTATGACCCCTATATTATAGGTTGCTAACAGCGTCGACTCACACCAGCACGTAGGCACCCACCTGCAGAAGGCTGAAACCTTCTCTTGTAGTCCAGCTTCTACTGGAAGTGATATCCAACCCCCTGATCTTGTTTACTGGCTACCACTGAAAGGGAGCTACAACCCCCTGCTTCTTGTTTACTAGCCACTCCTGTAAGGGAGATACTACCCCCTAATCTCGTTTACCAATAGCCACTGGAAGGGAGCTATGACCCCCTCACTGAAGGCTTCGACCCTCAACACCACCGCAGACCACATTTCATCAATTTTCACACTGGATCTAAAAAAATTCACCATAACACACCTTGTAGGCCTCTTTTCATCAGATTTTTAGACTGGACCCACTCCACACATTTAAGCTCAAATAAAATACATCAAACTGAAACTTATTACCGTATCAAATCATTAACTTAATCATCAATCAACCAACCAAAAACTAATCTTTAATCATAATCAAATAGCAGCATGATCAGTATTCAAACAACCCAGATCTGTATGAAGCCATCATTGACAGACAATAGTAATACAGCAAAACAGATCAGATATTTCCTTCCACACACTTTAGCAAAACCCTAGATCCCATATGCGTTTTTTCTTAACCGAACCTGTGTATATACGTGCTTTTACAGAGATAAACTTGCATATAGATCTGCAAACATTACAGGACTATGCAACTCTTAAAAATAAATAATCAACTCAAATCTTACCCTCTACTTTAGCAAACATTCGCCAGATCACAAATCTAAACATTTCATAAGCAGATCTAGCAAATACATATTCATTCCAAATCTAGAGATTTTGATCCATCATTGTATTCATAGGTGCATTATTACTTCATATATATCAATAAAATGTATCCCATTCCATGTAGATATACTTTAGAGTGAAGTATTCATTCAATACCCAAACACATGCACACACCTGCACTATGATCTTCTTATCCATATATAGTTTTAGCCTTTACCAATACGATGAGCCAACACCACACAAGTGTTGATGGTATTCTTGGACGAAATCAAATAGACGACACAATTCTCAATATTGTGGACTAATACCATGGTAATGCCCCCTGGTATCATAATTTTAGAGCGTGAAAGGCATATGTGACTTTGCTTCTTCGTACCTGCATGTATACGCGACATTAGGGGAATTTTGAGGTCTAAAATGGGACTCCTAAGAAAAATGTACAACCAAAATAAACTTTATAAGAGCCAATAGAATTCAAGATGATGATGTCAACCATGGGGGATGATTCACCATTTTTTTAAGTAAAAGGGTAAAAAGATTAAAAAATAATAAAATAATAAAACTACTTTTTCAACTCATATTTTCAACTTATCTCCTAAAGTTTTTTCTCAAATTTCGAGCAGGAGCACTCATTGGATGCAAAATTTAATTCCTCATCCAAGTATTACCCATGTTGCAAACTTTTGATGACTAATTAAATTTTGCATCCAATGAGTACTCCAACTCGAAATTATAGTAAAAACTTTGGCATATAAGTTGAAAATACGAGTTCAAAAAGTATTTTTTTCTTTTTTCCCTTCAAAATTTGATGATGTAATCAAATCTTATTTTATTATTTCCACTATTATTTTATAATTTCCTTAGGTGCTTCATAAACACTGCGTACACACTGTGAAATATTATATTTATCATTTCTCCGATCCTAACTGGATTGCCTTTCTCTGCCACATCTGAACTAACCTGTAGATACATCACTTTCACATCTTCTGCTTATCAAGGAAAACTCATTAAGTAGGTTGCCATCAAGGACAACTTATTGCACCATATTTCCAACAATATCCCCCTTTGGACTTGATGGCAACCATGATGGTGTTTTATCACCACAACAGATAGATACATTAATCATAACCATTATTCAAACACCAAGATACACTCCCCCTTTCACATCAAAGGCAAAGGGTGGATCAATACCAAAACAAGGTTTCTCTTCGCTTGTAGAAAGAAGAGCTCTGTAGATCTGATGTGCATTGAATTTACCATGCTCCCCCTGAGTTCATATTGAATATTCAGACATATTTTTCAATGAAGTACATGACTCTATAATTCAACTTAGTATGACCTTTCCTATCACCAAGGACTCATACTTACATCAATGATCCAACCAAGTGGAATTACATATTTGACTCAACTTCCCAACCAAGTGGGTTTACAAAGTTTGACTCAACTACCCAACCAAGTGGATTTACGAATTTGAACAAGTCCTTACATGACTGAATATAACAATTTTACATCATAGGTCTCAACATGACCTTTTAATCAAATTATAGATATGACTTTTTATAACCAAGACCAAAATATCTCAAGAGAGATATCATAAATCAACAACCAACATAATTTCAACAATGCATTACTCTCAACAAGACTAATTCTCCCCTTGAAACTGTGCTCCTGATCACCACAACAACTCATTCATCTAAGAATCTTCATCAATCAAATAATCAAAACTTAATACCATATCAGCAGATATAACCATCAACATTAGATCAATAAATTTATTACTGTCAGCAGCATATTAGAAATTATTCTTGAGTTTGTCTCACTATTTTTCTTATCAGAGAAAAAACATACGCAATTGTATCCAACGAAACTCATGTGTATACACGGCTTTAGTTTATGAAACCCACGTATTGAAAGTGAAATACTGAAAATTTCACAACTCCATCTCACCCTGAACTTATTCATTATGTACTTGTCTTATGTTGTCACATTAGATGCACTGTTAGAAATAAACACAACCAGAATTACCAAACCAACCATCATGGAAAATTTTAGGGGCTAATATTCGCAGGTGGGCTAATTTTCCATGGTTTTTCCAAAAAAAAGATTCGCCAATTTCCATTTTTTTATAAAAGTGATTCACCCAAATTTTACAATATAAAATTATTTTACCTTAAAAATAGCCAACGTTATATAGACACTATATATAATATCATTATAAATTTCAATAATTTCACAAATACATCAATAAATATTTTATATTTTTCATATTAGGGACTAGTGAGATTCGCCAATTTTTTAAACTTCAAAATAATTTTCCATCCTTAAATTTTTCCCTACCAACCATGGGAATCACCATATATTGCTCTCCATGTGATGATACATTATTGATTCCTATAATGTATCTCACATCACTCATGTAGTCATTTTGAGAAGTAAACTTTAGAAATGGATGACTGCAGTAGTGTCAATATTCCCTACTTTTTTTACCAGTGCTTCTTCTTTTTCCAACTTTTCTTGAAATTTATTATTGTGTGCTGGAAATTCTCCAATTTCTCAGATCTATCCATCATACTTAACCTGCAATCAGTGGCCTCATGCCCAAATGAGTTACAATAGAAAGAACATCCATGAAAGCATCCTTGCTTTCTTGATCTATGCAATTCTTCAATAAATGGCCCCTGTTGGTATTATTTTATGGCTACCTTTTTCTTCTAAAATTCCATCATATATCCACCATTTTCTTCCATAAATCCCATATGTTTTATTGCAATTTATTAATGTAGCATTATAATTTTTATTTTACATTAAAATTAATTTATGGAATTTTTGTGTTAAAAATTGAAATTTTTCAAGAAAATTACAGGATGTGATGACTTCCTGTAAATGGTTTATGTTCTGACACATGGCATAGAAGGTAGATCAAAATGAAGGACAAGGACATGATCTAGGATGTACACACATGATAAAAAATCTATCTAGCATCAGATTTGAAGCTCCTGAATATCCGGTCAATGCTGGTCAAACCCAACTAATCTAGCAGAAAAATCTGAAGTCATAATGAATGAGCTTGATATTTTGCCTATGATTAGGAACTCTAAACTAATTCGATCTATTTTGGAGATCAGTTAAGATTAGGAGGAACGAAAATAGCCTCTTTTGATTTTAATTTTGATAAATAAGAGAATGGAAGCATGTAATAGACTAATAATGATGCTAGTGATAATATTGAATGTAAGAGAAGACTTGAGATTGTATACGTGCTTCAGAACTCTGTTTTTAATGTAACTCATTCCCATATCTTAATCAGAGACATAATTTCATCATTTATGGTGTTTTTGAGTTAGCGTTCTCATCAATTAAATTTTTCCAAGTGTGCCTTCAAAGCGTGGAAGGGCCCCCATGTGAAGTTGGTACACTTTCTTTACATTTCCATTAGATTTAGTATTCAGATCTGATTAGTATTTTATTTCATTTTCATGCTTTTGAGTTCATCGATTTTGAAGTGCTTGTGATTTTATTCATCGTTGCTATTTCATGATTCATAGTAGTAATTTGAGAATTCGATTGCAAAATTAATGAACAGACCTTGTAAGAGGTTTAATTGAGTGTTGAATCTCAAATCATTTATGTGATCTCTGTTTTAATGAATTCGATTTTTAGTATGCTTTAGTGTGTTACTTTGAAAGAGTTTTTGTGAACTATAACCTTGTAAGAGGATTGAAAACTCAAACTAGTAGCACTCTGTTTTTTTAGAATAGTAGATCAGATTTAGTTACATAAGTGTTTAAAGTGTTAAAGGAACCACATTCAAATCTCTTGTAAAAGAGTGTTGGAGCCTATCACAATAAACATTTATCTAAGCAAATAGAACAGATCATTTTAGGTCTATAAATATTAGACACATTCCTCTAAGATTACCTACCTTGGTTGACAATAAATTGAGCCTAATCTAGAACCCTAGATTGGTCTATAAATTTTGGCGTTGTTGCCGGGGAGGCGCAACTAGAGGATTTTTATAAACAAAAATAAACAAAAAATGCAGATTTAATTTTAATTCAACATTTTAGAAGTCATGGTTACTTATGTCTAGACCTAGAGATGTTAAAGGTAGATTCATAAAAAACCCCCCATCCAAGAACTAATCCACCACTAGGAGCAGACCCTTTAGAGAGGATTGAACACACAACTCCAGCCGGGAAAGTCACTGTACAAGAATTAGAGGACAAAAAAAAATCAAGGCAGAGACTCACACTCATAGAGAGACAAATTTTATTGGCATACAAAGCAAAAAAGAAACATCTCCCTGAATCCTCTATAACAAGAGAAAGTAGCAAAACAACCCAACAATATCTCCTCGAACCTACTGATTTCGAAAAATCTCAAGAAGGAGAAAAATCACCAAAACAACCTTTATTTGAAACAAGTGACACTGAACAAGAAATCAAATCAACAGAATAACCTATCAAAATGATTGAGGAAGGAGGAGGATCAGCAAGAGGACCCACTCCTGAACAACTTAGAGAATATGAGAGACAACAAGAGGAAAGAAGAAGACAAAGAGAGGTTGAACTGAAACAAAGGCAAGATCAAGATCGAAGAGAAGAGGAAGATTCAACCTTTAAATTTCCTATTCAAGAACCAGGAGAAAACAATGATGAAGAAAAAAAATGAAAAACATACCTCCATCTGTGCTACCAAACTTTTATGGCATGGCTTTAGAAGATCGAGATTCATTCTTGTTTTAATTTGACATAGTATGTCGAACATATGGTTACACAGATGATGCCCATAGGCTTAGACTCTTCCCAGCAACACTAAAAGCATCGGCATTAAGGTGGTTCATGGGACTTGGTGAACATGCAATAACTGATTGGGATGGCATGAGAAAAATATTCTTAAAGAAATACCAACCTTATTGTAGATCAAGAGATTCTAAATATGATATCTTTAGAATGAATCAACAAGAGGATGAGAGCTTAGAGGAATATTTGGAACAATTTGTTTACAATCTACAAAAATCAAAACACAGAACCATGTCTCTTGATCTGGTCCGAACAATATTTTTGAAGGGCATTCGAGAGGAATACTTAGATGATCTTAATTTGATGGGAAAAGGTGATATTTCCACCTTACCTTTTGATGAGATTGTTGATTTATGTGAAAAGTATTCTAGGAGCAAAGCTAGAAATAGAAAAAGAAACATATCATCCAAAGCCACAAAATCTGCTTCAGCTAGTGTCACAAGGGCTGAAATTGGAAATCTATTAGAATAGTTCAAAACAAACCTATTAAGTACCTTAGGAAATCAAATTGAAACTTTTAAAGCAAAGAAAAGACAGGAATATGAATACCAATTAATGGTTGTCTTTTGCCCAAAATGCCGGAAGAAACATACTTTGAAAAACTTCCCTTTAGAAAATGTTCAAAATGTTCAAGTCTGTGCCTTTTGCACTGAAAATCGTGATATATTTCATTGCTCTAAAATCAATATTTTTCAGAATTGTAATTTGGAAGCCAACACAGATATGGAGAATGTATATTTCATGGGTGCTAAGAGACCATGGCAACCAAGACCTCCACCTCCAGGTATGTTTCCAAACCAAAATTTGCAATTTCCTGCACAAGATCATATGTATGTTTAGAGTTCTTGGAATGTTCCCATGCCATGGAAACACCAAACTTACCCACAACAACAATGGAAACCATTTCAGCAATACTCTCAACCATACCAACCATATCCTCAACCATACCAACAATATCCTCAGCCTTACCAATAGTATCCTCGGCCATATCAGTAGTATCCTCAAACATATCAACAATATCCTTAGCAGCAAGTTGTCCATCAACCTCAAAACACTCAACAAACATTTCCTGCTCCTCCACCAATAAATCCACCTCAATTACAACTTCCATCTAACTAGACTCCTAGACCTACTCAGATTCCTACTCAACCTGTACCCAATCCAAATAATAGAGCAGATAGACCAGCTTACAGTGTAGATGAGGGACCATCTTATCTCACTCTACCTTTACAAAATATTGAGCTTAGGTCTGGTAGGATACTTCAAAAAGAACCTCCAGTAGTTGAAAAACAAAAAGAAAACAAAGAGAATGAAGATGAAACTCCAACTCAAAAGAAACAAAATGATGACATCCAAAATAAACAAATGCAACCAATGCATCCACCACCTTTTCCAGAAAGATTGATCCAAGAAAAACTTCCCATGTCTTTACCGCAGTTTGATGTTTTAGATGAGCTAAAGAATGTCTATATAAAAATTCCACTACTTCAAGCCATAAAATACATTCCTATATATACTAAAGCAATCAAAGAACTATGCCTCAAGAAGCCTACAAAGAAAAGACTTGACCCACAAACTATTCATGTTATTGGACATCTAGCTGGCCTTATGACAAACACCATTTCAATGGAAAAGTATGTTGATCCTAGTATTCCCAGAGTCACTACAATCATTAACAACATACCTATTCCAAACACTTTAAATGACCTTGGGGCTGCAATAAATGTGATGACCCTTGAAACAATGAAAACACTGCAACTCAAAAACTTGCAATACACACCAATTGTCTTAGAACTAGCTGATAGGTCTAAAGTGATTCCTGAAGGGATTTTGGAGGACATAATTGTTTCACTGGACTCTTGGGAGTATACAGTTGACTTTTTAGTTCTTCGACCAAAATCTAATTTAGGAGGACACCCTATCATTCTTGGTATACCATGTTTAGCAGCTGCTGATGCATTCATAGGGTGTAGATCAGGTAATATGATTATTTCACGAGGAACTGAAAGGAAACAACTCACTCTGTACCCATCAGCACAATCACCAGCAGTAGCAAAAAACTTATCGCTCGATGAAAAATACAATGATAAAGAAGAAGTTCAATCTGTTTTCAGCATCAATCAAATCTATGATTTTCAAGAACATAATAATGATGATTTGGTAGAATTTTTCCTTTCTCAGCCTGATATTTCTGAAGAATTAAGAAATGAACAATACAATTTTGCAGATCAACTTTTAGCACAAAGTTTTCAAGAAATGTGTACCATTCATTCTTTTCAAACATTTTTCCCATTCAATCTATCACAAACACGGAAAGTAATACCATAGAGATTAGTCCAGGAAAAACATTGAATATTAGTACTCACCTAGACTTATCTCAGGAAGAAAAATTGATTCAATTATTGAGAAAATATCAGAAAGCATTTGCTTGGGACTACACCGATATGCAGGGAATCCATCCTGAAACATGCACTCACCATATTTACACAGATAATAATATAAAACCAGTGAGGCAACCACAGAGAAGAATGAATCCCATCCTTCAGGATATTGTTAGAGATGAATTACAAAAACTATTGAAAGTCAATTTTATTTATCCCATCTCTGACAGTCAGTGGGTATCTCCATTGATAGTAGTGCCCAAGAAAAATTGTAAGTGGAGGATTTTTGTTGACTACAGACAATTGAACAAAGCAACCCTCAAATATTATTTCCCACTACCATTTATTGACCAAGTTTTGGACACACTAGCTGGGAAATCATCATTTTATTTTCTTGATGGTTTCAGTGGCTATAACCAGATCAGGATAGCCTTAGAGGACCAGGACAAAACCACTTTTACTTGTCCCTGGGGCACTTATGCCTATAATTTTTTACCATTTGGACTTTGTAATGCTCCAGCTACATTTCAGAGAGTTGTATTAGCTATTTTTTCTGATTTAGTTCATGAGTGTGTTGAAGTTTATATGGATGATTTTTCAGTGTATGGTAATTCATTAGAAAATCTTGAGAAATTTTTGAAGAGATGTATTGAAGCTAATCTATCCCTGAGCAATGAAAAGTGTTTTATGATGCTAAATGAAAGGGTAGTATTGGGTCATTATATTTCTTCTGAAGGTATTAAAGTAGATCCATCAAAAATCCAAATCATTGTCAATTTTCCAATTCCAAAGACTCAAAAAGAGGTAAGAAGGTTTCTTGGGTATGCAAGCTATTATAGAAGGTTTATTGAACATTTTAGTAAAATAGCTTTACCTCTCTTTAAGCTTCTAGCAAAAGATACACCTTTCAACTGGAATGAAAATTGTCAGAAAGCTTTTGAAACACTCAAAGAAAAGTTATCAACCACACCAGTTTTAAAAGGACCTAATTGGACCCTACCCTTTCACATTTTTACAGATGCATCTGATACTGCAGTAGGTGCCTCATTAGGCCAAAAAGAAGATTCTTTGAATTATGCCATCTATTTTATTAGTAAAAATCTAACATCTGCAGAATTAAACTACACAGTCACTGAAAAAGAAATGCTTGCAATCATACATGATGTGAATAAATTCTGACATTATATAACTAGTTATGAGGTTTTTGTGCACACTGACCACTCTGCCATTAAGTATCTAATGAACAAACCAATCACTAATGGAAAATTTACCAGATGGCTGTTATTACTACAGGAATTTAACATTACAGTGTTAGATAGACCAGGTAAAGAGAACCAGGTGGCAGATTTTCTTTCTAGACTCCAGAATTCAGGTGAGGTTGTTCCACTTGAAGATTCTTTCCCAGACGAAAATTTATTTGCAATTTCAGTAGTAGATCCATGGTATGCTGACTTAGCTAATTATTTGTTCACAAGAAAGACACCTCCATATTTTACTACAAAGGAGAAGAAGAGACTCATCAAACAAAGCGCTAGATATTCATGGGTTAATGGAGATTTATTGTACACTGGTTATGATATGATTATTAGAAGATGTGTAAGAAATGATGAAATAATTGATATTTTAAAATCTTGTCATGATGAACCCTGTGGTGGGCATTTTGCAGCAAAAGGACACCATTCAAGATCCTCAGTCTTGGCTACTATTGGCCATCAATTTTTAAGGATTCTAAGAAGTATGTGAAAAGTTGTGACAGTTGTCAAAGAATAGGTAGACCAACAGTTTCAGATGAAATGCCACTTCAGCCCCAAGTACATTTAGAGCCATTTGAGAAATGGGCTCTAGATTTCGTGGGACCCATCAATCCACCTTCAAAGGGCAAAAAGTACATCTTAGTATGTACTGACTACGTGACAAAATGGGCTGAAGCAAAATCACTTGTCCGGGCAACTGAAAAAACAGTGGTAAACTTCCTTTTTGAAGAATTTTTTGTAAGGTATGGAGTACCCAGAGAAATAGTAACAGATCAAGGCACTCAGTTTACTTCAAGGCTGGTTCAAGATATCACAGAAAAATATAAATCAAGCACAAGAAAAGTACACCTTACCATCCACAGGCCAATGGCCAGGTGGAATCTACAAATAAAAATTTAGAAGGAATTATCACTAAAACAGTAGCAATGAACAGAAAGAATTGGGAGGAAAAGCTCAAAGATGCACTCTGGGCTTACAGAATCACGTGGAAAGACACTACAGGATTTACACCATATCAGCTAGTGTATGGAAAAGAGGTAATGCTTCCTATTGAATTTCAGATACATACTTATAAAATGACTGCAGATTTAGGCATTGATCTCAATGAAGCACAAAAGGAGAGAATTATGCAATTGAACCAGTTAGATGAAATGAGGCAGCAAGCAGAGGAGAGAACAATCCTGATGCAGAAATAAAGGAAGCAGTGGCATGATTCTCACATAAAGAGGAAAGATTTTAAGGAAGGAGACTGGGCTTTACTCTTTGACTCCAAATTCAGAGATCATAAAGCCAAGTTCACAACACATTGGATGGGCCCATATGAAATAGTTCAAGTATATGAAAATGGATCAGTGAAACTTACTACAATTGATGGAGAAGGCAACACCTTTATTGTCAATGGACATAGGTTGAAACTCTATCATAAGCCCATCAGCAAAGAAGATTTTATTCGAACTGTATCTCAGCAAAAGGAGGTTGAGATATCATAGCCTCCAGCTGTGATATCTCTACCTTAGTCATTTTAATTTTGTAAAAATAAATATATATATATATATATATATATATATATATATATATAATATATATAAAAAATATAAAAATATAAAATAAATAAAATAAAATAAAAAATAATGGTTTAGATGTGAAAACCAGACTCTGGCACACTCTCAACCCGAATTCTTACTGGAAAACCAATCATTTGGCTAGTAAGAATTCATTGTTCTAGTTCTTTCCTGTTTTTCACAAAATCAATAATGACTTGAGGACAAGTCAAAGACTTAGTGGGGGAGAAGAAACAATGGTTTTTCCCTATCTCATCTCTTCAATTTCAGTTTTTCAAGGAATTTGTTTCAGTAATTCAGTATTTCAATAAAACAGTTGTTTTGTTCTAATCAGTAAAGGGACCTGCTCAAGCAACAAAATATGCAGTGGGACCTGTTTCAACATGATTATATAGAGGGACTTGTTTAAAGGCTATATCAATACTACAAAAAACCAGAGGGACCTATTCAAAGACTGCATCAAAGGTACACAAGGCTACTTCAACAATTTTTCAAAGGTTGCCTATCAGGTTGCCTATCAGAATTCTAAGCAAGGCTACATCAACACCAAAGATAAAAGAAGCTCCACAAACATGACTCTTTAGATTTTAAGGGACCTGTTATATTCAATTTCAAAGGGACCTGTTTTAGAAGACAAGAGGATTAGTCACACATGTACAAGCAGACCAGTCACACCTGTACAAGAAAAATCAGAATTTTATCAGCCAACAAGTGTAATGTATTGAAAATTTTTTGTTTTTAGCATTTAAAATTCCTAGATTATTTTAGTGTTAAAAATAATAATTATGATTGCTTATTATCAATTTAAAAAATCCTTTTTATAACCCTTATACCCATATTCTTCGTAATATTCCTATATGCTCATTTAATTACCACTCTGCCTATTTCTATACGTTCATTTCTATTTCCATATCACATATAACATCATTATAAACCTTAGCCTATTCCTACCTACGCCCTTAAAACCTTTTCATAAACTCATCATTTTTTTCAAATTGACCTCTGTCAACAAAGTACCAACAAGTAGTGGCCTTATTAGACGCCCAATGTAAAGACCCGCCCAATTGGAAGACATTTGTTAAAATGTCTGTCCTCAATTGATTTCGTTCATTCCGACCGCCAGAAGTACAAAAATGATCTTCCGACCCAAATCTTCTTATGAATGTATCCACCATGATTTCATTATCAACACGATTTGCATACTATGCTACCATGATTATGCTTCTGCAAATCATTATTTTTCCTCTGTATCTATGATTTGAACTCTTTGGGACATGCCTTCTGACTCTGCAAACAATTTCACGGCCTATGACAGTAAAACTCTGTTCTCTGCACCATCATCATAGCAATTTCATCTTATGACATCAAGCAAAATCAAGGGTTGAGTTTTCATAAAACTCTCAGTTCATAAAGTGAGTTGATGTTCGGACCCTGAGTTTTTTATTTTTTTTAATAATAAGAAGGCCGAGATAATAGGTGTTGGGAAGGGAGAAGATATAGTAGTCGGGGTTATCCAGAATCTTGAATTATCCCCAGAATTCGAAGAGAAGCTCAGACATTTGAAGAAGTAAGTTCAGAAAATTGAGGAAGTTAGCCAGGACAGCTCAGTGGAATGCGAGAAGAGAGGTAACAAGTTAAAAAAATCCTGATTAAATTTTATTTTATAGAGCATAAAAAAAAGGGTTAGAACAGAGATTTTTAAAATGAAAAATAGAGCAGAACCTGAGAAATTTGATAGTTCAAAATACCATGAAGACTGTGTTAATATTTTGAGGGAAAAACACTGGTTGTCTTTTCTAGAGAAATTCAATGGAAACAATGAAGAAGTTACAAAACAGTTTGCATTTTCATTTAAAGGAGATAAAGCTTTGATAGGAAATTTCTCTTTTATAATTTCAGAGGATACAATAGCTCAGTCATTAGACATCAGTCCAGAAGGGGAAAAGTAATTCAAAACCAAGAAATTTAGAGAAAAATCATGGACTCAGTTTATGTCTAGGTCAAGGGTTTCTTCTATTAATTGGAAAAATGGTGTTCCTAGAAGTTGGTTATTCACCCATGGGACTAAATGGTATACATTCTTCAAAAATTTGTCACATGTGAAGGGCGTTATAGCATAGTATACCTATATAACATAAAAATCTTGTTGCACTTAAAGGGTCAATGCACTATTAGTTTGCCCTACTTTCTTTTACAGAGTTTGACTAAAATGTCAAAGACCATTCAGAAACAAAAGGGTAAGGAAGATAGAAGCTTGTATCATTTTGGTTTGATTAAAATTCTAAGTGAATTTGAATTGCAGAAGAGGGGTATAACATGGAAAGGATTTTTAATTGCCAATCAAATCAAAACCAAAGAATATGAACAGGAGAAACAAGGAAGCACAGAGTTTATGGTTGATGTTGATGAGGAAACCCCTGAATTTAAGTCAAGCACTGTTGCTCAACCCAGTAGTAGTGTGAAAACAAGAAGAATGAGGCAAGAAGATGCCTAGAAAATTGCAAAAGACAAAATTTTCACTACTTACAGAAGAAGATCAAGGAGAATAAAAAGAAGTCAAATACAAGATTATCAACCGGAGAAAAATGTGAATACACCAATGGAAATTGAAAGCAGTGCTAACTCACAGCCAGAACAAGAACTAGAAATGGAGACTAAAAGTAACAAGGGAGAAAGCAAAGAGCCAGTACCTACAAACAAGAAACAGAGAAAGCTAGAAAAACAAGTTGAAGAACTAAAAGAGGAACTTATGGAAGAAAATATGTTAGAAAAATTCATAAAGAAAGAAAATGAAATGTTAAGAGCCCAGAGCAAGAAAATTCAACATAAAATGAGAAATTGAAGAGGAAAGTCAAAGAACTTAAAACTGATCAAATTGAAATATGCAAATGGGCAAAAAAATGGTACACACAGAAAAAGGCTCTCAAAGAAAAATATAAGAACATGAAACATGAGTTTCAAGTCCAGAAGAATGTAGATGTATTGCTACAAGCAGCAGAAGAAGAAGCAGAAACAAAACATAAAGGGAGCACATCAGGTTAGCATGAGGACATGCTAAATCATTGAGTTTGGGGGAAATGTTGGTATTATTTTATGGCTACCTTTTTCTTCTAAAATTCCATCATATATCCACCATTTTATTCCATAAATTCCTTATAGTTTATTGGAATTTATTAATTGAGCATTATTATTGTTATTTTACATTAAAATTAATTTATGGAATTTTTGTGTTAAAAATTGAAATTTTTCAAGAAAATTACAGGATGTGATGACTTCCTGTAAATGGTTTATGTTCTGACACGTGGCATATCAGGTAGATCAAAATGAAGGACAAGGTCGTGATCTAGTATGTACACACATGATAAAAAAATCTATTTAGCATCAGATTTGAAGCTCCTGAATAGCCGGTCAACGCTGGTCAAACCCAGCTAATCTAGCAGAAAAATCTGAAGTCATAATGAATGAGCTTGATATTTTGCCTATGATTAGGAACTCTAAACTAATTCGATCTATTTTGGAGATCAGTTAAGATTAGGAGGAACGAAAATAGCCTCTTTTTATTTTAATTTTGATAAATAAGAGAATGGAAGCATGTAATAGACTAATAATGATGCTAGTGATAATATTGAATGTAAGAGAAGACTTGAGATTTTATACGTGCTTCAGAACTCTGTTTTTAATGTAACTCATTCCCAGATCTTAATCAGAGACATAATTTCATCATTTATGGTGTTTTTGAGTTAGCGTTCTCATCAATTAAAGTTTTCCAAGTGTGCCTTCAAAGCGTGGAAGGGCCCCCATGTGAAGTTGGTACACTTTATTTACATTTCCATTAGATTTAGTATTCAGATCTGATTAGTATTTTATTTCATTTTCATGCTTTTGAGTTCATCGATTTTAAAGTGCTTGTGATTTTATTCATCATTGCTATTTCATGATTCATAGTAGTAATTTGAGAATTTGATTGCAAAATTAAAGAACAGTCCTTGTAAGAGGTTTAATTGAGTATTGAATCTCAAATCATTTATGTGATCTTTGTTTTAATGAATTCGATTTTTAGTATGCTTTAGTGTGTTACTTTGAAAGAGTTTTTGTGAACTATAACCTTGTAAGAGGATTGAAAACTCAAACTAGTAGCACTCTGTTTTTTTAGAATAGTAGATCAGATTTAGTTACATAAGTGTTTAAAGTGTTAAAGGAACCACATTCAAATCTCTTGTAAAAGAGTGTTGGAGCCTATCACAATAAACATTTATCTAAGCAAATAGAACAGATCATTTTAGGTCTATAAATATTAGACACATGCCTCTAAGATTACCTACCTTGGTTGACAATAAATTGAGCCTAATCTAGAACCCTAGATTGGTCTATACAGCCCCCTTTCTTTTGGGAAATTATCATCATCCATGGTACATGTCATGAGCACTTGAAGATCTTGATCAGAATATTCTTCTTCCTCATTTGATAATCCATTGTTATCTTCATTTGTATATTAACTCCTTCCTTTTTCAAATTGTTTCCCTTTATCATGATTTTCTTTATAAGGACATTTAGTAGCATAATGAACAACTCTACCACAATAAAAACACTTGCAGGGAAGCTTACCTCTGAATCTTCTAGTACCTGGTTGAAGTCTTCTCACAAAATTTACTTCTTCTTCTTATGATATATAACTTGATTCCTTGAGAATTTCCTTTTCTTTTCCTTTTGCATAGGCCTTAAAAGCAGCTTCTTTGACTTGTGAAGGACCTCCTCTTCTCATTTCAAAAGCAATTAGAATACCATGTAGTTGAATAACAATAATATTTTACAGATCCTGCTTTTCTTCAATAGCTCATACTTTTGACTCGAACTTTGGAGTTAGAGATCTCAATATCTTTTCTACTAAATTTGAGGCTTTTATATATTCACCCATATTCCTCATAAAATTCACAATATCATCTAATCTTAGGAATAAACTTGCAATACTTTCATCATCATGCATTCTAAAATTTTTATATTGCATTCTAAGAGTTTGAAGTTTGGAACTTTTTACCTTCGCATCACCTTCATAGCTCTAAATGTTCTTGTCCCATATTTCCTATGCTGAATTTAGCTGCATCACTTTGAAAAATTATGTTCTGACATGCTTCCTAATAAAGCATTGACATATTTGGCATTGATTTCATATCTCTTCCTTTCTGCTGCATCTGTAGGAACACTTGTTTGATACTGATAACCTCCTTCCATGATTCCCCATATGTTTGCTACAAGACTTTACACATACGCTCTTGTTCATACCTTCCATAATAATAGATTACCTCCATTGAACAGTGGTGGCTTGATAGAAAATACTCCTTCATGACTTCCCATTACGACGAATCTCCTTCAAGTGATCAAGCTTTTCTGAAGGACCTGATCTGATTCCAGTTGTTGGGAAAAATACTGGGGGGGTGAATCAGCATTTATAACTCACTGTAAAATTTTACTTTTTCTTTATTGCTTTCTATACGCGAATTTAATGAACCCAAATAGTGTATACACGCGGCTATCTTTAAGCAAACTTGCATATGTCCAGAGATCTTATTATGTAGATAATTATTTACTTAGATCAGTGCATCATTCATTCATCAGATGTTTAGAAAGTAGTACGCATGTGCAGTAAGAAAAAAATAAATCATCACACATAAGCAACACACATGAACACTAGTATTTAAGGTGGAAACCCAATTCGGTAGAAAACCACCATTGTTATCGTCTCTATATTCATATTTATTATAAATAAAACTGCTTACAATCTTGTACTGGCGCAGACTCATACCAGCACAAAGGCACCCACCTGCAGAAGGCTGCAACCTTCTCTCATTCTCCAGCTTCTACTGGAAGGGAGCTCCAACCCCCTGATCTCATTTACCAGCTACCACTGGAAGGGAGCTACAACCCCCTGTTTCTCATTTACCAACCACTCCTGGAAGAGAGCTACTACCCCCTAATCTCGTTTAGAAACAACCACTGGAAGGGAGCTACAACCCCCTCACTGAAGAATTCAACCCTTAGCACCACCGTGGACCACGTTTCATCAATTTTCACACTCGATCCAAATAGCTTCAACACAACACACCTTGTAGGCCTCTTTTCATCATATTTTCAGACTGGACCCACTCCACACATTTAAGCTCAAAGAGCATACATCCTGTTGGGGTCCTGTGATTTGGCCGATTGGTAAAACAAATGACAAGGAAACATATAAACCAGTCTTTAGAGCTCTAGTATCTAGCCCTCCTAGTCTCAGAGAGGGATCTCTCAATATGTTTGCAAAGACATGACTTGTTTGCTTGTAAAGGGTTGATTTTAGGCTAGTTATTAAGCTTGAGTTTGTTTGATTTTTTGATGAGACATGATGATCTAGGGAGCATATATAGAAAAGGGAAATCTCTAAGTCATTGGGAAATGGAGTCAAGCAGAAGTTTGTAACAAGTTTGTAAATGAGTTAGGGGTATCAAAGGGTCAATATAACTTAGCTGTTGGATCTACAAAGTTTCCAGGTGGAATGAAATGAACATCAAGGTTTTTAGAATGAAAAGTAGAACTAAGGGTAGTTAAGAATCCTTAATTATATCTACTCTCCAACAAAGGGACTTAAAGCATCATTTGAACATGAAGAAGTATTTTATAGATGGGGCTAACCATGAATTCTACAAATCACACTTCAGCAAATAAAAATTTCAAGACAAACTATTAAAATGAAATCTAAGAGTCGAGGAACACTCTATTTCATCAAATATTTCACTTTCAAGGATAAGAAAACATTCAAGATTCACAAATAAATACATTCATAGAAGAGGGAACTCCTAAACATCTGTTATTATAGCTATAAATACCTTCAAAACAATTACTTGAGCAAGTACAAAGGGTATGATCAAAACAGACCTCTTTGTCAGACTTTGGACAATGGTACTTTGAAGGGAGATTTCAAAAACAGATTTTAAAGGGCAGCAAGCAAGCAGGGAGAACCATAAATCATTCTTGAGGCCACTTTATTGAACTATTCTTGAAATAAACAATCTTAATGGTTGAAAAGCAGTTAAACTACTCAATCAAACATTCAACAAATGAAAAACATAAAGACAATGAAGAGTAAACAGGTCTAAGGTGCTTCCAAGAGACATTTCTTAGCCTAAAACTTTTACTCTACTGCAAGCAAGAGATGATGAAAACAAAATGAACACAGGAAAAACATTAAACAGTTTAGAATACTTCACCAACAGCTAAGCTTAGGGATCTAATGACAGAGCTTTCTCCATCCACAATTAGGTCAAAACATCCACAGTTTCCAGTACATCCATTTCTCTTCAATCTCAGCAGAACTATGTATTACTTCAAAGAGTTATCAAAATGCCCACACACAATGAGTTCAAATGTAGTATTTATGCTGTAAATGAGGAGGTGGAACTATCTATGGTTCAAAATGTTATTAATGACACAGTAAATGCACTCTTATCCTTAAAAACCATGCAAGGCATAAGGTAGGAATGTTTCTCAGCTATTTCTTTGTGTATTAAATCTGAATTTAATTCCTAAGGATAAAATAGCTTAAA
Source organism: Pinus albicaulis (assembly GCA_034641835.2). Classification (NCBI taxonomy): domain Eukaryota; kingdom Viridiplantae; phylum Streptophyta; class Pinopsida; order Pinales; family Pinaceae; genus Pinus; species Pinus albicaulis. The sequence continues at coordinate 1,206,338,419 of CM076578.1, read as the reverse complement.
ATATTGACTTTGAAGCTCTTTTCTGTCTTTTTGTAATGTTCCTTTTTCAGAAACATTGTCAATCGATAAGAAAATCTATTCCAGAGATAGATTGTAGGGGAATTCGCTGGATTTGTCACCTTTGAATAAAGGAAGAGCTCCAGAGGTTACCTGGCCCACTAGCAGACTTTGTCTATAGAGTGTTGTCAAGGGGCAATATCCCTAAGAGGGAAATACAACAATATTGCGAATCTCTTAAGATAACCCCAACATTGCAGCTACAGTAGTAACAAATACATCAAAATGGAAAATAGCAGTGATTCATATACACATGAAATGCTGGAGAATCCAATTGCCATCATATTAAGACATAGCAACAAATAAGAATACAAATCCTTGAGGGAATGATCACTCAAGCAAGGCACTAGAAGCCTCAAGGAACCTGTACATGCAAATATGAGATTACACTGCTGCATAAGAAAGCCCTAGGCCATGACTGCATATTTTATAGAGGCACTGCTACATAAAATATAATGATACAAGGATATAGCAATATGAAGCTCAAATAAAGTCGGGGAGCACGATTTCAACCCTTGAAAATACAATACATCAAACCTCTAAAAGGATTGGATGAAATCTATACAAAAATGGCACTTTGCAGAAATGCCGGAGTTGTTGGGTAGCAGCAACTCAAGAACTGGAAATGGATGGATAAAGTTGAAATGGTTGTTTTTGATGAAGAACCCTCCTCCAATGAAAATCTGAAGTGAAAGGCTGATCCTTTCACCCAAGACTTCTCCTCCAAGTGGTTGTCAATACCTCACAACAAATAACCACCAAGAATAATACTGTCTAAGAGAGGGACTGTGCTGCTAGTGATGGAATTTGGTTGGCCTGATGCCAAATATGGTGGGATGTGCTCAAGAACCACCTTTGCTGATCTCCCAATGGATGGAACCTCTCTCCACTGAAAAAATAGCTCCGGATGATGTGTGGAAAGCTCCCCAGAAACACTGCACAATATCTGCTGTAGAAACTGCGCTGATGTAGATGGCTGAAGCTATGGCCTGAATTCTTGAGTATGGGGAATGGAGTGCAATACTTCATGAGCTACTCAAGAAGGAGAGGAAATCCTCAACAGGACTCCCTCGTGCCCGAAGGCACTGCAGCTCTGCTGAACAGCAAGAGGCAGCAACAAGTCTCTAGACTTGAATGAAGAATGATCAAAGATAATATCAATGGCTGCCTGGCTCCTCTTTTAAACAAGTGAGCCTTCCTCCATGGGCCCTACTTCTAATTAGGGTTTCCTCCCTCTAGAATCTTCCCTCCTACGTTGTCCCACATAGTGCTTTCCAACTCATGCCAACGTAGTTTGACTTGGTCAACCTTGGCCAAGCCTTCATGCAAAAACCTCCTTTCACACATGGAGGTGTGAAATCCAGCTCCAATATGATCCCATTTCATATTTAGAGGATTTTTATTCTCTAAACATGCAAATAATGGGTCCCCTACCCATTTTATTCATCTCCTCAACAAAAATTAATGTTCCATAAAATTTGGAACATTACAGTCCCCCCCTCTCAAAATATTGCTTGCCGTCAAGAAATTACAAGGATGAACTGAGTTTCTTTCTGCCCTTCCTCCTGTAGCATCCTTATGTTATGATCTCTTTCCATATCAGAAATCAAGTCTTCAAACTGTCCCTCCAACATATGCAATCTAACCTTTGGGTGAACATTCCCAAACAGCTATCAGGTAGAAGTAACTATCCATGAAGGAATAAAGAGCTGTCTATGGGAATCCTCGAGGCATGAGATCTGATATATAATGGGACTTATCATCCCCCATATTAATCTCTCATCCCCAAGCCATCAATCATAAAAATAAGTTGCCTCTCGACAAGACAACTCATGGAAAATCTCCCTCCACCTTGAGCTCCGGAAATGAAGGTGGGCTGAAAATATGATCATGGCAAGCACTATAACTTGCCCCATGCTGACCTCTCCCAAAATTATTACAAGTGTGGAGTGTATGTTGATCCTGGGCTGCAATTATATTTCCCTCAAATGGAAAGATGAAGAGTAATTCCCCAATAATCTCCCCTCCATCAAAGATAATCCAGCTAGCCCAAGACATGTCATCTATGATGAATAGGACAAGATCACCATAGAATTCCCCCATGACATGTTTACTATAGGTTATACAATTTGCATCAAGGTACAATCAATGTCTCATAGGGTTACAGCACAATCTCACCCACTGTAGATGCAGAAAATAGCATGGCAAGTACCATACAAAAATATCACCTCTACTACTGAACAGTAAATAGATGAGTGAACCAACAATACAAAATCAAATACATGCCCAAATATAAACAATGGATGGATGTAATCATCATACTCATGGCCCTCATCAAGAGAAAGCAAATATATGGCTATGGTGGCCATGTCTCCTCTCATGTTCCCATTAGAACATGCAATACAGAAAATATGGGAGTCCTCCCTCATCAAGGACACATTCATCCATGTGTCTCTCCTCTAATCATGTCCTTCACTGAGATAACAGAAATATCAGCAAAGTAGATCATGCTCAGCAATAAAATGAGGTAAGTACTGAAGGTTTTGTGTTGTGAAAAGATGTACCAACAGTCTCCCGAGTGGTCATAGCGCAGTTTCCCAAACTGCTGCTTAGAGAAATGATATCGCAAGTTGTTTTCAGCTCATGGATAAAAATGTATGCTCTTACATCTGATAATGCATGGTAAGTGGCTGAATATAAGTGATGAACATACATGGAAGGTAACACTTTCCTGAGGCCATATAAAATATGGCAGTCTCCATCACATCTCTTGGCCCAATTTTGCTCATGGAGCAACATGAAAAATCTGCCCGTTTGAAAAGCTCGGCACTGCATCATAATGATAAGAGTATGAAAATCAACAAAGGTAAACACAAGACTCTTACCATAGGCTAGAAGTGAGATGATATATGGATCTATGCATGTGATCCTCCTCCCAAATGATAGCGTTGTGAGCTCATGCAAAAAGGCTCCTACCCATGCTAATCTTTGTTCCTTGACATGCTCCTTGTCAAGAACAACTCTGGTGATGCTGCTGCAAATATGAAGCTTCTCCCAAGAGGGAAATGCCTCCAAATCAATCCCAGCTAAGGATTTATCCTTTTTCACTATGAAAGTGCCCTCCTCTACTCCTGCAACATCATCAATCATATGAGAGCAAATCTGCTTGTGCTCTCTCCCATCAATCCCAAGCAACTCTAGTGCTTGATGCCTCCTCATGCTCACATCATATGACTCATGTGATGAAGGTATCATGACTGATATATATGTCATATCAGCAATATGTATCCCTTCTCCTTTCTTCCCAATGATGTAAACATCCTGCCATCTCTCCTCCATAATTTTGGTACTGCTCCCATGAGGGCTAGCAACCTCCCAAACCAATTCTTGCTCCTTGCATCTCATGAGAGTTTGAAATGTAGCTTCTTGGAGACCTCTAAGGAAAGGCCTCTCTCCCATGACTATGTTGGATCTATGAGGATCCAAATGTGATGGAGGTTATTTCTCCTCTCCACCCATGTTCAACAGCGTTGTTGATTCCTCCAATGATGTAGCAGATATCTCTTCCTCCGGTTTTACAATTTCCTTCATGATTCTCCATGGAGGTGTCATGGTTTACTTCATCCTCCAATGGTCCACATCCCAACCTCAAGGGCTGAATGAGACTCATAAATAGTGCATGAGGATGAGGGTTCATCTCCTCCTTGAACCCCTTGCACAGCGCAGTGCAAACATGAGGCCCTACAGTGGCCATGTGATTTGATCCTGGGACCTCCTCATATGAAATTCCACCATCCTTAAGATTATTTGCTGAAATAGAAAGTGGAACTTTACTTATACCTTGGTGGATCCTGGGACCTTCTTGTGTGGCTGCAATGGCTTTTCCTCCAATGGCTTCCTCATTCATAGATTTAGAAGGCTACTCCTCCAAATCTGTAGCAGCGTTGGTGCAATTCTCCTCCCATGGTGGAATGGATTTCTCTTCCTTTGTCCTCCCTCCATCAAAGGTTTGGATCAACCCTTGAGAAAAATCTCCAAAATAACTCACCCTTGAATGGACCAAGGGTTTGAACCACCAAACAGAGGTTTTATCCTTCATTTGCAGCGATTCCATCTCCACTTCTTCTTTCTCTGCCATTGGATGCAGCAATAAGAATGCCTCCAGCTTCTTCTCCCAAGCTCTAGCTGAAGTAACCCCCTCAAATGTAGACAATAGAAGCTGATTTCCTCTGATTTCTCCTTTTCCATAGGACCTTCTCTCCTCAATCTGTTGAATAAACTATGATAATGCTGTAGCTCTCCTGAATGCTGCAGAATGGGGTTTAGAGTCACCCAGGTACTTGCTTAAGATCTGGAAATCCAAGCATCTCCCATGCTGGTCTTCAAGAGAATAGGAAGTACATGGACCTTCCTCTTCTCCCCTTTTCTTCTCCTCCTCCTCAAAGAGGCTCTTCTTTATTCCAAAAATAGAAAAGATCGGTCTCATCTTCTTCATCATTCTCCTCTGAAATCGAACTCACAGGCTGTGCCAGTTCGATGCTCTGATACCACTGTAATGTTCCTTTTTCAGAAACATTGTCAATTGACAAGAAAATCTATTCCAGAGATAGACTGCAGGGGCATTTACTGGATTTGTCACCTTTGAACAAAGGATGAGCTCCAGAGGCTAACTGACCCACTAGCATACTCTGTATATAGAGTGTTGTCAAGGGACAATATCCCTAAGAGGGAAATACAACAAGATTGGGAATCTCTTAAGATAACCCCAACATTGCAGCTACAGCAATAACAAATACATCAAAATGGAAAATAGCAGTGATTCATATACACATGAAATGCCGAAGAATCCAATGGCCATCATGTTAAGACATAGCAGAAAATAAGAATACAAATCCTTGAGGGAATGATCACTCAAGCAAGGCACTAGAAGCCTCAAGAAACCTGTACATGCAAATATGAGAATACGTTGCTGCATAAGAAAGCCCTAGGCCATGAATGCACAGTTTATAGAGGCACTGCTACATAAAATATAATGATACAAGGATATAGAAATATGAAGCTCAAATAAAGTGGGGGGGCATGATCTCAACCCCTGAAAATACAATACATTAATCATCTAAAAGGATTGGCTGAAATCTATACAAAAATGGCACTTTGCAGAAATGCCGAAGTTGCTAGGTAGCAGCAACTCAAGAACTAGAAATGGATGGAGAATACTGAAATGGTTGTTGCTTATGAAGAACCCTTCTCCAATGAAAAACTAAAGTGAAAGGTTGATCCTTTCACCCAATACTTCTCCTCCAAGTGGTTGTCAATCCCTCACAAAAAATAACCACCAAGAAGAACAATGTCTAAGAGACAGATTATGCTGCTAGTGATGGAATGTGGTTGGCATGATGCCAAAGATTGTGGGATATGCTCAAGAACCACCTTTTTTGATCTCCCAATGGATGGAACCTCTCTCCACTGAAAAACTAGCTCTAGATGGTGTGTGGAAACCTCCCCAGAAACACCCGGCAACACTGCACAATATATGTTGCAAAAACTGCGCTTATGTAGATGGCTGAAGCTATGGCCTGAATGCTTGAGTATGGGGAATGGAGTGCAATCCTTCATGAGCTACTCAAGAAGGAGAGGAAATCCTCAATAGGACTCCCTCATTCCCGAAGGCACTATAGCTCCGCTGAACAGCAAGAGGAAACAACAAGTCTTTAGACTTGAATGAAGAATGATCAAGGATAATCTCAATGGCTGCCTTGCTCCTCTTTTAAACAAGTGAGCCTTCCTCCATGGGCCCTACTTTGAATTAGGGTTTCATCCATCTAGAATCTTCCCTCCTACGTTGTCCCACAAAGTGCTTTCCAACTCATGCCAACGCAGTTTGACTTGGTCAACCTTGGCCATGCCTTTATGCAAAAACCTCCTTTCACACATCGAGGTATGAAATCCAGCTCCAATATGATCCCACTTCATATTTAGAGGATTTTTCTTCTCTAACCATGCAAAGAATGGGTCCCCTACCCATTTTATTCATCTCCTCGACAAAAAAATAATGTTCCATAAAATTTGGAACATTACACTTTTAAATAACTGTCTGACAGTTTTAAAATATCTTTTTGTGTAATAACTGCGAATTTTCCTTTCGAGACATAAAGTAACTGAAAGGTTTCAATTTTGAGTTATTAAGTGAATAACTTCTCCTTTGATGTATTCGAGGCTATCTTTAAGCCTAAGTATTCTTGATTTAATTCTAAAATTGCTCTTTAGGCCTAATCCGCCTTTATTTCATCACTTAACTATGTTTTAAGGCTCTTTTAGCCTTGATCTACTAATTTAAACCTTTAACACTTCTGTCTGTCTCTATATACCTTGATATTCTATTTTGACACTGATTTTATGTTTTTGAGGCTGATCATGCCTTATTCGGTCTTAAATTTGTTTCCACTTGTTCTTTTGCTGACCTTTAACTGATCTTAGGCCTTGATATTGTTTTTGGCCTTTATAATGTAATATTGTTGCCCTTTTTCCTTTCATGATTGATTCGAACCTTTAAACTGTGTTTTTTAACCTTTAACCTTCAACTTTTAAGCATAACGCTTTATCTTCAATCCTTTAATCTTTGTTCCTTGCGCCTTTCTTCCTATTTCATTGATTTTTCTTTGTTTTGCAGTGGCAGGGCTTATTCTGGTACGTCGAGGGTTTGATTGCATAATCTGTGCTCATAAGCATTGATCAAGCCACGAAATGAACCCTGGAAATTCCCTTTCTTCGTGATTTGGCCTCTGTTTGGACCACAAAGGTCGTAACCTTCTGATCTTGTCCCTTTATGGACTGTGGGAGAGTCTTCAACCCTTAAAACCAGCATAGAACCTGAAAAAAACAAATAAAACATTATAAAATTCTGCGGAATGGGAATTGATTGCATGTAGAGGCTGAGGAGTGGAGGAGAGGGGAAAACCCGCAAAAACAGGATTCAAATTGGGTTTGGGCGCGAAAATGGACGAAAGTGGTTTTGCAGAAACCACCTATGGTTTTTGCGCAGTTGTTGGGTGGTTAGTAGTATTGCACATTTTGAATGTGATACCACACATCACTCGCCACGTGTCATTAGGAAACCACCCTTTTTGCGTTGATATCGTGTGATTGGTTATTTTGAGAAATGAGCGTGAAACAACGTGCTGGCCGCTTAGATCTAGGGGTGTAGATCCAATGGCCACAAGAGTGCGCGATAGGTGGAAGGTGCTCGGGCGGAGGGTGGATGGTGGAGGACAGCTAGCAGAAAAGGATTGGATGAGCAGTTCAAGCGGTGGGCGGTGGATCGGCGAGGTGTAAATGATCGGGTTGCATGGCAGCCGTCAGATCTAGACCTAAGGCCTTTGATCTATGGTCAAGAATGGACCGAGAGAACACAAGACGGGGTGAAAGAAAAAGGGGAGGAGGGCTTAAGGCATGGGCTTCAGGGAGTGGTCTTGTGGATGGAACAGAAGACTGAGAGCGAGGTGTGAAGGGGCTTATCACGTCAGGCAATCGGTAAAGAAGAAAGACAAGGAGGAGGGAGAAAAAGAAGGGGAATTCCGATGCGATGGAGGGGCTAATAACTAGGAATTGGGGCACGGTCTCGAGGGGAATATGTGACCAAGGGCTATGGGTAGGGTGCTAATCGCATTGGCGGGGGAGAAATTTCTAAAGAAAAAGTGGATTTATAGAGGAAGGCTGATGTGATGGGGTTTAGGGCGCTTGGTCATAACGCTTGGACATATGGAGGAAAGGGGCCAAAGGTTTTAAGCCCTCAGGGGCTTATACCTTTATTTATAAAAAGACTATTTTTAGGCCCGAAAATGCGTTTCTAGGCCAAATTGGAAGTTCCGATAGGTGAAAGGGGTATTTTTAAATCAAAAAAATAGTAAGTGTATTGGTTAAAGAGGGTTTTTTGAACCATAAAAATGGGTTAGGATGGTTTAGGGGGGGGGTCTTAGGGAAAATGGAGGGTAAATGAGAAAGGAAAAGAATGGATTGGGCTTAGCAAATGATGGAAAAAATGGCCTACATACAATCTATTTCTTTTAGTAGTGTTTCTTGAGGATTATGAATAAGGAACAGCTGCAGCAGCTTAGGGAACAGCAGTTGCTAGGGAAAAATACCTTAAGGAACAACAGTTGTTAAGGAATAGCAGCTTAAGGAACAACAGCTTTAGGGAACAGTATTGTTTAAGGAACAACACTGCTAAGGAACAACAAGATAATATTTTTAGGAAAAATAGATGAAGATTTTGGTGAAAGGACAGACTTAGAAAGATGAAGGCCATGAGATTTCTAGAACTCATAATGTTTTTTTCAATTTTTTTCTAGAAATCTGGGTTTGTCAAAAATTAGTCATCTTTGGATAAAATCAGAATTATGGATGACTAACAGTGGCTCCATTTGGGGAGGAGAGTTGTCCTTTTAGGTGTCCAGAACCTCAGTTTACAGATCTCTGGCTTTGAGTAGACTAGTGCCTTATCCATTGGGCAGATTTCTTCTTTTCTTGTTGATATTTCTCTGAAAAGGACAACCTTTATCAATCTGTAACATGAAATTTATTCAAACAACATTTCTACCTACCTAATCATACTTTGTCCTAGCATTTTTTCCTACCTTTTGAGTGCATTTGAACTAGCAAACTCTTTACATTTTATTTTTGAAAACAGAAATAAACTATCTAATCCTATCCTTATCTCTCCCAAGAGTTCAGATTAAATTGTTGAACTCTTTATTTTCTACCTAGCTACTATCTGTCAGGATTAAACTGTCTGACAAATTTTATTCTATATTTTCTAAAACATAAATTTAAAAGATAGTCAAACTAGGATTAAGCAGTCTGATTTGCTATGATGTCTATGGCTGTATGTACAAGCTGCACATAGACTTTATTTGCAGAAAAATAAAACAAAATGGTGAAGGCTTAAGATCTAAAAATTATAAACATCCTTCTAGTCTTTTTCCAACTCTGTTTTTGATCTATTTAGAGCTTATTCTTTTCCTATTCTTCCTTGGTTCAGATTTCGAGTTGTTAGAACCATTTCCTTTCTATCCCAGTCTATTCTACTGAAAATCCAATTCTGAAAAAATATTATCAATCTGTGCTTCTACTAACTTATCAACATAAATTTAAAGAATGTTCAGCCATGATTAGGCTAGATGACTGAACAATATATCATCTTTTAATCAGCAGTGGCACTTAGATCTGCTCACTTTCAGAAAATTCTCTTTCTTGGGTATGGGACTGTACCTTTTTTGAATCTGCCCTCTTTTCTTTTTCTGTTATTTTTGTGTTTTTCTTCTTTTTTCAAATTCAAAACAATGTTATATACAATAAAGAATAAAAGCTCTGATTTTTAGGAATCTTGGCAGAAATAGTGCTTGAGCATCCTGCCATTTACAGGACCTCCAAACAAATCTTCTCCATTCAGATCTTGCAAAAAGAATGCATTATGACCGCTGATAGAATGAATAATGTAGGGTACTTTCCACAGATTTTCAAATTTTCCATGCTTTCCTTTATCTTCTCTTATAGAATCCCATTTTAGAACAATATTTCCAACTTGGAAATCATTTTCTTTAGCCCTCTTCTCGAATAATTTCTTGATTATTTCTTGGATTGTTTGTGTTTTGTTGTACACTTCCTCTCTAGTCTGCTGCAAATGAATGGTCTGATTGATCCTTCTCAGCATATCATTTTTCTCAAATTGTACTTCTTGGAGGAGCTTCATAACTAGAACTCCTAGTGAGGTGGGGAAGACTGCATCCATGCCATAAACCAGCTGGTAGGGGGACATATTAATTAAATTTTTGGTGGTTAGTCTATCAGGCCACAAACCATGAACAAGCTTACTATGCCATGATATCTGATTCTGTTCCAACATATTTTTGATAATATTGACAAGGCTTTTGTTGGAGGATTCAGCTAATCCATTTCCTTGGGGATAGTAGGTAGTGGAATGACCCAATGTAATATGATATTTATAGCAAAAGTCAACCATTTTCTTAGATTTGAAAGCATCAACATTGTCTGTGATAATTTTCCTTGGACAACCAAATCTGGATAGTATGTTGGTTTCAAGGAACTTGATAATGATAGAGTCAGTAGCATTCCTAGAGGGTATGGCTTCTATCCACTTGGTAAAATAATCAATGGCAGTGAGGATCCACTTATGCTGGGCTAAAGAGGATGGGTGAATTTCCCTAATGAATTCCAAGTCCCATTGTTGAAAGGGAGCCTCAACACTGATGGGATGTAAGGGTAAGGGTAAGATTTTTATTTTTCCACCAAAAATTTGACACTTATGGCAAGACATGACAAGTTTCTGAGTATCTGGGAAAAGGGTGGGCCAATAGTAACTAGATCTGAGGATTTTATTTGTTGTGGTCTTCCAGTACAGATGCCCTCCACATTCTCCCTCATGCAGTTCATGCATGATTTTTCCTACATCAACCTCAAGCAAACATTTAAGCAATATTGGAACAACATTTTTCCAATATAAAACCCCATCTAATATGCAGTAATTTAAAGTTTTGTTTCAAAAACCTAGCTTTAGTTTTGGACAAATAAGGAGGGGCATTCAGATAAAGCAGCACATATATGATATCAGCATACCAAGGTGAATTCACAAATGTTTCTTTAATGAATGGAGTTGTGCATTCCTCTATTTCTTCTAAGACATCAACCATATTCATATCAAGTGCTTGGAAGTTTGACTCAGCCATGAGTTTAGCTAATCCATGTCCTTTGATTAATTTGGTAGGCCTGATTTCTAAGTCATATTCTAGAATAACAGCGATCCATTTTCCCCTTTTACCATCAGGGTGTTGACTTAGAATATCCTTAACAACTGTGTGTGGAACAAAAGCAATGATGTGAGAATGTAGAATATAGACTCTAAAGTCTTTCAATGCTTTTAATAAGGCTAAGGCTTGTTTCTCCATGATGTTATACATGAGTGGAGCATCTCTTAAAGCCCTACTAAAAAAGGATATTGGTTGTTCATGCCCCATATCATTCTTTTGCAGCAATACGACAGCTATTGTATGTTCAGATGCAAAGGAAAAGATATAAAAATATTTGGTGAAATCAAGACTAATAAGAACTGGTGTTTGAGTTAAAGCTTGTTTTACTAGTTAAAATGATTGTTTAGCTTGTATTGTCCATTTAACACCTGCCTCTTTCTTTAAAATTTTTGTGATATTTCTTAATATCTCAGTAAGGTTGGGGATAAATCTTCTTAAAAAATTTATCTTCCCAATGAAAGATTGTAATTCTTTAAGGTTTCTAGGATGGCTGATCTTCAATATGCCATCAATCCTTTTAGGGTCTACTTTGATTCCCTCTTTAGAAATAATGTGGCCAAGAAGTTTCCCTTCTTGGAGACCAAAGAGTATCTTTTGGGATTCAAAGATAAGCCATATATCCTACACTTCTCAAAAACTTTTCTTAAATGAATCAAGTGCTCTTCATCAGTTTTAGATAAAACAGTGATGTCATCAAGATACATGATTATGAAATAGCCTATGTCTTCTGAGAAGGCTATGTCCATGGCCCTTTGGAAGGTGGCTCCTGCATTCATTAAAACAAATGGCATTTTGACATACATGAATGTACCCCAAGGTGTAGTAAAAGCAGTTTTATGTTGGTCACTTGGGAGTACTAAAACCTGATTATAACCCGAGAACCCATCCAACAGTGAAATTCTTTGAGCCCCAACCACCCTTTGAAGTATATGATCCATTTTTGGCAAGGGATAGTTATCTTTAAGAGAGGCTCTATTTAGATTCCTGAAATCAATGCAAAGCCTAATTTCTCCAGTCTTTTTCCTAACAGATAATAAGTTGGAATCCCACTCTGAATACCTGATAGGAACTATGATCCCAACATCATACATCTTCTTAATCTCTTTCTCAACTAAAGGCAATAAAACAGGGTTTATCCTTCAGAGTTTTTGTTTGAAAAGTTTCTGATTTTCTTTAAGAGGAATCTTGTGTTGAATGATGCTGGTATCATATGATTTTAGGTCCTTGTATCCCCATGCAAACACATCTTTGAATTCTTTGAAAAGTTTTATGTATTGCTGTTTAATATGAGCTGGGAGAGTGCTCGAAAACTTGATCATTTTGGGTTTTGCTGGGATGCCTATGTTATGTTCTTCTATGTCTGCTTCTATAGGCTCCATCCTAGGTTCTTTGGCTACATCATTAAAATCGAAAAGTTGTTCTAATGGTGTAAGACCTTTTGGAATTGTGTCATTCTTACAATGTAAAACTTCCAGGTCTTTCTGGTCTGTATTGTCAACTATTTCTTCTCTAAATGGGTGTTCAAAATGGTTTATATCAGCAAAAAAGGACAACATTATTTCAGGGTTTTGTTCTTCACTAAATCAGTCTTCCTCATGGCTTAAGATAGGTGTTGGTATGGTAAATTCATTCTTTGATTGCATAAAATCATCTATGTGTTTGTCTCCTTGAAACACTTGCTAATAATCTTCATTGGCAGGTATTGCAGGTCTATTTTTTACCTTTATATCCAATTGTTCATTTTCCTCTGGTTTTTGGAAATTACTAGCAGCAAACGCAAGTTCATTTTCTAGATGATTTTGAGCTCTTGGGATGAAAATGAGTTCATATTTTTCAAAGGTTTTCAGGAGGTGAAGGGCAGCATTTCTATATTCTCTGAGTTTTGGGTTTTTGGTTGAATATTCTCCTTTAATCTGCCTGATAATTAGCTCAAAATATCCTTGGATTGATATTGTTTTGGCCCCTAAATCTTTGAGTACATGCAAGCCAATAAGGAGGGCTTCATATTCAACAATGTTATTTGTGCATGGAAAATCCTTTGTTTTTGTTCGGTATCCATACACCAGCCCCTGCACTTAGTTTGCTACAAGATCCATCAAAGTTTATTTTCCAGGGTATTTCAATGTCCTTTTTATGTTCTTTCTGTTGTTCAAGGTTGCTAAAATCTGGACTGTTCTTTTCTTGAATTGATGGCAAATTTGACTATTCTAGTAGACTAAATTCTCCTTGGTTTTCCTTTTCTTGTTAACTGATTTCATCTTCATTATATAAGACAAAGGAATCCAAATCTGAATGGATGGAATAGATAGGAGAATTTTTTGGTCTATCTATGTTGCTCACCATGTATTTCATGTGGGATTCCCTGTATAGTCTTCTAGTTTGGTTAAACACTGGGATGGTGGCATAAGACATCTCCATTTGAAGGCTCCCCATGATCTAGATAAAAGCATGCGATACTTAGGGGGAATGTCAGCTACCACTATGTCCATTACTAGACTTTTAGCAGGAATTTGAGATAAGTTAACACACAGATATTTAATTAATCATAAGCATTTGACCCTACTAGAATAAAAAGAATACAGGTCTTTGTATGGTTTAGTAATTTCTAAGCCTGGGCTTTCCATTACTGCTTTGGGCATAATATTGTGAGAAGCATCTGAGTCTAGCATGGCATTGTGCAAAATTTTCTCATGTATATTCAAGCTAACATAGAAGGGAGGGACAATGCCTTCTTGGTATTTCCCTTCAACTTCAGGACCAAACAATAATTCTAGTTTATCATCTGCCAAGTTTAAAGTATCAGTGTCACTGCCCATATTCAAAGATTTCAAAACTTTTTTTTTATATACATCCTGAGTTACTAGTTCAACTAAGGATATGGTGATTTTAATTTTGGCAATTTCCCCTTCAAGGCTAAAAGGAAATATTGTTTTTGTCAAACTTATATTTGTTTTTTCATTTACAACTCTTTCAGCAATTTTGATTTGTTGAACTTTATTTGAAGTGTTATTTGGGACAGATTTGTTAGGGCCACTAGCAGAAGTACTAGGGAAGCTTTGTTCAACACTTTGCTGAACGTTTTTGTCTTTATTTTGGTCATTTTTCTTGGTTAAAGTGTTGGTGTTACTTGCTATTTTCGTAGGCTGATTTTCTGATGTTTTCTTGACAGCAGTATTAGTGTTTTTGTTATTGGAACTCTCTGGGAAACCTTTTCTTCTAAGATTGTATTTTTTGTGTACCTCCATGATAGCATTTTCAAACCCCAATCTGTAATCTTTAGAATCTTTGTTATTGTATTCAGTTTGTTCTAGAGAGAAAAATCCTTGTTCTTCTTCAGTGAGAAAAACATCTGTCTCACTGTCAGATCCTATCAAGTTTACATGATTTTCTTCCAACCTTTCAACTTCCGTTTCTTCTTATTGATCAACATAATTTTGTTGAAAGGGAGGCTTAATCTACTAGTCATTGTCTCTCTGCCTATCTTGATTAGGGTCTCTTATGAGATTTTGGTTCCTATTTATGTTTTGGTTTTCTCTAGGCTCGATCATTCAGATTTATCTTTTCAAGCATCCTCTCCATTAGCTTCACCAAGTTATCGATTTTAGTATCTAATGATGATGTTGAAGCCATTGTATCATCCTTGTATGTAACTCTTTTTTCTGCTCTCAACCTAGCTCTTTTCTCAATCAGATTTTCCTCTACACTCACAGCTCCCCTCTGCATATCTTCTAAAGTTGAGGGGTCTCTTTCCCTTAGCTGGTAGGCCATTTCAGGATCAAAGCCTTCTGGGAATTTAGCCAAGGCTAAGCCTAGTGGAGGTTTCATGTCTGGGGGAAGTGCATTATGCACACTATTGAATCTAGTGCAGTAATCATGGACACTTTCCCCAGTATTCCTTTTGAGATTAGTATAGTCTGAAAGGATTTGGAGAGGGTTCTTTCTAATTTCCCATTTTTTATGAATGTTTGATATAAAGAAGGGAGATCATTTATGCCGTGAGGAGCTAAGTTTTTAAACCATTTCTTGACTTCCCCTCCTAAACTTTGAGCAAAAATTATCATCTGAATGGTCTCTTCTTCTATTTCCATGTAATCAAAAGCATCATTGATTTTATCTACATGCTGTTGGGCAGTAGTAGGTTCATTTGCAGTGAAATGGGGAATTTTGGACTGATAATCATTTGGCAAAGGAACCATAGGTTGTGGTAACACTAGTGGATCATACCATGATGCCGTGATTGGAAATAATGGGGGATTTACAAGAGGTATATTTACAAGAGGGAAAGAGGGTTGAAATGGAATGTTCTGAACAGTGGATGTGTGGATAGGAGTGGAAGAAACACTTGGGCCAGCAAACTGATGATGAGCAGATTTGTTATGGAACGAGTTGAAATGATGGAGAAGCTGATAATCAGGTGGAGTAGAAGGTGAGGCTTCTCTGCTAAATATCTGTTGCAAATCTGTGGTTTCAAAATCAGCTTGGTTTAAATCACTTTGAGATTTATTTCTGAATAGATTCTTTGTGTGAGGTAAGTCAAAGTGAGGATATTTCAAGACTGTGAGGTTTTCAGAGACAGATCTTGTTCTTGGAATGGTCCTATTAGTGGTTGGTTTTCCAGGCCTAGAAGTTTGCCTCAAAATCCTCTTTGGATTGTCAACTATGGTAGGGGGATTAGGATCTAGATGGGATCTAGTGTTAATCCTATGTGAAGCCAGATTTCAGTTTTTCAAAATTTAGAGAGGAAGAGATTCTTAGGACTGTTTTTCAAAAGTTTTCCTCTCACAGTGATTTCTATATAATAGGATAACTAGGATTCTAAACTTCCTCAAGGTTGGTTAACACAATCCTAAGTAAATCTGAAGATCTAGTGAGGTAATAGGCCTATTGGGGCTAGTGGAGTTACCAAGTGGAAATTTTTAGCTTTTTTTAAGGTAAAATGTTTTATGGTCCACCACCAGTGGTTTATTTAAAAACCAATCTGAAATGGTTTTTTTTTTTTTTTTGGCTAATTTTTTATGGTTTGTTGGACTAATGAGTCTATAAGACCTTGCTAGGAAACTATGAACTCAGAGGTCCCACCGTGATCGCCAGAATGTTGGGGTCCTATGATTTGGCCAATTGGTAAACCAAATGACAAGGCAACATATAAATCAGTCTTTAGAGCTCTAGGATCTAGCCTTCCTAGTCTCAGAGAGGGATCTCTTAATATGTTTGCAAAGATATGACTTGTTTGCTTGTAAAGGGTTGATTTTAGGCTAGTTATTAAGCTTGAGTTTGTTTTATTGTTTGATGAGACATGATGATCTAGGGAGCATAGATAGAAAAGGGAAATCTCTAAGTCATTGGGCAATGAATTCAAGCAGAAGTTTGTAACAAATTTGTAGATGAATTAGGGGTATCAAAGGGAAAATCTAACTTGGCCGTTGGATCTACAAATTTTTCAGGTGGAATGAAATGAACATCAAGGTTTTTAGAATGAAAAGTAGAACTAAGGGCAGTTAAGAATCCTTAATTATATGCACTCTCCAACAAAGGGACTTAAAGCATCATTTGAACATGAAGAAGCATTTTATAAACATGGCTAACCATGAATTCTACAAATCACACTTCAGCAAATCACAATTTCAAGACAAACTTTCAAAATGAAATCTAAGGGTCGAGGAACGCTCTATTTCATCAAAGATTTCAATTTCAAGGATAAGAAAACATTTAAGATTCACAAATAACTGTATTCATAGAGGAGGGAAATCCTAAACATCTGTGATTACAGCTATAAAGACCTTCAAAACAATTACTTGAGAAAGTACAAAGGGTATGATCAAAATAGACCTCTTTGTCAGAATTTGGACAATGGTACTTTGAAGGGAGACGTCAAAAATAGTTTTCAAATGGAAGCAAGCAAGCAGGGAGAACCATAAATCATTCTTGAGGCCACTATATTGAACTATTCTTGAAATAAACAAGCTTAATGGTTGAAAAGTAGTTAAACTACTCAATCAAACATCCAGCAGATGAAAAACATAAATACAGTGAAGAGTAAACAGGTCTAAGGTGCTTCCAAGAGACATTTCTTAGCCTAAAACGTTTACTCTACCACAAGCAATAGATGATGAAAACAGGATGAAAACAGGAAAAACATTAAACAGTTTAGAATACTTCACCAACAGCCAAGCTCAGAGATCCAATGACAGAGCTTTCTCCATCCACAATCAGGTCAAAACATCCATACTTTCTAGTACATCAATTTCTCTTCAATCTCAGCAAAACTATGTATTACTTCAAAGAGTTATCAAAATGCCCACATACAATGAGTTCAAATGCAGTATTTATGCTGCAAATGAGGAGGTGGAACTATCTAGGGTTTAGAATGTTATTAATGACACATTAAATGCACTCATATCCTTAAAAACCATGCAAGGCATAAGGTAGGAATGTTTCTCAACTACTTCTCTGTGTATTAAATCTGTCTTTACTTCCTAAGGATAAAATAGCTGAAAATATTGACTTTCAAGCTCTTTTCTATCTTTTACAATAAATTTCTGACAGTTTTAAAATATCTTTTTGTGTAATAACTGCCAATTTTCCCTTTGAGACATAAAGTAAGCTAAACGTGTCAATTTTGAGTTATCAAGTGAATAAATTCTCCTTTGATGTATTCGAGGCTATCTTTAAGCCTAAGTCTTCTTGATTTAATTCTAAAATTGCTCTTTAGGCCTAATATGCCTTTATTTCATCACTTAACTGTGTTTTAAGGCTCTTTTAGCCTTGATATGCTAATTTAAACCTTTAACACTTATGTCTGTCTCTGTATACCTTGATATTCTTTTTTTACTCTGATTTTATGTTTTTGAGGCGTGAAAATGGATGAAAGTAGTTTTGGGTGTGGGCGCGAAAATGGAAGAAAGTGGTTTTGCAGAAACCACCTGTGGTTTTCACACAGTTGTTGGGCGGTTAATGGTATTGCGCGTTTTGAACGTGATACCACACATCACTCGCCATGTGTCCTTAGGAAAACACCCTTTTCGCGCTGATATCGTGTGATTGGTTATTTTGAGAAATGAGCGTGAAACAACACGCTAGTCATTGGATCTAGGGGTGTAGATCCAACGGCCACGGGAGTGCGCGATAGGTGGATGGTGCTCAGGCGGAGGGTGGATGGTGGAGGACAGCTAGTGGAGGAGAATTGGATGAGTGGTTCAAGCAGTGGGCGACGGATCGGTGAGGTGTAAATGATCGGGTTGCATGCCAGCCGTCGGATCTAGGCCTAAGGCCTTTGATCTATGGTCAAGAATGGACCGAGAGAAAACATGACGGGGTGAAAGAAAAATGTGAGTGGGGCTTAAGGCAAGGGCTCCGGGAAGTGGTCCTGTGGATGGAGCAGAGGATCGGGAGCGAGGTGTGAAGGGGCTTATCGCGTTGGGCAATCGGTAAAGAAGAAAGACAAGGGGGAGGGAGAAAAATAAGGGGAATTCCGATGCGATGGAGGGGCTAATAACTAGGCACTAGGGCATGGTCTCGTGGGGAATATGTGACCAAGGGCTATGGGTAGGGTGCTAATCGCATCGGCAGGGGAGAAATTTATGAAGAAAAAGTGGATTTATAGACGAAGGTTGATGCGATGGGGTTTAGGGCGCTTGTTCATAGTGCTCGGACATATGGAGGAAAGGGGCCAAAGGCTTTAAGCCCTCAGGGGCTTATACCTTTATTTATAAACAGACTATTTTTTAGGCCCAAAAATGGGTTTCTAGGCCAAATTGGAAGTTCCAATAGGTGAAAGGGGTGTTTTTAAATCAAAAAAATAGTAAGTGTACTGGTTTAAAGAGGGTTTTTCGAACCATGAAAAGGGGTTAGGATGGTTTGGGGAGTTTTTTAGGGAAAATGGAGGGTAAATGAGAAAGGAAAAGAATGGACTCGGCTTAGCAAATGATGGAAAAAATGGCCTACATATAGTCTTTTTTTGTTCAGTAGTGTTTCTTGAGGATTTTGATTAAGGAACAGCTACAGCAGCTTAGGGAACAACAGCTGCTAAGGAACAACAGCTTAAGGAACAGCATCTTAAGGAATAGCACTGTAGGGAAGAGTATTTTTTAAGGAACAACACTACTAAGGAACATCAAGATAATCTTTTTAGGAAAAATAGATGAAGATTTTGGTGAAATGACAGACTTCGAAAGATGAAGGCCGTGAGATTTCTAGAACTCATAATGTTTTTTGCAATTTTGTTCTAGAAATCTGGGTTTGTCAAAATTTATTCATCTTTAGATAAAATCAGAATTATGAATGACTAACACATCCAACTGAAACCTATTACCTTATCAAATCGTTCACTTAATCATCAATCAACCAACCAACAACTGATCTTTAATCATAATCAACTAGTAGCATGATCAGTATTCAAACAACCCAAATATGTATGAAGACATCATTAACAGACAACAGTAATACAGCAAAATAGAACAGATATTTCCTTACACACACTTCAACAAAACCCTAGATCCCATACGCGTTTTTTCTTAATTGAACTTGTGTATATACACGCCTTTACAAAGACGAACCTACGTATAGATCTGAAAACATTACAGGACTGCGCAACTCTTCAGAATAATTAATCATCTCAGATCTTACCCTTTACTTCAGTAAACATTCACCAAATCACAGATCTAAAAATTTCATAAATAGATCTAACAAATACATAGTCATTTCATATCTAGAGATCCTGATCCATCATTATATTCATAGGTGCATTATTACTTCATATCTATCAATAAAATGTAACCCATTCCATGGATATATACTTCATAGTGAATTATTCATTCAATACCCAAACACATGCACACACTTGAACTATGATTTTCTTCTCCTTATATAGTTTTAGCCTTTACCAATACCATGAGCCAACACCACACAAGTGTCGATGGTATTCTTGGACGGAATCAAATAGATGACACAACGCTCAATACTGTGGACTAATACCATGGTAATGCCCCCTGGTATCTTAATTTGAGAGCGCAAAATGCATATTTGACTTTGCTTCTTCGTACCAGCATGTATACGTGACTTTGCTTCATAAACATTGTGTATACACTGTGAAATATTATATTTATCGTTTCTCTGATCCCACTAGATTTCCTTTCTCTTCCACATCTGAACTGACCTGTAGATACATCATTTTCACATCTTCTTCTTATCAAGGACAACTCATTAAGTAGGTTTCCATCAAGGACAACTTATTGCACCATATTTCCAACAACACCGTCCCCAAAGTGTGGATGAATATATGCACCCATTCTGGCCTCGGCTATGTGCCCCATGCCTCAGTCCATCTAGCCAAATTTTTGTGTGGATTGCCTTCTCTAGAATAGGTCTCTCCCATTATGGTATTTGGATGTTCAAATTGCACACACATCATTCCAGTGCATTCTCCCCAATTAGCCAAGTTTCCCTTGTGCGTCTCCCACCATCATGATGGGGTTGAGTGCAATGTTATATCAAGTGCATGGAATCTTTGTGCTTCTAGAACAACTTTTCCATATTCTTCTAAAAACATGTTAACATTAGTCAGACCATCATAATAAGGCAATTCCCGTACCTGTGAGGATATGCACCGAAGGGATTTTTTCACTCGATTGCAGTGCAGTGGAGGTATTTCATGCAGCCGGTTCTGCTGATTCTCCAGTTCCTCATCTGAATCTAAAAATCAGGAGCTATCCTTCTACCAGTTGATTCTTCCATCAACTGTTAATCAACTTATAGATATGATCGACATCATCATATGCACGCACCAGCTCTATATATATTTCACCTTCTCCAGGATCTAGGGGGACCACAACCCTGGTTCCATTATTTTCAAATACCATACTTTTTCACTGAAGACCGATGATGCCACCTGTTAGATTCAGTTTTTCAGTGATCAAAGATAGCTCTTTCAAGAATTTTCCATCACGTCATTAGTTGTTAGGTCCCTATATTACTAGTATAGTCCCTTATTGTTGTTAGTGTAACCCCTTTATTGTTATTATTGTACCCTTGTAACCCCCATTTTGTTATTATTGTGCCCTTAAATTATTATTGTTAGGTCGGCTAGGATTACATTGTGGCCCACTAGGATTACATTATGGCCACATGGACTCCTATATATAGAAAGGAGGTTTTTTAAATTGTATCATCCAAGAATTGTTCATTTATGTAATGTATTGGAGGTTTCCCCCTCGAAGTGGCTCATTTATAAGGCGTTGATATCTCTTTTCTTCTATTTTTGGAGCTAGTTACTCAACATTTGGTATCAGAGCTTTGGATTCTAGGGTTTCGCTGTTCCAAACAGGTCGTCGTGGCATTTTCTCTATACCTTTTTTTCTACGAAGTTTCAGAAGCTGAAATTTTTAGGGTGTGAAGCTGACATCCTAAGGAAGATTTTCTAATAATTTCAGAGCTTGGTTCGCAATATTTTCAGAGATATCATCTGTGGAAGTTAGGTCTTTTATCAAGCTCCTAAACAGGTCATTGTGGAATTTGCGCTATAACTTTTTTTCTACGAAGGTTCGGAATCTGAAATTCTTATGGTGCGAAGTTGAAATCCTGAAGAAATTCTTCAAAATATTTTAGAGCTTCGTTCGGAAAATTTTTGGAGATATGTTCTGTGGAAGGTCGTGCTTTTTCAGGCTCCTGAATTTCATCTCAAAGAGGTGATCGTGGGAAAATCTTCATTACTCTCTCTCTCTGAGCATCGGATTTGAGTACCGTAAAAAGTGGTCGCTAGTACACAGATTTTAGTTTCTTGGATATCAATTTCAAAGCCGAAGGACACAACAATGACACGTGGTAACTTGTACAAGTTCATTGTACTGAACCAGTCCATAATTAGGTCATTGTGGGAGATTGGACACAACTTTGTCTTGGAGAATCCAAATCAAGTCCGACCTGTGGAATTCGAAAGATAATTCAGAGGGATACATCAGTACCGAAATTAAAATATTGAAGTGCTTCAATTATAGAGATAATCCAATTTCAATATCGAGCTCCTCAAAAGCAAGAAAAAGGTGTGTATTTTTTTTGCGAATTGCAAAAGTCTTGTTTGAAGAATCAATTTGAATTGATTCCAAGGGCATATTGTAGAATAGATATCAGTATTGGGTTCTAAAAGATGCCTCGTAAAAATAATTCAACACCCATTAAGCCTTCAGAAGGCTCTACTATGACTCATGAAGATGAAGAATTGCAACATGATTTATCAAAATTACAAGAGCAAGTGCAACAAATTTCACTCTCGCAAAGAGCAACAAAAACTGAAATTGAAGTTTTGAAGAAAGGCGTGGAAGCTAAGATGGATGGCATGGAAGCTGGCATGGAAGCTAAGATGGATTACATGAAAGACAACATGGAAAACATGAAGAATGATCTAAAAATAGACATCGAAGGTTTGACAAAGTTGATACAAGAAATGTTTCCTAATGGTGAAAAGATAGTAGAAGAACCTCACGATGAGAACAAAATAAATGTCAATCGTGATTTCATAAACTCTAATGTTGGCGGGAAGAACCACCATATTCCAAAAATGGATATGAGGAAGTTTGATGGAAAGGATCCTGTAAAATGGATACTACAGATGGAGCAATATTTTGATCTCCATAGCATGCAAAACACACAAAAGGTACGCATTGCAACTTTACATTTATAACAAAATACATTTGTATGGTATCGATGGCTTTGCTCCCGTAAAAAAATTGTCACTTGGTCAATTTTTACGGAGGAAATGATAGCACATTATGAGGATAAAAAGAGCAACACCTTCTTTAGCCAATTGATAAATCTCAAACAAAAGGGTTTCGTGGGGTAGCACATTGAGGACTTCCAAAAATTGAATATAAGGGTAACTAATATTCCAGAGGAACACAGGATTGATCTCTTCATAGGCACTCTAAAGGATAACATACAACATGAATTTCGCGTTCTAGAACTTGATTCATTGGAGAAGGCATTCAAGTTGGCAAGAAAAGTTGAATGTAAAGTTATGGCAACAAGGAATCCTACCACTCAATTCTATAAAGAAGGAAGTGTTGCTATGCCTAGATTTCCACAACCTACAAGGTTGACACCACAACAATTGGAAGAAAAAAGAGCAAAAGGGCTTTGCTACAGTTGTGATAGCAAATACACTAAAGGTCATAAGTGTGTTGAGAAGAAATTATTCTTCATAGATTGTGAAGAGGAAGAAGAAAATGAACAAGAAGAGGATATACACCTGGAACTAGCCCTAGAAGAGGAAGAAATGAATCCGACCATATCGTGTAATGCGCTGGCAGGAATTACCACTCCTCAAACTCTCAATATACAAGGACAAATCAAGAAGAAAAAGGTAATAGTGTTGATTGATTCAGGTAGCACCCATAATTTTATTCATTGTAAGGTAGCCAAGGAATTAAATTGTTTCCTATACCCAACACCAGAATGTCAAGTGATGGTTGCAAATGGATGAACTATAAATTGCTCTGGAAAATGCCATAATATCAAGCTAACCATGGGGGAATATGTATTGACTAGTCCAATGCTTTCCATTCCTATGGGAGGTGCTGATGTTGTACTAGGAGTACAATGGTTACAATCTTTGGGGACGGTAGCTTTTAATTTTCAAGAACTTTCTTGAAATTTTTTTCAGAAGGAAAGGAAGTCGAATTACGGGGTATTGAAGGGAAGCCGGGAAGGATAATAAGCTCTAATGTCATGACAAAGCTTCTAAAGAAAGAACAACGAGGCGTAAGTGCACAATTATGCTCACTAGAAGTTCCGACATCAAAATCATCTATTTCTGCAGATCTCCAACAAGTCTTGGACAATCATTCCAAGGTGTTTGAAACTCCCAAAGGACTCCCACCTATTCGTGATCATGATCATGCTATTCATTTGATTCCCGGAAGTGTTCCTCCAAACATCAGGCCTTATAGATATCCTTATGTCCAAAAGAGCGAAATTGAACGTATGATTGCAGAAATGTTAGAGGCGGGTATAATTCAGCCTAGTCAAAGTTCTTTCTCTGCTCCTGTAGTATTGGTACACAAGAAGGATGGATCATGGCGCATGTGTCCGGATTATAGGGAGCTCAATAAGCTCACCATTAAAGATAAATTTCCCATTCCTGTGATTGATGAATTATTGGATGAATTACATGGAGAAATTTATTTTACCAAGTTGGATCTTCGTTCGGGATATCATCAAATTAGAATGACGACTGAAGATATTCCAAAAACATCATTTCGAACTCATGAGGGTCATTATGAATTTTTGGTCATGCCTTTTGGCCTTACCAATGCACCTTCTACATTTCAAGGGTTGATGAATTCCATTTTCAAACCCTTCCTTAGAAAATTTGTGCTAGTATTGTTTGATGATATACTAATCTACAGCAGGTCTTGGAAGGATCATGTTGAACATGTTGACAGGGTGCTCAAAATATTGTAGGAGAAACAATTATATGCAAAAAAATCCAAATTTTTCTTTGGAGTACAAGAGGTGGAATATCTGGGTCATATTGTATCTCACGAGGGTGTTAAAGTAGACCCTAACAAAATTAAAGCTATTAAGGAATGGAAAGTCCCCACAACCATAAAGTAGTTGCGAGGATTTCTCGGGTTAACAGGGTATTATCGCAAGTTTGTTAAGAATTATGGGAGAATAGCAGCACCTCTAACAACATTATTGAAGAAAGATGCATTTTCATGGACTCCTGAAGCAACTAAGGCCTTTGAATGTCTTAAAGAGGCAATGTGCCTAACACCGGTCTTAGCTACGCCAGACTTCACAAAAACCTTTATTGTGGAATGTGATGCCTCAGGAAATGGAATTGGTGCGGTTTTAATGCAGGAAGGAAGACCCATTGCTTTTGAAAGTCGTCCAATCAAGGGAAATTATTTACATAAACCTATTTATGAGAAGGAAATGTTAGCAATACTGCATGCACTAAAGAAATGGCTAACTTACCTAATGGGGAGACACTTCAAGGTAAAAACTGATCATGATAGTCTTAAACACTTTTTGGAGCAAAGACTATCTTCAGAAGAGCAGCAAAAATGGGTCACAAAGATGTTGGGTTATGACTTTGAAATAATCTACAAAAAAGGAAACCTTAATGTTGTTGCAGATGCACTCTCAAGAAAGAATGAAGAGGTGGAAGCATTGCTTTGTGCCATTTCTATTATCCAACCAGATTGGATAACTAAAGCAGGAGATGAATGGAAGAAGGACAAAGATGTATGGACACCCATTCAAAAGTTGCAGCAAGATCCTAGTACATCTGATACATTTAGTTGGAAAAATGATTCCTTATGGTACAAAGATCGCTTATATCTTTGTAAGAATTCCCAACTAAAACAAAAGACTCTTCTGGAATTGCACACTTCTCCTTTAGGAGGACACTCAGGATTTTTAAAAACTTACCACAGGGTGAAGAAAGAATTTTTTTGGGATGGCCTTAAATCTGATATTCAAAAGTTTGTGGCGGAATGTTTGGTTTTCCAGCAGAATAAAGTGGAAACAATTAAGACCCGAGACTTCTACAACCTTTATCCATTCCAAGTCAACGTTGGGAGGAGATTTCAATGGATTTTATCACAGGTTTACCTAAGTCCGAAGGAAAGAGTGTCATCATGGTGGTAGTTGATAGACTTACCAAGTATGCACACTTTTGTGCATTATCTCATCAATTTAAAGCAAGCACAGTTGCTACTACATTTATTGACAGAATTCAAAAGCTACATGGAAGCCCAAGGGTCATTGTAAGCGATAGAGATCCCATTTTTACTAGAAATTTTTGGACGGAGTTATTTTCTTGTTTGGGTACTCAATTAGCTCATAGCTCATCTTATCATCCTCAATCTGATGGTCAAACTGAGATAGTAAATAAATGTTTGGAATGATATCTTCATTGTTTTGTATCTGATAAACAAACACAATGGGTCAAGTGGTTACCTCTTGCTGAATGGTGGTATAACACTTCCTTCCATACTGCAGCAAAAATGACCCCATTTACGGCACTTTATGGATATCATCCACCATCCATCACATCATCTTTAAGGGAAAATTCGAAGGTTCAAGCAGTGGAAGATCACATCGAGCATCAGCAAGAAGTTCTCCAACTCTTAAAGGATAACCCGAATTTGGCACAAAATCGAATGAAACAACAGGCAGATCAACATCGTAGCGAGAGAAGTTTTGATGTAGGAGATTGGGTATTTTTACGGCTACAACCATACAAACAAATGTCCCTCAAGCAAGCAAAGAAGGATAATAAATTATCGCCAAAGTACTATGGTCCTTACAAGGTGTTGCAAAGATTGGTACTATGGCATACAAATTGGAGCTTCCTGCTTCTTCGCGAGTACATCCAATTTTCCATGTTTCATGCTTAAAGAAGGTTATCGGTGAAAATCTTCCAGTTCAAACAATATTACCAGAACTTGATGAGGAAGGAAAAATCATATTGGAACCTCAAGCAGTCATGGAAACAAGAACTCGACAACTACGGAATCGATCAATTTCAGAGTATCTCATCAAGTGGAAGAACTTACCCACCGAAGATTCTACATGGGAGGATGAGAATTTTATACAGAAGCACCCAGAGCTACTCAAGTGTTGAGGACAACACTTTTTTGAAGGAGAGGGGCATGTTAGGTCCCTATATTACTAGTATAGTCCCTTATTGTTGTTAGTGTAACCCCCTTATTGTTATTATTGTACCTTGTAACCCCCATATTGTTATTATTGTGCCCTTAAATTATTATTGTTAGGTCGGCTAGGATTACATTGTGGCCCACTAGGATTACATTATGGCCCCATGGACTCCTATATATAGAAAGGAGGTTTTGTAAATTGTATCATCCAAGAATTGTTCATTTATGTAATGTATTGGAGGTTGCTCCCTCGAAGTGGCTCATTTCTAAGGCGTTGATATCTCTTTTCTTCTATTTTTGGAGCTGGTTACTCAACATTAGTCAATTTTTTTTCTTTTTCAGTTAGTCTTCAGCAATAATTTTGATCACTAAAAAAATATTGTCATGATATGTTGTTCCTTCACATTATTTCATCTCCATTTAAAGTTCTAAAATCATGTCACTCCATCTCATATAGGTCAAGTCTAGGTCTAAACTACCTATGAAAAATCTTCAATTTTCATTAAAAAATTAGGGAGTCAAATCTCCATTTCATCCATAAAGGTATAGCTGAAGGAGTAAATCGGTTTTCATATTCCGAAATAAAATTTTCATGTCATAAGAATTCATATTTTTTCATTGTATCTGAGAAGAAATGTAGAGATTTGCTGAAAATTTTCATTTTTGAAATCACATGTTTATTAAGGTTTTATCGTTAATATTTCAAAATATTCATCCCCAAGACCATAAGATTTAATCCTATGCGTTATTCTCCACTACCCATGTGACACGTTGCATTCCCTAACATGTCAATCATCCATGTCACATCACTTTCATCATAGCCTTACCCCACCATTCATTAAACTCATATATACATTAACCCTCACCCATCTCATCGATAATCCACCGCATCACAGTCTAATATGACGGCTCACATGTGACTTCAGCCCCCCCATTGTTTGAGACTTAATGTCGGGGGGGTTATGAAAAGGGTGGTATTAAAACCCGACGATTTCACACCCCCCCCAGGCACGAAACCACTTACCACCAAGCCACCCCTCCGAAATCACACTTATCCATCGGTTGAAACAATTACTTCTCCCGCCAATAATGTCATGCCGACGTGGACTATAGACTGTCCAATCAACTTAATTCTTGCATTTCCATAACTGTTAGCCAATTAATTTAATTGTTAACCATTAGGTAACGTACCCACACCCTTTTCAAACGGGAATCAATCTCAATTATCCATAAATTCACCACTAAACACTTGTTTGAAAACTTCATTCTTATTTTCAATCTACTCTGCACAAGATTACAAATTTATAGCTATTGACCAGAATTCCAGAGATCAACCTTACCACTGAATAAAGCCTTCTCTGTATTTGTTGATTTTCTTCTAGTCTGAAGATATTTTTCCTCAGTCTCGGCCTCTATTTTGCATCAAAAAAATCATGTTTCCACCATTTCAATAGAGCCGATCATGCCTCCTAAAAACAAAGGACCAGAAGAATCAATAAGTCTGTTGCTACACCCTCTAGTTGATTTTCATCACATACCTTTAGCAAACAAAGACCACAAAATCCATGTAACTCTTTGTGACCTTGAGCTTTTTGAGTTATATTGTTGGGTAGAAGATAAATTCTTAGATAAATTTGATGATATAGGATTATGGGATTCTAATCCTCCACATTTCATCTTTCCTCACACCCATTGTGCCCCAGAATTTGTTAGAAGATGCCAAGCTTAGTATATGCCAAACCAGATGTAATATTCCCAAATTTTCACATCATATTTGGAATATTAGAGTCCTTGATTTTCTTAATAAATTAAGTAAATAAAAGGGTGGAGGGACCCACAAACCTCAAAGATAAATAAAATCCACTTGTAATTTGTGTATGTGGATATTCTAGATCTAGATCTAGAATCATGGAGTAGTGGAGGAGCTCCATTAATGGAGATCATGTATCATTTATGAGATGGATTATGGAGGATGAAACAGTAAAATAAGATCATGGATCTTAAATATAAAATCGTGAGGATCTTTGATAAGGTCAATTAAGATCATAGTACATTCAAGAAGATCATGAAGCACTTATGATAAGATAGTGGAGGAAGTGGGGTATTTAATGCACACATCATGGAGAGGGTCATCACCCCATGTGAACATGATGGAGGACATGGATCAACGGCGCAGTCAACCTTGGAGACTTTTTTCCACATGTACAGCATAGTATTGGAGTGAGCCTAGGCTATGGAAGGCTCATGCATATAATGAAAGGTGAAGGAACAATGGAAGGGATGATTCGGATTATTCATTTCTTTATTTGTTTATATCTAGATTTGTCTTAGGAAATTTCTATGAAAACTTGGGTTATTTAGCAAATTTTGCAGTGATGTTTAGCACAGGGTGTTCCCGAGCAGGAATCCCACCTCTTTCTTTGAGTAGCTCTGGATAGAGGATTGTTCTTCATTCCTTATTAGGCATGGGTGCCATCTTCAGGAGGTTGTTTCTAGCATTCAGCTAAGAAACCAGTGGAAGATTTATCCTACCACTATGTTCTTCAGATCCATCCTTTCAGGAACAGAAAATCTACATCAGGCATTCAGGCCATTGTGTTTTACCTCCATGCAACAGTAGTCCCTTCAAGGATTGTGTAGTTCAGTCCTGTAGATCTATTGGAGGACAGTAGAATAATGAGCTTCCCTCTCTGACAGTGTAGTTTTCTGAAGTTGTTGTTCATCCAGCAACTATTTTCATTAGAGGGGATTGGAGGAGCTATATCTTAAGCTTTTAGCCCAAGGATCTAGTGAAGGGATCAACCCTTATTTCTTATATCTGATTGTACATCATTGCAGCCATCATATCATCAAATCTAGCTTCAAAACTACATTCCCAGCAGCATATATGTGAAGCCCTAAGAGGGTGGTTTTCTTAGACTTACAGATCTGAGAAATCCCTTTTGGGTTACCTTGAGAATCCATCATTGAGCCCAAATCTACAATGTCAGCATCATCGGAGCTCCCATTCTACCTAAATCTGAATTTCTATTTTTCAGGCAGTTGCAGTCCCCACAGTTGTAGCAGGGACAGTGCAGTTTACCTTCCAGTAGATCATCAGTTACACAGTCCCTCTTAGGAAGTCATTGCAAGGTCATTCTAGGCCATCCTTGTGGCTTGAGTGTCTGATATTTTGAGCACTGTTGTACTTACTTTTTCACCTCCAATATAATAAAATGGCTCAACTATTTCTATGCATTTTGATGTGTATATAGATTTATTGTTTACTTTGTTGCAGTTCTTATATTGTGTTTTAGTATTACTGCATTCTCCCTTTTGGGATATTACAGTGGTATCAGAGCATGATCTTTGGCTCAGCTTGTGGAAACTTCATCTTTGCATCAAAAGAAGAAGAAGATAGATGAGATCTATCATGGAGGATGATAATTCTGCCCCTCCTTTCTTTATATCCATGCAAGATATCTCCAAGGAGGTAAATCCATTAAATAAATAAGGAAATAAAGAAGATCCAAGAAGAATATGTGATGAGGAAGGTCCAAGCACTTCCTATTAGCAAAGAATAAAACCAGAGAATCCTAGATCTCCTCATAGATCCACTATGCCCACTTTCTTTGGAGAAGGTGAAAGGTGTAGAAATGAAAAAACGAATGAACCTGAGACTCATGAGACTCTTATTCTATATCTTGAAGAGTACAAAGCACAGTCTAGAGCATTCAAGGAGAAGCTAACTCTCCAACAATTCTTCAAAATCAAAGAAGAAAGAGGATCCTATAGCAGAAATAGAAGAAAGTGGCATAATAGATTATATTTGCCTACATTTGATGGATCTTCCTCAAGCACTATTAAGGCTTGGAGGAGAGAGTTAGATGCATTTTTTAGGCTAAATCCTGTAGCTGATGGAGAGGCTATTCAAATTGCAACACTTCATATTTTAGATGAAGCCAATGAGATTTTGGATGTACTTTTGGCAGATACTTTTGGAGTTGCTTGAGGACAAGCAACATTTTGCCAGGGGGGATTGTAATATTCCCAAATTTTCACATCGTATTTGGAATATTAGAGTCCTTGATTTTCTTAATAAATTAAGTAAATAAAAGGGTGGCGGGACCCACAAACCTCAAAGATAAATAAAATCCACTTTTAATCTGTGTATGTGGATATTCTAGATCTAGATCTAGAATCATGGAGTAGTGGAGAAGCTCCATTAATGGAGATCATGTCTCATTTATGAGATGGATTATGGAGGATGAAACAGTCAAATAAGATCATGGATCTTAAATATAAAATCATGAGGATATTTAATAATGTCAACTGAGATCATAGTGCATTCAAGAAGATCATGAAGCACTTATGATAAGATAGTGGAGGAAGTGGTGCATTTAATGCACACATGATGGAGAGGGTAATCACCCCATGTGAACATGATGGAGGACATGGATCAACAGCACACTCAACCTTGGAGAATTTTTTCCACATGTACAACGCAGTATTGGAGTGGGCCTAGGCTATGGAAGGCTCATGCATATAATGAAGGTAAAGGCACAATGGAAGGGATGATTTGGATTATTCATTTCTTGATCTATTTAGATCTAGATTTGTCTTAGGACATTTCTATGTAGACTTGAGATGTTTAGCAGAGTTTGCAGTGTTGTTTAGCACAGGGTGTTCCCGAGCGGGAATCCCACCACTTTCTTTGAGTAGCTCTGGAAAGAGGATTGTTCTTCATTCCTTATCAGGCATTGGTGCCATCTTCAGGAGGTTGTTTCTAGTATTCGGACAAGAAACTAGTGGAGAATTCATCCTACCACTTTTTTCTACAAATCCAGCCTTTTAGGAGCTGCAGATCTACATCAGGCATTCAGGCCATTGAGTTTTACCTCCATTGAGTAGTAGTCCCTTCAAGGATTGTGCAGTTCAGTCCTGTAGATCTATTGGAGGAAGGAAGTTTCCAGTATTTCAGCTGGAAATCCTATGAGGGATAACCTCCTCACATTGGATCTATTGTTTCCATCACTCAGGAGTTGATTTGACACATCTAGTAGTAGGCTAATGAGCCTCCCTCTCTGACAGTGCATTTTCCTGAAGGTATTGTTCATGCAGCAGCTATTTTTATTGGATGAGATTGGAGGAGCTAGATCTTGAACTTTTAGCCCAAGGATCTAGTGAAGGGATCAACCCTTCTTGCATAGATCTGATTGTAAATCATTGCAACCATCATATAATCAGATCTAGCTTCAGATATGCATTCCCAGCAGCATATATGTGAATCCCTAAGAGGGTGTTTTTCTTAGACTTACAGATCTGAGAAATCCCTTCTGGGTTATCTTGGGAATCCATCATTGAGCCCAGATCTACAATTTCAGCATCATCGGAGCTGCCATTCTGCCTAGATCTGACATTCTATTTTTCAGGCAGTTGCAATCCCCATATTTGTAGCAGGGGAATCGTAGTTTACTTTCCAGGCAGAGCAGCAGTTACACAGTCCCTCTTGGGAAATCATTGCAGGTTCATTCTAGGCCATACTTGTGGCTTGAGTGTCTACTATTTTGAGCACTGTTGTACTTGCTTTTTCACCTCCAATATAATAAAATAGCTTAATTATTTCTGTTCATTCTAATGTGTATATAGATTTATTGTTTACTTTGCTACATTTCTTATATTGTGTTTTAGTATTACTGCATTCTCCCTTTTTGGATATTACACCAGAGAGCTATTATTGCTCCTACGGGAGAGATTTTAGTGACCATCAATGTCCAAAATATTGAACAAATGATGAGCCCCAACCACAGAGAATTCCACACTGTTTTCCCAAGAAGCCTTGATTTAAATATATCAAAAGTTAGATTTTTCAAAGAGAGCTCAAACTCTTGAGATATTTATGACTTAAAATGATCCATTACCTAAGAAAAAACCTCCATTTCCATCATCCATTTTCCCTAAAATATCCAAACAAATCATCATAGTCATTTCCTACCTACTTGGTTATTATTCAAACCAATGGGCAGATGAAGCCATTATAAGATTCATGTCCATATTCTCCACAGATTCCAAACCCTCCATCATTTTCAACTTCATCCAATTTATTGCAGATTCTATTCATGATCAATTTGTTAAATTCACAACTGAAGAGGTTTTCAGTTATGCCTCTGTGTTAGTTTACATGTTCTTGTATTCTCAGGGAGACAAATTTAAGTTTTCCTTACAAAAATTGGATGAGAAAGGAAATCAACAATCAATCATTTTCTGGACTTCATTAGTCATGAAGGAACAAAAATAATATTCATATAAACAATTTGAGGAATCGTTTCTTCAGCCAACACTCAGTTTGCTCAATATCACTACAGAGCCCAGGATTAGTGAAGAAATTAGAAAGTATTGTAGCTGTGAGATCAAGCTAGAACATGGGATTGGTATCTTTACCAAAATTATACAGAACTTAGAGTTTAAGGTTGTGAGCTTCCCCCTTATAATCTACCAAAATTCCTCCCCATGAGGATTTTTAATTGGAGTACATAAGAAAAATGCTAAATGCTGATGAAGTGCATTTTTCCTCTACTAAAACAAAATCATGATTTCAAATCAAAACACAAGATAGGAACTTTTATCTGTAATAGCAGGACAGCAGGGGAGGAAGCAGATAAATTTTTGAAAGAGATGAAGTTTATCTCAAGTTTCACATGTTCTTATGATCCAGTTGGTGTCATTTCTAAACTGAGGGTAGAGAATAAATCTACACCATATTTTCATACACCTAGACAAGAGATTGAAAAATAAATGAATCAGCTTGAATAGAATGAAGGTACTTTATAGGAGGCCAAAGAATAGACACTGTCTACATCATCATTACAGACCCCTATTACACAAGAAAGAGCAGGGTAAAGAGTTAGAGAAGATCAATCATCTCCAATGATTGATTCATCTAGCAAAGAGTTTAAAATTCATTACAAGAAGAAGAAAAAGCTTAATCCAAAGGTCAATCCTAGAAAGAAGTCAGAGAAAGAAGTAATTATCATTACTGAAGAGACACCTGCTTCCACACAGGTAGGTGATAAAAGCACTTCTACTACTCCTACTACTTCTACATTTTCTAAAGATCAATGTTGGGTGCTAAAAGGTGTCTTTAAAAACTCCTAATTTCCTCACATTAATTATCAACCAGGGTAAGTCCTTTTATCTCAAGTGTGTACACAGTATGTGCAAGGTCATTCATACAAGGAGTACTGCTAAATCCAATCGTTGAATATAGATGCAATCATAAATCTGAAGCTTTAAAGAAATTAATTCATCTATGCATTATAATCCAAAACTGTGATTCATTCTTTAATTCAAATAATTCAATCAACCAAGAGCACTGAAGCATTAACTGAGCTCTTTTAGCTGGATCTAAACTATCAAATGCAAGGAAAGTAGTGGAAATAACAGTTTATGCTTTAAGTAATCGAAACCGATTCTGTTAATAAACAACTAATAAATTGGAAATGTGTACGCAAAGGAACAAATACATAAATCTAAATCATCAAAAGCAATTCACTGTAAAGTAGAAAAGCATAATATACTTGTAGTAAATGGAAAGGTATAGCACAAAGAATAGCAATGAAATTCACCAAAGACCAGGCCCTTAGCTGCCAGCAAACACTGCTTAGTTACTCCAGAACAACCGAATGAATAGCAACGTAAACTATGTATTAACCATCACAATCATTACAATACAAATTTGTCTTTCAGAACTACGTTATGTTCATTGTCAAATGATACACAAATGAAAGATACACGATAATACATGATACAGTATGATTTACATTCTCCGCTTTCTTCTATGTATTCATATCCCCCCCGTCTTCGTATTCTTCTCATTCTTTCATAACTAAAGAAAATGAAAATGTGATCCCTCAAGATCCCACAACATATTACTATTCCAAATAGTTGGTTGTTCTCTCTTATTTGTTTCCTGATTTGGCCGCACCTTCTTTTCCCTCGATTAGATCTTGCTATTGGGCCAGAATTGTACAGATAAATTATGCTTCCCTAGGTAGGTGTTAGCCTAGAACAACAGGTGAAAGACTATACCACCATTTCTCCTAACTCAGAATAGGTACACAGAGAGGATTGGATGCTTACTTGTTTCAGTCACTTCCAAATGGCTCCTTTCTGTCGCTTCTGCTACAACTTCAAATTCAAGTGGTTCGTTGGTTGAATGCTTCCTGCAAGAAAGAATACTAAAACAGTAGAAGATGCAATAATATAGATATCTATTCAAGCTAGCTAGCTAAATCAGGTAAGGATAAACTACACTCATCAACCAAGATATTACAATATCGAAAATCAAAGTTAACATAGATGCATGTAGGGAAAAACAAGAAGTACTCTTTATTGATGATAGAAGGAGAGGTTACAACCTAGTGAATGATTTGGAGTAACCTTCCAGTATAGTTCCCAAGTCTCATCATAGCATAAATATCTCCAGTAGTAGCTCCACAAAATCAAACTCTCAATTGAAAATTCTCCAGCATTTCTCTACTCAAATTCTTCCTCCTCAAACACTTAGATCTGTGTTCAATTTATAGATGAACTGTAGGTTGTTTTGCAATCAATAGCATTCCAAAAATAGGCAAGACATGTTTCCATTCATGTAGATGTCAAATGGACACTTGGATCTGAAGCTTAACACATGTGAACCCTTCTAGAAGACACTGGCCAAGTGGAGATTCCAGAACAATGAGAATTTCGCTCCCAATGTGACCAACAAACATTTGAATGTCAGAAATTGCTCTACAGAGCAGCCTTGAATGGGTCTATCTGCATATGAAACGCACTTAGGCCCCTTAGAGCCTGTGTTGGTGAGCTCTCATATGTTAAATAATAAGCTTCAAACCATGGAAACTCTTTCTTGATGAAAGTCTTGTTTGATTTATGTTGTTTCATGTCTTAGGGAATGTAGCAACTGAGATGATAGGGAATGATAGAACCTTGATCATTGGTCCTGGAGATGATGCCCAGTTAACCAGGTCATTGGGAATGGTGCCCAAATTGACCTATAGCAATTGCCCCCTAAAGCATGAGATCCAAATAATAAGAACATTTGATTGAGATGCTTTACATTGTGATGAGCCTAGAAACAAAGCAGAGTGGTCACCTGCATCAATTTTACAATACATTAAATCATGATATATCCTCTATTGATTATAATTGCTGAGGGTAGGCATTCCCATATTCAGCACATAAAACAATCTAATAACATGTACATAATTCATAAATTCGTCTACATTGGAACGTTGCCCAGATGCAGACACGCCTACAGATATAGGCCCATGTTTGGATGACAATATATATGTAATATCACCATACATATGATTTGTAAAACAATCCTGAAATTGTAGCCCGGATGGCTGAAACTAGATCCGGGGTCTTCTTATCTCATTCACTCGATCATTCGGGTACAAGTCTAGCCATGCGAATATATGATTTGTCATCGAACATGGAAAGACATCGTTTGATTACTAGCCAATGATGTGAGTTGTTAACAAACGCAAGAGAACCACCATTAATTTCAATGGCCCTCAAGGTACTGCAGTACATTTTGTAAGGCGTGAATATATGATTTGATGTCGAATGCCAAACAAAATATTTCGGTCAAAGGTTCGGAAGTGAGGATCTTGTCGATGTTGTAACAAGCCTCATGGTACTGGAATCTGATGTTTCTAAGTGAAATTCCTTGATATTGATTTGTTGTCGACAAGAAGTCACCTTATTGCAAAACTGGAGTTACTGATTTCGGAGACAAGGGTATGACTTGATATAGCAATTTTCAGGGATGACGGTCATGAAAATGAAGGTTTATGAGTATTTCATATGGATGATTTGTTTTTAATCACTGGATGACTTCTCTTGAACATATCAACGACACTGTGATGAGTTGGCAGCGTTGACCCAAAACCGAATTGAAGTTATGATGAACCATAGGTGTGAATGAACCGTTAAGATGATTAGCCAACCCAAACAGTCACGGAAATGGAGTGAAAGAAGTGTCATGTTCAAGAGAGACTTTCTACCAAAAAGAAACTTTACTTGCTTTTCCCAAATTTTCCCCAGTCATTTGTCGACCAGTACCTCTTTATTTTTAACAAGCTTGAGGAGGATAACATTTGCTTGATCTATAATTCAACCCTTCGGAAGAATAAAGTATCTCTATTTAATAATTTAACGAGTCTAGCGATGAATGAAACTTGATTCTTGCCATGATTGACAATCTCGTTGCTATTTTATGTTTTAACGAGCTTAATGACAGTGATAGCCCGATCCTTTTTCATATTTAGAGAGTCTGAAAAAGAGGACGAAAGAGAAATCCAAGAGTAATTTTTCGTAAATTTGTCTCTCAGATCCGAAAAAGTGTAAAATAATATCTAGAAGAACCTCTTTGGTCATGTTTAACCAAGGTATTCCTTTTTTGTAAATAATCCATCTCAGTCCGGAAAAGGGTTAAACTTATACTGAGTAGATATCAACTCATTTACTTTAATGAGATTGAAATGACAAGTGCTCAAAAATATTTTCACATTATCGGAGTCTGAAAAGAGCTGAAAGAAGACTCAAGGGGTTCCTTTTTTGCTGTTATCGAAGCTCGAAAAAGAGATAAAAGTGTGCTTCAAATCCTTTTTCGTTTTTAACAAAACTCG
Source organism: Pinus albicaulis (assembly GCA_034641835.2). Classification (NCBI taxonomy): domain Eukaryota; kingdom Viridiplantae; phylum Streptophyta; class Pinopsida; order Pinales; family Pinaceae; genus Pinus; species Pinus albicaulis. The sequence continues at coordinate 1,206,301,207 of CM076578.1, read as the reverse complement.
AAAAATAAGGAGAAAAAGCATGCTTTGTGGTCAAATCATTCTTAAAATAAATTTGCATGACTAACTTGTTTGTTAGTTGTAAGACCTGTTCAAAACAACATCAAATGGATTAAAAATACATGTTTCATGATAAAAACATAATAAAACTATAGTCATAGCAATAAATTTAACTTGCAAACAATTAAATGACTATAAAAAACAGTTTCACTATTCATTTTAACCATTCCATAGTTACCATTTGTATTTTGGAGCTTTGAACCTGATTTTGCCCCTAAACTTCAGTGGTCGATTGCGTGCAATTGGTAAGAATGTTTTGAATTCCCCCTACAAGAGCACATGTCAAATGCCCCCTGCAAGAGTAGGTGCCCCCCAAGCTTCATTTCATTCACCTAAGTAGATTACTGGTTACTAATAGTTGGATGGAATGAAGGTTCATTTACGAGATCAGATGGAAGACTCATCGTAATTAGGAGAGGATTTGTTTCATTCTTTAACAAGCTTGACACAGGAAAAGAACTATGCTCATGACCTGTTTCATTTTTTGACGAGGTTGACACAGTAAAATAACTTTCCTCAAAGGCACTTGTTTCATTTTTTAACGAGGTTGACACAAGAAAAAAGAAGTATCCTCAAGGTACTTGTTTCATTTTTTAAATGAGATCGACACAAGAAAAAATAACTTTCCTCGTAACTATGTTTCATTTTTTAACGAGGTTGACACATAAAAAGAACCATCCTCATCACTTGTTTCATTTTTTAACGAGGTTGACATAGGAAAAAATAAACATCCTCATAATCTGTTTCATTTTTTAATGAGGTTGACACAGTAAAAAGAACCATCCTCATAACTCTGTTTCATTTTTTAACGAGGTTGACATTGAAAAAGAACCATCCTCATTGTGTAGTTAGAGTAGTGATTTTGTGTTGGAAAATACGTAGTCTAACGGAGTCATCATTTAAAGAGTTTGATGAATACCACAAATGATAAGTTATAACATGCGTTGACAGGTATTCTCCAGGGTTTTCATTGAATTTTGGAATTTCAGAGGGTAATTTCTGTGAAATCACTGGCCACCAAGGATAATAACTGATGGGACCAGCTTGATATTGTATTGAAGATGTAAATAAAGGATCAAGTTGTTCAGTACTCATAAGGGAGGAAACAGATAAGATTCCAGATGATGACATGGGTGAAGTCAATGGACAAAACATCGAAGATGAAGCAACAACAGATGTTGTCACAGCTGAAATAGATGGTTTAGACTGGGATGTTGTCTCAGCCATGGTCAATTAACCCAGTGTATACCCTATAGAATCTACGGGAACTGAAAGTGAAACAGGATCAACAAAAGAAGAGGAAGGTGATTGAGGAAAAGACTCATACAGGTAAAGCTCTTACCGAAAATGAGTTGGAGTTAAAGGTGTCTCATCTTGTGATATTTCTTCAATCAAAATCAAATCAGGTGGAAGAACTTCGCCGTCAGGCCCAAAGTATATTTCAGGTGGTTGACTATACGATATGGGAGACTCTATGGCTACAATAGATTGTGGAATGACCAATACAGGAACAAATTCTGGTTATTCGACTTTGGGATCAAGATTTTATCCACTTAGGGAATATAGAAATTGAAATATAAGGGGATAATAGACCCTATTTCATTAGTCGTGGGGATGATGTCCAGTTTGACCAATAACAGTTTCCCCCTAAAGCACAATGGGATCTAGCAACTTCCAGTTGAACAACGTTGGGTTCAGGAGGTATGGTCTCACAGATTGGATGGATCGTGACCACAGGTAGCTGTGAGGACTCTGTCTCGACAACAATAGACAAACCAGGATTTTTAGAAACAACTTGTGCCAACTCTGGTATATGGGAAGATGATGCTTCACCAAAGGTACTGATGGTACTGGTTTCGGTAGAGTGATGTCTACGCGAACGACAGGGAATAATATTTTTGTTCTTCCATGATTACTGATTTATTTTAATCAAAAAACAAATAAAAAAAGAGGGTAATGCTAGGCAAAAGGGTTTACTAAGAAACTATGAACTATAGAATACCTCCTGGCAAACCAAGAAGTATGGGCCGGTAATCTCCCCGAATGCTGTGTTCTGTGTATCACAATTTCAGGGCGGCCGACTCGGTTCACTATAGATGGATAGCACCTAAGAGTTGTCCTCCCAAATACACCCGAAGGTACGTGGAAGCCCAAGTCCGTATTAGCGTTTTCTAATGCGAAACCGCACAGTGAGAGCACCCCTTTATACTTATCGTACTGTAACACCGCCCGATATACCGGAAGTACGTGGACGAGCTATGATATACTTACGTACGTGGAGTGAAGTATCACACTTGGAATGTATCGCAGATAAGTTAACGACAGCTGCTATTTTTTACGACGCCGGAACACGTCTCTAGCCTAGACCTTCTAAATGTTATCGTTAATGTTCCAATTTTTTGTTAAGTAAATTGAGATTTATTTTATGTTGATATTGCTTAACAATTTTCCTTTCAGGTTCACCACGATAATGTATATGAAATTCCTAAAATGCAAGCTAAGAATGATAAACAAACTTTCACTTTCAGCTTTTTCAATGAAGAACCTAGCTACTAAGGTAAGAGAACGCTATTTTTTTGGAAAGAGAGCAGATAATTTGCGAGCAAACAAATAAATGAACAAAAACAAAATCAATGAATCACAAACTAAATGCACATTTCCTAATGTTCCTTTTTCAAAAAACACACAATCCTACATGCAAATGCAATTTTTTCTTTTCAGTTTCCTTAATGTTATGAATGCAAAAAAGAAACTAGGTGCACTATATCAATAATTGAAATTCTTTTTACTTTCGAGAAACTAAGAATACAAACAACAATTTCTCTTTTGAAGGAAAAATGAGGATTTCAACAACAATTTCTCCTATCAAGGAAATGAAGATTTTACGATAATTTCCTCTTTTGAAAGCAAATGATTCTTAATGCGACCATAAAAAGTACTTTGAAATCAACTTGTCAATGATAATGAAAAACTTTTTTTAAAACAACATTGAACAAATTTTCAGTCAAAGGAGAAGAAGTATATAGAGTTTATGGTCAATTGAGCATCAAAATTTTCAAAAAACAGCAGCAAACATAACTGAAGCAAGATACAAAGTCAGATTCAAGGGAATTTGGTCCCTTTCAGGAGCCAACGTAGTCTCCAAAGGGAGACAATGCTCTGCAACGCAGGCTGGGAATGGAGACAGTGCTCTACAAAGCACTGTGCCCTAACTAAGGGTGCGTTGGGCGTAGTAGGAAAGGAAAAATACTACTGTTTGGCTCAGTGTCTTTGCAAATTAAGGTTTTAAAAAGTCTAATCTTTATATGTAACAGCTACTGGGTGGATTTACAAAGCAAATCAGAGACTAAAACACCTGAAACTAAGAGAAATTATCCCCAGCAGAGTCGCTGGTTAGTTGGGCCAGAATTGTAATCTACGAATAAATTATGCTTCCCTAGGCAGGTGTTAGCCTAGAACAACAGGTGAAAGACTATACTACCATTTCTCCTAACTCAGAATGGGTACACAGAGAGGATTGGATGCTTACTTGTTTCAGTCACTTCCAAATGGCTCCTTTCTGTCGCTTCTGCTACAGCTTCAATTGAAGCAGTTTATTGGTTTAATGCTTCCTGCAAGAAAGAACACTAAAATAGTAGAAGATGAAATAATATAGATATCTATTCAAGCTAGTTAGCTAAATCAGTTAAGCATAAACTACATTCATCAACCAAGATCTTACAATATAGAAAATCAAATTTAACATAGATGCATGTAGGGAAAAATAAGAAGTAATTTTTATTGATGATAGAAGGAGAGGTTACAACCTAGTGAATGATTTGGAGTGACCTTCCAACATAGTTCCCAAGTCTCATCATAGCATAAATCTCTCCAGCAGTAGCTCCACAAAATCAAACTCTCAATTGAAAATTCTCCAGCATTTCTCTACTAAAATTCTTCCTCCTCAAACACTTAGATCTGTGTTCAATTTATAGATGAACTGTAGGTTGTTTTGAAATCAATAGCATTCCAAAAATAGGCAAGACATGTTTCCATTCATGTATATGTCAAATGGACACTTGGATCCGAAGCTTGACACATGTGAACCCTTCTAGAAGACACTCGCCAAGTGGAGATTCCAGAACAATGAGAATTTCACTCCCAATGTGACCAACGCACCTTTGAATGTCGGGAAGTGCTCTGCAGAGCAACCTTGAATGGGGCTACCTACATATGCAATGCACTTAGGCCCCTTAGAGCCTGCATTGGTGAGCTCCCATATGTTAAATAATAAGCTTCAAACCATGGAAACCCTTGCTTGATGAAAGTCTTGTTTGATTTATGTTGTTTCTTGTCTTAGGGCATGTAGCAACTACGATGATAGGGAATGTTATACCCTTGATCATCGGTCATGGAGATGATGCCCAGTTAACCAGGTCATTGGGAATGGTGCCCAAATTGACCTATAACACTTGCTGCTCCTTTTTGGGAACAACTATTGTTTTATTTGTTATTTTCATCATAAAAGCAATCGAAATTAGTTTGGATGGTTAAACCATATTAGGACTACTTCATTCATTTTTATCAAAATCCATTCATGATATTATTATATTGTAGCACAAAAATGGATGAAGAAGAGGAAAAAGGACAGTATTTGAGAGTAAATATATACCTATTGCAAGGCTCAATACTCCCCTGCTTACCTTTTTTCATGTCCTCATGAAAAATAAATAATTTTGATGCAAAGAAGTTAAAGAGTAGCATGGAGAAGGTCTGTCTGTATGAGGCCTAAGACCATGATGTCGTGCCAAGTGTGCAAAGGTTGTCGCTTCTTGTCCTTCCGGTAATTCATAGTCAGGATGATATCCTTCAGGAGGATACCAAATAACGGGGCATCTATAGCGACATCCCACCCAATAAGGTCCTCCTCTTAAGATAAAGTTTTTGTATGGGATTAATCGTCTTCCCTACTTACCTTTTTTCATGTCCTCGTGAAAAATAAATAATTTTTATGCAAAGAAGTTAAAGAGTAGGATGGAGAAGGTCTGTCTGTAAGAGGCCTAAGACCATGATGTCGTGCCAAGTGTGCAAAGGCTGTCGCTTCTTTTCCTTCCGGTAATTCATAGTCAGGATGATATCCTTCAGGAGGATACCAAATAATGGGGCATCTATAGCGACATCCCACCCAATAAGGTCCTCCTCTTAAGATAAAGTTTTTGTATGGGATTAATCGTCTTGCAGCCACTTTGAAATTTCCATAATTAAATTGTTCTCTATCTTTAACATTGTTGCTTGAAACCATCCATCTCATTTTGGATGCAACTAGGGATCTTTCTTGAATGGATAGAAAATATGTTGTTCCTTCCAGCACAAGTTCCTTATGTATGGGCCCTAAACTCTTGGTCACACCCTCTTGTGTCATCAGTGTTTTATGCTTAGTAAATACTTGCAGAGGGTGAGTAGGTTCACTTCTTACCCAAAGATCCAGGCCGTGTTCCTGTCTTTGGAATGAATTATAAGCCTTCAACCACTTGAGTTGGTTGACAGCAAAAGAAATGAAAGCCTAAAATTGAACATCTCCAATAAAAGGGCTAGGATTCACATCCACTTCTTTATATAATATAATATTATGTAAATAAAATTCACAAAGAAGCCTTTAGACCTTTGCTCCATGCATCTTACAACAATTTATAAAATCTTCCATCATCTTTAGCTCAATTGGCTTGTCGGCTCTAACAACTTTGATTTTTAACAATAAATATCATTCTAATAAAAACAAGGCGTAGTTCGTAGCAGGAGATCGACAAGTCAAGATATCTGAATATAATGAACAAATGGTTTCCAATTGATTCCTAACTCTATTCAGCTTAGTTTTCATTCTATTCATTTTTTCTTCTTCCTGTTTGGCCTTATCAAAAGCCTCATTCTCTTCTAGAGCTAATCCTCTCAATTTTTTTTGTATTTCTTGGTATTTTTGCGGGGGTCCTTCTTTAACGAGGAATCCTCAGATTTCTTCTCTGTTTGGGTGCCAATACTGTGAAAGAGTACCTTTTGAGTTTGTATTTTCTTATTGTGGGAGGACCAATCCTCCATTTGAATAGCTACATTCACCATGTTCTTATGCAAATTAATCTGGGTGGCAATTTTTCTAGTGGAAACAAGTTCTATTTGAATCCCTAATGATTTATTTTCACATTTTAGTGTTTGTGTTGTTACATAAGTCACCTTAGGAGTGGTGCTTTGTGTTTTCCATTTTTTTTATTTTTCGTCGTAACCTTTTAACTATCTTTTGGAGGTTCCGGTATTGTTGTCGCAACTTCTTAATTTTTTCTCTGGTTCCTAGGTTCTTTCAAGGAGAATATGTACCCTTAATAGGTTTATCAACTGTTTCTAAGGCTGCTTGTTGGCCCTCTCGGCTATGTTCCAAAGGAACTGTATTGCCTGACTGATTTTCAGATTCATGACCAATGTCTATATCTACATACTTCTATGGGTCCTCCTGGCTTAACAAAATTGTATCACCAGACTGGTTATCAGATTCCTGTGCAATTTCTGTGTATGTAGCCTCTTATGATGGAGGAGTTCCTGTGTGCCAGGAATTCTCTGGTGCTTTTGTTTCCAATGTGCTAGGGTCAAACGGTCTTCCAAGTTGCATGTATACATCGAGATTCGTTAGGACCTTGACTATCCCTGCCTCAAAATCTAGTCTAGATTCAACTTCCAATTCATAATCTTGTTATTGTTCTTCAGGCTCTGATTCTGGCTCAGCTTCTGCTTCTGGCTCTTCCTCTAAACCTGGTGTCTCTTGTTCAGACTCAAAATCCCCTACCCTAACTGGGCTGGATGTCTGCGCAGGTTGATTGCTTTTTTCCTGTAGATTTACAGACATTATCTGGGCTAATTTGATTCTTATAGACCTCCTGCGTTTGTGAGGTTTGACCCTTGGACGGGCAATCCTTTTTCTTTTTGAGACATGGTTTTGCTAACTTGATTTCGAAATTGCAGGATATTGAATTACAGGGTTCTATATGATTTCTAGAGCCGTGAGGAAACCATCCCAAGTCAAGTCGTATTGGACTAGGCTATGACTAATGATCATTCTAATCATTCCATGGTGACTTACCACCATTTCAGGGTGCCTAGCCCATCTTATTCTAGTAGCATGGAAAATTAACAGTAATTTTTTTCTTTAGAAAAGCTAGGAGTTTGAGTTGTCGTGGCCTTACCACATCACGGCGTCCATCACAGGTAATGTATTTCTGGATGACGCTTGCTAATTCCCTCCATGGTTCTGCAAGATAAATTGGTTGAAATCCTTTGCCCTTTCTGACCAGTTGTTCACCTTCGTCTTTGAAGGTCTCCACAGCATCTTGTATCGATACATGTTTTTGTGCCCATGTGGTGCCTTCTGCTGGCAGCCCATTTACCTCAGCTATTACAGCATCTGTAACTATAATCCTTCTGCCTTTTACCATGGATTCCAAATTCTGCAAATTTTGTATAAACTCAATAGAGATTTCCTCATTTGGGGGCTGAAACCTTGTAAGATAGGATATCCATCATGCTTGAATCAGCATTTCTCTTGCTAATTTCGGAGACTTCTAATACTAACGGCTCACGGTGCACTATCTTACCACCCATAGTGTTCAAATTCTTCTTACTTTTGCAAAGGATGAATGTAATGGGAAGATTCATCAATGCTGAGATGGCAATACTGAAAAGAATAGTAATACTGGAAAGCACAGCAATATTGAAAAGAACAGCAAATTTGAAAAGCACAATAGTATTGAAAAGCACAACAGCACAGCGATACTTAGAGCGATAGAACAACAAGTTGTTAAGTATAGATGATGTTGTTAAATTTTCACATGTCGCATAATCATGGGATATCGTGTTAGTTAATGAAATAGTGACAGCACATGCATAACGAAATTCCTCTCCCCTCCGAAATGAGAGGTCGCCTTCAACTGACTAGACGGGAAATGACTATTTCGGTGGTAGGATGTATGGATAAAGAGTGTAGCCATAAATGGGTCAGAGTACGTAGATGAATGACAAGGCAATAAGAAATATTGATAGAGTAAAAGCATGGTGTATAATGATAATGAATGATAAGAGACAAGAAGCTTTAGTTGATGATAAGTTAAGTGATAGGAAAGGGAACAACAATATGTAAAAAAAACTTTGCTTACAATATTCTAACTGTGTATGATATGATTGAGTAAAAACATAAACGCATGCATAAAGGTTCAAAGTAGGGCAGTATTTAGAGGAAATAATCTCTCAAAAAGAAAGATAAATGGGAAGAGGGTATTATAAGAGTTATTGATTGTGGAAATGGAACTTCAATACCATAAGCAGAGCTTCTGCTGCCCGCAGGCGTCCATAGCCTCGATAGAGTTTCTTTTTAACCCATGTGAGCCAGGATCCTCAATTTATAATTGAAAAATTTTATTGATATTCTTGTAGAAGAGACCAGTGTGCTGGCATGGTAACCAGATAACCACACTGCCATTCACTGGGAAGTAGCAAAAGTGAGCAGGTCAGCTCGTGATGAGACCTCATGTTCCAAGGATATTTTAGCCATCCAATGGACCATAACCCTAGTGTGGTGGCCATAGTGGGAATGTCACATTGCTAAATCATTATGAACATGGTAGGCTAGCTCTTAATGAGACCCCCTATCCTCTATCTGTAGATTAGTTGTTATTACATATTTTTATGATAAATAGAGGGAGGCTCAATACTCCTTAAGAGTAGGGATGGTGTAAGCAGTTGAAACATGTCAATAATAAGAAAAATTATACCCATAATCCCATTGATAATAGACAGAGACAATTATAACCAGGAAAAGTAGAACCAGCATGGTAAAGATGATCAATCGGTATCATATACAGTATAAGTTAGTACAGTAAAGTAAAATATAAATACTTGTGTCCCTTTCAATTGTTTTAAGCCTATCATCGATAAGTTGTCTTTGTCAAAGATCATAATGTTAAAAATAGTCACCTGCTTTAATAAAATCCATAATTCTTTGTCCACATGAAGGTACTGTACTGCAGGCCATAAAAGGAATGAGGCTTTAAAAAATGAACTAGAAGTGTTTGAGAAATATATAACAAGGGTGTTGTTCAAAACACAAAAAATGCAAGAAAAAACAAAAGAGAGTGTTGTTCCAAATATGGAACAGCAAAACCAAAAAGTGTTGTTCCAAAGAGGGAACATCAAAACCAAAAAGTGTTGTTCTGAAGAGGGAACAGCAAAATCAAAAATTGTTGTTCAGAAGAGGGAACAACAAAATCAAAAAGTGTTGTTCAGAAGAGGGAACGACAAAATCAAAAAGTGTTGTTCCGAAGAGGGAACAGCAAAATCAAAAAGTGATGTTCCGAAGAGGGAACAACAAAATCAAAAAGTGTTGTTCCAAAGAGGGAACAACAAAACCAAAAAGTGTTGATCCAAAGAGGGAATGGCAAAATCAAAAAGTGGTGTTCCGAAGAGGGAACAGAAAAACCAAAAAGTGTTGTTCCAAAGAGGGAACAACAAAACCAAAAAGTGTTGTTCCTAAGAGGGAACATCAAAATCAAAAAGTGTTGTTCCGAAGAGGGAACAACAAAACCAAAAAGTGTTGTTCCGAAGAGGGAACAGTAAAACCAAAAAGTGCTATTCCGAAGAGGGAACAGCAAAATCAAAAAGTGTTGTTCCGAAGAGGGAACAAAAAAATCAAAAAGTGTTGTTCCAAAGAGGGAACAGAAAAATAGGCAAAAAACAAATTAAATCGACAATCTTATTTACAAAAGAAAAAATGAATTTCTACAAAGATGAAGTTGCAGAAGGATTATCCTCTACAGCTAAAACTTGCATGGTGGAGTCTTTGCGTATCTGTTGATAGAAAGATTCTCTTGTAAGCGGTCTTTGGTAGAGGCATACCCGATGCCCATTTGCTTTAAAGGAACAATCAAACCCATCAATGGTGGTTAACGTAAGAGTGCCATTGTCATGTACTTCCTTTATTTCATAAGGACCTAACCACCTAGTCTGCAGTTTTCCAGGGAAGTCTTGAAACTTGGAATAATAGAGAAGTGCCCAGTCGCCCTCATGAAATGTCTTTTTCTTGATCAGAGAATCATTCCATTTGGCTCTTTGTTGTTGAATGAGTGCAGTATGTTACAGAGCCGAAAGCCATATTTCATCTAATTTATTTATTTGTTGCAATCTATTAATCAGGGCTTCAGTTAAATCTAGTCCCACTTCCTGGGTTGTCCTTACTGTTTGTATCTCAAACTCTATGGGAAAAATAGGTTCCTTACCAAATACCAGTTGATATGGGGAGTATCTAGTAGTTTTCCTCCAAGTTGTGCGATATGCCCACAAGGCTTATGGAAGTCGAGTATCCCAGTCTCGTCTATGCGATGAGACTGTCTTCGTTAGAATAGCTTCAATTACTTTGTTGGTGCTTTCTACCTGCCTGTTTACTTGCAGGTGATATGGAGAGGTAATTCTGTGAATAACATGATGATTTTTCAGTGTAGCAACAATCTTATGGCCTACGAATTGCGGCCCTTCATTAGTGATTGCTTCTCTAGGTAACCCATATCGTACAAAAATTTCGAAAAGAAAGTTTATCATAGTTTCTTATGTGGCTCTAGGTAATTCTACCGCTTCCACCCATATAGTTACGTATTATGTTGCAACCAATATATATTATTTTTGGTTGGATGATGGGTTGATTAGCCAAACAAAGTCTAATGCCCAACGCTCAAAAGGTTCTATGACTAGTTGTGGATGCAGGGGCATCTCATCAGATTGGCCAGGGCGACCCATCCTTTGACAACTATCGCAGGCCTGAACAAATTTCTTAGCATCTTTAAAAATCGTGGGCCAGTAGTAGCCCATTTGTAAAATTTTATGTCCAGTTCTACGGTCTGCAAAATGTCCACCGCAAGGTCCATCATGGCAAGCTTTTAAGATATCATAAATTTATTCTTCCCTGATACACCTGCAGATGTGCATATCGGCCCCTCTGTGAAAAAAGTATCCTCCAATCCAGGAGAACCGAGTGTTGCGCTGTACTATTGATTTCCTTTCTCTGGGTGTCAAATGTTTAGGCATTTTTCCCACTGCTAAATAATTCTCCACATCTGTGTACCATGGTGTTTTCACGGTTACAACAAATAGGTGTTCATCCGGAAACTGATCCTATACTGATATTGCGTCATCTGTTCTTGGCACTCGGGAGAGGAAATCTGCCAGAAGGTTTTCCTTCCCTGGTCAATCCCTTATAGTTACATCAAATTCTTGCAAAAGTAGCAACCAACATGTCACTCTTCCATTCGTAATGGGTTTATTAGCTAAGTATTTAATAGCAGAGTGATCCGTATACAGAATTACAGGGTATCCAGTTATATAGTGTCTGAATTTGTTAATAGCATAAATAACAGCTAAAAACTCCTTCTCTGTTACTCTGTAATTCAATTCAGTAGGGGTTAAGTTCTTGCTAATGTAATATATAGCATAGGGTTTCTTTTCTTCTTCTTGGCCAAGAACTTCTCCAATGGATGTGTCTGATGCATCTAATGAAATCTAGAATGGTATATCCCAATTCGGACCTCGTAATATTGGTGATGTTGATACTAGCCATTTTAAATATGTAAATGCAGTATCACATTTGTTAGTCCATATGAAATCAATGCTTCCTGTTAAGGCATATAATGGTGCAGCAATCTGTGAAAAATTCTTGATAAATCTACGATAATATCCAGCAAATCCCAGAAAACTACGTACCTCTGTTTCAGTGTAGGGAGTAGCTAATAAGAGAATTACCTGTATTTTTTCCGGATCTACCTGAATTCCAGCTGTTGAAATGTAATGACCCAAGATCAGGCCTTATGTCATCATCATATGGCACTTCTCGTGACTTAAACATAGGATGGTAGCAATACATTGTTCCAGAACTTTTTCCAATGTCTGTAATGCTTGCTCAAAGTCATCTCCATAAGGTGAGAAATCATCCATGTATACCTCCAATCCTTCATTTATCATGTCTGCAAAAATACTGAGTATGGCTCTTTGGAATGTGGCAGGTGCATTACACAATCCAAAAGATAATACCCTATAGGCAAATGTTCCCCACGGACAGGTAAAGGTGGTCTTATCCTGGTCTTTACGAGCAACCTGAATTTGGTTGTAGCCACTGAAGCCATCTAGGAAAGAGAAAAATTTCTTTCCTGCCAGTGTATCTAGGACCTAATCAATAAATGAAAGGGGAAAGTGGTCTTTTTGCATTTCCTCGTTGATTTCTCTATAGTCAACGCATATTCACCATTTCCCATTCTTTTTGGGAACCACAACTAATGGAGAAACCCATTTACTATCAGATATAGGATAGATAAAATTCACATCTAATAGTTTTTGAAGCTTTTCTTTAACAATATATTTTAGGTGAGGATTTAATCTACGCTGAGGTTGTCGAATGGTTTTTGCATCCTTTTCAGTGTAGATATGATGCATGCATAGCTGAGGGTTAATCACTTCATATCTGAGTAATCCCAAGAAAAATCCCCTTTATTTTTCCTAAGGACTTGAATAAGTTTCTGTTGTTGGTCATTACTTAGATTATTGTTAATGTTCAGGATCTTTCCTGGCTCAATTTCGGTAGGTTTTCTACTATAAACAGTGGTTGTTGGTATTTTTGATCATGGATATCTCTCAGAGGATCTTCTTCAATTTCGTTGTCAAGGACTACTTTAATCATGTGAAATTTCTAACTTAATATTGTGGTAGGATGATTGATAAAAGTATTAATGACATCATCTTCAGTTTGGTTTTTAAATTCAAGGGCATCTACCATAGTCAATGGTGACCGAATATTTTTTGTTAAGTATGTTGCAGGTTGCTTCCTGGTTTTCATGATAGTCAAGCTTCGCTGAGCAGGGGGGTATAAGGAGACATTTGAAAATTATATTGGAAACGTTCTACATATTCTTCCATGGTCTCACTAGGCTTGGCTACCATTTGAAAATTTTCATATTTTAATTCTCTAGTTCGGCAATAATCTTGATATTTTTAAAGGAAATATGTTTTCATTTGGTCCCAATCATTGATGGTGCCTCCACCGAGTCCCATAAACCAACGCAGAGCTGCTCCCTTCAAAGTAGAGGGGAATAGCTTCAGCTTCTGGGGGTCGGTAGTGTAATCATAACCCCTGCATAAAACATCAAACTCGAAAAGGAATGCATCGGGGTCTTCTGAAGTTAGCCCATGAAAGGTAGGAATATTATGTAATGGGATAGCCTTCATGGGGGCATTGACATCTGTGTCAAAAATAGGGTATTGTAATGAAGAAGTTTGAGGTTGCTGGTTATTAGCCATTTGGTCAAAAATATGCCAGTATTCTTCAGGGATCTCCGGAGCTGGAGATTTATTCCTAGGATGTCTATAAGAGGCTGGAATAATTCTAATAGCTCTACCTTGATCTGGAATACTAGGTGTCCTCTGTTCAGTCACTACTTCAGGAGATCTAGGTTCTGATAATTTAATTTCAAAATTTCCTTTTTCTCCTTCTCCTTCATGGAGGTTGCAATAATTTCCTTCTTGTGAAGGATGAGTTTGTGAATTCTTAGTATCTTGAAAACTCTGTTCAATCCCTTTAGTCTTACTGTGAATCTCAGCGTTAGCTACATATGGTGGTCCTGCAGCTTTAAGGGAGTCCATAGGATGTTGGGCAGCGACAATTCGGGGTCCTACAGATGACTAAGACTCAGCTTTTCTTAATATTTCGTCGATAAAATTTGATCGTCCAAGGGTCACCGGTCCCTTAGGTTTTTCAGGTTTAGAGGGAGTAATCTTGTCTTTTTCAGGTCTTTCCCTCTTAGTCATTCATGCAGAAATAAAAACTCATCCCTACTTTAAATTCCCATGCAATTCTTCTAGAAAGCGGGTGGATGAGCGAGCATTTTACTCGTTCTTTACGCAGGTTATTACCTTTCATTTTTAATACCCAGTTCTCCCTCAGCAGAAAAAAAAATAAACATCAATCAGACATTACTTAGAGTAGCAACACACTCCCCGGAAACGGTGCCAAAATGTTGGGTGCTAAAAGGTGTCTTTAAAAAATTCTAATTGCCTCACATTAATTATCAACCAGGGTAAGTCCTTTTATCTCAAGTGTGTACACAATATGTGCAAGCCCATTCATACAAGGAGTAATGCTAAAGCCAATCGTTAAATATAGATGCAATCATAAATTTGAAGCTTTAAAGAAAGTAATTCATCTACGCATTATAATCCAAAACAGTGATTCATTCTTTAATTCAAATAATTCAATCAACCGAGAGCACTAAAGCATTAACCGAGCACTTTCAACTGGATTTAATGTAATATCCCAAAATTGGGATTGCACAGAAATCCTGCTAAAATAACGCACTTCTGGGATATCTATGCATAGAAATGAGTTTGCAGCCCTAATATCCCTTAGATCGGCAGATCTGGAGTCTAAATCCAAAAGGGAAGAAAAAACAAATCAAACTAGGTGTGGTAAACAGATCTCCCACCACCTACTCTAGCTGAAAAACACCCTACAAGAGGGGCTGAAGCTATGCACAACAAATTGCTTCAGAAATAACACAGACTTGGAAAGCATGAGCAGGAGGCCATCAAATAAGATCAACCTTTGAATATACAGTAGCAAATCATATTTACAATGATGCTCTTACATTATACAGTAGAATACAGAAGACAAGAGAGAAGGAAGTCTTCAGAAAAGAAAGCTGCAACATATGTATAAATTGTAAAATGGCTTAATAGAGTTATTTTATGGAGCTGCAGCAGCTGAATTTTACACTTCAGATCTAGAGAATATCTGTGTACAAAATATCAGATCCATTTCATATATGTACACTAGAAAGGCTCTATTACAAGATCCCCTTGGGGTTTTGATCAAATCATGAAATACAAAGAGTAGATCTGAGTTTTAAGTAGCAAATCTGCAATATTATTCAGAAAATTCTGAAGATGAATTTACATTAAAAAATAGCAGATCTATACAAAACATGGATCAGCAATCTCATCCATGGATCACCAAAGTGAAAGGCAAAGCCCAGCACCAGAGATCTCTCATCAAAAATGGGATCAAAACACCCTGCAAAACTTCCACTAAAAATAATGCAGTCCCTCAAGGGAAACTGCGATGTAGCTTGAATAACTGAGTTGGCCTGATGCCAAGATACAGATCTGAAGCTCAAACAACTAATGCACTCTTCCATGAGGTTAAAAGACACACTCACTGAGAAAAGGCACCAATACAAGCTAGATCTGAGCAGATCTGGTGTTCCACTTGTTGCAGCCTAGAAAAGCAACCAGACCCTCACTGGATTTGCGTTGCAGTTGGAAGTAGAGCTTGGCCAAATTCCTGATAGTGGATGATATCAGCAAGACTCCTCCAAGAATCCTCAATGGAAGAGGTGAAATCCCTACATAGGAACTCCAAGTGCTAAGCAGCACAATCCTCCACTGAACAGCAAAGAATGGTATTTGTCTAAACAGAAAAGATACTCAGAAATATAGACAATCAACAACCTTCTCTTGTTGCCTTCCCCTTCCTTTTATAAGATGAAAGCCTTTGCAAACCCTAAACCACCTTGAAGAGTTAGCTCCTTTCACATGAGGGGCCTCCTTCTAGAACTGCGTTGTCCCTTCATGAGGTACATTATATCTAGATAGCACTTTAGATTTGGTCAACGTTGACCCAGACTCATAGCTCAAACCCCTTTCACACCTACAAGAGATTTGTTTACATGGCCTAGATTCATCCATGTTCATATGGGCATTGATTTATTCATTCGTTTAAGAGTTTTACATGTCCTCCTTTATTCATTTATTCATGCAACAGAAAATGAGACAAAATTCCATATTCCTCTTAGCTTAGGCTAAGTAGGAATATTACATCTAAACTATTGAATGCAAGGAAATTAGTGGAAATAATAGTTTATGCTTTAAGTAATCAAAACCAATTCTGTTAACAAACAACTAATAAATTGGAAATGTGTACATAGAGGAAAAAATACAGAAATCTAAATCATCAAAAGAAATTCACTGTAAAGCAGAAAAGAATAATATACTTGCAGTAAATGGAAAGGTATAGCACAAAGAATAGCAACTAAATTCACCAGAGACAGGGCCCTTAGCCACCAGCGAACACTGCTTAGTTACTCCAGAACAACCGAATGAACAACAACGTGAACTATGTATCAACCATCACAATCATTACAATACAAATCTATCTTTCAGAACTACATTCTGTTCATTTTCAAATGATACAAAAATGAAAGATACATGATACAATCTGATTTACATTCTTCGCTTTCTCCTATGTCATCATATCCCCCCCACATCTTCGTATTCTTCTCATTCTTTTATAACTAAAGAAAATGCAAATGTGATCCCTCAAGATCAGGGGATCTTGAGGGATTCGCAACAAATCACTATTCCGAATAGTTGGTCATTCTCTCTGATTCGTTTCCTGATTTGGCCGCGCCTTCTTTTCCCTTGATTAGGTCCTGCTGCTCTTTTTTGGGAACAGCTATTGTTTTATCTATTATTTTCATCATAAAAGAAATGGAAATTAGTTTGGATGGTTAAACCATATCAGGACTACTTCATTCATTTTTTATCAAAATCAATTCATGATATTATTATATTGTAGCACAAAAATGGATGAATAAGAGGAAAAAGTGCAGTATTTAAGAGTAAATACATACCTATTGCAAGGCTCAACAATCAACAATCAACAACTTCTCAAGATCAACAGAAATATGTTTAGACTAGTACAATTTCTATAGGGGAAAAGGAGAAGACTCTTTTTGACACCTTCAAAAAGAAAAATTTGAAGAAAGAAATTTTAAATACAAGTAGATATAACCAATTTTGGAAACAAACTCCCAACTCACAAATCAGGTTGCTTTTAGCTTTTGATTCAGAAAAGGGAAAAATGCACTTTTCTTTTCTTTAAGCACAAATTCCACAGCCAAAGTCAGAAGCATATTATAAAAGGGCTACATTTGAGTTTGATACAAAAGAGATACATCTAATAGATCAAATGGAACTACACAAGCAAAATGGTGAGATGATTTCATCTACTCTCACTAACACTGCTATGAGTTTATCAAAACTGCAGGTCTCTTTGGCAAATGTATAGTCACAGCTGAAAATGGAGAAGGTGTCTTCATTTTCTAAGGACACAAGAATCAAAACTTTAGAAGATATAGTGATTAAAATTGGGTATGATCCATCCAATATCAATGCAATAGAAGAAATCATCAAGAATAAAAATGTTGACATGGCAGCATTGAGGAAACAATTGAAGATTCCAACCACATAAGATCCTTTAGCAAAAGATATTGAAGAGAATTAATCTTAGAAGACAGAAATGATGAAGTTGATTATGGACCAAAATACTCAAATAAAGGATATGGAATCAAAGTTAGAAAAAATGATAATGGAAAAGGAAGCAACAGTAAAAATATCAAAGGTTCCCTTAGAAGCAGTGCCTCTAGAAGCCATCCCTATAACTCAAACTTCTACAGCAAGTACAGTATATGGAGTTGAGAAGCTCACCAAAGCAGTTCAGAATATGTCCATTCAGGAAGTGGAGATAAAGAAATTATAGGATCAGGTAAAATTGTTGCAATTTCAGAAATCTAATGCTGAAATTTCACATGCAGCTGAAGCACAGAGGACCAAAAAGTTAATTGAGAGATTGTATAAATAGAAAAAAGAGTCATCCATTGGAATCCCTTAATGAGATTTGGTTACAGATCATATTTGAGCAAAAGGAGATAATATAGAAAGAAAATGAGGTTGTTACAACTATCAAAGCACAGCTGGGAGATAAGCCTGCAATGGCAAACAACATAATTAAGTTTCTGAATGCAAAGAACATGTATGAGCTAGATGATTTGGGAATTAATGACAGGATAGAAACAATCCTGGAAGTTAAAAATGTGCTCACAAAGAAGAATTTGATTCTTCAGCTTGAAGAGAAGTGTCACAGTCTGGAGGTCACAGTTCCGAGATTTTTTAGCAGAATAGAGCCTCTGACACGGAAAGGGTTGCCTTATATTCTTGTGATTAATGATAAGTTAATGAACAAGGAAGATTATTAGAGAATACTGAAGGAAATTTCCAGAGATACTAAAAAGTTTTCAAACATTAAAGGCACATTGAAAGGAAGGGCATTGTTGGGAACCCTAAGTAATGACATTTACATTCAGTATGAGATCAAATATGTCTTTGTGGTGAGGCCCACCTTTGCTAAATGCACTGAAGCAGATGAAGTTTACCGTAAGGTAATGAAACTGGTCATCCCTGATGAAGAACACTGGGAAAATTTGTGTGAAATTTAGGAGTAATTATTAAAAACAAAAAGTCAAATCTCTACCAAATCATTAGTCAACTGACAACAAACGCAACCCGCAATTATCTCCTTCAACAATAGTTTTCAGTTAGAGCAATGCCAACACAGAAAAATCGAATTTATTTCCATGATTACAGTTAGAATTTAGTTAGCAAATAAATCACTATATGTTATGATAGCCTTTAATGTAACTATTGTAATTTTACTTTTCTATAAAGACTTCATTATACGAAGTATTTTTGTTGGATAATCGAGTTTTTGTGACTCTGTGTATTACTGTGGGCCTATATTAATGAAATCAGAGTTGCAGAAAATTTTGTGAGATTCATGTGGTATTTATTTTGAGCATTGTACTTTCTCTTTGTTATTTCATTTCCATTTCACTACTCCGTGTAAAAACTTATTATCAGTTTATAAACAGAGATCAGTTATATGTTATGTTTATTAATATTTCTACAATGTGTCTTTTCTTTTGATGAATGAATTTAGTAAAATTATCATTCATACCCCTGCCTTTTTCTACCACTATACAAATTAATTATGCTCAAATAATTTTCCTATCTTACCTTACTCAGTTCTCTATAATTCAGTCTTTGAAATCAGTTTTAGTTTTGCTGATCATAATTTTTATCCAGAAAATAAATTTTAAAACATATTAATTCATGTCTAACCTAAAATATGGTACTAAGTCTAAAATTGAATATTTAATAAGTGACACAGAGAGAACCATCTCTGGTTAGGTAGGGCTAGCTACCTAGCTAAAATTTGGTTTGTGGTTACCTTTCTTCACTCCTATTTTCAACCTAGGAAGTTGGGGAGAGTGATAACACCACCCATATCGATAGCCCAATCTAAACCCAACAACACGGGATAGGGGTCAGTATCATCAACAATCTATATAACTTCAAATTCTATGAGCACCCTTACCCCTTTGATATCCACTACAATTTGTGAGAGCCTTCCTAATGGGATAATCTTTTGTTGATTTTCCATGTGAAGCTGGATAGTGAACCGTTCCAACTTAGGTTCTCCCATTCGTTTCCAAGTCTTCTTTGGTAAAACATTTGCATCAGATCTTAGATCCAGAATAACCTGATATATCTCATATGCACCAATCTGAGCAGTTAAGTGCATTTCATATCCAGTTCTTCTTTTATTCTTATTGATATTAATAAGAACCTTCTGCTCCATTCAGGGTTGTTATTTCTCCTCGCAGTTATCTATTAACTCTTGGAGGTTCTTGACTTCCTTCTTATTGCACAACAATTTGATGCAAGCATATAGGAAGGGCCTTATCTCTTCATCTACCATGACCACATCCATAGGTTTGCTTGATGTTCAGGCGCCCATTTCTGTGAAACCCTTTTTCGCTTCTACAAAGGTTTATTTTTCTTGTTGTAAGTTGAATCCTTCCTTCTTTTCAGGTTCTTTTCAGATCTAGAGATCAGTATCAAGCTTTGTCCCTTTGTCTTCACCAGTGGTTGCACCACTCCTAGTGATGATATTCACACTTGGTTCTTCTTCACGCAGCTCATCTCTTACCATCTGAATATTTTAAGTGGGAGTTTGTGTTTTCTTTTCCTTCATTTTTGCAATCAAAACAAGCAAATCTTCAATAAAATGATCAAATTTTCTACATTACCTACAAGATTTTTGAGTTGGGTTTGGACAGTCGCGCGCATAATGGCCCACATCTCCAGAATTATAGTAGATGAGTTTCCCCCTTTCTCGACCAACTCCTCCTCCTCTTTCTCATCCTCTACTTTGGAATCCACAACACCTAGACAAGGATGCTGGTGAGGTTGGTTCAACATGCATTGTTGGATCGAGGGGTCCTGACCCAGGTTCGAAGGTTAAGGTTTTCCAACAAACCCCTATACTACTGTCCCTTTCGGCAGTGACCTGCTTGCGCAGGCCAAAGTCTCACCTGAAGAAGTATGGGAGGGTGTTGGAACTAGGTTTCCACACCCTAAGAGAGAGTAGGTAAGTCTATCAGATCTGGGTTTGCAGCTTATCGGGTTCGCACAGAGTAAGTGTATTCGTAGGATTTTCACAGTCTAATCAGTTATTAACAAATCTATTACCATTCACAGATCTAATCAGTACCTTCACATCCACGTGCGTAACAGCAATTACCAGCATATCATATCATAAACGCATCTATAGGCACATTCGCAACATAACAGCTAACAGATGTATTCGCAACTTAAACAAATATTCACATCATAGATTTGCATCAACAGTAACTTTAACATATCTAGATATCACACAGATACTTCAACAATATCTTCGCATTCATTAACATTCAGATCTACTTACAACCAAACCTAGCCCGCGCACACAGCCTAGCGGGGTCTGCACACAATAGGACTGAGGATCTCCGCGCACACAGCCAGCAGGAGTCCTTACCCAAAACAACCCATGACAGATCTAACAATTCTTACGTAACATCAATCTTAATTCTTTCCTAACTCTAGACTAAAAAATATTCATCTATTTATAATGACTTAGCCTACGTTTCCTATGGTCCGAAAACCATGGTTTACGGACTCTAGGTTTACCCTTCACCCATTACAATGCATTCAAGGCTTTGACCCACCCCAAAACCCCTATGTTAGACTTATTAATACCAAAAATGTACAAAATTCACAGCTTTAGGGGACCCGGTTCCAACAATCCCCCAACACAATCTTGTGACTCATCCCGAGTCACTACGGTGGTGGGCTCTCCACATTTTCTTGCAACATCTTGATTGCATCAATCAGCTCGAGCCACACTCCTTCACTTTGCGTAGCAGCATTCTGAGCTATATCCACTAATTTTTGTGAATTTGGTCCCTCTATGTCCGCAGTGACACTTTCCAAACTTGGTTAAGTTGGTTTACTGCGAGATCAATGTCCTGGGAGAGCTTGAGGGCTTCATCAACCCAAGGCTTGAGACGGTCACCAACGGTTTTCTTCTTCTGGTGGAGATCTTCAAGTTCGTCTCATAAGGTGTGGTTGGTCCACAGCCGTGCCAACCATTGAACAGGGATTAGAGTAGGCATTGTAGCTTCCAGCTGCTCAAACTGTTCTTCCTTTTGTCGCAGCGCCTAACTGATATCATGTAGGAGAGGATCGCGCTGCAATTTGGTCCATAGCTGCATTCTTGTTTCCAATAGCTTGACAACTTGAGTGATTTTTCCTGTGATCACATTTGTAGCCTCTGTAACCAACGCGGCTCGCTGAGCCCTTACCTCTGGTGGTGTTTCTGGATGCAACTTGTCTTGTAAATCTGCAATATATTGCTCCATCTGTGTTTTGACCACCTGGATCTCCATTTTCGAGACCTTTAATGCTGCGACCAACCCCTAAATCTTGGCCTGGGAGGTGGAAAAAGCTGGAATATCTTCGAAGATGTTCTTACAGAGCCTACTAATGAGGTGTTTAGCTATGTCTGCTACACGGTGGCGAGGGTACATGTAGCCTGTACCTAGGAAACTTCAGCATTTTTTCCTCAATTTTCTGCTGAGCTGTACTGATTTTTTGGTGCACTCGACAGTTCTTGTGTTGAATTTCTTCGAACAAGGAGGTGTGGAGAACCTACAATGATTCATGTGGCAACTTCGCTAGATCCAGCTGTACCTTTTCACAGGCCTGGACCTGTGCTCCCAAGTCGGGTGGACTTACCGCGAGGGATGCACTTGGCAGGGAACAGAGGTGGCTTTTTGTTGTAACAAGTGCTACGCTGGTAGTTGTTGAGGCCGTTCATACCTAAATCATACTTTTTTGTAGCGTGTCCATCTTCAGCTGCGGAGCTCAGAGCTCGGCCTAAAGCGTGTTGACCGCTGCTTTCTGTTACTCTTCCAAAGCCAACCATTTGTCTTCTGCAGCCAAAGTGACAGCGTCTGCGATTTTCTCAAGGTCCCTTTCGGTCAATGTAACTGCTTCGTCACGTTCTGGTCATTGAAAGCGCTGCTTTTTTCTTGGCCCTTTAGCAGGGTCACCCATTCACTTTGTTCCCCAAGGGGATTCAGCACCTCCCGCCTCTTGACCTTCGGTACCGAGATCTTGTTGTGCATCCTTTTGCGCTGCTACTTCTGCGCCCTTCCCCGTACTCTTACCGAGCTAAAAACCTTTTTGTGATGCGGCTTCGGCTCCCTTCCCTGTGCTTTTTCTCAGTCCTCTGGTGATGACAGGAAGGGTAACCTTCGTGGTGCTCGTTCCTTCAGTGCCCTTCGCATCTTTTTTGAAGCCAAGCTTTCAGTGAGGAGACAATTATGCAATTAAATGGTCAATATCTTCATCGGCAGCCATATAGGGGAGCGAAACCCATGCAGGATCCTTGCGACCTCAAATTTGGACGTTAGGCATAGTCACCTGGAATGCAGTGATGCTTTTATACTTATCATAGATGGCTGGCGACAGACATGGCCGGGATTTGATAGCTACTGCGAGCCCACTCTGAAACAACACCAAGAAGACTTGATCATCCTTAATGCGTTGTGCATCATTAGAGTCCCACAAGTTTGTATATCGAGCTCCCTCGCACATATCTTGGGTGAGCTCAGGGAGGACCAATTCCTCGGGTGCTTCCTAGGCGACCAACGCAACGAGAAGCAGTAGCTAGGAATAACAAAATGCTCATCCCTAATCTTGGGATTCGTGGACATTGGCAAGAAACTCGTTGCACAAGTACTGGAACCAATTGAAGCATACCCCTTTCTCGCCCCCTCCTGCCAACTGAATTACATATGTAGGGACGATGGCCACCTGGAATTTTTGCATCATTTTGCACGCCAACAACAGGGTACCCAACTGCGTACCAGGGTCACTGATGGTTTTGATCATGAAGCCTCGAGTGTTCCACTTCACATGGTAGGTGTCACGCACCTATTCAGCGATCTTCCCTTCGTACTTCTTACCAACGCGCAGCAGAGGGTCCAAACCTTTCATGGGGAGACCAGTAATCTGATGAATGAGCTCAGCATCGATGGGGATTCTATCCTAGATCCATAAGCAGCCGTCATGGACTAGGGAAAGTAAGTGACGTACCAGTCGGTCTGTGATAATGTAGTGGCATAAATTCAGCATCCTCAGCAGGTTTAAGAGCCTGAACCCTGCCAATCTACATACCCATCACACGGGGAAAATATTTATGTCGTCGTCTTCCTGTATTCTTTCAAGATATAACTCGAGTGCCAACTCAGGTAAGGCCTCCAAATTGGCCAAATCATGATCATCGAATTTCACCTCGTGGAGCTTGCCAAAGGGTTAACCTATGATGGGGACCTCCCCCGGAGTCAGAGGCATCTGTAGATAGGTGCACAGGCCATCAAGATTCTTCGGTGTGCATGTGGAGGGCCTGCGAGGCCGATCAAAAGGCGGTAGCTAATTGATTGGTTCAGCCATCTGGGCCTTCTCCTGAGCAGACAAGGGTCTCTTTACTAGCCCAGGAAAGCTTGCCTGGCCTGTCGCCCACGAGGACTTCACATTTCAAGGTGAGGTGTTGGGCTTCATCCCAACCCACTTCATAGGTTTCCTTGATCCTTGAGCTTTTTCTTTCCCCTTCTTCTTGACTGGACTCAGTGTAGATATAACTTCTTCAGATTCTAATTCAACTTCCACTACTTCCTCGGTTTCTTGTTTCGTCAAGGTCACAGGTTCTGAGGGTTCAGTGAGATTAGTGGTCGTCATTCTGGCGCGAAAAACAAACTCAGGGTGGGTATTGTCCGAGGGGGAAGCACGCTTAGACATCAACAAAGCACAAGCGACACATATTCGTATAGAGTGAAAAGGGTTCAAGCTATACATAATTGTATTTTGAACTATCCCCTTGCTTTTATAGCCTTTGCGATTGACCAACAGTTGGAAAAATCTTATCCGGAACTTACATCAAGTAAACAGTAAAAAATATTCCAAAATTGCCTCATTAATTGCCAACTGCCCGCTCCTTTCAATGGTAAATTTTTCCTTTTACCTGATTTTACTCTTCCAACGACTAGTTTTCGCACCTCTTGTGCGCCCAGCGCACCCCTATACTCCCATAGTTCCTTCTGCGCCCCTAGTGCACCTCTTTTCTCCCAGTGCACCTGTTGTGTTCTGAACATATGCCTGCGCCTGTTGCGCACCCCTCCAGGCTTCAAAATCTGCAGTTAATTCCTGCGCGTACCATGTTTCTTTCCATTCTTACCTTCCTTGGTGGGCATACCCCACCCCATACAACTACTCTGGCCATATATGTTTGGTCTCAATCTAGTCTCCTAAATTGAGCTCATTTAATTGTCAACCAGGGTTGGTAAACTGCTGAAGTGAAGTGTACTATATGTACCTAGGTGTTTGTTTCTTAATGCGTTGTGTGTAGTGTTTTGTGATGTTTTTCGTCTTTTGTGATGATTTATGATGTTTTTGATCTTTTGGTGGCTTTATGTTCACAAGGAAAATGACTAGAAAGCTAATGGAAAGAAGCTAATGATTAAGAAAAACAAAGTGAAGCCTAATTGGTTGATGTCAAATGGTAAATGCAAATGCAATACTAAAAACAGAATCAAATCTAAACTATGACTAAGCAAAAACAAAGTTTGATAATGACTTTTAAGAAAATGATTCAAAACACAAACTCAACTTGTCAAATTCTTTCATCAAAGGCATTTTGAGAGAGAGCTTGAGACATGGTCAACTAAGTGTGCAAATCCTCCTAACTAAACAGTTAAACAACTAACTTATAATGATGCAACATTTTATCCTTGATTATAGATTTGTTAAAGCATATTTGGAGTAAAACATTGATACCATCATAAGATCTTCTACTCTAAGACTAGTTCCTAACTCTATTCTGCAACTTAGTTTGATAACACTACACTTCACTCAAAGGTTATAGATTTTTGAAATAGTCTTTTGAGGAAATGTTTGTTTGTGAAATGATAAGGAAGTTGCAGAATTACTTCAGGCCTTAAAATGATATTTTCTTCTGTTCATATGGTTAGGAATCAATTATGGATTTTAGAACAAGAAGAGGTTTGTGAATAATGAAGGCTGTTTTGTTAAGTTTAACAACTGAAGTAATCTAATATGCAGTGAATGACAACTGAATATGGAGTGCAATTGCAATGAGTTAAGCTACAACTGAACTTAAAATGTCACTAGCCTAAAACAGTGTTGAACTACAAGTCACTATCAAACTTAAAACAAAATAACTGAGCATGAGTTAAGTGCAATGAAACTCCGGAGCATCCTAACTAGGCTATCATGCATTATTCTATGAAATTATACAGTCTGTTTGTCCATCATGATTGGTATTTTGGAAGAGTTTCTTAGAACAATCCTAATTGTACAATTCAGTGCAAATGCAAACATAAAGACTGAAAGCAATGAAAAACTAAGATATCATAGCTATCTCCTACCCATCATTATGATATTTTGGAAAAGCATTTTAAGAGCAAGAACAACTATGATACTTAGTGAAAACACACAACTGAAACGTTCAAGATCACAATCATGCTTAAGACATTATAAGTATTTTTTGGAAGAGTTTCTTCTTTTGGAAGAGTGCTTAGCATAAGTATAACTGTGATGGTGAACAAAAGAGATTACAATTAAATCCTACAATACTATAGCCATTTCCCATTCATCATTATAATCTTTTGGAAGAGCTTCTTCTTTTGGAAGAGTTTTTAGAATGAGTATAACTACAGTAGCTAATGAAAGCAACTACGAATTCAACTTCAAAAACGTAAAGGTAGCTAGAATACTTATCTAAATTACGCAAATAAATCCGTGCAAGAGGCAGGGGCCCTCTACCACCTGACGGAATCTAACTCCAAATCAAATCAACGCTTTCAAAACAACACTGTCTGCTTCATTAAAAGAGAAATAACTTGAACAGAGCAATCTGCGTCTTCAGAAATGTAGCACAAAATCTAAGCAAAATCTAGAACAAAATCTAGCCTAGCTCTCAGTTTCCCAAGTGTTTATATAACAAATTTACATAACAAGACTTGCAACAATTCCAGGATCATTGTCTTTCCTTATCGAAATCACATTAGGACTCTTGAAGTGGCTGCGTAAAAAGGAAAAGGACATCTGGACTAAGACAGTCCTACTAGAAGTCTGTCTTCTTAAATGTGTTCCCACGTATCAAAACCATATCCAGAATTCGTTTCTTCCTTCATGGTGAGCAACGAACAATGTAGACATGACGTGGAATATACCCATATGCGGTTTTCTTGAGAGGCCACCTGGAACATACCCAAACATGAAGATAGCTGCAGAATTGCTGGTTAGCTACGGAATGTCTGCATTCTGCAGTTAGTTCCGATCAAAATGCATCACAATGACAAAAATCACAAAACTTAGCAAGTCAGTCATGTTAATCATTCTAAAAGTAATTTTAACTAAATTCATTGATCAATTGGGTCTAGGATAGCAATGGACAAAGGAAAATGAGGTAAAGTAAGATGAAAGAAAGCACAATCTTGAGGCTCAACATACCCCCACTGCTGACTTCTTGCATGTCCTCATGCAACTTATCCTATAAACTCAGAGGCTTCTGCAAGAACATCTAATCTTCTCCTTCTCCTTTGCCTGGAAGCTAAAGATCTTCTGGGTTTTCTGATGACAAGTTTAAACCTTAAGTTGGTAAGTGCCCTGATTAGCTTCTTGTTCCTCTTCTTCAACTTTTCATTAGCCTTTTCCACTTTGTCTATATGTAGGGATAAGGTTGAGTTCATATCGGTTTTGAGCTTGACTTGTTCCTTCAAAATTTCATTCTCATTTTTTATGTGTCTATTAAGTATCTCCAGCTCATACCTATCCCTTCTTAACACATCTATTTCGGACAGTGGAGGACTAGGGGTTCTCTCTCTGCTCTCTGAAGCTTTCCTTTCCAAAGTTTCAACATAATCATAAACTTCTTGTTGAGCAGGGTCAATTTCAGGGGTTCCTTCATTAAAATCCTCTTCAACATCTTCTTCAATGGATGTTTCCTCATCTTCTATATTAATCACCCCCGTTTGTTTGATTTGAGTTTTCCTCAGTTTCCCCTTTAGTCTGTGGCTTCTTCTGGGCTGAGAAGATCCCTCTCCTTTCTCCATGGCAGATTTCCTGATTACCTTTTCTTTCTTAAGTTGTCTCTTGATTTGAGTCAACTTCTCTGAGATGATTTCCTCACTAATTTCCTGGACTGTTTTGTCAATTTCAACTTTTGAGGCTCTCCATTTTCTACTTCTCCTTGTAGGCTGTGGTTCAGGTGAGGGTTCTTTTGGCTCTTCAAAATGATTTCTTATCAAGAAATTGTCCCATGTATCATTTGTTTTGGCTAAATGGTGTTCAATTAAAATCTTCACCAAGCCATGATGGTATAGAGTTGTCTCTAAAAATTGAACCCTTCTTTGAACACAGGAAGCCATCTTTTTCAAACTTTGAAGCAAGAAGTAGGGTAGGTTTAAGTCTTTCCCCAGAAAATGCATTATCAGTCTAATGTGGTAAACATAAAATGTGCCATATCTACCCTCACATGTAATAAATTTTTGCAGAATAAGTAGTATGTTTCTCCATTTATTTTTCAATGCAGAACTTGGAATTCCTTTCTTAAACACAGTGACATCCATACCTGGTGATTTTAGAATTTGTTTCCAGGATTCATGATGGAATTCTCTGTTTTTGAACCATCTCTCTCCATTTCTAAGCAACCTTGTAGCTTCTGCAATGAAAACTTCAGTGATAGTGAATTTGACATCTCCCACTTCAACTTCAGCTCCTTGAAATGATCTTGCAAATGTTTTAGTGACTTCTTTGTGGAAGCCATTAAATTTCTCCAAAAATTGTAGCCATCCTATCTGTTGCAACATTTCTTTACATTGAGGGTAGCCTTCTAGGTATTTTGTACCCACTGGTTCAGTTCTTACAATGAAACCCATAATTGCTTCTTCAATGTTCAGATTAATACTCTTTCTACCCACTAAAACAATAACTTTCACCTTCAAATTGAAATGGCTTCAGGTTCTTAATGACAATGGCTTCAAACTTCAGAATAATATACCTCTGATTGATAGTGACAACAGCTTCAAACTTCGGACTGATATGCCTCTGGTTGACAGTGACAACAGCTTCAAATTCCCACACTGCTATACCTCTGTCTCTCGGTAACAAATGGCTTCAAATTCCCACACTGCTATACCTCTGTCTCTCGGTAACAAATGGCTTCAAATTCTTCACTGCTATACCTCTATCTCCCGGTGACAAATGACTTCAAATTCTTCACTTCTATACCTCTGCGTTTACAGTGATAATGCACAATCTCTGCCCACGGTGATAGTGCTTTGATATCCAAACTGATATACCCTTTTGCTCTGCTCTCGGTGATAAGGATATCTCTGTTTGCGGAATGAAGTGCCGGCTACAGAATGGAGTGATGGAAGTAGTTACGGAATGAGGTAATGGAGTGAGGTGGAGGAAACGAATTAATGATTGAAAAGACGGCGGAGATTTTTACAACGGAAAAGAAAATCATCATTGAATGATTTTGTTGGGTGACGTGAAGAATTCAAACACTTCGACTATTTGAACCGCTTAAATGATGTTGGGCATGAAATTTGAAATGAGAGATTTAATCCAAAGTTTGTGGAGGGTTTATTGGTCATGATCAATAAAAATAATTAAAACAACATTTTCGAACAATTCATAACTAAAACTATGCTAAAATTTATGAAATGCCATTATAATCTAAACTTGTTACCTCTGCTTTTCATTTGATTTTTGTAGTCTTTGTCTTCTTTGTTCACCTTTGGAAGAGTCTTCATAATTCTTCTTGATTCTTCTTATTCATGGATACACTGGATCATTTTGTTGCAATTCTAATGTCTGCTGACTAATGCCTTCAGGATTTGTAGCTGCAGAATGACTGTCTGGCTGCGGAAAGGCTGATCAGCTGCAGAATGTCTGTTAAGCTACAGAATGTACCTGTAGAGTATTTTAATCATGGAATGGAGTGTTTTTGGAATATAGGTGAAATTTTATATGGTATGAATGAAGATGGATGATGAGACATGATATGTATGAAGTGGATGATGAAATGGAATGGATTCAGTTTATGAAATGGAGTGGAAGAACATAAGAACTGCCCTGCAATCCATGACATGTTTTATTCATTTACAGCAAGACATCAAACTTTAAATTTTGACATGAAAATGAGATGGATGGAGTATGGAATGAGATGAATGAAACATGGAATGAAGTAGAATATGAATGAATGAATGAAATGGAGTATGGATGGATAAGTGAATGGAGTGAAATGAAATGAGATTGATCATAAGCACTATGGATCTGAACTTATGATTTTGTAACAGCTGCTTGCAAAAACAAAATGGAAAAGTTAGAGTGTCAGAGAGACTCTGATTTTCACCCTATCTTTTCTGTATAAACATGCCAATCAATGATTGGTTTTCATGTTTATACCTTTATTTTTTATTTATTTTTTATTTTATTTTTTTTATTTTTTATTTTCAAAGAGAAATGCTTCAGAAAATTTTAATCAAGTTGATGAAGAAGAGAAACTCTTCTTCATTAACTTCACATCATTGCTTTCTTGGAACTTCTTGAAAAATTCTTCTCTTGAGAGTGGTTTATGATATAGCTTCAATCTATGACCATTCACAAGAAAAGTGACCTCTTCTTCATCTATAATTCTGATTTTGACTGCCCCATTATCAAAAATTTCAACAATTTCATATGGCCCAAGCCAATGTGTCTGAAATTTACCTTGAAAATCCTTGAATTTTGAATCAAACAAGAGAGCCCAGTCACCTTCTTTGAATTTATTCTCTTTGATGTACTTGTCATGCCATCTAGCCCTTTTCTGTTGGACTAGACTTGTTTTCTGAACTGCATCTTGTCTGATCTCATCCAATTCATTAATCTGCTCCAGTCTATGCTTTTGTGCCTCCGTCAAATCAAGTCTTAGCTGAACTTCCATTTTGAAAGTTTGAATCTGGAACTCTATGGAAAACAAAACTTGCTTTCCATAAACAAGCTCATAAGGAGTATGGCCTGTTGTGTTTCTCCATGTAGTTCTATAGGCCCACAAGGCTTCAGGAAGCCTATCTACCCAATCTCTTCTATGTAAATGAATAGTTTTTGTTAGGATTCCTTCAATGACCTTATTAGTAGATTCCACTTGACCATTTGCTTGTGGATGATAAGGAGTAGATTTTCTATGTCTGATTTTGTACTTCTCCATCATTTGCTCCACTAGCCTTGATGTAAATTGAGCTCCTTGATCTGTAACAATTTCCCTTGGGACACAAAACGAGTAAAAATATCCTCAAAAAGAAAAGTAACTACAGATGCTTCATTAGCAACAAGTAATGGCTTAGCTTCTACCCATTTAGTAACATAATCAGTGCAAACTAATATATATTTCTTTTGTCTTGATGGAGGACTAATAGGTCCTACAAAATCCATAGCCCATTTTTCAAAAGGTTCAATATGTACCTGAGGTTGTAATGGCATCTCACCTGAAGGAGAAGGTTTCCCTACCCTTTGGCAACTGTCACACCTTTTGACATACTCTTTAGCATCTTTAAACAAGGATGGCCAATAATATCCCAAATTAAGGATCTTATAAGCTGTCCTCTTATCTGCAAAGTGTCCGCCACAAGGTTCATCAATACATGCCTCGAGAATCTCAGGCATCTCATCTTCACGAACACACCTTCTAATGATCAAATCTGGACCTGTCTTGTACAACTCATTAGCGACCCATGAATATTTTGCACTATCACAAATGATTTTTCTTTTATCCCTTGCATTCATAATTAAAGGAAATTTTCCTGAAACTAAATAATTAGCAATATCAGCAAACCATGGAGTTTGAGTAGAGATTGCAAAAAGATATTCATTAGGAAATTGATCTTCAACCGGAGTGTCATCTTTGATATTTTGGAGTCTAGACAGGAAATCAGCCACAGTGTTTTGTTTTCCAAAGCCCATTCATAATAGTAATGTTGAATTTTCAGAAGAGCAATAACCATCTTATAACTCGCTATTATAATGGATTTATTCAGTTAAGTATCTAATTGCGTAACGATCATTGTGAGCAAGTTTCACAGTTCGGTTATATAAAATGTCTAAATTTGTTTACAGAAGTGAACAACAAATTTAAAAACTCTTTTTCAGAAGTTTAGTGTTGGCTTTAACCTCAGAGTCAAATTTCACCGGTATACAAAATATGGCATAGGGAATTTAAGTCTTTCCGCTCTAACACCGCTTCCCAGAGTCAGAGATTTTAGGTATCCGTGGAGATATGAAAACAGTAACTTCCGCCAGTCCCCTTAATATAGGTGCTCAAAATTTTGGTTTTCAGGTTTCAAAAGCTAACTGGCAATCAGAAGTCCACTTAAATTCACAATCTTTGGTGAGTAATTTGAAGAGAGGAGATGCTATTTGGGTGAAGTTTTCTATAAATCTCCGATAGTACCCCGTAAATCCTAGAAAACTTCTTACATCTCTTTGACAACTTGGAATGGATAGGTTAGAAATAACTTCAACTTTCGCTTCATCAACTCTAATCCCATCCCCTGAAATGTGGTGCCCTAAAACAATACCTTCAGTAAACATCATAAAACACTTCTCATGACTAAGTGAATGATTTATTTCTTTACATATTTTTAAAACTTTTTCCGAGTTTGCTAAAGCTTCTTCAAATGTGTTTCCATAAACTGTGAAATCATCCATATATACCTCTACATAATCATGTATTAGATCCGAAAAGATTCCTAATACTACCCTTTGAAATGTTGCAGGTGCATTGCATAATCCAAATGGCAATACTGCAAGAAAATTCTGCCGTACGTAAATGTAATTTATTCCTGATCTTCAAGTGCCACTTGAATTTGATTATAACCACTAAACCCATCTAAAAATGAGAAGTACTTTTTGCCAACTAATGTATCTAACACCTGATCTATGAAAGGTAGGGGAAAATGATCTTTAAGAGTAGCTTTGTTTAATTCTCAGTAGTCAATACATACCCTCCATTTACCATTTTTCTTTGGCATAATTACCAAAGGAGAAACCAACTAACTATCTGAAATGGGATAGATAAAGTTAACATTTAACAATTTCTGCAACTCTTCTGTAACAATTTCCCTAAGATTTGGATTCATCCGTCTTTGAGGTTGTCCGATTGGTTTGCACCTTCTTCATATAGATGATGAGAACAAGTTCTGGGACTTATCCTTTTCTACACAAATAAGCAGTATTCTACGCACATGCAAAAGAATGTCTTCCGTAATACTTCGACTAACTTTCTTGTTGAAATTTTTCTAGGTTCTTGTTTATGTTCAAAGTTTTGCCTGGAAAAATTTCACTTGTAGAGCTGCCAAATTTGTCCATAGAATGAAGAGACATCTGCCTTGATGACAAAAACTCAATGTTGGATCCCTCTTGAAATGATTCATGTTTATGTTCTGGAGAGGATTCAAATTTTTCTAGAGTATTCAGAATTTGATTATCTTTACTAATTTCTGAAATTGTGAAGAGAGGTTGTAAATCTTCCTCATCCTCTATCCATTGAGTGTCATCTAGATCTGTAATTGTCCTAGCTGGAGGATATAAAGTGAACTTTTTAGTTGAACTACCATCAGAGATGTACATATCACCGGATCTACAACTACTAAAAGCATCAGCTATAGCCAACCAAGGTCTTCCTAATATAACAGGATGGCCTCCTAGATTATTCTTAGGAGTTAGGATCATGAAATCCACAGGGTACTCCCAAGAATCTAGGGACACTGGAATGTCTTCTATTACCCCATATGGTTTGATTACAGATCTATCTGCTAATTGTAATAGTGTGGGTGTAAAGAGAAGATTAGGAAGTTTTAGTTTGTCCATGATTTGTCTACTCATGATATTGATTGCTGCTCCTAAGTCAATGAGTGTGTTCTGAATTTCGATTCCATTGATGTGAATTTTGACAACTGGATTTCCTGGGTCAAGATACTTTGGAATAGCAATCTTGCCCATCATAATGTCTGCTATTTGTCCTACCAGATGGATTTTCTTTGTTTATCTTATTCTTTTTCTTGTTGTCTTCATACTCAACTCCTTTATTGTTTTGGCTAAAATTGGGATTTCCTTGATGGCTTGCAATAATGGAATTTTAATGCAAACATTTCTCAGCTCATCTAGGAAATCATAATTAGGCACCATGATTTGTTTTTCTACACCTCTATCAATTTGTAATATTTCCGGAAAGGGAGGTATAGAAGTAGATGTGGATGGTTGCTCTAATACAGGAGTTGGATTTATTGAATCTTTTTGTTTTAGTTTTTCAGTGTTTGGGTCTTGAAAGGATGTGTCTTCCTCAAGAATTTTATTCACTCGTAGAGAGTCTTCCTCAGAATTATCTTGTTCTTGTATGATCACAGAAGGTTTCCTCTTTTCAAGTATCCTTCCAGACCTAAGTTGAACATCACTAAGGTCTAGAGGAGTAATTAAATAAGTTGGAAACTGTTGGCCTTCTATCATGTATGTATTCTGAGGGTTTTTATTATTGGGGTTTGGTATGGGTTGAGCTGGCAATTGATTGGATTTTTGAGGGAATGGTAATGGAAGTGGTTGATTTTTATGTGGTTGGTTCTGATGATGTTGTTGAGGATTTTGTTGAAAATTTTGTTGAAGATTTTGAGGAAAATTTTGTTGAGGATTTTGAGGATAAAAATGTGGATATGGTGGATAGGATGGTGGATACCGATAGTATGGAGAGTATCTTCCATAGGGACTTTGTGTTCCTTGTGCCCAAGACTGAGATTGATTTTGAAATTGGGGCCAAGGTTGCTGCCAAGAATTCCAAGGTGGAGGTTGATTATACATTTGATCATGGAATCCTTGTGTTTGAGGTCCCTGCCAAGGCCTTCTAGATACAAAATTGAGAGACTCTGTGGAATATGTAGGAGTTTCCTCCTAAAAGACAGCTTTGAGACCCGGAAGAGAAGGACAATTCTTGGTCTCATGTTTTTCAGAACAAATGACACAGGTTTCTACAACTTTTACATCCAAAGGACACTCTCTCAAGGCATGTTTCTTTCTACATTTGGGACAAAATATTGCCAAGGCATCAGATTTAGCCTTTTGCTTGTTTTGTATCTTAAGGGTGTCTATTTGTTCACTAAGACTCCCTAAGATGTTAGATTTAAAATCATCAAGCATGTGTCCTATTTCTGATCTACTTACTACCCCAGAAGCATACTTACTTGCCCTTGCAAGAGCAGGATCTCTTGGACCTTTAACAGTTTTAGATTTTCCTCTTGAAAGGTTGATACATAACTCAGATATTTCAGGTAATGTGAGCTGTGATATATCCCCTTTTCCCATCATGTTAAGGATATCCAACCATTCATCCCTAATTGTTTTCAATAAAAGAGCTTTTAAGGTGTCTTGATCTAGGTTTTCCATTTTTGCCCTTTTGATGTTGTAATTAAATCTTTCCAACAAATCTTCCAAATTTTCATCTTCTTTTTGTAACATCTTGAACACTTCTTCCTTATGATTAACCGGCATACAATAATCCAAATATCTCTCTAGAAATGATTGTTTCATGTCTTCCCATGTTCTAACAGAACTATTGATTAGACTCATAAACCACTTCAATGCTGCTCCCTTCAAAGTTGAAGGAAATAATTTCAGTTTTTGAGCATCTTGTAAGTAGTCATAAGTTCTACAAAGCACTTCAAATTCGAATAAGAAGGTTTCAGGATCTTCAGTTTTAAGTCCATAGAAGTTTGGAAGGACAGAGGGTGAAATATTTTTCATGGTTGTATTGGTTTCTTCATAAATTATAGGGAACCCAAAAGAGCTTCCTATTCTCCCTCTTCCTCCATCTGCACCTCTACCTCCTTCTCCTCTACCTCTACCTCTACCTCCAAACAGTGTGTTTTCTCCATTAAAAACTCCTCCTCCTCCTTCTTCTGCCATGGTTGACTCTCTTGTGGAAGTGGAAAGGTTTGTGTCCCTAACATGAGTTTTTAGATCTTCTTCTATGGCAGGTTCAGTGGATGAAGTGGAAGGTTTTTCTAATGGGATATCTGATTTTAGATCTTCTAGAAGTCTAGGATCAAGAGAGGATGGAATATGGGTATGAGTTGAAGGTGTACTAGCTCTAGATCTAGATGAAACAAGTGGTGTTCTAGAAATCAAACTTCTGCCTCTGCTGCTTATAAATCTTCCCCTTGAATCTCTCTCCCTACGCATATAATTGTTTTTGGATGCTAAGAAACAAAGGTTACCTAGTTTTCACTTCCCCGGCAATGACGCCAAAATGTTTGGTCTCAATCTAGTCTCCTAAATTGAGCTCATTTAATTGTCAACCAGGTTTGGTAAACTGCTGAAGTGAAGTGTACTTTATGTACCTAGGTATTTGTTTCTTAATGCGTTGTGTGTAGTGTTTTTGTGATGTTTTTGGTCTTTTGTGATGATTTATGATGTTTTTGATCTTTTGGTGGTTTTATGTTCACAAGGAAAATGACTAGAAAGCTAATGGAAAGAAGCTAATGATTAAGAAAAACAGAGTGAAGCCTAATTGGTTGATGTCAAATGGTAAATGCAAATGCAATACTAAAAACAGAATCAAATCTAAACTATGACTAAGAAAAAACAAAGCTTGATAATGACTTTTAAGCAAATGATTCAAAACACAAACTCAACTTGTCAAATTCTTTCATCAAAGTCATTTTGAGAGAGAGCTTGAGACATGGTCAACTAAGTGTGAAAATCCTCCTAAATAAACAGTTAAACAACTAACTTATAATGATGCAACATTTTATCCTTGATTAGAGATTTGTTAAAGAATATTTGGAGTAAAACATTGATACCATCATAAGATCTTCTACTCTAAGACTAGTTCCTAACTCTATTCTGCAACTTAGTTTGATAACACTACACTTCACTCAAAGGTTATAGATTTTTGAAATAGTCTTTTGAGGAAATGTTTGTTTGTGAAATGATAAGGAAGTTGCAGAATTACTTCAGGCCTTAAAATGATATTTTCCTCTATTCATATGGTTAGGAATCAATTATGGATTTTAGAACAAGAAGAGGTTTGTGAATAATGAAGGTTGTTTTGTTAAGTTTAACAACTGAAGTAATCTAATATGCAGTGAATGACAACTGAATATGGAGTGCAAATGCAATGAGTTAAGCTACAACTGAACTTAAAATGTCACTAGCCTAAAACAGTGCTGAACTACAAGTCATTATCAAACTTAAAACAAAATAACTGAGCATGAGTTAAGTGCAATGAAACTCCGGAGCATCCTAACTAGGCTATCATGCATTATTCTATGAAATTATATAGTCTGTTTGTCCATCATGATTGGTATTTTGGAAGAGTTTCTTAGAACAATCCTAACTGTACAATTCAGTGCAAATGCAAACATAAAGACTGAAAGAAATGAAAAACTAAGATATCATAGCTATCTCCTACCCATCATTATGATATTTTGGAAAAGCATTTTAAGAGCAAGAACAACTATGGTACTTAGTAAAAACACACAACTGAAGCATTCAAGATCACAATCATGCTTAAGACATTATAAGGATTTTTTGGAAGAGTTTCTTCATTTGGAAGAGTGCTTAGCATAAGTATAACTGTGATGGTGAACAAAAGAGATTACAATTAAATCCTACAACACTATAGCCATTTCCCATTCATCATTATAATCTTTTGGAAGAGCTTCTTCTTTTGGAAGAGTTTTTAGAAAGAGTATAACTATAGTAGCTAATGAAAACAACTACGAATTCAACTTCAAAAAAACGTAAAGGCAGCTAGAATACTTATCTAAATTACGCAAATAAATCCGTACAGGGGGCAGGGGCCTTCTACCACCAGACGGAATCTAACTCCAAATCAAATCAACGCTTTCAAAACAACACTGTCTGCTTCATTAAAAGAGAAATAACTTGAACAGAGCAATCTGCGTCTTCATAAATGTAGCACAGAATCTAAGCAAAATCTAGAACAAAATTTAGCCTAGCTCTCGGTTTCCCAAGTGTTTATATAACAAATGTACATAACAAGACTTGCAACAATTCCAGGATCATTGTCTTTCCTTATCGAAATCACATTAGGACTCTTGAAGTGGCTGCGTAAAAAGGAAAAGGACATCTAGACTAAGACAGTCCTACTAGAAGTCTGCCTTCTTAAATGTGTTCCCACGTATCAAAACCATATCCAGAATTCGTTTCTTCCTTCATGGTGAGCAACGAACAATGTAGACATGACGTGGAATATACCCATATGCGGTTTTTCTTGAGAGGCCACCTGGAACATACCCAAACATGAAGATAGCTGCAGAATTTCCGGTTAGCTACGGAATGTCTGCATTCTGCAGTTAGTTCCGGTCAAAATGCATCACAATGACAAAAATCACAAAACTTAGCAAGTCAGTCATGTTAATCATTCTAAAAGTAATTTTAATTAAATTCATTGATCAATTGGGTCTAGGATAGCAATGGACAAAGGAAAATGAGGTAAAGTAAGATGAAAGAAAGCACAATCTTGAGGCTCAACAATATAGTCATTTGATCTGATACGGTTTGAGTTGGCTGCCATTGACATAGCTTGGTAACATATCGCCACGCAGGGTACCTAACCGAATAGCTCTGCCATCTATGATTTATTTAACTATATAGGGGCTAGCCAGTGCTGTTGGAACTTCCCTAGGTGCTTTGCAAATTGGCTATTATACAACAGGACCAATTCACCCTCCACAAATGCCTTTTGTCGAATATGTCGATCATGCCATGCCTTATCCCGAGCCTTCTAAACCTGCTGATGGAAATTAGCAATGAATGATCTTCCTCAAAGCCACAAGCTGCGTAAATGCTCCTCCATGATATCAAGCTCCACCATGCTTGTAAAAGCTGCGATGCGTAGGCTAGGAACAATATACTCCATGGGCATAATGGCTTCCTTGCCATGGACCATTCGAAACGGTGTCTTCCCAGCCAACTTCTTGCAAGTGGTTTGATAGGCCCAAAGAATAGACGAGATGTGTATGTCCCAATCGTTGTGATCAGCATTACAAACCTTAGTCAGTGCTTACTCCAAGATTTTATTAAAATCTTCTACTGCTATGTTTGCCTGTGGATGATATGGAGTGGTCTTCGCATGGTGGATCAGAAATTCTTCCATCAAGGCCTGTATTGTTTCATTAACAAAGTGTGTACCTCTATCGCTCATCAAGATCTTCGGACACCCAAACCTGGTCAGAATCTGTTCGAAAATGAAGTACGTAGAGGTATCTGCAGTGCAATATTTCACGGCTTGTGCTTCAACCCATCTAGTTACATAGTCAGTGGTAGTTATGATGTAGCGCGCAACTGTCTTCTTTCTCGGCGGGTTGATAGTCCCTACGAAATCGATGGCCCACTTGTCAAATGCTTGCAGGGCCATTTATGGTTGCAGGGGTATTTCATCTTTGTGCGATAGCATTCCTGTTCGTTGGCACATATCACAGGCTTTACAATAGTTTTGAGAGTCATTATGTAGGGTAGGCCACCCTAGTCTAGCTCGCAAGATCTTTTGCATTGTTTCTTTCCCTGCATAGTGACCTCCTGCTACACCGTCGTGAACTTCTACCAAGATAGCATGCCCTTCATGCTCCAAAATGTATCTTCACAGCACTTCATCAGCTCCCATATTATATAAATGTCCTACAATGATGGTAAAAGCTACTGTGTGTGTTACCAACTCTTTCCTCTGCTGCACCGAATACGATGCAGGTGCCATGCCCGTAGTTAGGAACTAAATGATGTCAGCGAAGTGCGCATCAACTACCTTAATAGCGAACAGTTGCACATCAATAAATCCTTTTTCTAGGTTGGTTTTCTCCTCGCCACTCTTAATTCGGGACAAGTGATCCGGCCCAACATTCAACTTCCCCGGCTTGACAATGATCTCAAAGTCATATTCCTGGAACAGCAATAGCCATCGAAATATTTTCCCCTCCAACACAGGCTTATTAACCAGGTATTTCAAATTCGAATGATCTGTAAACATTTTGAAGTGCCCTCCTAACAAATAGTGCCGATTTTTCTCTAATGCATAGACCATAGCCAATCCCTCCCACACTGTATTGGAGTAGTTGCACTCCACGCCAGAGAGTTTCCTACTAGTAAATGCAACTGGGTGATCAATGTCTCCGTCTCCAGGTTGCATGAAGACAACTCCGAGGGTGATTCATGATGCGTCTACGTGAACATGGAATACCTTCACCCAGTCAGGAAAGATGAGAATAGGCATAGATACCATCTTCTCCTTGAGTAGCTCGAAGATCTTCTAACACTCATCATCCCAAAAAAATGAAACATCCTTCTTAAGAAATTTCTCCATAGTCGTTGTGATCAGCACGTACCTTTGAATGAACTTTTTGTGGTAGCATGTATGTCTGAGGATGGAGCACAGTTGTTTCTCAGTTGTAAGTACTGCTAGGTTTATGATAACTGCAACTTTCGCAGGGTCAACCATCAATCCCTGTCGGAAAGCTATATGTCCAAGTAAGATTCTGAAGGGTACGCAAAATATGCACTTCTTGATATTTAGGGAATCTGGTGTTTTCTACAGGCATCGAACATCATGCGTAGGTTCGAGACGTGCCTCTTCACTAAGCCGAGGATAGTCCAATCATCAAAATAAACCTCCAAAAATTTGTGTATGAACTCTTTGAACACTGCGACTACTACCTGTGAAAATATGGCAGGGGCATTCTTGAGTCCAAACGGCATGACAGTATACTGAAACGATCCCCATTCAGTAGCAAACGTAGTTTTTTTGCGATCTTCAGGTGCAATTCTGATCTGATGGTATCCCAAGAACCCATTTGTAAATGAGTACGCTTCCTTCCCTCTCACGCTGTCAAGGATTTCATTTTAGAACGGCATGGGAAAGGGATCATCTATGCAGGCATCATTCAGTTTCCATAAGTCCACACATATCTATATCTCTCCCTTCGTCTTTTTCTCCTAAACCACCATCAGACTTACCCAGTCTGACTGTTCAACTAGTTCGATGATACTTGCGGCAAGCATCTTGTCAATTTCTTCCTTGACCTTTTGTTTATACTTAGGTTTCAACCGATAAGGCCGCTGCTTCACAAGGCACGCATATGGTTTTAACGTGATGCGCATGACCCCTAGGTCCCCTGTGATCCCCTTAAGCTCCGAAAACTTCGTCGGGAATAAGCCATGATACTCTGTGAGTAGTTCTGCAACTTTTCCAACAATATCATCATCCCAGTAATCCCCAATTTTAGCCAACTTAGCCTGCTCTTCCATGCCAATGTTGAATTCTCACAGCTTTAGAGGCTTATTAACATAAATATTTTGTAGTGGGGGTCTGGCAACTGCGTGCTCTCCCTCCGACTCTGGGATAGAGACATTGTGTGAATTGTCTTCGCACTCTTCTATTTCTATATTGCGGCAGTCGATAATATCCTACATCTGCATTTCCCATGTTGGTGCCCCAAGTGCTGTGTAAGGGCATGATTCATCAAATACGAAGGTATCTCTATCCTGCAGAGCTTCGTCAAGTGCCTCTGTTCCCCCTGCTAACCCAAATGTCCCTACAAATTCATCCTTTAATGTTCCCAGTGGCGGGTGCATTGATGTAGCTCCGCATCTAAATACAATGCGATGGGAATTGGTCCCAGGGCATGAATAAACAAGTGAACCCATTCTTCTGTAGTTCGGTCACACCATTTCTCCATCCAAGCGAAAAAATACTCGCGCAGGTCCCCTGGTCCAAGGAATGTCTTTACGCGCAAGTGAACTGGAGGTTCAAATCATAGGATCATCATATCCCAACACTCTTCCCAATCCTGGAACACCCCCTTATGCGTGTCCCACCACCTCGCAGGTGTTGCACGCATGGATAGATTAAGGGCCCATAGCCTTCTCTCTCTTGGAACCTTAGCTTCAAATGCTCGCAAAAACTCCTTAATACTACCAGAACCATCAAATTAGGGTAGTTCTCTTACCTCAGAGGAGATGCATCGGAAGTTCTTGGTGATTCTAAGACATCACAACACAGATACATCATATAACCGGTTCTTCCAGTTTCCATCTCCCCATCAAAGTCAAAGAAACATTCTCTATTCTTTTCCCAACAAAGCACACCATCAGCCGTGGGATTGATCCAATCTTCATCCCATGCAGTTAGCTTATAGGTGTGATCCACATCCTCTTCTTCATGCATCAGCTCCGTATACCGTTCTCCTTTCGCAAGGTCTAATGGTATTATCACTCGCGTACCTTCATTTTCAAACACCATGCTTCTTTTCTTTAGGTTGATGATACCCCCCATATCGATGGCCCAATATAATCCGAGGAGTGTAGGATAGGGGTCCGCATCTTCTACAATATGAATGACCTCAAAGTCATCCGGAACTTAACTATTGTGATATCTACCATGATATTTGACAGTCCCCAACGGTATGATCTCCTGCTAGTTGGCCATGCACAGCTAGATAGTGGACCATTCCAACTTAGGTTCTCCCATTTGCTGCCAAGTTTTCTTGGGCAGTACATTAACATCTAATCCCAGGTCCAAAATAACTTGATCCATTTTATAATCACCAATTTGCACTGTTAGCCGCATTTCCCTACCAGTGTGTTTCTTATGTTTGTACAGTTTGTGCACATCCTTAACTTCCAAGGGTGGATTAGTTCTTTCTACGTAGCTGTATATTAATGCTTGAAGATTTTCTACAGCCCTTTGATTGCACAGTAGCTTCATACATGCTTGCAAAAATGGTTTGACCTCGTCATCTTCTTTGAGGTTTGCGGGGGCCTGAGAAGTAGATGCCTCAGCCTTAGCAAAGTCTCGGCGAGCTGCGACAAAGGTTTCCTTTTCATTCTATAGGTCCAAACCTTCTTGTTTAATGGTTGCTTTTCGAATAAGAGGCTCAGCCGCAACTTTCTACTCAGCTCCCCTAGTGGCCATGTGGCTATGTGTTATGACATTAATGCTTGGTCCTTCGTCTCAAGGTTCTGCCTTAACCCTTTTCACATTTTGCGTAGGTGTCTGCTTCTTTTCCTGCATTTTTGCTATCAGAATTAGACAAACCTCAATCACATGGTCCAGTTGTCTATAGTATGTGCAAG
The DNA here is from genome assembly GCA_034641835.2 of Pinus albicaulis. NCBI lineage: Eukaryota > Viridiplantae > Streptophyta > Pinopsida > Pinales > Pinaceae > Pinus > Pinus albicaulis. The sequence goes on along the minus strand of CM076578.1, from coordinate 1,206,258,625 downwards.
ATTGCCTCACAGGGTTTGGCCAGTCCCTCGCAAAGTGCCCTACTTCCCCACAGTTATAAAAAATCAATTGTCCTCTTCCCCGACCTATGCTTCCACCTCTGCCCCCTCCCCTGCCCCTAGCTGAGGAACCACCTATGCCCGAGGGGGATCTTGGTGAAGAAGGGTCTGATTGTACCCTATATAGGTTTCCCTGGTCTATCATTATATCATAAGTTTGGTGGTTATGTTCATCATGTCCTACTGATCGGAAAAACCAGCACCATTGTTGCTTCAGTTCTGGGACATATGCACCTAGACGGGGGCAGTGGTTAGTATCATGCAGGCCGGCTACGCGACAATCATCACACCAAAACGTTGGCCCACTTGGTCCTGGGCGCAATGGAATGGGTCCCCCAGCCTGTAGGTATTCTGTCAGTAGCAGGCACTGATCCTTGGTATGGCCTGATACCCTGCATCGTATGCAACATACATATGGGCTAGATTCTTTCCCTCAATCCTTTGCAGGTTCTGGATCTCCATGTGCATTGCCTCTAGTTGCCCTCAGATTTGTTGTACTCCCAGTTGGGTATCATCTCTTGGTGCAGCTTCTAACTTCATAGCAATCTCCAAAGCTTTTTCCTGCGATTCAATGGCTTGCTGACCCATAGGTACGTGCAGGTGAGGCAGTAACATTACAATGAACCATTCCTTATGCTATCTGTCATCATATAGAAATTCCCCTTCTCTGATCACCTTCTTTAATGTTGGTCAGCTTACCATACAAACTCATAGGGTCCATGCTTAAAATATTTTAGGTCATTCATTATCTGACAATAGGACTTAGGCTTCTGAAACTGTTGTTTTAGGGCATTTTTAACCTCTTGAATGGTCGCATTTGCATGCTAAGCTATGTATCCCATATACCAGTCCAGGGCTCTTCCTTCAAAAGCAAGGGATAGTTGTGCCCTTTTCACAGCATCGCTGGCCACATTCTGTGTAGTCCATACCGACTCTGCGACAAACCAGAACCAATCCATATCTTCATCCCCTATACCCTTGAAGGTAGATAGTTTCATGTGCGATTCCATTTCATCTTATGATGGAGGGGGAGGTACGAGTGAGTTTTTATCCCTATGCTGGCTTGAAGGTGGTGTAGTTGGAGGGATATGTGCAGCTGAATCTCTTATTGGGCTATAGATAGATCTATCTCCTTCTTGATTAGTTATGTAATATTTACCACTTTTTGTTGTGCTTTCACCCAGATCGGAGGTCATTCGCTCGGTGTGGCTACACAGAATACCTTTTTCGCACAACAAAATTTTGATTAATAAGGGCAGTGTTTTTAGGAACTTACCTCAGAACCCTTTGAAGAACCTCTACTCTACTTCTGAATAGGACATGAACTGATCGATTGTGAATTCCATCACAAATCCTCCCAAGACACTATCCACCCAATGATCTACCATACGAGTGATGGTATTATTAGTTCTTTCTAACTGCTGGATCAATTCTGGAGTCCACTGTGTGACCCGCACGTCCTTCCAACACGTCTGGAAATATACGAGCCTTGCTAGCCACTCCTGAAGCTTGTTCGTAAATGTTACAAATAAGATTTTGTAGACTTCAATGAAAATGTACTTATTCTTCCACTTCTCCATCGTCAGCTTCGTGCTGCAATTTTCTTTTACTGCAAATTCCTAAACCTTTTTTTCAAACCACTCTCCAACTTCTTTCTTCTCAGGTCTCCAATGTTCTCTTGGCATTACCCAATCTCTCTCTCAAAATGCTCCTGGTACAGGCAAAGGAACCATTTGTTGGCTCGAGGAGTCCTGACCGAGGTTTGGAGGTTAAGGTTTGCCAACAAACGCCCATACTACTAGCCCTTTCGGCAGTGACCTACTCGCAGTATGGGAGGGTGCTGGAACCAGGTTCTCGCACCCTGAGAAAGAGTAGGTAATTCTAGCATATCTGCATTCGCAACTTATCGAGTTCGCATAGAGTAAGTGTATTCACAGGCTTTTCACAATCTACTCAGTAATTAACAGATCTATTACCATTCACAAATATAATCAGTACCTTCACATCCATGTGCATAACAGCAATTAACAGCATATCATATCATAAACGCATCTATAGGCACATTCACAACATAACAACTAACAGATCTATTCACAACTTAAACAAATATTCACATCACCGATTCACATCAACAGTAACTTTAATAGATCCATATATCACACAGATACTTCAACAATACCTTTTCATTCATTAACATTCAGATCTACTTACAACCAAACCCAGCCCGCGCACACAGCCTAGCGAGGTCCGCACACAGCAGGATTGAGGATCTTTGCGCACACATCCAATAGGAGTCCTTACCAAAAACAACCCACGACAGATCTAACAATTCATACGCGGCATCAATATTAATTCTTGCCTACCTCTAGACTCAAAAATGTTCATCTATTTATAAATACTTAGCCTACGCTTTCCTGTGGTCTGAAAACCATTGTTTACAGACTCTAGGTCTACCCTTGACCCATTACAATGCATTCGGGGCTTTGACCCACACAAAAACCCCTGCGTTAGACTAATTAATACCAAAAATGTATAAAATTGTTCAAAATTCGCAACTTTAGGGGACCCGGTTCCAACATGCATCCTATATAGGTCAACTTGGTCAATCATCAAATCGAAGCTGCGGTAGTGTTGTTCGTCATGTCCCACCGATGAGTAAAACTTGCAGAATGGTTTCTTAAGCTCAAGGATATATTTACCAATCCCCGGTCAGAATTTTTTTTTATGCATACCCATTGCTTGACAAATCACGCACCATAACGTAGTAGTTCCACTTGGTCCAGTCGCGCTCTTCTTCGAGCTTAGTGCTCCGACTAATAAATAATCATTGAATAGAATACATTGATCCTTATGATGCCCTGAAAATTTGCAACGTATACGCTATACATTTCATGTGCATGCCTCCTTTCCTTTATCCTTGCAGAGACTTTGTATTTCTAAGTGCATCGCCTCCAACTGGCTTTGGATCTTCTGGGTCCAAATCTACGCAGCTGGTACTGGCGAAGCATCTAGGTTGATTGAAATCTCTACGGCTTCAGCTTGCATGGAAATATTCTACTAACTTAGGGGTTGGTGCAGATGTGGTAGCAGCATAGAAATGAACCACTCTTTGTGTTGGGTGTCATCAGTAGTAAATCCTCCATCTCTAATTTTGTGCTTCAACCGTTGATCTGCATCCCATACGAATTCGTTCAATTCTGGGTGAATCTCCTTCAACTCAGTTACACATTGCGAAAACAATTTTAGCCTCTTGAATTGTTCCTTTAATGCGTCCTTCATATTATCAATAGTTGCATTAAGGTTTGTCACCACACACATTATGTACCAATCTAGCGCGCAGTCTTGAAAAGTAGTGGCTAGCTGTGCTTTCTTAACATCCTCATTATTAACCTACTGTTCGGTCCATACAACATCAGTGACAAACCAGAATTGGTCGGTGTCTTCATTCCTGATACCATGGAAAGTAGGTAACTTCATAAAAGTGGCCATCTCAGCGTCTGGTGGTGGAGGTGGAGGTGGAGTGGATGGCTTGTTAGAGTGAGATGAATTTGGGAGTGGAGTGGATGGGATCTGAACTATGGCCAACGACCAAAGATTAGCCTGATCTTGAAATTCCTCTTCTTCAGAGTGCGTAGATTCACCAGAGCTACTGATTTCAGACTCTTCTTCGCTGTCAAATTTAGCTTTAAGAGGGCTATAAGACAAACCTTCTCCTAGATCTATTTTGCAAGCTCTTGTACTGCGCGTAGTTGGGCCTCTATGGGACATTCACTCAATATGATTGCACAGAGTACCATGTTCACACAATAGCATTTTCATCAAAAACTTCAGAGAGTGTAGGAAATTACCTCTAGTACCCTTGAAAAACATTCGTTTAGCTTCAAAATACGATACAAATTTATTAATAGTGAATTCAGTCACAAATCCTCCCAGAACACCATCGATCCAATGATCTACTGCACGGGTGATCATGTTGCTAGTTTTCTTTAATTGTTGTACCAACTCTGGGGTCCACTGAGCGATCACATCATCCTTTCTGCAGGTCTAGAATTCAAAAATCCAAGACAACCACTCGTGCAACTCGGTTGCAAAGGAAGCAAAGAAAATTTCGTGGACCTCTGTATAGATATACCTTTGTGCCCAATCTTCGGCAGAAAATTTTAAGCTTCTATTTTCTTAAATAGAAAATTCAACTATCTTTTTATCGAGCCAATCCTGTAGTTCGTTCCACGTCAGATGCCACAACATCAAATATCCCTCAAAATGATCTTGGTCCTGACAATAGAACCATTTGTTAGCTTCAGGGGTCCTGACCCAGGTTCGGATTTATCGCACAACCAACAAATCCCTCCTACTACTAGCCCTTTCGGTAATGATCTGCTAGTGCAGTCCAATGTATAACTTGAAGTAGTATGGGAGGGTGTTGTAACTAGGTTTCCGCACCCTAAGAGAGCTTTTATGTGTCAGATATAATCTGACTTGCTGTAGATAATATAAGATATTTTTGAAACCATAGTAACAGATCTAACCCTTTCGGAGATTACTATAGAATACGTCGATATATTTCACAAAATGTAATTAAGTGTACTTCATTAAGATCTATTGATAAACTAACATAGACTAATGCTTGCGCATAGATGCAATTAACCATTAACAGAAGTAAATATGCAATAACAGAATAGATTCAGATCTACAGCAAATAATAAATAGTCAATCACATAAGAATCTGGGTTCGCCAAAAATTCATTCTTTATTAAGAGATATGAAATTTAGTACAAACAATCTTTTGCGCACACAGTAGCAGAGTTCACTCATAGCTCAAGACTTATGTCTCCTCATGCACAGCCAACAGGAGCTTTTCTACCCAGACAAAAACCCAGACTTAGATCAAAAAATTAATCAAAACAACCATACATATCATGATATCCTTACTCGACTCACTCTTACATATTTATACTATCATAGACACGCACATAACATGGTATAAAACCATCGTTTGAGACTCACGGTTTTCCCCTTTAACCATTTACAATAATTAAGGGACTTTGACCCACCCCAAAGCCCCTTTAACCATTTGCGTGCAGCTCGTATAACTAAACTTTAAAAAAATTATCTGAAAAAGTACCCCAAGGGGCCTCGCTCCAACAACTCCTGAAGGTTTTGTAGGATGTGTATCCCCCACCTTGTGAATACCACCGTACTGTGAATAATCCAATTAAAATATATGTCTCCCAAAAGGATATATACCATATTTCACCCATATCCAAATCCTCCAAAAACTGTGAATGATTCTGAAAAGATATTAAAACAGAAGGGTTTTGCATAAATTCAAGCTAGTAATAATCCTTTACCAAGAACTAATTCTCTTCTAGAGATTCTTGTGACAATTTAAGACATTCAGTTTCACTTATAGTCTGAACAGAGTCTTTTTAGATCTAAGTCAGAGATTTTTGCACCTAAAACAGTTCTGGATAATACTCGGTTGAGGCCCTACTGTTCAGTACAAAATCTAGTCATTATGAAATATGATAGGGAAATTTTAAAGCAATTTCAAAAGCTTGAAGTTTTGGTTAATATATTAAGTAAAACAATAGAAGATCCATTTGTTTATCAGCATCACTTTTTTTATCCTCGTTTCCATTACCAACTGTTACATTCTTTCCCCCTCCTTCCACAACCCCAAGATCATTTACTCCAATATTTGTTTCCACTCCTACCCCTAATATTTCAATTATAAAAACTACTATATAATCATCTACATCAACAGCCCCACCACCTTTTCCACCCTTTTCATCAGTCACTACTATAATATCATCCTCTTCTCATACTCCAGTCATGAAAGGTCAATATTTTCCTTTAGCATTACATGCACCATTGAATGACATGCCACAGAACTATGCACAGATAATGCCACATTTTGATGGTACAGGTCCTGTAACAACACAACAACACATTGGCAGAATAAATTATTTCTGAGATCTAGAGGAATTCAATCATGATGATGTAAAAATGAGATTGTTTGCACAAAGCTTAATCGATGAAGTAAAGAAATGCTACAGAGGATTACCAACTAGAAGTATTGCAGACTTACAATAGTTCCACCAAAATTTCATTTCTAGGTGGGAAGTGAAAAAAATCCCTTTCAGATCCTTGCAGAATATGAGGGATTAAGGAGAGCTCCAAATGAAACTATTCAATATTGTTGCGTTAGATTTAATAATGTCTACAATTCCATCTTAGAAGCAATAAAACCCTGACCAGGGCTAGCCTTATTTTGTTTCCCAGATGGATTTGATGTCGATATGGCTTATCAATTAAAAGAAATAAATCCACTTAGCCTAAATGCAAAGAAAATTTGTTAGTGTAGAGGCTAATCTGATAGCCAAAAAGGAAAAGCTAAGGATTGAGAGAAGAGTGACCATTAAAGAAAAGCCTTATTCTTCTTCATTAGATTCAAATTTAGACAGTTTAGTTAAAACTATGGAAAGGATGATGGAGAGAATGAGGGTGACTGGTAGAGCTCCTCCAATAGAACCTCAAGGGGGACCTCAAATCATAAATCCAAAATTTAGAAGACAGGAGCCCCAAATCAAGAAAAGAGAGCAAAGAAACCAAGTGGATCAACAACAAATTAGACCTCATTTTCAAGATAATTTTAATAAAGAAGAACAAGAGACCATACAAGAGTCATAATAATATTAGAATTATATCTTCGGGGAAGGAGAACAGATGCAATTTTCTAACCAAGGAGGAACAAGATATTTTATTGTTATCACAACTAGAGGATATGCTAGAAAAATCAGTAGATTATCAAAAAGGATATCATAATGCTATCATGGAAGTACACAAATGGTACAATTTTAGAAGTAAAAAATCTGCAGTGAGCTCCCCCAAGAAGACTCAAAGTGATACACCACCTACTAGCCAAACAAAGGTAGTTAGTCAGAAATAAATTTCTCGAAAGCAAGAAGTAAGTATTAAAGAAGCAGAAAAACCTCAACCTTCTTTTAAAATTGAAAATGGGCCTTTAAAATTAAAATTCCATGTTCCATTACTTGAATTGGTAAAGAAGGATATGTATAGAAGTCACTTTGTAAAGGCATTGAAAATCGAAGAAGGAATAGACAATGTGAATGTAACTGATGATCAACCTAAGTTACTGTTTGGACCTAAAGCACATGGAATTCTACAATATGGCAGTGTTCCTCCATTCTATGTCAGTCATAACATCCATGATTTTATTTTTCATAATTTCATGTTGGATTCTGGTGCCTCACACAACTTGATGCCAAGGTGATTATGGAAAATTTTGGATTAGATATAACCAGACCTTATAAAGAAATTTACTCCTTTGATTCAAATAGAGTAAAATTTATAGGGTTAATCAAATATTTGTGTGTTACCCTTACTCAAATTCCAGCAAAAATCCTAGTGATGGACATTGTGGTGGTTGATATCCCTCCTAAATATGGAATTCTTTTTTCAAGATCATGTGGGGGAAAGTTACAAGGTACATTACAAATGAATACGACATATGCAACAATTCGTGTTTCTGGACAACAAATAATATTGTATACAGTGGCTCTAATGAAATACATGGTCAGTAGTCAGGATAAACCTAATAATTATTTGGTATACTCTTTACATTCAGACATGGAATCTTTTATTATACACAATGATATTTGTTTGGAACAAGAATATCATGCTATAGGTATCAAATCATAAGAAATAGATAATGGAAAACCACATATGGGGAGTAAAGAACAAGAAAAACAAGATTACTTATGGAACATGGACTTTGATGGAGCAGTATGCAAAGAGGGAGTCAGAATTGGAGTGTGGATCTCAGATATGAAATCAGGCACAAAAATAAATATTCTTACAAACTCAATTTTGAAAGTACAAACAGTGTAGCTGATTATGAAGCTTTGTTATTGGGACTTCAAAAGTGAAAATAAATGGGAGCTAAGACGCTATCAATTCATTGAAATTCAGAACTTATCATAAAATAAATCAAAGGTGAATATTCAACTAAAACTCCTCGAATGAGAGCATATAGGAATGTTGTTTTATACCTTTTACAATGTTTTCTAGAATACCAACTGTGATTAATTCCTATAGATCATAATGTATTTGCTGATGCATTACCCACTTCTGCAAGTACATGCAAAATTCCTTTTAGAGCAAGCAGGAAGTTAGAAATTGGTGTGAAACATATACCTGCCATTCCTGATACCATTAGATAATGGAAAGTATTTGATAATGACAAACAACTCATCAATTTCCTACAACTAAAAGATGAACTTAAAATTTTTAACATTGATATAGGGAAATATATTGATGATAGTGGAGAAGAGAACATTTTCAATCAAACTAGTGAAGATTTTGAGTTAATCTGAAATATTACAACTCAAGAATAATACTATTCCAAGAGGTCTTGTACCACTTGAGGAATTGTTTGACTTTAATGATGTTTCAAAAAAAACTTCAATTCAGCCAACTAGATATGAAGTAAAATATTTCAACATAGGCACCGAAGAAAATCCCAAGATTGTTAAACTTTCAAAGTCATTTTCTCCAAAAGAAAAACAAAGGTACGTTGATTTGTTTAAGGAACACACATATGTTTCTACATGGGGATATCAAGATTTAAAGGTTTATGGTAAAGCCATTATTCATCATACTATCCCTATCAAAGAGGATAAAAGGCCTTTTAAACAAAAAATGAGAAGAGTAAATATTATCTTACTGCCTTTAATTGAGAAGGAATTTAAGAAACTATTTGATGCAAAGATCATAGTGCCACTTAGATTTTCTAAATGGGTATCAAATTTGGTACCAGTAAGGAAAAAGTCAATGGAAATACGATTATGTGTAGACTTCATAAACCTAAATAAGGGTTCCCTTAAGGACAACTACCCCTTACCAAAAATGGATCACAATCTTCAAAGAGTAGTTGGATCAAGAATAATTTCACTGCATGATAGTTTCTCTGGTTATAACCAGATTTTAATGCATCCAGATGATCAACACAAGACAATTTTCACAACACCTTGGGGAACTTTTATGTATGTCAAAATTCCTTTTGGGCTAATGAATGCAGGAGCAACTTTTCAAAGAGCAATGTATCTTTCTTTTGTAAATGAAAGGGGCAGATTTATTGCTATATACCTTGATGACATTACTGTTTTTTCCAAGATTGATGAAGATCATCTGCATCATTTGAAAATTTCTTTTGAAAGGTGTAGAAAATATGGAATTTCTTTAAATCCAAAGAAATCTCTTTTCGAAATGGAAGAGGGAAAATTATTAGGCCATATAATCTCCATGGATGGTATTAAAATTGATCCTAGCATAATTGAAGCAATCATGAAAATTGATCCCCCAAGAAACAAGAAAGAAGTGCAATCTTTAATTGGTAGGATAAACTTTTTGAGAAGATTTATACCTAATATGGATAAAATTTTGAGAGTTATAACCAACATGTTGAGAAAAGACACTGAAATAAAATGAAATAAAGAAGCAAAGAAACCATTTAATGAGGTGAAATTAGCATTAACTCATGCTCTTGTATTGATTAGTTTAGATTATACCAAATACTTCATAAATTTTTCTTTTTCTTCAGAGCATATTTTTGTTGCAATATTATTATAGAAAAATGAAGAAGGACATGAGCAACCTATAGTTTTTTTAAGCAGAGGATTGAGAGATGATTATTTGAATTATAACATTATGGAGAAGCAATATTTTGTTGTAGTCAAAGCCATAAAGGATTTCAGAGTGTGTGTGTTACATTCTCACATAGTTGATTCTGCTCCAAATGCAGTGGTAAAGGACATTCTTACTCAAAATTATCCAGATGGAAAAAGAGGTAAATTGATAGCAATTGTTCTAGAATATGATATTGAAATAAAGCAAACAAAGCTTATTAAAGGTCAAGGATTATACAATTTAATGGTTGAATCAAATTTTCATGCACTTGATAGAAAATTTGTAGATACTCTTGATGGAGAAGAAGAGTTGGCGACTCCACAACTGTCAAAAAGTTTTGTTCCTTCCCCTTGGTATTCAGATATTGTTTATGTCTTGCAGAATTTACAAGCCCCTCTTGGTTTAAAAAAAACCAAGGCAAGATTCCTTAAATTAAAAGTTGTAAAATTTTTCATTTTAGATCAAGCCTTGTATTGGAAAGATATTGGTGGGATTTTACTCAATTGTTTGTTATAAGATGAATTTGACAAGGTGATAGAGGAATTTCACAAAGGTGACTGTGGAGGACATTTGTACTGGAAATATACATAAAATAAATTTTTAAGAGTTGGCTTTTATCTTCCAACTTTGTTTTCTGATATTCACAAGAAGGTTTCAACTTGTCATCGGTGTCATTTTTTTTTAAAGGAAAGAGGAAGCTATTTCCCTTACCTTTGAAACCCATTTCAGTGGAGAATCCTTTCCAACAGTGGGGTTTGGATTTCATAGGAGAAATCTATATGAGTTCGTCTTCTCAGCATAAATGGATTTTAACAACCATGGATTACTTCACCAAATGGATAGAAGTAGTCCCCAGTAAACAAGCTACAGTTTCCGTAATTATCCAATTTATAGAAGGTAATATCCTATCCATATTTGGTTTCCCACACAAAATAATCATTGATAAATCTATTGCTTTCAAATCTAAAAGGATGATTGATTTCTGCAAAAAATATCACATAGTTTTAGGACATTCTACTGCCTATTATCCTCAGAAAAATGGGTTACCTGATTCTTCTAATAAATCTTTGGTCAACATCATAAAGAAATTACTGCAAGAGAAAAACAAATCTTGGCACAAGAAGTGAATAATGCTCTATGGGGTGATAGGATAAGCACAAAAAAGTCAATTGGAATGTCACCTTTCCAGTTGGTTGATGGAATAGATGAAATTTTTCTTGCTTCCCTAGGAATTCCAGTGCTGAAATTGTTGCAGGAAATATAAGTAAAACCAAATGACACATAGAGAAGGATAAACCAGATGATATAGTTGCAGCAGACAAGAGAAGAAGTCTACAAAAAAACATAGGTCATCCAGGATAAAGTCAAAAAGACTCATGATAGGAGAATCAAAGCAGATAATTTCTAATTAAATGATCTTGTTCTGAAGTGGGATTCCAGTGTTTAGATTGCAACAAGATGATGAGCTTAGTGAAAAGAGTCTCCTTCACTAAGTGGGCCCGCAAGCTATTTTAGCGCAAGTATATTTTTAGACTATGTCTATTTTTAGACATGTCGATCATATTCTATGAGTTGCAGGATGCTATTTGTGGATGGTTGGTCAAGTTGGAAAAATAGATGGACTTCTATTTTTAGACATACTGGGCGGAATCTATTTTTAGATTGCCTATCTAAAAATAGATATGTCAAATATTATTAGCTCTTAATAATATTTGGACTATAAACATTATCTTATTCTCTTGGAGCACTTCAGTTAAGTGCACAGATGTGGCACAGGAGGCGGCTGAAGAATTACGCTGATACGGGGTTAAGTGGAGAGTTTATTGCATGGAGACCCAAATTTTGACTCATGTGACGAGTTTGGTGGAGTTTGGGAGGTATTTGGTAAGGTTGTATTCAATTTAGAGTTAAGCATAGTTGCACTAATTGTATCTAGTAGATGCAATTGATTGATACACTAGTAAGAGTGGTGTGAATTAATTATTAATTAATTCACTAATTATTAACTCATTAATCAACTGAAGAATACATCAGTTAACTACAGTGCATGGACAGTTTCAGTGGAGACCAGTGAAGAGGTAGGTGAAAGAGCAGTGTGACTATCGGTTGTGACTATAGTGTTGCATGATTTGCAACACACAGTGGTTGGAGATGCCAATGAGGATTGCGTGAGCAAGGCTGGACCAATTCAAGTTCATTCAGAGCCATTCTTCAGCAGTGATTGCGCAGTAGAGGCAGGCTAGCAGGTGGCAGAGATTGGAGCATGAGATTTGCTAGATCGGACCTGATTAGTGTGTAGCAATTGGAGATTGTACTGAGAGCTTGTGAGGAGCTTTGTATGATGATTGTTACATGATATCTATGAAATATAATATACAGATAGTTGGGGGTTTTCAGCTTTAAGCTTTCCCATAAATTATTGTGTTCATATGTGTGAATGTTTATGGCTTTAATGTGTGCATGCAATTGATTTTATTTCCGCAATTAATGATCAATGGTAGAAGAGATTTTGTATTGTGCATGAAATCAAATAGTGTGTGATCAGGATAATATCAGATGTATAACATATCAGTTATATAATTTCTACAACCAGAAATGAAGATAAAGGGGAAAATGGAAAATTTGACAATTTATGGAAAGGTCCTTATAAAGTTCAACTTTCCGTGGGACTAATGAATTTTTATTAGATGATCCAAATGGAGAAACAGTACTGGGAGGACCTGTTAATGGCATGTTTCTCAAACATTGCTTCACCCGAACTCAGCTGGTAATTGTATATATCATTTTATTATTTTAAATACTGCAATTGTGGATGGAATTTCATCATTAATTGAAGCTCGTGGTGAAGGTCATAAGTTCGGATGAGTTTCTACTATATTTTGATTTTTTAGTTTGTAGAAATTAGTCTCAGTTTGGAAAAGGCTACTCGTCTACAGTGTTCTTAGTGCCTCACAAGGAGGATGTTATCCCCATTAGATCCATTGTTAGGGTCCTATAATTTATAGGATAAAATAATGATTATCTGTTGATTTTCTCCCATGAGATGTAAATAATTATTACATTCAAAGAAGTAAGAAAAAGAGAAAAATATGATATGAAAAGAAAAAATAAAAATAAATAAATGGGGGGATAAATGTGTGTGTGTGTGTGTGTGTGTGTGAAAACAAAAGAAAAGAATAAATAAATAATAAATAAAAATATAAGCCCTTATAGATGTTAGGGTCCTATAAGTATAGGATTCATAGTTTGGAATTGACTTATGATAGTCTTGTAAAAATATGTACATACCTTGCTTTCGGCAAGTTGTTTTTCCATATTTTGTAAAAAAATAAAAAATAGAAAATCAAAAAGAGGGTAAAAGTCCTAAAAGAAAAATCGAAGGACTTACAAAAAAATATAGACCCCAAAAGAAAAATAAATAAAACATGAAAGTGCGCAAATTCAAATGCCACTACTTTTTACTTTGTTACTGATGATTATGGCAAAGTGTCAATAAATTCCATAATCCATGATGAGTTGAACTGCTTAAACTTGACTTATCATGATTTCAATTTTATTATTGTAGAATAGTGAATAAAGATTAGTCAGACAGTTTAATCCTGACCAATCAGTAGATAGGTAGAGAATAAAGAGGAGCTAATCAGTTTAATCTAATCCCTTGGATGATATAAGGTAGATTTAGATATTTTTTATGCTTTTAAAAGAATAAAATGTTTCAAGGTTGCTAGCTCAAATGCACCTACAAAAAGGAAGAAAAAATGTTAGATTAAAAGTTGGGTAGGTAGAAAGAAGTGGGAAAATCATTGTAATATTTGTTACCAAGAAAAAATCACTAATTTCCCCTCCCCTATAGTTATTCTACATTCTAAACTTTTAGTCAAAGAGGCTAAGAGCATTTCTCTGACTTCTGTTGGGACCAGACACAAGGCTTAATGACTGTTAAGTTAAAAATGTTGAATTCTTATATTAATCCCTAATTATCATCATTTACCCTACATTCATCCATTACACTTCAATTTCATAAGTAAAGACCTTTTTACTTAATGAAAAATAAAATCCCCTTTTGATTAATCTCCTTCATTCATAAAAACATAAAAAACCCTCCAAAAATATTATATTCCAGGTCAAAGTGGTCAAATTGTAAATGATAAAGCTTTTCTTTTACAATATCACTTTACTTAGTCATATAATTATATTTTGGTGTTTTTCATTGTCCTTGGTCATATTAACTTCTAATTTATTTATTAAATCCCTATAAACAAACCTTATCCTATTAGTATAACCCCTTTTATCTAATTATCCCCAAAAACCCACTATTATAAGCTTTTTTGCCAAAGTTAATTATTCACATGTTTAAATAGAAACCCCAATTATAACCCCTTTGGCATAAAACTAACATTATGTAAATAATCCTGCCCCATATGGTTATTGGACCCCTCCATGGTCTAAAACTATATAATAAAAATATAAATAAACTTTCAAAAAAGAATAGCTTTGCCATATCACCTATCTCATTTTAACCCAAGGTTTATTTTGAATAAACTAAAGGTTTATAACACATTTCGCATCGGTCTTTCCCAAGCATTATTTCTAAAAATATGCAATAGCCTCACGCTATGCATAACCTAACCTATGGTTAGAACCATATAAGCCGCCCGGGCCCCACCATAACTTTCGATCGCAACTTCTAAACTAATCCTGGCCCTTCGCTTCAACATTTTAGATCCAACGGTGCAAAAACCTTTTCGCACTTATAAATCAATCGACCTCCTGCCACCCAAGTGAGTGAGAAATGGGTGGTATTCCCATTTCCTCCCTCGGCGATGTGGCGAAACCTGATTGTGTCGCGTTCATTTTGCCAAAAACTGCTTACAACCCAAATCCAACGCGAAAACAACTTCTGGTTTTTTGCATTAAAAAAAAAAACTCTAAAACCTCTCCCGCCAATGATTTGACCAACATTTATGACATTTGTTAAATATTTATGTATAAAGATTAAAACCTTTGTAATGAATCTTATTATTGTATTTGCATCCTGACTGTTAAAAAAGCTCCGCTAAGTCCTTTTAAGCTTCCCAGGCCTAATTTTAAACCTCTGTGTGTCGAATTTGTGCCTGAAAGTTCCAATTTCATAGCTGAAAACCTTCTTTGAAGACCATTAACACCTTCTCGGCTCCAGCACTCAAAATAAGCTCAAGTTCAACCACGGAAGCATTTCAAAGCCCATCCAATGGTCGAAATACCTATAGTTAAGGTATTCTTCGACTATTCAAGCCTGCAAATCCAAAATTGAATTCCTTATGACTAAAATAAATCTGAATTAAGAGAAATTATTCATATAAATTTGCCCTAAAACACTCAAAATTAGGGCAAACTCTCGCAAAATTTCCCCAGAAACTGCTATTGTCTCAAAAGCCTTTTTTTAAGCCGAATCCTCAATTTTTAATTCCTGTAAATCACTGCCACGGCTTGAAAATATATTTAAACCTAGAGATTATCTAAAAAATCTCTTTTGCAACCCTATTCATTCAGAAAACCTATGTTTTTTGTCTTAAACCTGTTGAACAAATCCCTGATTCCTAATTGCACAAGAATTGCTCAAATTCCCTTTGTTTAAGAAAAATTAACTATTGAAAACTGTGTAATCTTGCTTTAGTTATTTCAAAATGACAAAGAAACAAATGACACCTAAAGTTGGAGGCTCTAAGCCTGTTAAACCCATAGGATCCAAACCTCCTAAGTCTGAAGCAGCAAAAGCCCCAAAATCCACCCCTGCACTCACTGCAAAAACTACTGTGTTTGTAAATCCCCTTCAGCCACCAGTATCTACTGAAGAAATCATCCCCTTGATTGATGTGGATTATAAAATTGTGGACCCTGTGATAGAATTCAACCTATTAGAAGTTCACAATTGGTGTCATGAAAAATTCCTAGATAAAGATGACATGCCTATCTGGGATACAAATTTACCCAAGTATGTAGTCCCATTAACCACCCTCGTCAAGACCTGATAAGATTGTGTCAGAAGTAATATGTTTCAGACCAAAGAGAAATTGTAAATGTTGAAAGGGAGATTCTATTTATATCACTGCAGAGTCTATTAATGAAATGTTGCAACTACAGTTTGACCCTAAGGCAGTCCCCTTATCCATTGAAGCATTAACTCGGTTATATTTGGGATTAGATTTCCCTAAGAGATTCATGATTTTCCAAAATTTTATGCCTAGTCATGTGGACATTTCAAAGCTAAATCCTCCTTACTCCACCTCCAAGATTCCTGAGGGTTCTAGGCATGTGATTTCAATGTCATCTTTCATATTAGGTTACTTCACTGATGAATCCATCCTTGGATTTTTATCTACTTCATCTCCTGGTCAGCCTCCTGAAATAATTTTTGACTATGCCAAATTTATAGCTGATTCTATCCATCACCAGTTAACCAAGTTTCCCACTGAAGGCGTATTCAAATACTCTTCCTACTTATTCCATTTGTTTTTGTTCTCTTAAGCTGATCATTTTTTAATAACATTGCAAAAAATGGATGTAGAGGGTAAACCTCTATCCATTATCTATTGGGCATCTTTGTTGAGAAAATAAAAAAATGAGTTCAGTTATTCAGACTTTACAGATGTGTTCATCCAGCCAGCTATGAGTTTATTGCACAAAGTAGATCAACCTAGGATTAGTGAGGACATCAAGAGAATCTTGCAATTATCAGAAGAGTGCAAGATGGGAGACTGGTATTTGTATAAACAACATACAGAATTGAGAATTTTTGGGTCCAATTTACAGCCCTAAAAATTGCCCAAATATTTGACTATCAGAGTATTTGCATCAGAATATTTAAGGTGGGTCTTGAATTCTGATGCCATTAACTTCATGGCTTCCAAAAAGAAGACCCAGTTCAAGTTGAAAAATCAGATTGGTCCTTTCATTGTAAATAACAAAGATGTTGATAAGGAGATAGAAAAAATATTGTCAAAGCTAAAATTTCAGAAAATTTTCCCTTGGAATTATGACCCTCAAGGTCTTCTAAGCAGTATAAAAGTTTAAAATAAACTGCCTCCTTTCATACATGAACCCAAGCCTGATATTGAGAAATTTACAAATCAGACAGAATGGGTAGAAAACACATTGATAGATATAGTCATCAATGCAGAGCCAACACAAAAGATGGATACCACACTTTCCATGGTAGCTTCAAAACAGCCAGAATCTTCAAGAAAAAGAAGTAGAGATGAGGGAGCCTACACAGCAGAGACCACCACAGATACTAAATTCAAGTTTATTTACAAGAAAAGGCTCAGATTCAGTTCCATAGGGAAAGAAAAATTTATTGATGTTGAAAATACCAATGAGCCTAATGACGAGGCTACAGAAATAATAAAAGAGAGTCTT
Organism: Pinus albicaulis; assembly: GCA_034641835.2. Classification (NCBI taxonomy): domain Eukaryota; kingdom Viridiplantae; phylum Streptophyta; class Pinopsida; order Pinales; family Pinaceae; genus Pinus; species Pinus albicaulis. The sequence goes on along the minus strand of CM076578.1, from coordinate 1,206,241,459 downwards.
GCAGACATACAAACATATCAAACAACAAGTGAACAGGATACTCAAATGATTGAAAGGAAGAAAAACATGGAAGCCTCTTCCTCACACACAATGGAGGAAAAAGACTTAGATATCAAAGAAAGATATGAGAAAATCAAACAAAAGAATGAAGAGATTAAAAGTGAGATTTATTCTCAATTTCTCAAATAGAAGCCAGGGAATCAGAATAGGTTACTTACAACATTTGATTACTCCACAAATAAAATGATCATGTCATATCTGCAACCAACTACTTCAACACCTAAGACAGTGGCAAACTACAAAAAGGTGGAATTTGAAGTAGATACTGAAAATATACATGAACTGGATCAAATAGAATTCCAAAGACATATCTCTAAGATGTTATATTCAACTGTGGTAACAAAGGCTATGAGTGCCACTAAGTTGCAGAATACCATTATCAACATGCAAGACCAAATGAAACTTGATAAAGGCTCTTTGTATGCCAAATATTTAAGGATAAAAGCCTTAGAAGACTTAGTTTTGAAAGTAGGAGTTGATCCTTCAGATGTTCCAGCAGCAGAAATATTGATTAAAAAGAAAAATGAGGACATTGCAGCTTTGAGGAAATAGCTGAAGCTTCCTCAAAGTGATCACCCTCAAACTAAAGAAATTCTTCAAGAACGGGCAGAGAAAGAAGACATGATGCAGTTGATTATCAAACTGACTGCCCAAATCAAAGAAATGGAAACACAATTGGATCAACTTATGAAAGAGAAAGAAATTTTCAAAGAAACTGAAGCTCCAATTATCCCTACAGTTATACCTATAATCACTACATCTGTGGCCTCCACTTTGGGAGAAAAATTGGCACCAAAAGAGTTATTGACAACTGCAGTGCCAGTACAATCAGCCACAACATCAGCAACAGATTCTTCAACATCACAGGTACAGCATACAAATGAAGTAGGGTAGATAGTCAAAGATTTGGAGGAAATGTCTCTGAAAAACAATGAAATTAACAATTTGAAGAAAATGATTCAAAATATGGAAATCTCCAACAAAACAACATTAATCAATGCCAACAATTATGAGCAAAGGGCCAAGAGACTTGAAGAGAAAATCAAAAGCCTTCAAAAAGACTTGAGTTTCACTGCACAAATTTCTTACATAATAAATTACCTATGGACTAATATAATTGAGGCTATACATATTCAGTGGCCATCAATCCAAATCATATATGAACAAAGAGACCTTCTTCTAGCAGCTCAAGTTGAAATCCAAAAAACAAAAGAAGAATTGGCAGACAAACCAGCACAAGCTTTGAAGCTTATTACTTTCTTGAATAGTAAAAACATAGCAGAGTTAAAAGAATTGTAGATACAGGATAGGACAGAGACCATTCTACAAATCAAGAAAGTTCTGACAAAAATAAATATGATGAATAGTTTGGAGGAAAAGTGTGATGCCATGAATGTTTCAATCACTAAGTTTTTTAGCAAAATATACCATGCTGAGACAAGCTAGTATTCCAGATATTCATGTCTTCAATGAGAAGTTGATGAACCAAAAAGAGTATGACAAGAAGATAATGGATTATGCTAAAGAACAGGTTAACAAGCCATTGCCACAGGGCTCTCCCACAGGAAAGGTCATTCTCCAATATATTGAAGACTTGTTTTTCCTTCAAAATAAAATGAAGCATCTGTTTGTATTCAAACCAAATTTTGCTAACTATACAGATGTTGATGAGAACTACAGGAAGCTGAAAAATACGAAGATACCAAGTGCTAAACAGTGGCAGGTGTTTACAGATTTGTTGTAGCAAAAAAGAAGCAAAACAGTAAAAGAAAGTGCATGTGAAACATTCAATCTGAAAAGTAAACAATAAAACAGTTATTTGATTTTAATTTTTTTTTACTACTGATAAGTCTCTTTTTACAGCAATTAAAGGTTAAAATATCAGTTAAAAGAGTATCAGGGTGAAAGAACAGAGTCAAAGTGTATCAGAGAGAAAAGCAACAGCCAGCTGATTTTGACTGCTGTAATTTCCCTTTTTACAGCAGTAAAATGATAAATAAACAGTGTGAAAGAACATCAGGGATGAAGCTCAGTGTTAAAGAGTATAGTGGAAAGAGTATCAGTTAAGTCATATTCCAAAAATATATTTTTCAATGTTCCAACAAGCATGGATAGCTATTCAACAAACAGTTTTTGTTAGATAAGTTAGTTCTATATTTTCTAGATAAGAGGACAGCTTGCTAAATTTGTTAAGAAGTTGTCCCTCTTAATGTGTAAAGATATTTTATATTTCCTAGAGTTATTCCTAGATCTCTCTAGGATATTTGTAATAAAAATTTGTATAAATACTTCAATTTGTGAAGTGTTTAGTGTGGAATAAAATTGCTAAGATTGCTATAGATTTTTGTTGATTCATTGGAGGCCTACATGTGTTGATTTCGAAAGTAGCAGACTAGACAAAGATAATTGGACATCATAATTCAGGATTCTCGTGATAAGTTAAAGAGTAAAGTGAATCTATCTTGTCATTGTTTATTTTTTGAGTTCCATTCATTTCATTCTGTGTGTGTTCTTTCTTAATGAGTAACTAGGAATATTACTTCAGGACTAGCTTATGGCTCACTGTCTTAACTAAGTTACCATTTAAATGTTTTCAACTGATTTCCGTTGTTAGGAATTCTTAACTGCTCCTACTCCCATTTGACTTCTTCCCCCTTCCTCTATTGTCCGGATCAAAGGATCCTTCATTTCCCTTTGTCCCGACTTCACCATTTCATCAAAAACCTTTTATCCAAAGCTCTGAGGGTTATCTATCTTGCCTTGAATACATTTGCATCCTTTTGGCCTTGCCTTTCTAGTACTGCTATCTAGACTTAGACTCCATTAGCCCAATGGTCAAGTAGATTCCTCCCTATTTTACCTTTAAGTGATTTTTTCCCACCAAACCAATTCAAAACCAAAACCAATTGTTCTATCATAACTAGCCTAAAACATTAAACAAAAACAAAGTCAAATCATAAAGAGAGAGCCCTCTCTTAAATTTAAGAAGGCTAGATCCTAAATTTCCAAAGTAGGTTTGTGGTTACCCCTAGTTTTCTTAAACTAAAAACCAAAATCCCACAATCTTGAGAAATTACTAGGGTGGTAACAATATAAAACCAATTAAAATGTCGCTTTTAAATTTCAAAATGTCAATTTTATAGTATTTTAGACTTTGGTTATAATGTATTTTCCTATGAAATAATACGATAGACTCTGTTTTTCCTCTGTGGTTAAATGGTGCATTTAAATCAACATTCTGGATCATCTCCACCAAGGTCTATGGTGGAGCCCACCCCCCCCCCCCCACACTCCCGACTGTTAACATGGGGGGTGGGGGGGGGTGGGGGGTGCGATAAATGGTTTCCGCCCAAACCACTTGGGCCAACGTGGCGATGTTTGGCGCATTTCAAGATATCACCTCCCGATACCATTTACCACCTTCACCCTCCCCCCCACCCAGAAATACTACTACCCCATTCTCGCCATCTATCGGTTACCTCTGCCACTCTAGTCCCACCATCTATTATGCCACGTCACCCCCTCCACATCAACTAGTCGTTCAATATTTAAAATTTACCTCCAAATCACAATATTGAACATTATTTCATTTAGTTTTATTTTTTTATTTGTTTTCTTAATAAATTCCTCTCCCCCCACTCCATGAACGTTAAAATTGTCGTTATCCAACTAATTGAACTGATATATAAACCCCTGAAATTCCACAATCTGCTCTTTTCACCATGCCATTGATTTTGCAGGTTTAAGATCGATCTGCCACCAACTTTCAAAATTCTACAGTATTTTTCCTCCATGAAGTAGAACAAATTTCACCTGGGTACCCTTGTTCTTGATATTGTTCTTCTGTCTTTCTATTTTTTTTCATTCCCAATATGTTGAAACGTAAAGGAAAGGGGAAAGTTATAGAGCCAAATCTCATGATTTCCCATGTCCCATATTTTTACAAATCCCCTCTAATCGACACCCAATATAAAATCATTGAGACCCGGTGTGAAATTGACCTTTACAAACTTCACAACTGGGCAAAACAAAAATTCCTTGATAAAAATGATGATCTTAGCATTTGGGAGTCCTTTCTCCCTCAGTTTATTTCCCCCCAAATTCACTTTTTCCCTAGAATTATCCATTTGGTGCCATCTCTGATACCTACCAAGACAAAAAGATGTTATTTCCCACAATAGTGAAGTCATTTTCTCCATTTACCCTGAAATTATCTGCCAAACCCTGCAACTTGAATACTAGACCTCCCATCATCTTTTCTCAGTCGATGTCTTGATGGAATTATATAAAAGCTTGACTTTCTTTCAGAGATCACAAATTTTTGAAAGTTTCCTTCCTAAAAATGTTGAATTACCCTGGACCAATCCCCCATAACCAATCTCTATTTTCCCATAAATGTCCAAACAAGTAATTTCTATGGTAACCTGACTATTTGGGTATTATAATGATCAATGGGTAAATGAACTAGTTCTGGGATTTTTATTTTTTTTTGCAGTTGGCAAACAACCATCCATTATTTTCAATTGCAAACAGTTTTTGTCCGATTCAATTCATGATCAATTGGTAAATTTCAAAGAAGAAGGTGTTTTTAAATATCAGTTAGTTTTGGTTTACCTTATGTTATTTCATCGTTCAGACATGTTTGAATTTCCTTCACAGAAGACAGATAATGAGGGCAATCCTTTGTCGATGGTTCACTGGACTTATCTAGTTAGAAATAACTCAGAGGAGTATACTTACACTAATTTTGTTGATAAATTTCTACATACCTCATTATGTTTTCTTAGCAGTGATATGATCCCAAGGATTTCACCAGAGAAAATGAATTTTTTTCACTTTTCAGATAAATCAAAAGTTGGAGAGTGATATTGATATCAAAATTACACTGAAATTAGAATATATGGATCATAGTTACCTCCTTACAGGTTACCAATGTTTGTACCAGTCAGAATATTTTCATTAGAATACAGTAGACAAATGTTGAACATGGATGATTTTCACATTGTGTCCTACAAAAAGAAATCACAGTTCAAGTTTAAGGCTCATATATGTCCTTATATTATAAACACCATAGTTTCAAAAAAAGAAGTGGAAGTCATTTTAAAGCAAATGAAATTCAAGCCAAGTTTCTCTTGGTCTTATGATCCCTTACGCATCATTTCAAAACTCACATTGGAATAGAAGAGTACTTCTTATGCACATACACCAATGCTCGAAATTGAACAGTATGCTACCCAAGAGGAATGGACACAGGGAAATTTACAAGAAGTTGAGGAACAAGTGGTTAGTCATTCATCCATCCAGACACCTATTCCTGAGGAAAAGGGGCTCAAAAGGGAGACAGAAGACATGTCCCCTACTAAATCTAAAATTCAAGGTGCATAATTTCTTGTTTTTAAAAGAAGAAAGAAGGACCCAAATAATACCCAAAAATTAGATCCTCGAGTTAATCCTCGGGTGATTACTATCCAAGATGAGTCTCTAGAAGAAAGGGAGACACAACAGCCAGCCATAGTAGTTTTGTCAAGAACAATTGTCCCTCTTTTTCCTCAAACAGAAGAAACAATTCAGTTACCTAATGCAGAAACAATATTTCACTCTCCAATATATTATTGTTCTCAAATTTCAACATAACAGAGTATATTTTCAAGGTGCAGGGAGATAAATTTTGAAAATGAAGCTTTAAAGGCTTCAAAATTTTCAAAATTTTGGAAGAAAACAACTAAAACATGACACAAATTTCTCTCTGCATTCAACTTAGATAAAGGAAAGTTCCAAATGGCCCTAATGGAACCTTTAGTGCCAACCCCTACGAGTGTTGAAGACTACAAAGCCTCCATTTTCTCAATTGATACAAATAAGATACATGAAATCGATCAAATCGATTTACACAAGAAAACATGGGAGCTAATCTTCTCCACAATTAACAGTTTAACCATGACTGCTTCCAAATTACAGTCATCCTTGAACAACATGCATTCTCAGTTGAAGATTGAGAATATGTCCTCATTTGATAAAGACAACAAAATCAAATCTCTAGAAGATTTGATAATAAACCTAGGGCATGACCCTCTTGGTATCAAGTCAGCATAAGAGTTCATAGAGAGAAAAGAGGCATATATTCAATAATTAATAAAGCAACTAAAGCTACCATCCACAGAACATCCTCAAGCTAAATAATTTTCTAACATATCAATGGAAAAGGAAAAATTATTTACAATAGTTGTTGAGCAGAATTCACAAATACAAAATTTGGAACAGGGCATGGAAACATTGTTAAAAGAAAAATAGAAATGGGAAGCAACATGTATATCTACATTACGTACATTGAAAAAGGAAGGTACATCAGCAAAAGCAACATCTTCAAATTGTACAAAAAATCTTATCAAAGCTTTAGAAGACTTATCATTAGAAAATTCATAAAAAGAGAGATTTTCAGTAGCATTGGTCTGAATGGAGGAAAATAAGGTTAAAAAGATAATGCTTATCTTACAGAAATGAAAAAGAATTAGAAGCTTATTCGTCAAATACAATAGTATAAAGACAATTATTTCATCGCCCAAATGGTAACAGAGGACAAAAGGAGCATTTGGAAAAAGATCAATGCAAATGTGACAGACTTGTGGATATCAATTCAAATCACCTTTGAACAGGAGGAATTAGTGAACAAAGTTAAAGCATCAATTGAAAATACTAAAATAGACCTTGAACACAGACCAGAAGAGGCACTCAAAATGATAAAGCTACTAAATTGTAAAACCAGAGATGAACTGGAAGAACTAAGCATTGAGGACATAACAACAATAGTGATCGAGATCAAAAGAGTCTTAACTAAAAAGAATTTGGTGGTACAATTAGAGACTGTGAAAATGTGAAGTTAGGTTACACTTTTTTCCCTTTTTTGAAAAAAAATATCATTTTTAGAAGTTCTTCAAATTTTTGAAAGCCAAAACAATTTTTTTGTTTAGAATTTCATTTTATGATAAAAATAAAACTTGTTGGAAATTTTATTAGCTTTCTATTACTTATTTTTTGGTATTTTTTTATTCACATTTGATATGTCAACTTAACAATTCTTTGAGTGTGTGTTCTTTAACAATCAAAGGGTTCATAAAAAGTCATTTTGAAACGTGTTGGTTTATTCTTTGAAAACTTTGTGTTTTTGAGAAAAAACATGTGCTACAACAATCTAGACAGAGTCTACTTCGGTATCGTTATATTTACGAAACCAACTGATGCATATCATAATTACTAGAATTTTTTGAACTGAACCAATATAAAAAAAACTGCATATTTTGAATATGTTTCGGCCCGTGTGAAGTTTCTCAACATATTAGTTATAAAATAAAAATCTAAAAACAACCCATTACAGATGACATACCAATGTAATGCACCATAAATTTTTCAGTTTTTTTTACAATGTATTTTGGGAGATACATAATTTTGATTTCACTGAATCATAATGACCTTCAGAAATTTTTTGCACACATTTTATTACAAAATTAATTAAAATTAATAAGTATCTATGGAATTCCATAAAAGTGATATTTCCTGAAAGTAGATTGAATTCTGCAAATGCTTGTCTTGGTTCCGAAAGTCAATTCATAAATTTTGATGAAGTTTAATCATTCCAAAGTTAAAGAAATGTGTTCAGACTTCCGAGCTACAACGTACTTGTAGATGTTTTAGTTCGGCCGAACTTTTGTAATAGTTCGGCCGATTGTTTTTTTCCGCTTAGTCCCATTAGTTTTAATGACAAAAAACTTCAGCCGAACTTTTTATAAAATTTTAGCCGAATTTATAATCGCAAATTACGTCAGTTGGAAAATTCAATGAAGCCCCTCCAAAAAACCAAATTTTGCAACTATATAAATAGCCAAAAATGGAAACATTATTTTCGCACATTTCTTCATTATAATTTGGGCTGAATTTGCAAAGGAATTTTTTTGGGCTTAATTTTCAAAGGACATTTTTTGGAGGTATTTTTTAAAGTAACATTTTTTTAGAGTTTTTTGGGCTTAATTTTCAAAGGAAATTTTTTGGAGGTATTTTTTAAAGTGACATTTTTTAGAGGTTTTTTGGGCTTAATTTTCAAAGGAAATTTTTTGGAGGTATTTTTTTAAGTGACATTTTTTTAGAATAAGTGTTTTGGGTTGAAGTAAATTTTTTATAATGATTTTTTAAAGTGAGTTTTGGTCTAATTTTTTAAGTGAAACTTTTTTGCAGGACTTGGAAGGAAGTATTCTAAATTTCATTTTTAAAAGACATTTTTTGGCAGAATTTTTAAAGTAAGTGTTTTGAGTTGAAGTATGTCTTTTGTGAAAAAAAAATTAAAGTGAGTTTTTTTGAAATTAAATCTTTTGTGATTCTTTTTTTAATTGATTTTTTGTCTAAATTTTGATAGTGAGTTTTTTTACGGGATTTTGAAGGAAATTTTTTGAGCTTCATACTAAATTACTATGGGAAATCAAAGAAATTGCAAGAGAAAATATGATCGAACAAGAGACCCTAAGGCTTGTAGAGAATAGGGGAGAGAATATCGCAAAAAAAAAGAGAAGAATGCTCAAATATTGAAAGGGAAAATCAACCTCAACTAGAAGTTGAAACAGGTATGTAAATGTAAATATTATAAATGATATTTAAATTTAACTAGTGTGTTGTGAAACTTAATTTTTATTTGATGAACTAATTTGAAAAATATTTTGCAATGTAAATAGAGAGAGATATTCCTCAAAACATTGATGATGAGATAGAAAATTTTGAAAGAAAAAGTGAGAGATATATTGAACCAAATGATTGAAAATGTTGAAAATGTTGAAAAAAATTCAGGTAAAGAAATTGAATCACCAGGTATGTATATATATGTTGAATGTGTATTATTGAAATTATACATATTTATTAATTTAATTATTTATTGAATATATAAACTCATTTTGTACATTTAATTCTTATATGTACAAATGAAATCAATATCGATGATGAGATGTTAGAAAATGTTGACACTTAGACATATGGAGATAAAAAAATTAACCATGTTATATGATATCATGTGAAGCGCATTATTGATATGTTCTTCAAAGATGAAAAGGTGGCAGTTTAGACCCAAATTTCGAAAATTCTCTTAACATCAAAGAAATTAAAGGAAGCTACGACTTTATTGGGTATTCGAAAATCAACAAAAGATTTAAAAAAAAAAATGAAGGAAAATGTGATACAAAATATAAATAGTGCTCTAAAATCAATTGGAAGATCTATAAAGAAAAGTGATTTAGATGCACGTAGAGCAATACAAATGGCAGTGGTTTCATCAAGTAATAAAGAGAATCATTTGGTAAAATATATGGCACAAGCATTAGGGACCTCACGAAAAACTTTACCCAAACGTCGAAAATTTCGATTGCAAATATATGTAAATGATGAACTCGCTTGTTGGACAATTATTTGTAGGCAACCATACAAAGATAAACTTTGAGATGTTAAAAAAATAATATATGAATATTGGATGAAAAATTCACGTGTTTCACCAAAAGCAAGAGATGTGATACGGTGAAGAATAGCACGAAATTAGTATGAAGAACACGCAAAAAATATTTTAGACACCATTCAGATAGAGTTGTTCAACAAGTTCATAGAAGAGAATCATGAAATTAATGTCTTAATCAGTGCTTTTGTGCAACAAAAACCATGGTATGTTAAACCTATCACTCTACGTGACACTTGTTGTTGTTATCATGTGGAATTTAAGTTATATTATGACACATTCCTTAATTTTGGTAAAACATTTTGGAAAGATTCACCTCCTCCTTCCAGTATCCATGATTTCATATCTCAAATTATATGTGCAAGAGAAAGCCATGAATTATTTTACCAAAATAAATGTGTTGGTGGTAAAAAATGTGATGATTGTGAAAATTTGACTTTATTTCAAAACAAATATCATACTGATATAAATGATCAATCATTTTCCAACCTAAAAGTGAAATGGAAGAGATATGAATATATTCATACATGGATTGGTTCAAGTAGTACTACAAGTGATACAAGAATTGATCTACAAGAAGAAGAAAATTTTGTGATAGATCTTTTGAGAAAGTTTGAGGCAAAAATTTATAAATAAACCAAACATTCCCATAAAGCTCGATGGCAGGACTTGCAATTCAAAAAATCCCATGAAGTTTTTCCACGAGGGACCATTTTGTCAATAGTTGATTTTGCAGAAAATTACACATTTGTTCCACAAAAAGAAATACATAGTGAATACTATCATTCTAACCAAGTCTCCATGCTTGTCCATATTCTATATAGACACGTTGAACAAAATGTTGATCATATAGAAAGAACCAGTTAAAATCGACATGCTATTAAAGAATATCACTTTTATATTAGTGACAATCGTACACATGATACATATTTTGTACAACATTGTTTTGAAAGATTTGTGACTCCTTGAAAAGTCATGAAAGAAAATTCAATGAACATTGGATATGGTCAGATGTATGCACAGGTCAATTCAAATCTTCACGAGAATTTTTTTGGTTGTGTCATATTTATATGAAAACCTGCATTAAACATTGTTGGAATTTTTTTGAGACTGCTCATGGAAAAGGAGAACATGAAAATGCGGGGGGGCATGTATAAAATGAGCACTTCGAAGATATCAAGTGGACCACTCTGCAAACTGGCTTGTTTAAGTTGAAAAATTTGTTCAATGGTGCATCACTGCATTAAGCCATGAGACTAACCGGTCAAGGGAAGTACGAAGGTATATATATATATATATATATATATATATATATATATATATTAACTTGCATATATATATAGAAGTAGAATTTTAAGATACATGATCTAATTTTTATTATATTTATAATTTTAAACATTATTTATCACAATGATTATCTTTGATTTTATTTTGAATAACATATTTATATTCTTGTTTGAATTTTCCATATAGGTTTTTTTGGCATATTGGGGTCCAAGATGTAGATATATCGATTAAAAATGACGTTAAAACAATAAAAGGGACTCGAAAATTGCATTCAATTAAAACAAAGCAGTACCAAAATGTGTTTGCATTTGATAAAAGAAAATATTATTGTTTTTTTCATGTTTGCGTAGACAACACAGAATCCAATGATGTTTGTGAAAACAAAATGTATATAAAATATTGGCAACGTACAATACTAAATACAAAGGGGAAATGTATGTTGCAAACTTTGAAGAAATGCAATCAGAGGAGACCATATTATCATCTAAAGGTGATCAAGTTTTTGATATTGTTAGAGAAGGTAACATTTCAATTGCTTTAAAATGATAGAGATATAGAAATAGATAATAAAATCAAGTATACATGTTAATTTAAAAGTTAATTTTTCATGTTAGTTATGATCTAAATTTATGTAAGTTTGTTTTATTGTGCAGGAGATGTTTTTGATGTAGTTGCACCTACTACTAATGCAGAAAATGTGAAGTATTATTTGATGCGTTGCACTGAAAAAAAAGATGAAATTATTGGAAAACTATGATGATAACGGGTTTATATATGACAGAGTGTCTATTATACTGAAAGGTTATTTTTCCAACAAACTCATCAAAGTCACATTTTTTTATACTTTCAAGACTATGAACCTGATGTCATAAGTTATTAATATAGTCACTTGGTGTATGCAGCATGCATAAAGTTGATAGAAGTTCAATCAAAGAAAATTTGAAAATTAAGAAATGAAAAATGTCAAAATTCGATCATGAACAGATCATTGAAGATAGAATTCCATTAGAATTTTTTTGATTGAACTACCTTACAATTTCTTCTCCTTGGGTTCATCTTTTAGAACTTACATAACTCAACTAGAAATTGTTAGCCTTTTTATTGTGCATTATTAAGTTTTACATTATTATAATATGTATATTTTATTTTATGTACAAGTGCTTGCACATGTACATTGTTTTGGCACATGCACACAAGTAATTTATACACATGTACACATACATGTATATTATCTGGTCTTAAACGATTTCATACATTCTCTGGTACAATTTATGTCATTATGTCATTTTTGAAAAATGTACATGTGTATCTAGCATAGTTGATATAATGAAAATTTTAAGTTATGATTTTGTTTTAGACATCTATTAAGAAAATTATAATATTCATTCTTGAATGAAAAATGTGTGATACATGTTTTGTAATTTCTAGTTTACTATCAACTGACATCCATAGAAGCTTTTCTATGCACATTAATGAAAAATGTTGTGTACTTGATATGTTTTAATGCAATTTTAAAATTTTATGATTGCTTGACACATCTATGAACACCTATAATTTTATGATTGTTTTTAGATATATACATCGATATGTATTGTATATTAAAACATTATAAAAATGATTGCAAATGAAAAATGTATGAATTAAATGCAAATAGGATTTCATTGCTACATATTCATGATTGTTTTAAATGACACATGATCATGTGCAAAATGTACACCTAAATATCACCTTTAATATATGTATGTCCTAATTATATAACATTCATATATGTTCAAATGCATTTAACATGTACCACATGTGTTTTGTAATTTGCAATTTCGATCTAGATTCATTTTAAATAACAAATGACAAAACAACTTGAGCTTTAAAAACAAAACATTTAATCTAAGATTGAATCTAAGTTAACATTATAAAAAGTCATCATGTATTCAAAATGTAATGTAACTAAATGAATTTATGAACTTCAATCATTGTTACATATTCATGAACTTAAATATATATTTAACCATCTATCATATTGTTTTAAATGACACATTATTATGTGCAAAATCTACACATAAATATCACTTTTAATAGATGTATGTCCTAATTATATAAAATTAATACATGTTCAAATGCATTTAACATGTACCACATGTGTTTTGTAATTTGAAATTTCAATCTAGATTCATTTTAAATAACAAATGACAAACAACTTGAGTTTTAAAAACAAAATATTTAATCTAATATTGAATCTAAGTTAACATTATAGCAACATGTTATCATGTACATGAAAAATGTAACAACTAAATGAAAATGTACTTCATTCATTGTTACATATATTCATGAACTTAAATATGTAAAACCATAGATACATGATTGTTTTAAAAGACACATGATCATGCAAAATGTACCTAAATATCACCTTTATTAGACATCTGCACCTAATTATATATCATTCACACATGTTCAAATGCATAACTTGTACCACATTTGTTTTGTAATTTGCAATTTCAATCTAGATTAATTTTAAATAATAAGTGACAAAATAACTTGAGTTTTAAAAACAAAACATAATCTAAGATCGTCTAATCTAATATTATACCAACATGTGATCATGTATGCAAAATTTAACAAATAAATGCAAATGTACTTCAATCATTGTTACATATTCATGAACTTAAATATGTAAAACCATCAATGATTGTTTTAAATGACAAATGATCATGCAAAATGTACCTAAATAACACCTTTAATAGACATCCTAATTATATAACATTCACACATGTTCAAATGTGTAACATGTACCACATGTGTTTTGTAATTGCAATTTCAATATAGATTCATTTTAAATAACAAGTAACAAAACAATAATTTTTAAAAACGAAACATAATCTAAGATCATCTAAGTTAACATTATATAACAACATGTGATCACATGCCAAATATAAAACCTATTCAAATTTTAAAATCATTCAATAAAAGTAAATGTAGTTCAACTATCCAAAATGTAAAATATGTCCAAAATTTATATCATGAAAAATAAAAGTAAATATAACAATGTATAATGTTACAAGTATCGAGTTATAAATAAAAGTAAATATGACTGCATAAATACGACTATCTATATAGAAAATTAAATAAGACTATCTATCAAATAAAATGTTGCACGTGCATCAATCAAATAGAGAATTTGGCTGCAATTTATTTTCTAGCAGCCTCCTAAGCCTCATTGTGCTATCATCTAAAAAATGGAGAACCTACACAATATGTAAACATTAAAATTTAATGTTTTAAAATTGAATGAGAATGTAGAACTTCATAGAAAAAAATTGAAAAAAAAAAGCATGCAATACCTCATGTAGTTACCCCTCCATTGTCCCGTGTTGGTCGTCCACCAATGCATACTCCACGATAAACTGTACAATATATATATATATATATATATATATATATATATATATATATATATATATATATATATATTAAAAAATTTCAAATGAAAATGCATAAACTAATGAAATAATATCTTAAAAAAAAGTTAGGAAACTTCTTGTTCAAATTATTTGGATGTTCCTATCTCCATCATGCATCCCATCGCTGAAGTCCTTGGAGAACGGAAATCATCTCCACAAACCTAAAATTCAAAAATTTTAAAATTTTAAAATAACTCAATATCTAGATCTCATTTTTTAATGAAATTTTCACTTCAATTTATAACTTAAACATAAGTGAAAAATTGAATACTTGTGATGGTGGATTTATATCCTAACAGGAAAGAAGAGGGTGGCTCCAAATGAAAATCATCTCCACAAACCTAAAATTCAAAAATTTTAAAACTGTAAAATAACTCAAGATCTAGATCTCGTTTTTTATTGAAACTTTCACTTCAATTTATAACTTAAACATAAGTGAAAAATTGAATACTTGTGGTGGTGTATTTGGCACATATCCTAACAGGGAAGAAGAGGGTGGTTACATTGCAAAAATAATACTTGGAGAATTAAAATCATCTCCACAAACTTGAAATTCAAAAATTTTTAAGTTGTAAAATAACGCAAGATCTAGATCTCATTTTTAATGAAAAATTCACTTCAATTTATAACTTAAACATAAGTGAAAAATTGAATACTTTTGATGGTGGATTTGGAACATCTCCTAACAGGGAAGAAGATAGTGGCTCCATTGCGAAAACAATCCTTAGAGAACGAAAATCATGTCCACAAACCTAAAATTAAAAAAATTAAAAACTGTAAAATAACTCAAGATCAAGAACTCATTTTTTAATGAAACTTTCACTTCAATTTATTACTTAAACATAAGTGAAATTTTGAATATTTTTTATGGTGGATTTGGCACATCTCCTAACAGGGAAGAAGAGAGTGGCTCCATTGTGAAAACATCGGACAGAATCGGAATATGTTAACATTTAATTATATACATACATGTGTACACAATTATTTATTTTAAAAATATGTCATCATGATACCAATATAATAATAGAATAATAATTGTACATCAACATCATGAACACTTAAAAAACACTAACATTTCCCAACATATCATTTTGATTGTGACAACCTGAACCTTCGACCCTAATATTATCAAAATTTTCGTTCATCAAGCATGTTAATTGTGAATGGTGAACACATAATACATTTTTGTTAGATTAACATATACAAATAAACATGTATATATAAATTAAAAATTACATTAAAATATTCACCCTAACCATTAACACATACTAGTCCCATGCCCTCTTCCTCATGAATAATTAATTCCTCCCAACCATTGCGACAATGCTTTGCATATGCTCTAAGATATTCAATACTCATGTTGTATATCTCATCATCTGTATTATACAGAAAAGTAGCACATGCATTCTTTTGTGCTCTTTGTCGATTCATACCAATATCAATTCCACCAAATCTATTATGAACATTGTTTATAATGGCATCCCTTGCTTCTTGACTAATTTGAGAAGTGGCATCCATCTCTGATCACAAATTTTCCACACGAAGAGGTCGGCTTACCAATGGTGTCTCAGGACAAGGAAACTCAAAATCATGCTTAGCGCCCCTACGGTCACATAATAGACCTTTCCCAAGACCAAAAAATTCAGAGGAAGGTCATTATAATTGGTTTTCATTCTTAAAAAGAATTCTGCATAAAATAGTTTGAAAACTAAAGAGGAACCTCGTCATTCCATGGTAGTCTTCCATAGGCAGCAAGGTGCCTATCATGCAAATGGTAAGCTATATCAGGGTGCTTGAAATATTTCACCTTTAGCATCTTTCTTTTCGGCCCTTCTTTTAAATTAAACATAGATTATGACATTTCTTTTGTAACTCTGTCTTTAACATCGTCCCATGTATTGGGACCCATCATTGTATATGTTAGTGTGAATTCTAATCGCAATCGTATGAAAAAATCTCACTTTAGTTGTGCATAACAAACAGCCCTAACATCAAAGATGGTTGTCAATTTCTTTAGATCTGTAGTTAGTTGACCAAGACAAATGCTACAAAATCTAGATCTATGCAGTTAAAGACATTAAGCAGTAAATAAAAGCAAGAGTTTCTCCATGCATCCAATAGACATGACAAGAATATTTTGAAAGAATTTTTGTATTTATGACACCTGGGAAGGGAACATAGAAAGATGTTACCAGTCCCCCTCAATGGGATGGGTTCTTGTATGTGCTTAGCACTTCAGATCTAAGATCTCTCTCTCTTGATGGTGTAGAAAACCTAGACAAAAATGGAACTCAAGGGGAGTTCACAAGCAAAAAGATAGAAAAATATGACAATGGTGGAGGATCAAAGTCAGACCAAAAGCATAGATCCAGAGTGATCTTTAGGCAACAAAAGGTAGTGAATGAATGGAAAAACCCTTCTATTTATAACAAAATATTGTGTTATTCTAGATATTGGTGCATAATTAAAATATTATTAACCAAATCTAGATCCAACTTTTACGGAATATTTCATTATATTTGTTGGAGGGAAAAAGAATTCGAATTTGGTCAAATCCCTTTATTTCTAAAATAATAAATAAATAAATTATTTATTTATTATTTTAAGAATTTGGTTGAGTAACCTTACCCCTTTCACATATGAAGTGTTGGACAATGTAGGAGGATAGAAATTTTACTCATTTACATATGGATTCTCAGGATATCATCATATTAGGGTTGCACCTGAAGTCGGAATAAGACCACATTTGCTATAGAATGGGGCTCATATCAATACACAATAATTCCTTTTGGATTAAAAAATTCCCCTGCTATATTTTCTAGGGTGGTGATCGCAGCTTTTGAGGAGTACATTAACAAGTTTTTGGAGGTATACTTTGATGATTTGACAGTATTTGAATTGTTTAGAAAACATTTTGGGAGTTTGAGACTCATGCTCGACACATGTAGACAATATCATATATCTTTGAACTTAAATAAGTGCATATTTTTTCCACCCTTCGGCATATTATTGGGACATATTGTTTGCAAGCAAGGACTAATGGTGGACCCTGCTAAGATTGTTATCATTGTGAATTTTCCTTCGCCTGAAATAGTAAGACAACTTTGCACTACAATGGGACATACTGGGTATTATAGGAAGTTCAGCAAGGGGTATGCGCAGATCACTACGCCTATGGAGAAATTTTTGAATAAGGATGTAACTTTTCAGTGGAATGAAGAATGTTTGAAGAGCCTCAAAATATTGAAAGAAAAGATGGGAGCTGTGACTATACTAGTGTTCCCTGATTGGAATAAGGAATTCCATGTCCATGTGGATGCATCTTGTATAGTTTTGGGAGTGGTATTGGAACAACTTGGTGTATGAGAGATTTATCATCCTATAGCTTTTGCAAGTAGAAATTTTACTAACGCAGAAAAAAAATTACATCACTACAGAAAGGGAAGGATTGGCCATGGTGTATGCTTTGTAGGATTTTATACACTATTTGTTAGGGTCACACTTTAAGATGTTTACAAATCATTATGCACTTAATTATTTGGTTAATAAGCTTGTCTTAGGAGGAAATATTTGCATATGGTTGTTGTTATTCCAGGAGTATAAATTTGACACCATTGTTAAACCGGGGAGGCTAAATGTAGGACCTGATCATATGTCAAGATTAGAGACAGGGGAAGAACCAACCAACATAGAATATAATGTTATTAATGCACAGTTATTTTCAATCAGAGTGGCAGATTACGACTTTGCAGATATCATTCAATTTTTTACTACAGGAATGGCTCCTTCATAATATAATATACAATAGAAGAAAGAATTGGTGGTTAAGGCAGCTGACTTTTCAATAATAGCAGGACACCTATATAAGATGGGACCATATGAGATACTGCACAGATATGTTCCTGAACATGAAAGGCATATAATTCTAAAAGAAGGTCATGGAGGCGCAACTGGTGGACATTGTGTAGGAAAAGATATTGGGCATAAGATTTTGGGAGCATGATTGTGGTTGCCTACACTACATAAATATTCCAAGGAGCATTGCAGAGCATGTGATGTATGTCAAAGAACAGGGAAGCCTTCAAAAAGAGATGAAATACCATTGGTACCACAAATTACACTTTAGGATTTTGATAAGTGGGCTATTGATTTTATTGGACAAATCAACCCACCTGAAAAGAGGACTGGTGCGAGGTAAATAATTACAACAACTAATTACTTGACAAGATGGGGCGAAGCATAACCAGTAGGGACTGCATCGTAGAATTGCAACAAAGTTTATTTTTGAGTACATATTGTTTATATTTGGATGTCTGAATATTTTTATGACTAACCAAGGGTCACATTTCCTGAATAAAACCATTGAAGCATTGACTGAGGAGTTCCAAGTTTATCATCAGAATATTACCCCTTATCAACCTCATGCCAATGGAATAGTGGAAGCATTTAATAATATTTTGGATAATGCACTTACTAAGGTATGCAATGTGAATAGGGATGATTGGGACCTTATAATTCCAGCAACGTTATGGGCTTATAGGACCACATGTAAGAAGTTGACGTGTTAGACACCCTTCAGGTTACTTTATTGGTAAGAAGTTGTGATTCCCATGGAGTAGATTGTGCCTAGATTGAGGATTGCATCTTTTATAGATATGGCAGACCCTGATATAATGGAGGAAAGAATGTCACAGTTGCTTGCTTTGGAGGAAGACATACTTATAGCAGGATTCCATCAGCAGGTGCAGAAAGCAAGATAAAAGGCCTAGCATGACAGACATATTAAGAAAAAGAAGTTCCAAGTAGGATACCTTGTTCTACTTTATGACAGTAAGTTTTCGAAGTTTCCAGGAAAATTCAAGATGCAGTGGTTAGGCCCATACATTATCAAGCATATCACTGATGGAGGCGCAGTTCAATTAGCGAAGTTAAATGGAGAATTGGTTCAAGGAAGAGTAAATGGCAGAAGGTTGAAGTTGTACAGGGACAACCCTTCCCCTACAGCTTCACTCTAAAGAGAAAGGAGAACAATCTTAGTGCCACCTACAGTTGAAAGTGGTAACTGGACTATAAACTACACTACGGAGAAAGAGCTTTGACATAGGAAACCTTGACATAGGAATGGGTGTTCGCTACAGTATAGAGTATGTCAAAGTTCACAGGAAGAGTTGCTACGCTCCAGTCTGGAGTATGTCGAAGATTTGTCGAAAAAATATGATTGTTAAAAGGGAAAGTTGTCATTAAAAGGTGCATAAGGCTGCATTTATGAGGACAGATTTCCAGGATTTAGTAACATATATGTAGTTAAAGAAAATAATACGAACGAGATTTGAACTAATGATGAGGTTATAAGTTAGAATTTTTTATAGAAAGAAGTGTCCCACAAAGATTTGGCACTTTGTTTTCTTGAGAGCAAAGGGAGGCTAACCTGAATACCATAGTGGCTGGTATCTCCACAACAATGGCATATTGTGGGAATTTGTTGGATGACACTTTACATATTTGGACTTCACTGCAAGAAGATCCAAATGTGAAGAAGCTATAAGAATACATTCATCAGAAACATAAGCAACTAGAGGAGATTCGGACAACTGCGAAGACCTTACCAATCTCAAAGAAATTTGCCAAGATCAATGAAGGAAATGCACTACAGAATAAAATAGAGAAGCTAAAAAAATAATAGCAGGTCCTGACAGAGAGAACTCATTCACGGCAGGATGAGGCTCTCCAACTATCTCAGGAAGTGGATGGGAAGCTTCAAGAACTTTGACAAAGAGAAGAGGCAGCGTTGAAAAGAACTATAGGGCCAGCGACAAAAGCATTGTTGGAAGAAGTGTGCACTTAAGAAAAGAACATTGCAGGGATCCTCCAACAGTTCAACAAGGCCTATGACAGCATAGCAGCAAAAATCAAAGGAAAATCGGCTAAGTGACTTGAGACGAGTCACATGCGAGTGTTGGGGGCCTATTGGGCACAACCCAACTTGGCGTAGATTTTGTCTAAGACTTTGGATTTTGGGGGGTGGATCGCGTAGTGTAGCAGTTTGAATGTACTGCACGGTGGCATAGGGGCTTTTGGTTGGATAGAATTCCCTTATTTTTTAAAGTGCACAATGTTGTAATGGGTTTTGGGATATAGTTGCATGTTTTAGGGATCCCATGGTATTTGGACCATGGTACTGTAATGATGTAGCCCCACGATGTA
This sequence comes from Pinus albicaulis, assembly GCA_034641835.2. Lineage (NCBI taxonomy): Eukaryota > Viridiplantae > Streptophyta > Pinopsida > Pinales > Pinaceae > Pinus > Pinus albicaulis. The sequence continues at coordinate 1,206,220,972 of CM076578.1, read as the reverse complement.
ATAATATATAAAGGGTTAAAATGTTATGTTTAGATAGGATAATCACAGGTAGTATGGGAAAGTCTTTGTAATATGTATTTTGTAGCAAAGGGAAGGCTCTGCAGCTGAGTGCGCAGACAGCGTGCAGCTTAGTGCGTAGGTCAAGACTGATTGTATTCAAATATTTCTCATAATAAAGAAGCAGTTTGGCAGACAATATTTTGTTTTTCTTATGTGTTTTATGTATCGATCTGCTTAATATCTATTGTTGAGAATTAGTTATTAAAGTTGCATGATATGTCAGCGCAGTAATGGTTTATGTATTTATGCAACTATTTTTTTGATTAATTGAATGTGGCGAAGTAATTTATAAGTTGTAAATAGAAGATAATATAAAAATACCACATCCGCCAATCCCTCAAGGCTGAAGAAACCTGGTTATACATCCACCCATAGTCACTTCGGGTGAGACTGCGATCTTCTTGTAGGTCGTTTCCAAAAGGGTCAGTGATCAAGGATTTTTTTGGTGCACAGTAAGTTTGAACCTAGGTCATCCCAAATTAACCCAACAATAATTATATATATATGTGTGCATTCACATTAATTATTGATGTGAAACATGAAAGCAAGTTTATATTATTTTGTGTTTAATTAAAAGTTGAGGGAATTGTATGATTATGATTTTTTGTATTTTATGAAATATCGCATTAAAAGTTATTCAAATTTAAATTATAATTTCATTTATAATTTAAATTTATTTATTAATTTTTCATTTCGAATATATTGTATTGTACAAATAGAATATAATTCATTATTTATTATTACCAGTTGCATGAGTTTCTAGTTCATTTTCTTTTTCATTATATTTCTTGTATAATTTGTATATCACTCATTGTATTCTAGTGTTTTATATTAATTACTAACTCAATTATTGTATTATATCATATTATTTAATTAACTTGTAGTTTAGATGTATTAACATGAAACAATAGCTTTAGGTTCATGTATATATAGCTTTATATTACTTTAGCATTTCCCCACTCTCTTTCCTTTACAAGAGTAAGAGATCCATAGGCTAATGGAGCCTTTAAACTTGTCAAGAGTGGTTATTTTAAATTTATTATGGTATGTGAAGAACTTATATCCAATCCACATCCCCCTGTTGACATATGGTCCCAAATGCCTCATTAACATAGTGAAATATCTTCTCTATCCTAGTTTGTTTATTCATGGTGTTGCAACCAACTTGCCATTTCCAAGTTGGGAAGGCTTTTTAGTGCAATACAATTTAACTAATGCCCAATAATCTTCTCAGAGTCATTGACCTTCTACACATTGAGGTATGTTATTGTAAGTTTCTCATTCTTTTTTTAATTCTCGAGATGTTATAACAAAATGGATGTATGTAGTAAGTCTGTTAAGTGAATTGTCAGGAAACCTTTAGATTGTTGTGAGAGCTACCTTGTCTCAAATTCTCTTGTTTGGATGTGGGTATTTGTTAAACACTTAGTACCTAATTATTCTACACAAGGTTGATTCACATTAGTTGTATTATTGTGTGACATACTTCAAAATGTTATCATGTTTTGTTATGATAATGGAAGTTGCCATGTTTTATTTTAGGTGTTAGCAAGTATCTACTTCACAGTTGCAGGTGCTTTTGTATCCCTCTTGAAACTAGGGTGAACGAGTATGTTTGGTACTCTTCTTATAGTTTTAGGTCTCATCAATGAGATTTTACTTGGAAAACCTATCAACATTGATCTAGAAAAAGCAGTGTATGTTTATCCCACAACATTTCTTTCCTTGTTGTTTTCATTTTTCTCTACCGAATACAACTTATAGAAATTCAGTTCACTTGAAAAACCCATTACCAAACCATTGAAGAGCTCTTCCAAGGCTAAATTTTAATAATCGATTCAAAATGGAATTTCCTTTCTTGTTTGGAATGAAACCTTGATGCATGATAGTTTCTCTAGAATGAGGACATGGTGGTGAGCCATGTTATTGCACCAAGGGTGTTGCAACTCCCAGAGGATACTCAAATTTACTTTAACAACCTAGGGTTCATACAAACTTGGATGTGAGATTGTTATATGCACAACAAATGATCTCTACTCATGCCATTCTCATCTTATTTCTACAATGAGGTGCTAAGGTTATTCTGGAAAACGAAGTTTGTCACACTTCTAACAGCAACCTAAGACTGAAAGAAGGTCATAAACATTACTATATTGGAAATAAAAGGAACTAATCTATATCACAATGATTCATCTAACTGTTCTCTAATTTTTCATGAAAGAAATACTCACATGTATTCTAGTACAAGAAAGGAAATTACACTAAGTGGCATTCGTTGTCTAGATTACTTAATTGACTTGAAGAAAAGGAACTACTCTATCCTTGCACACATGTTGAATCAATGAATCACTAACTCCTATCTAATTCATGCTTAACTATTGTGTTAGTGATGCATTTTATGATGGGCTAATCATACTTGAAATTGCTCTATTTTGCAGCAAAAGAAAAAGGCGTTGGATGGTCTAAGAGTGTCCCTGGACCAAAGATTCGGGTTTGGAGGTCTATTAGTGTCTTTCTATTCTTAGGCGAGGTAGAGGAATGATTTTGAGCTGAAGGAGAGGGTGTTTGTAATTTCTACAGGGAGCTACTACAGGGTTCATGTAATGCTACAGGATTCCTGTAATGCTACAGGAAACGGGATGAGAGGGTTTGGAGGCTAGAAATGATGGAAAAAAGGTCAGGGAAGGTAAGGGAAATGTGGATCCAAGTTCGTGGATGATGACCAAACCCTTGGACCAAGCTCAGAGCTCTCAAAAAACATGTCTTGCACCCAAAAGGTTGCTCTCGGTGGTGTGATAATGACTTCAAAAATAGGGTTTTGGGTGACTTGAATGGAAGGTGGAAACTAAAGGTGATTGTAATGAAGGGGTCCTTCTCTGCTTCTCTATCCAAACCCTAAAACAAGACATCTACTCATGCATTCATCATCCACAAACTTATCATAGAAATGGTGGAAAAGATGAGTTAAATTTGAATACATATAGCTATGCATTTGAAATAGAAATATACCTTTGAACCTAAAACATATTCATGATAATAAAAGTGAAACTATCCTAAATTTTCCAAGAAATAATAAACTGAAAATATATTTGGTATGTGGTGGAAGACATTCCTCCTCAAGCTCCAATGGAAGAGGTGAGAGAGGGGGGCTTAGCAACACAGTTCTAATATTTTATATGCTACCAATAATGCAATGGAAGGAATCAAATACTAAATCATAAGGGAAAGACACACATGTACACAAGAGAGATTGAATCCAATGGATTTGTCCCTAACCGACAAGCTCATATCTGTGCAATCAAATCATTTGAAAAGAAACCAAATGGTCATCGTATTTCATAACCAATCTTTTACATGAACACTGAAAGTCAGAAATTTCTAATACAAATCCAAGAGAGCTCTTCCTGCATTAAAAATATGAATCTTAATGAGATCTTGTTCTTGTCTATTTATGCTAGATGGTATCTACCAACAGCTCCCTAAAAAGTAGGTCTATGTTCCTTTGGAAATCGAGAGAAGTGGAGCTTTGCTCCTTCTTATAATTCACTTGCTTAGTTGCCTCTGACTTCGAGCTGTTGGAGGAGGGTCTTGGAGACATATTAGTTGCTTTTAGGAGTTAAGGAGGTGGTAAACCTCCCTATTATTTCTCCTCATTGTCTATTCCGAGCCCTGATATGGAATCTTTCTCAAAAATGTAATTATTCCCTTCATTTTCCTGCATTTAAACCATATTAGGCCTCAAATCACGACAACCCTTTTTACACCATTATCACTAAGAAAAATATGACAAGTGTAATTAAATGTGTGATATAGAGAGTAATTAAGCTAAAAAGGTGACATTTTAACTCCTTAGAATATACCTAATGATGTCCCTCATCATATGGATTTATCAAAGAAATATCTAAATTTTCTTTAAGGAAAAATTACATGTATAGGCTCGGACATTATTACAAAATTAATTTTCATTTGGTTGCTTCCCTTTCAAATTTTACTTAATAAATTTTTCTTCTTCATTTCGAGAGAGGAAGAGACATGTAACTCTGCATGTAGGATGGTTTCATCGTTGTACTTTTTTTGGAAGACCAATGCAATATTCCTAATAAGAGGTCACAATGCACTTGTTGGGGATTTTTACGTTGTGTGTGGAACACAAATGATGAATATGATTTTGTTGTAGCAATATATATGTTTTATATCATGTCATAACTTCTAATCTATTTTAATTATATCAAGCAATTGTATAATGAAGATTGAAAGTGATAGTTTTTAGTTCATGCTTCTTTCTTCTTTCAAGAGAGATCTTAGTTATCCTTAAACATTCCATGCATTCTCTAGTTTTATTTATGTTAATTTAAATTCAGAAGAGTAGCTGAAATATGTTCTAGCTTCTTGGTGCCCTATGTTGGTCTAAGTTGGATCTTTCTTCATGGCCTAGGCCCTAAAATAAGGAAAAGACTTTGTATTGCATTTTGATTTTTATTTTGAGTCAGTGAATCTCATGAGGGCTCAAATTGTACTCCATGTTGACTTCAAGGCCCTAGAAAATAGATTATCTATAAATTAAATTCAATATATATTAGATATGGTTACTAAACCAAGGGTTCTACGTCAAATTTTTCCCTCTTTGGGTTGGAATTCATGTGTTGCCTTTGAACAAAGTTTCTGTAAGTTTTAATTGAAAACATGACCTTATTTTCATTAAGTGCATGAGTCTATGAATTGGTTAATGTGTATTTCAATAATTTTAAATTCGGAGTGAGCTTTATTTTGTATTTTCATATGGTTGTGATTGTATAATTCAACACACTTTACATTAAGGATATAATATGTTTGGATTTATTCTGATTTCAAAAACATAGTAATATTGTTTATGAAAGTAATTAATCTCTACTCAATATTGCGCAATTAGTTTCCCCTATGATTGTAAAATGTTGTGATATTTTTGGTAATGAGTTTCATTAGAATTCTACTTGACTCATTGCATTCATGACATTTTCTGCACATAACGATATGCAATTTTAGTTCTAGGCTTGCTCAGTATTAGTTAATGGTTTGGATTATTTAATTAGGTATTGATGGGGAAAAAAATAATAGACAAAAACCATCCTCATGAGGATGGTTTGGTTCCATTATTTTTCCCCCCATTTGTACCTAATTATATCATCCAAATCCTTAACTAATATTTAGCAAGCCTAGAACTAATTTTGTATATCATCATGTGCATAAAATTTCATGACTACAATTAGTCAAGTCTAATTATAATGAAACTTGGGACTAGACATATCACAACATTTTACAACCATAGGGCCAACCAAATACATAATATCATAGACTATTTTTTTTAATAGCTACAGGTTCGTCGAATATCTGATGAAATGTAGCTCCTAGTTTCATTGGTGAAATTTCATCGGATAACATGTTGTCATCGAATATTCAACACCAATTTTTCATATATAAGCCTCAAATATCCAACAAATTTTTGTCATACGAAAGTCAAATATCCAATGAACCTTCCATCGAAGTTATGACAAAGAACATTGGATAACCCGACATAATTTCGTCGGATATCTAACACCTATACCCGATGAAATTTTGTTTGATATCCAATGACAGCATGTTTGTCAGATTATCTGACAAAATTTCACCAATGAAACTAGTAGTTATAGGTTCATTTGATTACCTATGTAATTTCGTCAAAAAATTTCCGTACAGCCATCAGATTTTAGTGCATATATACTAGTGAAACTTGGAGACTAATTACAATGCCACTGCTACTGTACCTACTTGAATATGCTTTTAATTTGGACATGGCTAATTTATCATCTTCATAATCATGATTGAAGACCAACTAAAACCAAGAAGAAAATCAATTTCTCCTTGGTTGTTTCCTTCATTAACATGTATGTAATATTTTGGCTAGTACATACTTTTTCCAACGTTAATAGTACATCTTCTACAATTGATTGTATGAAATGGTACATGAGTTATATATGCATAGTATTAGAATGAAAGGATGATTTCTTTGTGAAATTAATGACACTCTCATTATCAATATACAGCATGTTATTCTCCTAATTCTTTCCCAATTCCTCCATGAACCTTTAAAACAAAATAATATCTTTACTAGCATCTATAGTAGCAACATACTCTTCTTCCATAATTGAAAGTGAAACAACCCTTTGCAATTTTAAAATCAACTTACTATTTTTCTACCTACAGTAAAAACATACCCTATGGTGTTTCTCCTACTATCTATATCACCTGTCATATTTGAGTCAACATATCCCTCTAGAACAATGTTTGAACTTCCAAAGAATAATTCATGAGTAGTAGTACCTCGCAAATACTTGATAATCCACATAATTTCCTTCCATTTCTCTTTACCAAGATTTCTCATATACCTGCTCATAACTCAAATTGCATGTGCAATATATGGCCTTGTGCACATCGTCGCATACATCAAGCTACCAACCACTAATGAATATGGAACCTTGGACATTTACTCTATCTCCTCCTATGTCTTAGGATGTATCTCTTTATTCAATTTGAAATGGCTATCCGAAGATGTAATGACTAGTTTTGCATCTTTCATTTTAAATATTTCCAAGACCTTTTCTATGTACTCATTCTTAGACAATGTTAATTTATGAATTTTTTTCTCTTGTTATTTTCATACCAAGGATTTCCTTTACATCACTCAAATCCTTCACAGAAAATGAATTATCTAATTTTCATTTGAGAACATTTATATCCTAGATGTTAAACCCTGCAACAAGCATGTCATCTACATCCAATAACAAGATAAAATAGCTTTCATTATCTAGTCTCTTAAATTAAAAAAAAAAAATGGTTAGAATGACATCCATAATAACCTTGTTCTATCATAAACATTTCAAACTTTAAATACCACTACCTTGGAGATTTCTTTAAATTGTACAAGCTCTTCTTTAGTTTGAATAGTAAATTTTCCTCCCGTTTGACCTCATACCCTTGTGATTGTTGCATATAAATCTCTTCCTTCAAGTCCCTATGGATAAAATTTGTCTTTACATTTAACTGTTCAATATGCAAATCTTCTATTATCATTAAATTTAAAATAGTTCTAATTGAAATCATTTTGACAATAGGAGAAAATGTCACCAAAATGTATACCTTTCTTCTGTGTAAACTCCTTTACAACAAGTCTATCCTTGTACCTCATTTTTCCTCCATCTTCTTCCTTCATCTTGTAAACACATTTATTCTACAATACTCTTTAACCTGCAGGCATTGAGACCAAGACTCAATTTTAGTTATGTACCAAAAATTTCATCTCTTCTTTCATGTCTTGTTCACATTTCTTTCTAGTTTATACTTGTGTTGTTTCTTCATATCTTTTTGGTTCACCAGCATTAGTCAATAATACATGATACAATGAAGGAGAGTATTGTTTAAGGGGGATACTTAACTTGGTTAATATTATAAAAACACTTGTTGAACATTTTGATTTTCTAGCACCTTTGAAATTATTTTTTTTTCTAATTTCATAAAGCATTGTGTACTCTATGTTTTCCTTTTCATGTTTATTTTTCTGCAAATACATGGCCTTCTCATTAAATATCACATCTATACTCCTAATTACTTTGTGATTTTCATAATCCCATAAGCGATAACCCTAAATAATTAGCTCCATATCTAATAAAAGTGCACTTCTTGGATTTTTTCTCAAGCTTTGTTCTATTTTCTCTATCAATATATAGAAATGATTCACAAGTGAAATCCTTCCAAAATTAGTGGTTTACATTTTTACCTATCCATGCCACCTCTAGAATTCCACCTTGCAAGGAACTTGAAGGCCCTTTATTTATTAAGTACACAGCAGTAACCATAGCATCTACCCAAAATTGTAAGTGAAATCTTGCATGCAATATCTTACTCTTCATGAGTGTCTTGTTCATATTTTTTGACACACAGCTTTCTTGTGGTGTTCCTGGAATTTTCTTCTCTCTACGAATCCCATGGTATGAATAGTAACTATCAAACTCCTCACTGTGATATTCACCTCCATTATCTAATCTAAGACACTTCATTTATTTTTTTTCTCATTATCAACCAAAGTTTTCCATTTCTTAAAAGTATCAAAGGCGGCATATGTGTTTCTAATAAAATAAACTCAAGTTTCCAAGTTGCATCATCAATAAAAGTAACATAATAATAACAACCACTAAGAGATGATACCTGAGTCATTCCCCATACATATGTATGTAGAAGCTCTAACTTTTCACTCTTATTGTCCTTCCCAACTCTAAGAAATCTAACTCTTTTCCATAAAAAAAAATGCTCAAAGAAGTCTAAATAAACCTTCAACTAATATGACAACAATTTTCTTGACTAGAGACTCAGCTTTCCCTTCTCACTAATGGGCTTGATCTTGTGATGCCAAATTGTTGTATCTATTCATGTAGAAGTTAAAGAAATAGATGCCACATTACCAGTACATAAATACAGTGTACCTACCTTCTCTCCTTTTTCTTTAGCATCAAATATCCTCTAGTGACCTTCCATGAATCTATTGTAAATGTGACTATAAAACCTTCACTTCCCAATTTCCCTATTGAAATTAGATTTCTTCTTAAATTAGAAACATGTCTCACCTCTTTCAAAAACCATTGATTTACATTTCGTAATTTTACCCATACCTTACCCTTTCCAATAATTTTATATGTTCATCATCACCCAAATAAACCTATCCAAAATCACCTTAAACATAATCTTGGAAATATTTCCTATGGGTTGTGGCATGAAGTGAAGCCCCTGAGTATATCACCCAAGAATTGGAAATGTTATCTATTGAAAGGATTAAAGAATCTTGTAATACATGACCTACTACAATTGTTTATGTATTATTATCCTAATGTCCATCTCCTTATTTTTTTTTAGATACCAATATTATTTCTTATTATGTCAATTCTTCCCACAATGCCAACATTATGGCCTCCCTCTAAGCTTGGATCTACCCTTCATAGACTTTCCACAATTCCTTAGGATATTTCCTCTTTCCCTTTATCTTGACCTATTCTCCACCGTAAAATCATTACTTAATGTCTCACATGTGCTTTTTCATCACATTTCCTTACTAAGGATAACACCAACAACATCGTCAAACTTTAAAGTGTTTGGACCAGATACAAAATTATTGGCAACCATGACCAAGCCATTCTAGCTTTATGGAAATGAACACAAAATCAAAAGAGCCCTAATGTCATCATCAAATTTTACTCCTACAAAACTTAAATAATTGGTGATTGTGTTAAATGCATTTAAACCGTCAGCAACAGACCCACCTTCTGACATTTTCATATTAAATAAACTCTTCATATGAGATACCTTATTGGAATTTGAGGGTTTTTCATATAGTATATCCAATTCCTTCATCAAAAACCTATGTTGTATTTTCTTTTGAAAATTTGAAAGCCATCGATGCTTCCAATTAGAGACATAACATTCCAATTTCCTTTTGTCAATAATATTTCATTCTCCATCTTTCATATTTTATGGCTTCTGTGTTATTTTGCCTAATGGTAGAAAAATATTTTTCTGATATAGATAATCTTCCATTTGCATATTCCATATTGGTAGTTTTTTTCCATTAAACTTCTCGATATTGGAACCTTCTTCTTCCATTACTCCCACTCAAAACAATAACCCTACTTTCATATGATTTTTATCAACCAATATAAACCTTTGACTCTGATACTAATTACTAGATTAAAATCACATAGAAATAAATCAGAATGAATGCAGAAATAAAACATAGAATGAAACAATACAAAGGAGACACAAATATACATGGTTCACCATATCTGGGCCATGTCCATGGAGAAATAGATAGTTCTTTCTTTTATTCATCCAATAAAATGAAGTGATACAACCTACAACACATCTACTATAACCTTTTCTTCTCTTTCACACAGTCTCCTACCTCTGAATTACAATGCACTCTCAATAATACATAGGCAAAGTACAATTCCCCCATCAAAAGCGAGTTGTATTTTTAGGGAAAAAAACCCTAACATAATATATATTTTTGAATATGTGACCTAATGATGAATGATCCCATTTAACTATGAAAATGCAATATTTTACAAAGAATTGTTTTCAAAAAAAAATCTTTGAGGATTGGAGGGGGGCTCCAAAGAATTGGCGTTTCCCCCCTCACCCCCCAAAAAATATCACCTAGCCACAATAGCAGTAGGGAAAGCCCCACTACACCCCTTATCAAGAATTGAGGTCCAAGAATGATTAAAAAACAATACCTCTATATAGAAAGATAATTAGGCTCCATAACAAACATGCTCATGGGTAGCAGACTTAAGTCACCCCTTTCCTACTAGGAGCTAACTAAACTCCCATGTAATTTACATGATTATGTAGAAAATAACCTGCTTAGAAAGGCCTTACAAGCATGTATAACTACATAGAGTGCATGACATCATATGTACTTAAAATAGACACAACATTCATCATAAATACTCACAGAAGACATTCAAACATTGAAACACGAAATCATATATACATTAAGAATTTAAATATGGAATGGGTACGCTTATTTCATGATATTTTCCCCCAACTAGTTGTAGAGATCTAATGTTCATCCCAACCATAGATGATGTTGTTCATTATCTCTAAACAATGGGTCACCCTCAAACCATGGCCATACCTACACAAGGGTAAAGCCTCTAAAGCCAACTTTGGACACACAATCTAATACCCATTAGATGTGTGGCATCACTTAGGTTTACCAGTTTCAACAATTCTTCCTCCGGGCTCCAACATTTTCCTAGGAAAGCAAGGAGAACTTTGTCAAATAATCAATTGGACAACCCAAAAAATTTCCCCTTCAAGCTCCAACCTCACCCAAGATGAGTAAGGGAAATTTGGAAAATAAATTGTGCCTCCACACTCTACCCTCACTTGAGATGAACAAGAGGAATTTTTTATCCACTTTCATTATGGAATTCAAAATAATTTACCAATCATTGGGTTAAATGGTTGTCTCAAGTTACATGTTAATGGAAAACTTAAGTCACAAGTTAAATATTACTCATGTCAAAAGTAATGGCTAATTTAAGTCATAGGTTCAATGGTTGTCTCAGTTATAAGGGTTAAGGGCCATCTAAGCTGATAGACCAACTCCAAATCCACATATCCAACCTGTAATCAGAAAATGAGCTAGGGATGAAACTGTGAGGTACCTATAGACAACCCCAAGTATTAGATACCTATATATTTAAGCAATGATGGTTGAATGGTATAGGGATATCCTCATCAGAATATGGAAACAAAACTTATGTCTACATGTGTTGTATAAATTCCAAATTTCACATCAAGAACTCACTCCATCTACTTGGACTTAGGATATGATATCCTTTCATAACTATGGGGTTCATTCATAAACTGACTTAATGAAGGTTTTGTCATTTACTAGGCTTAGGAACAATGGCATGGTTCTACCCTCTCGCTTTCCCTCTTATGGAGTTCTCTCTCCCCATAATATTTATGCTAAGTGTTTTGAAACCATGATGTACTTTTATTATCATGTGTGTGATAACAGTTTACAACATTAGGCTAGCTGGAATTAAAATAGATAATCATAGACATGCAAGCCCCAAAACAAATAAATAATTAAATATACATGGGCATGCAATCCCAAGACAACCTATCTCACCAACCTAATAATAAAATGTATGAAAACATAGAAGGGGTCATCCTATGAATGTTACACTAAAAAAAAATAGAAATGTATAAATTATTATGATGAGAAAGGAAGAGAAAGGTCAAAGGTTCTTATAATCTTTTGCACAATTCAAAAATATATATTATAAGTGTATTCACTTTTTATCCATTGATGTATTTAAATTATCGACTCACTAAGTAGGAGGTGGAGGGGGGCGGGGGACTATTCACATTAAATGACTCACAAGAAGATACATGTATATCTCTCCAAGAATATAAATGTATTTTTAACTTAGAGAGTTATTTTTCCTATGTAGTAATTGCCTATATTTTTAATAGAATTAAGGACAATAGGGGAATGGGCTTTAGTCCAAATATATGTTTTCTTAAGTAATATTATACACACCACAATCACCAACCATCAAAGTAGACAAGGTAGAGTTTATGTTAATGGTTTAACGTCTTGACGCTTCAATCTACACACATGCATGATGTAGAATCCACCTAGGCACCTCCTAGTGTGTGATGATCATCTTTGTTGAAAATTTTTTGGCATGATGATATTTTCGTGCAATGTGCAATATTGATCTCATTCAATATAATGGTTATTGCCTTGTGATTGGGTTATACTGATGACCAACAAATATATCTATAAACATACTAGAAACCCTCATTTTATTGCTAATCTAAAGGTCCTTGATAGTTTCTCTATATGTATCAGTGCCTACTAGTCTTTGAAACTTGTCGTAGTTTGTTTAGTAATCAAGATTTATATTGCAACCTTATGAAACCTCCATCTTAAACCCCAACTATCATGGATCTAGTTTTAATTTAGTAGATGAGTATCTCATGACTTCTTATATCACATTCTCCTATGATATATTCATTGACAATATTTTGTTATTAGCACCAAATACACCACTATTAGCCTCATACAAATTAATGTAAAATACAAAAAACTTGTTAGAATAAATCTTACATTAATTATTTATGATCATTTAAAAAATGTTCGTTTTACATTTACATAATGTTTCCATTGTGATTCCCTTTAATGTTTTTCTTACCTCAATTAAAAACACAATAATATTATTATTTCTTAAAATAAGTCTTATATTAATTATTCATGAACCATAAAAACATAAAAAAAAATACGCATCTTATCTTTACATAATTTTTTTAGTGTAATTCTTTTTCTTTTCCCTCAATTGAAAATAAAACAATATTGTTATTTTTTTTCTCTTTTTCTCATTATAATTCACCTTATTTATTTACTTATTTATTTATTTATTGATTTATTTATTTATATAGAGAGCAATTAACCACACGTTTTATTAAAACAATCCTATGCAAAATTTATCGGTTCAAAATTCTTTGAATATAAAAATTCTAACCATATTATAGATTGGGAACTTAAATACCAACCAAAAAAACTAACACTATAAATTATAAACAAACTGCCCTAACCAAAAACCAAGAAGCAGATAGAAAGAAAACAATATGCCATTGTCACTAGCATATAACTAAACCCAAAAAAAACGCAAGATGCCATTGTCACGTCATAAAACTAAGAAAATAATTTAAAAAATACCACTATTCACAAAAAGCCTGCATATGCAGAGTGGAACCCTCATATTATCCATAAAATCCCAAAAATGCCACAAGCAATCATTTTAATAATTTATTGCCGCCCCCAAGTTTGCCAATGTCTTGAACTACACGACTCATAAAGGCAAAGGGACAACTCATAAAGGCATACACTTCCAAAAAAAATTGTTTCTTTTGTGTGGGACACACTTCCATAAAGGTTTTGAGCCTTTTGTAGGAGATACACTTCCCTAAATATATGTACCTTGTATTTGTTTTAAGCAAGAACGGAATAAATTTTTTATCAACACAACGATGGTTATGTGAAGTAACAAGTTCCTCTTAATTTATTAACCTTCGTAAAATGAAAATAGGATGATTGACGGACTAATATAGTGATAAAAATCATAATATAAGATTTATTATTATTTTTTTTAAGTGAATGATTTATTCATTATTTAGAAAATAAGTACTTTGATCAAGTTTAAATAAGTACTTTGATCAAGTTTGTTGACTATTGCATGCAACATGTGACAGAAAAAGCAAAAAAAAATTAAAAATCGTCCATAATCAAGAACGTCAAAGGCACCAGAAAACACATAACACAAAGGGAACACTTGTAACCATGTTAATCATCTAATGTAATTGAGGTCAGGTTGTCTGGGGATGTCCCAGGAGGAGGCAGAGGGTGAAAAGAGCATTGGACATGCTCTTCAAAGTGAGCCATCCAGGACTCCAGCTTCTCCACCTTCTCAGTTAACAGGTTCTTTCCTCACCAGACCACCACAACTCCTTCTCGGACATGGCACTGAAAGTAGTGCACTCTGTTCAGAGTAGCTATGAGTTTAGCATGTTCCTCCCAGCGGATCTGGTCTGATGTTTCCAACCGCTCTAGCAAGGATTGAATCAATTCCCTGCAATTCTCCATACATCATTGACAAATTTCCCTCGAACCATGCATAGTACATCATGCATTCCCTCATCATCTTGTGCTGCCACATCGCCTCGCCCCGCCTCTCTGCTGAGGTTGCAGCGTGCGTCCCCCTTGTCCATTCACCAAGCCACCACGTCCACAACCACCATGTACATCAGACGTCGCCCGCCTCGAGCACCCTGCAGTCTTGCCACCCCGACGAGCCCCTGAAGTCTCCACTTACATTACCATTGTCTACAATTGAGCCTCTTAGTCCCCTCAGCCAGCCAAGTTGGGCTTCTTTGGGAAGGATGACCGTCCTCGACATGGGGCTGGACGCATGCTCACAGGATCAACATCAGCTTGAACAAAGAAATTGGCAAGGATACCGACAACATCGGTAGCCTCCAAGGCTCGCCCTTCCCTCACCTGCAAGACTCCCCACACCCAGTCCCTCAAATTCCAACCACCCAGATGGGGTTGTGCACTCACTCCACCCCCCTCGTTTTGGTGTTGAGTGACTACTAGTAGCCCACCTCCCCGCAAGTCTTTCCACCACGGTCGCAGACACAGAAGTCACCCAGAATTCAGATATTTTAGAAACGGGAGGTTCAGGGGAAACACCCAATTTCCCAACACACATTGAGAAGAATCCTCCCAAGAACTCCAAAACCAAGAAAAAACCTCAACCTCCAAGAGGCACAATCCGTTCAACCACGAAAACGCAGAATGTCACACACCAAGGAACAAGGCAACCCAATTACAGACCCAGAAGCTAGGGAGGGAGCACCACCAAAAAAATTTCCACCATTCCCAAGCATGGAGCCTTTAGCGCCACCCGCTCCTGCTCACATAAGACCAGTAACACAGAGAAGAAAACTCCAATATACACTAGAAACTCTGAATGGCCGACTCCTCCAGAAACCAAGCTCCACCACCCTCGCACAGAAACATTGAATACCACACCTTGAAAAGGAAATTTACCAGTTTAAAATCCCAAAAGCCATGGAAGGAGCACCAACGTCGGGGTCACCACCTTTCCCACTCAACAAATCGACGCTTCTTGCTCTGACGTACTGAATACCTATAGCATGCAATGAGCCAAAATGAAACCCAAATAAACTTGTTGTATGCCATACTCTGTCGATTCTTTGCCTCTCGCTCTAGTCAAGGCAATGAAAGATTTCACATGAATTTCAGTACTTCCTCTTATACGCAAGTTAATGTGAGGATGGGGAGTTCAGTCCTCAAACCGATCGCTAGATTTTAACCATCATCGCCCACGTGGTGCCTCATGCGCTTGGTTCCTCACCCCCATTGGGGAATACCATAAGATTCATTACTATATGTGGAAGTTATTTGATTTTTTTAAATGTTTATATTAAAATTTCAAAAAGAAAGAAACAAAGCATGCAACAACAAGGATAATGTTAAAGTTTTATTATTATTATAATAATATTGGAAACATGTACAAATATACTATTTGTGTTTTTCAAAACATACCACAATAATTTTGATGATAATTTTTCGAAAAAATAAACACCCATCTCGCTTATACATTTTCAAATATAAAGTAATTATGAGAAGGCATGTGATATCTTTGCAATTTGTATAATATTTAAAAATATATGTTATTTACATAAATATAAAAGAAATTAGTGAATATTTATTTTAATTTCAAATTTATTATATGATTTGTAAATTATTATGAATATTTTATTGGATATTTCATTACAACAAATATAATAAATTAATTCAAAATATATATTACGAAGAGTAAATTCTTTTACACTTCAAATTTGTTATTATTGATTTTGTTATTTATGTATGCAATATATAATATAAGGAAAATAAAGAACAAGTAAAATGTAATCACTTACAATCCACAGTAAACATCAAGATATGTTTTGAAAAAAAAAATGGGAGAAAATCCAACTAGAAGGTGAGGTCGCTCTACTCTGTTTTGTCTAGAATGGAAATGGTGCAAATACAAAGGAGAAAGCACACTCTATGGAATTACTTAAGACCTGTGGCACGTGGACCGCTACATAATACAAGCTCACTCGGTTATTCTCTCTCTCTCCCCCTCTGTCTACATAATTGTTGATTTCATTATACATGTTAATTTCTAATGCATTGATTTCACTGAACACGTCAATTTCTATTTAATTTATAATGCATTAGTTTTATTGTACATGTCAATTTTCTATTCAATACTATATTTAATGTCAATTTTTATTAATGTTTCAATTTCTATGTCAATTTCTATTTCTATAGATGGATAAATAAGCCTTTTTTGGTTAATCTTAACCCCATGGATTTGATGGTCATTACGTCCATCTATACACATTACCCATTGGAAAGTAGCTTTAGAAACATGGTTTCAATAGTCTAATCCTATACACTAAACAATAAGAAAGTACCCATGACAACTCTACAACCCATAGTGTAAGGGGAAGGTGTTGTGTGTGGTTTACGATATAGGGTTTTGTTGAGTTTTCTATTGATTTATAATGTTCTATTCCAAAGTGATTATTGATAAAGCCCTTATTTGTAACATGACCCACAAACATTTTCTTTATGTCTTGTTTTGATTTATAACAATTGGAGCTATAATGAGGGAAATTTGTGGTGCCAACATATTAAATGGAGTCACAGTTTTTTTGATGATGATTGTCTCTTGAAGCTCTCAAAAGATAGTAGTAATGGCACTTATATTAAATTCATATGTGAATTATTTTATCTTTATCCTTGGTTGAAAGAGAAGTATATTAGACACCATATCTCTTATCCTCTAACTCCTTCTATTGCAATTGTTGACTTATGAACTAATTATCATTTTGGAGGATCAAAGTGATGGGTTATTATGTATAATTTTTCATGAATTACTCCTCATTGGGGAACTCACAATAGTTGCATTGCGACAATCTTTTTCATGTATGTTGCATCTTTCTATGGTTCCAACATTGCATGTTTGATTATGCAGAGATGAGATGAAGTAACTTTGCTTTCAAAGCTTATTGATATCATATAGTTTTGTTAAGTGATTAATCTTTCAAAAGTTAATAGTCAAATTATAAGATTATAGAAGTAAACATTTCACCTAAATTTGAGGCATGTATTAAAATTAATTAGTCAAACATCCAACAACATTGAGAATAATACCTTCAACTGACCCTTTGAGTCATATAAATATTATATTTGAAATGTCTAGTTTTTTTGTTTGCTAGCATGTTATTGACTTACATGACTAGTGTGTGCTCTAAGAAACTACAACCCAAGGGCATCTAAGTTCAAAATCACTCAGTGGTCGCAATTGGCCTAAGCCACACCAACCCTTTAAACATGGATGAATTTTTTTGGTGTCTCCTCCTGACTACCACAAATTTCAAACTTTGGCCATATTATAGAATGAAAGTCTTAAAATCCAATCATGCTAGCATGGCTTGAATACTATATTTGAAACATCATTACCCTCCATTCGTAATAATTTCTAAGATATTTTCAAATTAAGTTTTGAATAGTTTAAAATAATTTCCCTCTCAATATCACTTTTAACAACTTAAAACTATTTTCTATCAATATGTTATTTTAAACATATTATAACATTTAAATATCAATTAGAAAATTACATTGTTATTTTGATATATAATAGTTTTTGGTAAAATATTTCCTTTTCACTTTACTTTATTTTAAAAATTTCTATGAATTTCCCAAATTTATTTAGTATATGTGTCTATGTCTTGTAAGCTAGTGGGTTAATTCTTTTAATCACAAAAAAACAAAAATCATACAAAAATTCTCAATGTTGTTGGCTTGCCATTGGGGAAACCAAGCCAACAACATTGGAGTAACTCATCTATCCAGAGAATATGAGTTAAGTTATTTATCCAAAAAGAAGATGTAAAACTCTATTGATAGATGGAAATGTCTAGAAAACCATAAATTGACAAAACTAAGATGGCTAAGCAAAAAAATAGGGTATCTAGAGACATATATATGATGCATATTAGTCTAGAGAATTTGAATCAATACCCAATGGAGGGGTGTGGTGGTTCTATAAAGTGACATTGGGTTGATGGACATGGGGTTATTAACCTATAACTAGCAACCTTGAGAAAACATCCTTGAGATACATTGGACTTCATCTAACTATAGTAAGATATCATCCTTAGCTTCATCGCAACCCTACAAAAATATTCCCCGCAATGTTTTGAGATGCTAATAAATCAACCATTTTACAATAATTCATGTCCCTGGATCTTGAACTTCCGTTGTATGGGATCTAATTGCTTAGCTCTGCATTGATATCCCAATTATGAATGATGCCCCTCTCCTGACAAACCTCGGCCTCCATGGACTCAATTTCCTCACAAATGAGAGGTGGATTTTGCTCCTAGTATTCATTTGCAGTAGCCCCAACTTCTTATTGAACCCTCATGTTGGAGGAACTAGATTGAGTGCCCTGGGAATGATAGGGCCCAGACTTCCCCTAAGGCTACAATGATAAGCTCTACCTCAAGGCATTATGAAAATTACAATTGTTGGGCTCAGTGGTGATGGCTTCACAACAAACAACAAATGGAAATGAGCACTAGCCATAGAGACAATTAAACTTCCTGGAAACTACAAAGTCCAACCTTCTAACATATGGAGAGCTTGCAGCTTCAATGAAAGTTGATGAAGCAACATTATTAGAATTACATAAGCCGCCAATTCAATACCATGAAGTCTAGAACTTGCACAGAGTATCTACATATCCTTTTCATTTGAGAGAATAATGGTGAAATTTCATTTGAGAGAATAATGGTGAAATCCATTGCGAGAAGAAGGTGTTGTACCAACTAGTCTAAGTGCAAGATGCAAAAACAATTGAACCAATCAATGTGATTTTCCCCAAAACTACATATCATAACTTGCCATAAAGATTGCATGCGTTAAAAAAGTTCCATCTATGTAAACATGAGATCAACAAAAAAAAACAACATTTAACAACTATGACGATGAAGAATAATCTCAACATCTTTAACATCTAATTAACAACATATTTAACTCATGTATCTCAACATCTTTAACATCTAATTACATAAATATATTAAATTATATAAATATTGTTATCTAAATGCATATAATAATTTACATATTCATATATCAAACTTCAAGTCAATCACATTTTCTTTCCCTTCCATATAAAAAAATCCAATAATAAATAGATCTCGAAGTGAAAATAGATCCCATATATATGATATCTCTTTGTGCGGTATATAATCCCATTGAAAGCAGGATGCTATGAATTTGTTATTAAAATCACTTTTCGTTTTCTTTTGGACTGCTTGTACATCATTTTCATTTTCATTTTCTCATTGTTATGCACCAGGTTATGACTTAATAAAAATCTGACTTATGGGAGTGAATGAGCACTCTATTATATAACATTTAATACTCTGTATAGTGAATTTATACCTTTACCTTTCTGGTTAGAAGTACCATAAATCCGAGCTTTAATGGCCGCAACAGTGCTGACTAATTCAGATTTACTTTCAAACTTTCTTGTACTCAAAATTACATTCGCGGTTCGCTTCGTCAATTATTTTAAAGTGTTTATTGAATATATATATATATATATATATACTCCAGTGCAATGCGTTTAACGATTTTAATTGTATTTAAGGGTTGCGTAACTTAACGTTCAAGGTTTTGTGATTTTATACATGAAATATGAAGATACGTGAATATTTATATATATATATGTGTGTGTGAGGGTTGCTTTTCATTTTTTAATTTTGTTATTGATGTGTATTATTTTATGTTGTGATTTTTTATTTTTTATAGAAATTTGTTAATTTAATAGAGTAAAATATTCAAAATACAGCTATTGTGTCCTTCGGAATTATAATAATTCTATAAGAATTAATGCTCGCTATTTTAGACGAGACGGTGAGGAAAAATGAAATTAGATGAAATTATTAAATTATTTTAATACAATATATTATATTAATAAATTTAGATTTTTTTAATTATATTTTATATGTATATATGTTTATTTATTTAAAGTGTTCTCAAAGAATAATGAAATTTTCTTTATTGCAAAGATATTATCATAATTGTTTTGGACTTTATTGTAATGGAATGCTTAGCTATGATCTTAGAATTAAAATAATGTTATTTATATTGAATAAACATATAGATAATAATTTTTAAGAAAAATAAAATATTAATTAATAAGATTATATATTATTAAATATAAATGGTAATGAGAAGGCAAGTAAAATGCAAGCAACTTGTAGTTTTTTTAATTTAAATATTTAAATTAGTGAAAAATTATTTTAATTTTAGAGTTATTATATGATAACATTTTTATTGGTATAAATTTTTATTTAATTGTTTTCAATTAAGAAAATAATAATGTAAGTTGAAATATTTATTTCTTTTTCATGTGTGATATGTTTAGAATTGAGATGGATTTACTTTAATTTATATATATAAATTACATGTTTAATATAGTCTACTGGGTGTAGTTTTATTGGCCATAGCTTTGTTATAAAGTAAAGTGTAAAGCATGAAATTCAAAGTTCAAATCCTAGTAGGTTAGACCAATAAAAAAATTTACATGTTGAATATAGAAAGAATTATACATCTCTTTATAGTAATCAATGTGCTATTAAACGTAGAAAGAATTACAGATCTCTTTATAGTAATCAATGCACCATTAAAATAGAAAGAATTACACATCCCTTTATAGTAATCAATGCACCATTAAATATAGAAAGAATTACACATCTCTTTATAATAATCAATGCACCATTAAAATAGAAAAAATTACACATCTCTTTATAGTAATCAATGCACCATTAAATATAGAAAGAATTACACACCTCTTTATAGTAATCAATACATCATTAAAATGTCAATAAAGTTTAGATAATACACCATTCATGTTGTTATTTTTATCATCAAAATTAATTCCCAATATATTAAATTCAATAAATAAATATAAATGTAAATCTTATTTCAAGATCAAAAAATTTCAGAGAAAAATGTTTTTAATAAACATCACTAAAATTATCTCTTACTTTAATTTTAATTAAATATATTAGTTAATAATAATGAATATCACCAAAATTATTTACTTTTAGTTAAATATATTGAAAATAATAATAAATATTACAAAAATTGAAAATTAAAAAATTATTTGACCAACATTTATAATTTATAATTTTGTTAAATAATGATATCAACATTATATTGTAACATTTTCAATACGAATGGTCAAAATCACTTCATGACCGCCCTAAAAAAAATTACATATTTTCACTTTCACGAGACGTACCAATTGTCAAATACCCGCGGCCGCCCTTCCCTCAAAATAATTAAAAATTAACGTACTTTTCAACTTAGAGCACTTTCTCGAGGCATTATTTGAATGTTTAGATATGTCAAACTTGTTCACGAATGTTTTTGGAACTTTATAGAGGATGCTTCCTCCTACGTTGAAGACAATACCCAAGTTTGCTTATCGAATATTGGATTTGCATTGAACTATGAAGAAATCCATCATGATTCATTAGGTGTGCTTGTTTGAATTGGCAATGGCAGAGAGGGTTTAGATTATAAGAGAGGGGATAGAGTCATTGACATATTCACATGGTTGGAATGTGTAACTTCTATATTTTATATGTGTGATAATATTTGTGATTGTTATCATTATTCGTGTAGATTTCATGTGTTTGTTTTTATATTTTAGGAAGTTGTTAATTTTAGTTGGATTTATATTTTAGGAAGTTGTTAATTTTAGTTGGATTTGAGAGATTCTTTCTAATTAGTTGACGCCTAGATTGGTGTGTGGTTGAGATATTTTATCAATTTGCTTGTCCTTGTGATCAAGATAGTGTGTCTATCTTGAGACAACATCAATGTATTTATATCTGTACTATTACATTAATTAATATAACACTCAACACATTTTTAGTGTGAAATAATGTTTACTCTTCCTTTTTTGTACATGGTACCAATGAAAGATTAGGCTTGACTCCCTCACAACATGACCCAAGGAAATGGAAGCTTGTGAGAGTAATCTATCATAGGACTAGAGATCTTAGGTGAGAGTGGGTTTTTGTTGTGGATGTTGCTACAATTTTTTTTGTAGCATGATTTTGTGTGTTATCCATTTGTTTGTGAGGGGAACTGATCTGTTGCTTGTAGGTTGATGCCATATGATATGGGCAACCTAGTGGTGAGTGCATGTTTACATGATGCGTTGAAGAAGAACACCAAATGCATAGATCTATGTATGTTTTTATGGACATATAAATTAGATGTTGCAATGTGAAGATTTATGAAATTTCATGTGAAGAGTATAGGTACAAGTCCTTAATGAGAGGAAGAAAGAATCCTTGCATGAGGGTTTGTTATAGCAAGTGAAAGTTGAAGTGTTGGTAAGCTCATATGCTTAACTCAAACCATAAGGAAACTCTCCAATGAAGAAATTGTGAGGACCCGCTATCTAAGAAGGAGACACTGCTAACATGGAGCAAATGATCACCATCAAAGTGAGAAGAGAAGGTTATTTTGAAAGGAATGAACCACGTCTCATTGGGGCATGAAGGAGAGCTTGTGTAGAAGGAACAACAACTATGTGGACTTAGATCTATTGGGTGTG
This sequence comes from Pinus albicaulis, assembly GCA_034641835.2. Lineage (NCBI taxonomy): Eukaryota > Viridiplantae > Streptophyta > Pinopsida > Pinales > Pinaceae > Pinus > Pinus albicaulis. Next base: position 1,206,198,041 of record CM076578.1, on the reverse strand, counting down.
GAACAAACATGGGAGCTTGATTAAAATGTGGATTTGATTAAGGTCAAGTAGATAGAGGTTATGGGGATCATCACAATGGCTAGTAAGGAGCTTAAAGAGACGAAGTATGTGTTTGTAACGAAGCTCAACCATTTAGTAAAAGAAGGGAAAAGTTGTTCCTTCAAGAAAATATATTTTTTCTCGTTGACCATGAAGGTGCACCAGATCATGGTGGCCATGCTAAGTCCCTAGAGGAAGGATGAGGTCATGAAGAACATGCCTACCTAGAGGTAAATAAGGGTCGGGAAGAGGAATTGATTTAAGGCATTCATTGTTATGTATGATCAAAATGGGAAGAGGAATTATTTAAGGAACTCCAGGTTTCAGTTTTGGAAATAAAGGAGTTCTATTATGAGAAAGATCGCATGGGTAGGAAGGGGTGAGCCACTTTAGAGCAGTAGAAAAACCTTTTGTCAATCTTAATGGAAGTGAAAGGTTAAAGGATAGACTATGAAATTTAGAGCTCACCAAGAGAGAAAATCATAAATTGAAGGAAAAATTTGAGGGTGGAAAAATTGATGAGAACAAAGATCTTCTCAACTTGATATTAATGGTAGCTAACAAAGGGAAGCGGGGAATTATTTAAGCAAGTTTTTTCAAGAAATGATCAATAAATGTAAGATGTTCTTCATGGCCAAACATAAGACAACATCCATCTTAATGACATGGACTATAATTTTTCTTTCCATGCACACAGATTGGGTAGATCTAGTGAGAGAGAAAGTGATTAGATTATGCTAATAATGACGATCTGAATGCAAAGGTCCTAGGTCACCTAAAACTAGTAAATATATTTCTTCACAATGTGTTGATTCTTTATCCAACATTATCATTTGTGGTAAGGATGACTTACAAAATGATAAAGTTGTAGAAGTCATAAATTAGGTTGGGCACATGAAGAAAGAGTAAAGAGAAGAAAGGGATGATGCACCTAATTTGATACTCTTTTTTAAAGGTGACTAATCCAGAGATAAAAAATAGGCTCAAAATGAAATTGTTTGGAATCTCCCGAAACTGATGCCAAGTCATATTATTCATCATCCTTATGCCAACGAGACTTGAATCACCTCAATCTGACGTCGTAAGAAGAAGTTATGATGTTCTAAAGTTTTTGACCAACAAAAAAAAAAGTCAATAGCAGGGTTGACTGGGATGTTCAATACGCAGTCTGTACAACTGAGATCATCAGCTGACTATAAATGGTATGGTTAGCAGTGGACTAATCCAATATCGACACGTGTCAAGTTTGTATAGGGTGCATTTAGCATGTTTTGATTGGTTCGTGCAGTTGTGAGGTGGACAAATCAAAGGTCGCCACGTGGCCCTATCGGAGGGCGCCATGTGGCCCTCTATGATTGGTTAATGTTTTTTATAGTAGGCCTAAAGGCCTCAGTAAGGTTTGACCCCTTGACTTGCTGAAACACAGTCCAACGCTCTACCACCACACCACTGCATTAGTTCTTCATGAACTATGGTCGTTGATTATATTTGTTTGGTAAGATTTTGGATTTTGGGAGGAGGGATTGGGTGTTAGACCTAGCCCCTAGTCATAACATAATGCAAAATATCGAGTGGCGGAGTGAATTCAGAGGGGGCGGGGACTCAGCCCTAGCCCTGAGGTCCTTGACACCCATACGACCACAAGTGGAGGGTTAGGTGGAAGGGCAAGGTAGATAAGCCCTAGCCCTTAGTTCTCGGTGGTTGATAGGACCATTACCTAGGAGGTTTGGCGGCAGGGGCAGGCAGTTAGCCCCATTCCTCGACCACATCGACACCATGTGACCATGCCTGACAGAAAATGAGCCAAAGTCAGTGGGGCGAACCATTGGCCCTAGTCACTGGAATTATGGGCACATGTGGCCCTGATCTAACGCATAGGGTTATTTGCAAAATTAACGAGGAAAAAAATTGCCCATTTTTCGGTGGGAATCGCACTGTTCCCTAGTGAAATTGTCACTCGGCAGACTATGTAAAGGGAAAATTTGCAAGACAGTTAGCAGGTTTGGCCAAATTGGAGGACAGATAACAAAGCTTAGCTTGGAGAAGCATAAATTTCACAAATTTTAACCTTTTTTAGCTCAAGAATATCCTAGATGGGGGTTTTTGAGTGTCCTAGAGTTAATGGCAGCCTCAATTTTATGATTTGAGCAATTTGAGATGTATTTTTTGTAGAAATTATATAACTTATGTGTTACATGTCCAAGATTCTCCTGATCTCAGACTATTTTAACTTCATGCAAAATACAAAATCTATTCCACCATTGATCATTTCCAGAAATTAAATCAAGATTGCAATGCACACATGAAACAATAAAAATTCACACACATTAACACAGTTGTTTAACGGGAAAGCCTGAAGCTGAAAACCCCAACTATCTGTATATAATATATGTCATAGAGATCATGTAACAATCCTCATACAAAGCTGATCATATCAAGCTCTCGGTACAATACAATCGCTACACACTAATCAGGCCCGATCTTGCAAATCCATGCACCGATATTTGCCACTGTAACTGAATATTTCTGCCACACACCTTCTTCCAATACCTCTCTTCAACGATCCCTATTGAAATGGCTACGAATGAGTTCGAATTACTCCACGACCTTGCTCACACAATCCTCATTGGCATCTCCTTTGAGTGTTGGATCTGAAACAATGCATCACTATAGTCCTGGAAATTGATGGTCCCCATCTTTCCACTGCTCTCACCCTCCATAGTCTCCACCATTGCCATGCCTTTGTAGTTAGCGATGTATTTCTCGGTTGATTAATGAGGTGTGTTGTGAATTAATTAATAATTAATTCACACCACTCTCACTAGTGTATCAATCGGTTAGACTAGATACAACTAGCTCAACTATGTTTAACTCAGTTAAACTGAACACAACTCCATCAACTAGCTCAATAACTCCACCAAACTCTATCACATGAGTTCTAACTGAAGTATCCATGCAATAGCTCCACTTAACCCTCAGGAATAGTGTAATTCCTTTTGTCAGCTCCTGTGCCACATCTGTGCACTTAACTGAAGTGCTCCAAGAGAATAAGATAATGTTTAGAGTCCAAATATTATTAAGAGCTAATAATATTCGACATATCTATTTTTAGACTGGCAATCTAAAAATAGATTCCGCCCAATATGTCTAAAAATAGAAGTCCATCTATTTTTCCAACTTGACCAACCATCCACAAATGGCATCCTACAACTCATAGAATATGATCGACATGTCTAAAAATAGACATAGTCTAAAAATAGACTTTGCACCAAAAATAGCCTGCGGGCCCACTTAGTGAAGGTGACTCTTTTCACTAAGCTCATCATCTTGTTGAATCTCAACACTCCCTCTCTGAAACAGATAGGGGATTATGCACTTTTAATCATGTCTCTAATTGTTGTGAATTGCCTCCTAGGCGGCGCCTTCGTCAGAATATCTACATCCTGATCCTCCGTAGGAATGTAAGAAAGCAACATGATCCTCCGCTGCACACAATCTCTGATATGATGGTACCAGATGTCAATATGTTTAGATATATCATGAAATACTAGATTAACCGAGAGTTTAATGCAACTCTGATTATCACAATATATCACAGTAGGATCTAAATGAGAACAGAACGAACCGACCAGGATCTTCCTCATCCATATAGCCTCTTATGCAGCCAAACTTGCTGCCATGTACTCAGCCTCCACTGAACTGAGTGCCACAGATCTTTGTTTCCTACTGTACCAAGAAACTGTTGTAGATCCGATACTGAAAATCCCTCCAGATGTGTTATTTCTGTTCGTTGGGCTTCCTACCCAATCTGCATCCGTGAAGCCATGCAGATTCACCTCATCCGAATGTCTGTACCGCAATCCATACCCAGATGTGCCCCTGAGATACCTCAGGACATGCTTGCCTGCCTTCCAAAAGAGCTTGGTAGGCTTCACCATCGCTTGTGAAAGCTGGTTCACAGCATAGCATATGTCTGGTTGTGTATTGACTAAATACGTGAGCGAACCAACCAACTGTGGATAAACAGTGGAATCCACTACCTCTGCCGATGTAGCATTCTCCTTCCTCCAACCACCAGGAAGAGGAGTGTCGATAGGCTTGCAGCCTTGCATGTGAAACTTCTCCAGCATCTCCCTGGTGTACTTGCCTTGAGACACAAACAGTTCACCTTTCCGCTGCCAAATTTCCAATCCCAGGAAATAATGAAGGAGGCCCAAATCCTTCATCTCGAACTCCTTTGCAAGATCTGCCTTGCATGAGTGTATCAACAGTTCATCACCCGTTAGTATTAAATCATCTACATAAAGCACAATGATCAAAATCTTACCCTCCACCACAATCTGGTATAGGTTTGGATCCGCCTCACTCTTGGCGAAACCAAGTCCCGTGAAATAACTGTCTATCCCCCATGTGCTGCTGCCAAACCACAGAGTGCTATTCCAGTATACAACGCTCCCCAAACTGCACACATGCAACTCGCCGCTGAATATTTCAAATCCTTCAAGCTGCTCAATGTACACCTCCTCCTCAATGATTCCGTTGAGGAACGCAATATTCACATCCATCTGATGAATGTGCCAACCCATCTACACTAAGAGAGCAAGGATGGTCCGTATGGAAGAATACCTTGCGACAGGTGCAAAGGTGTCTTCATATTCAATCCCCTTGATCTGTGAGAAGCCCCGGGCAACAAATCTTGCCTTATACTTCTCAACGCTCCCATCAGTAGCTTGCTTCACTTTGTAGATCCATCTCGAACCTACCACTGATTTCCTTTCTGGCCTTGGGACAATCTCCCATGCACTGTTTCTGACAATCGAATCATACTCTTCCACCATGGCATCTACCCATGCGGGATCCTCCATAACTTCCTCGAAAGAGGATGGCTCCGTCACGATACACTTTCTCATTAGAGCAACGTATCCAGTAAATCGGTCAGGTGACTGTCTCTATCTGCACTGTGATGTAGGAGCTCCTACATTCTACACTGCATCAAGATTCAATGGCTCAGCTTCTGTAATGCGCTTCCACCCTCTGATGTTTGGCGCTGCATGAGTGGTTTCTTCCACTCCATTAACCTCCTCTTGTGGTTGATCCACATCTTGAGGCTCATCTTTAGGAACAAGTATCTCCTCCTCTGCATGCAAGTGTAGCTCCCTCTCAAGCGACAACTTCATGGCTTTCTCCTCATGAAATTTGATATCCCGTCACACGACAGTCATTCGACTGTCTAGCAAATACACACGATAATTGTGGGGTGTTTCTGTGTACCCCACAAATATCCCAAACTCTGCGGTCGGCTCCAGCTTCTTCCTGGCATCCTTCGTCACATGAATGTAAACAGGTGAGCCAAAAATTTTCAAATGAGAAATATCAGGCTTCTTACCAGAAAATGCCTCTTCATGTGTACTCATGCCAATTACTCTATGAGGACAACGATTTTTCACATAAACTGCAGTGTTTCATGCCTCAGCCCACAAGTGTATGGGAAGGCCTTGATCATGCAACATCGCCTGTGCAACACCCACAATCGTTCTGTTCTTTCTCTCCGCGACCCCATTTTGCTGTGGGTTATGAGGCGCTATGAGTTCTCTTCGAATTCCTTCTTTGCTACAGAATTATTTCAATTCACCATAGATGTATTCACCACCATTATCACTCCTTAGAGCTTTCACCTGCTTCCCTGACTCTTTCTCAACCAGCGCCTTGAACTCATAGAACTTTGAGTATGTCTCGCTCTTCTTCTACATGAAGAAGATCCAGCACTTATAAGAAAAGTCATCAACAAATATAACATAATACCTGTGCTTTTTTGTTGAAGGAACCGAGAAAGGTCCACACATGTCTATGTGAATTCTCTCAAGGATCGTCGAAGCATGACTATCCTTCTCATGAAAAGTGGTCTTCAAAAATTTTCCCAAAGTACATCCCTTGCACTGATCTGACTGCGCAAGTGTACCTTTGGGGAGCCCGATATAAATCTGCTGCAAAATTTTCAAAGCACCATAGTGAATATGGCCCAATCTCCTGTGCCACAATTCGCCCTCATCTCAGCTCACCACTCCTTCTGCTTTGCCTGCCATTGCAGCGCATCCATCTACCTGTAATTGATAAATATTCTTAACTCGAATCCCTATCCTCCTAGTTTGACCAATTGTTTTATGTCGAAGGAAGGCTTTTCCCTTGCTAAAAACAACATCATAACCCTTGTCTTCCAACATCGCCACGGAGATCAGATTCTTCTTCAATCTTGGAACATGCATGACATCCTTCAATATGAAAGGTTTACCGGACTCCCTCTCAAAGGAAATGGTCCTGATACCAGTCGCACTATATCTACCATCATCGCCCATCTCGATGTGCACTCCAAGATCCTTTTCCTCCATATCACTAAACAAATCTTTGTCTCTGGTCATATGGAAAGACACACCACTGTCAAGAAACCACACCGATCCCATCACACTTGAAACCAAGCATGCAATCAAAGAAAAATCCAGCTCAAACTGCGAGGCTAAGGCCTCTCCAGCTGCAGATCCAGCAACCTGCTTATTCTTCTTCTTCTGTGGACAGTTAGTGGCGAAATTCCCGTGCTGGTGATAGTGAAAACACTTCACCTTGGACAAATCTTGCTTCTTGCCTTTCACACCAAATTGAGAAGGATTTTTCTTCCCCTTCCCTTTCCTTGATTTGGCAGCCAAAGCGCAATTTTCTTCATCTTCATTCTTCGATGAAGATCCATCCCTGGTACCTCGCCTTATCTCCTCCTGCACAGGATCCGACCAAAGTCGCTCCCATCTTGGCAGTCTCTCCCATCCATTGACAGAGTCTTCATAGCTATGCCAACTCTTCAGAAGCCCAAGGAGAGCCAAGCTCACCAAGTCGTATTCATAAACAATAACCCCCACACTTCTCATCTCATCCTTGCAGTGGAAAAACTTCGTGAGGTATTTTGGTACACTGTTGCCTTTCTCCATTTTTATTTTTCTGAGTTTGTCTTTAAGTGCCAACTTCCTCTGGTCACTTATGCTTTGGAAAAATTCTTTCAAAGCCTTCCACATTAAGAATGGAGTGGATTTCCCATGAATTCTGGACATAATGTGGTCTTTCACACCTTCCAACAGAATCCTTCAACACTTTTCTACCTTCTTTTCCCATGCATCAAGTGCGGCTGCATCGCTAGACCCGGCTTAGGAACATTGCTATCGATGAACTCCTTCAACCCATTATCATCCAACACCGCCTCCATACTGTCCTTCCATGCTATGAAATTCAAGATCCCATCAATGGCATACTCCAATCGCAATCCTTTGAAAGACATTTCAATGAATGCTCAACTTCGTCACCAAGAAAACACTACAACAAATTCGAATTCCACCAGCACAAAACTCAACTGCTTCAATAATTGAAATATGCTCCAATGATCAATACTGCTCTGATACCATGTATAAATTATATAACTTATGTGTTATATGTCCAAGATTCTCCTGATCTCAGACTATTTTAACTTCATGCAAAATACAAAATCTATTCCACCATTGATCATTTGTGGAAATTAAATCAAGATTGCAATGCACACATGAAACAATAAAAATTCACACAAATTAACACAGTTGTTTAACGGGAAAGCCTAAAGCTGAAAAACCCAAATATATGTATATAATATATGTCATAGAGATCATGTAACAATCCTCATACAAAGATGATCATATCAATCTCTCAGTACAATACAATCGCTACACACTAATCAGGCCCGATCTTGCAAATCCATGCACCGATCTTTGCCACCTGCTAGCCTGCCTCTACTGCACAATCCCTGCTGAAGAATGGCTCTGAATGAGTTCAAATTACTCCAGCCTTGCTCACGCAATCCTCATTTGCATCTCCACTGAGTGTTGGATGCAATCAATGCATCACTATAGTCACAACTGATAGTCTATCTTGCCCTTTCACCTATCTCTCCACTAGTCTCCCCTTTGAAAGCCAAATGCACTATAAGTTAACTAAGCCATGCTGTATTGTTCGGTTGATTAATGAGTTATTATTTGTGAATTAATTAACTAATTAATTCACTCCACTCTCACTAGTGTATCGATCAGTTAGACTAGATACAACTAGCTCACGTGGAATCTAACTAAGTTAAACTAAATACAACTCCATAACTACTTCTTCCAGCCTTCACCAACTTTACGCACTTGGAACTATAATTGAGTCCTCAGCCACAATAGCTCCGGTAAACCCTCGAATAGTGTAATTCATTTTGGTGTTTGTACTTTTGTAAATAACTGTTAGTACTTGAAGTTCACTATCTCAGAGAATAAGATAATGTTTAGAGTCCAAATATTATTAAGAGCTAATAATATTCGACATATCTATTTTTAGACTGGCAGTCTAAAAATAGATTCCGCCCAAAATGTCTAAAAATAGAAGTCCATCTATTTTCCAACTTGACCAACCATCCACAAATAGCATCCTGCAACTCAAAGAATATAATTGACATGTCTAAAAATAGACATAGTCTAAAAATAGACTTTGCGCCAAAAATAGACTGCAGGCCCACTTAGTGAAGGCGAATCTTTTCACTAAGCTCATCATCTTGTTGAATCTCAACATTTTATGTAGAAGCAATACTTTTAGTGCAAGAGACAATCAAATTTTTGGAAGCAGTTTGAAGGAATTTTGAGCATGGAGAGAGCCCCGTAAGAGGTTTTTCAACCTTATAATCTCATCTGCAGCAGTTGTTACTTTAGTAGAGCATTTTTTTTATTCTTTTCTCAATATGTGTTCATGAGAGAAGCTCTTTTCAACAACTCAATGTGGAGTTGTATGTTTTTTTGCCTAGATTTCAGGTGGAGTACAAGGACATGTTCTGTGAGTCCCTTTTATGTTGACATTGTCATGACTTGTTGTAGGGAGTCATATTTTTTAGTCAGAATTATTTGTAGGAGAATTTTTCTTTGTAGGAGAAACAATCCACTCTACTGTCAATAGTTTGTATGTACTCATTTGCTATTGAAATCAATAGGGTGATCTAGCTATTGGAGCAAGCCCAAAGACATAGCCGAGGAGGAGTGAACTCTATCATCAAACGTTGGTTTCTTCTCTTCAAGTTTGTCAATTTTTCTTTCATGTGAATGTGTTACTTTTAAAATTTAATTTGAAAACCAAACTCGCCATCTTGAAGAGGTTGTGAAACTTGTTTACCTCTAAAGACCCATTTTGTTAACTTGCAAAGTGTCAGAGGACGGTCTGTTTTTTATTGGAGTTGTGTCTCCTCCAAATTTCATATCAGGTGGTATCAGAGTGGGTTCTAACTGAGTTTTAAGTATGGGAAATAAATTGAAGTTTGAAATACTCCAAGATTTGGAGGAGATTAATCTATCTCTTCGAATAGAGAATGTTGAGTTGAGGAGATTGCTTTAAGTTGCAGAGGAGGAGAAAAGGAAAATGCGCCTACAGTTGCAACATGTACTGGAGGAACACATTGGTGAGAGTTCCATTCCAGAAGAAACAAATAATCCCTCCAAGATGAATCCAATTTGTGGGCATGGTCCAAACACAGGATATGGACCCTATGTTGAGAATGATGTGTTGGCCCTTGTTTTTTATCTCTTTTTGTTTATGAAAATACACTTTTATTTTCCATACTATCCATCTATACACCATCATATTCACCCTAGTTTTCCCAATAAATTCATATACAGGTATTTAAATTAAGTTTTTCAATTCTTAGAAGTTTTTATAAAATTGAATTTTAAGTGCATTTTTGGACCAGATCAGAAATTCCCGTAATGACCTCATGGTTTGCATATTTGCAGGACACTTGGGCTCGAGCTAGATAATTTTTTAGAAAACTTGGGAACTAATATTAAATATACACATGTTGGTTCATTCAAATTGAGCATTAACAGGCTTGGTCAAAGGCGGTCAAACATGACCTGTTTTTATGGAAGATCCCTAGGAACTAAGTCAAATTTATTATTTTATGGGATTTTCCAAATTTTGATGGATTTGATGGATGAGCTCGACCTGATTGGATAATATAAGTATATCCATGGATATAGGAGACATTTTAGATGATTTTTTTGCATATTTTATCTATTTAGGCCTAAGACTTTGAAGGCGTTCATGGGTAGAAATTGTGTAGCTTAATTTTGGTATTTCTGAGACTTTGGAGAGTTAATTGAAAGACACGTTCTATTTATTTTTCTATTGTTATATGGTGAATTCTTGACTGAATTTTTAGTATCTAAAATCACTTTGAGTGTGCGAGGAAAGGGTGGAGGGCCCCCACAACGAGCTAAGTGCACTTCCTAGTTATTTGTAGTTGCAGTTTTTGAACTAGTTTGTTTTATGCTTATTTTGTTAACTAGATATATGCTGATGTTTTATGAGTGCCGATGAATCTAATTATCATTATTATTCTTCATATGAAAGGACAATCCAATGTTTAAGTTAAACATTCTTTCTATCAGATTAAGATCTAGAGCTAGAATTCATCTTTCCCTGTTTTTTAATGCTTTTCTGAATTCCTATTTTCTAACAATAGTATTATTGATGAATGAATCTGTGATGAAGGACAACCAGGATCTATTTAGTTAAGAGAATATTGAGTTATTGTTTCATGCATCTTGATCTATTGCTCAATTATTGGTTTTGGTTTCTAATTCATGAAATGATTTTGTAAGAGAAGGACAAACAAGTCTCTTAAGTTAGGAGATTCTCTTGCTGTTGATTACATAATTGAATTTAGAAATTATTTAGTTTAGATTTATATTAGAAATATGAATTTCCCTAATCATTAATAAATCATCTTCTAACTTGATCATAGTTGAAACCCATATATCTTTGGGATGCTTATAAGTCCTACTAGCCCGAATGGATAATAAATACTTGTGTTTGTTTACCCATTAAACAACCCAACATGATGCTTGTGAATTTTTTCAGCATATAAAATATTCTCCTAATGTGCCCATTGATAAAAGTGGGTAGCTTGTGTCATTATCCACTTCTTCATCAACATTTGAAATAAAAAATATGGGTGATAGGAAAAAGGAGGTAATTAGCATTTCTAGTTCTACTCCTTCAACTAATGTCGATAACTCATCTTTTGCAACTTTTGACAAGCATACCAAATGTATTGGTATGAAGATTTTAAATCAGATGGGTTATGATGGAAGAGGCCTTAGAATCAATGGCCAAGGTATCACTAATCCTATCGAGGTGAAGGAACGACCATGATATGAAGGATTGGGTTATGGTCATGGAGAAATTGGAAGTGATCTAAAATTGTTGAGGCAAAGAAATCATCAAGTGATGATATGTCACACCATGATGGTAGTGATAATGGAAAATTGTCTCCAAAGAGAGATGAATGTTCCAAGGGAGATGTAAAGTCCAGTCCTCATCATCAAAGTCACAACCCAAAGGACATGTATAAGTTTCATGGGTATTTTAAAAATGTTGGTGATTTTTATTATTTATGGGACATGTTTCCTTGCACATTTTGTGATGCAACTGACCATTGTGTAATTGAGATCGAGTAATGTAAGGCGATGTTCAAGAAAATGGAACAAATCCTTGGGACAAAGCATGAGGAATATCTCCATGTATTGAAGACTTCATTGTTGATGGGGTAAGTGAAAGAATTTTTGTACCCATTGTAACATGAATGGGCACCTGATTGGGAAATGTTGGAAAATTTATCCAGAACTTCGTCCCAATAAGGGTAAAGAGGTCATGTGATCCATTGTAAGGAAAGTGATAGGTGGTAAAGAGGAAACTAGTGTAGTTTCTGAAGTAGTCTTCAAAGCAGAGTGAGTGCAAAAATAGAACCCATAAGCCTATGATAGGCAAAGAAAGGGTATATTATTTTGTATAGTTTTATTTCTTTGTAAAATTGCAAATATGTGTTGTATATTCCCGTTTGGGTACTTTGTAAAGTGAAGTCATGTACAATCAATTACCAACAACAAGTGTGTTCTTACATGTTATGTTGTTTTGTCTTGATGATGAGTCCATTTGTTTGAGGACTTTTGGGATGAGCATTTGTATGTCGTCCAGTATGTCTATAGTTGTGTCAAGCATGTCACTGATATAATTTTTTCGATGTGAATATTGTTTGTGAATTTAATCTTTGATAAAGATTGTGTAGAAGATGACCATGATTATGTGGACAAATCTAAACATGTCATTGAACAAATTCAACCAGTGTACCTAAGAGTACAAGTGCAACTTGAGCATAGTAAAACAAAGTATGAATTAGTGCATTACAAGAATTGAGTTGCTTCCGATTTCCAGGTGGAAGATCAAGTTTGTCTTCAACAAAGAGGGACTTCAAGATGAATTTTGTTTGAGCCAAAGAAATATATTTTTGGAGAGAATGTTCAGATTCCATCCATCAAAGTTTTAGCTCCTGCATGTTTAAAAGATTTGTGGCTTAATGCTTAACACGAAGATAATGACTTCATGTCGAGGCAAGGTGAAGTACCTTGATTAAAGCTTTAAGGCACCAATTCAAACAAAACACAAAGTATTGAGTTCAGGAAAGTTAATGAGATTTTTCCTCAATTATTGACTGATACAAGAGAAACTTTTTGAGGTCCAAAAGTTCCTAGTGGGGAGATATGAGCCGGAGATAAAAAATAGGCTAAAAAATGAAAGTGTTTGAAATCTCCTGAAACTGGCGTCAAGTCATATTTTTCGTTGTCACGATTCCAATGACACTTGAATCGCCTCAATCTAACATCATACGAAAAATTTATGACATTCTAGAGTTTTTGACCAACAAATAAATAAATAAATAATAGGGTTAACTAGGTTTCTAACTGGGTAGTCTGTACAACTGACATCATCAACTGACTATATAGGGTATGATTGGTAGTGGGCCAATCTAGTATCGACATGTGGCATGTTCATACAGGGTTTATTTGGAATGTTTTGATTAGTTCGTGCAGTAGTGAGGTGGCCCAATCAGAGGTCGCCACGTGGCTCTATCAGAGGGTGCCACGTGGCCCTCTATGATTGGCAAAAAAAATGTATAGTAGGCCCAAAGGCCTCACTAGGGTTCGACCCATCAACTTACCAAAACATAGTCCAATGCTCTACCACCACACCATCACATTAGTTCTTAATGAACTATGGCCTCCTTTTATATTTGTTTGGTAAGAGTTAAATGTTTGAGAGGAGGGGTCGGGCGTTAGCCCTAGCCCCTCGTCATAACATAATGCACAGGACCATGCAGCGGAGGAAAGTCAGAGGGGGTAGGGACTCATCCCTAGCCCCAGGTTCCTCAAAACCCATACGACCACAAGCGAAGGGTTAGTCAAAAGGGAAGGGAATATAAGCATTGGCACTCGATTCTCAGCGGTTAGTAGGACCGTTACCCAAAAGATTTGGCAGTGGGAGTGGGAGGTTGGCCCCGACCCCCAGCCAAATCACCACAACATGACCACACCTGACAGAAAAGGAGCCAAAGCTAGTGGGGGTAGACCGTTGGCCCTAGATCTCGACCTTATGGGCACCATGTGGTTGTGATCTCGTGCATAAGGTTATTGGCGAAATTAACGAGGCAACAAATTGCCCATTTTTTGACAGGAATTGCACCGTTCCTGGGAGAAATTGTCACTCAACACACTGTGTAAAGGTCAAATTTGCAGGACACTTAGTAGGTTTGGCCAAATTTTCGGACATATAACAGAACTTAGCTTGGAGAAGCATAACTTGCTCAATTTTTAACCTTTTTGAGCTCAAGAAGAGCCTAGATGGGTGTTTTTGAGTGTCTTGGATTCAATGGAAGCCTTCGTTTTCTGATTTGAGCACTTTGTGATGGAATTTTTATATAATAAATCCTTTTAGTGCTAGATACAATCATATTTTTGGAAGCATTTTGAAGGAATTTTGAGCATGGAGAGAGCTTAGTCAGAGGTTTTCCAACCTTCTAATTTCATCTGCAACAAGTTTTACTTCAGTAGAGCAACTCTTTTTATTCTTTTCTCAATATATGTTCATTAGAGAAGCTCTTTTCAACACCTCAATGTGGAGTTGTTGCATGTTTTTGTGTTTGGATTTCAAGTGGAGTATAAGGACCTATTGTGTGGGTCCTTTTTATGTTGACATTGGCATGGCTTGTTGTATGGAGTCATATTTTTGAGTGAAAATTCTTTGTAGGAGAAACAAGCCACTCTACTGTCAACAATTTGTATGTACTCATTGGTACAAAAATCAATAGAGCGGTCTAGCTATTAGAGTAGGCCTGGAGTGTTACAGAGTATTTTGTCACCGTCCCTGCAATCCCTCGTCCCATGCATTGGAGGACTATTCCCATGACCTGTGAACCATAAAATGTCCTGAAAATACCTTGATGGTATCCTTCTACATAAGGGTAAGAATTATCCTGAAGAACATTTCCTCTGGAAAACCCTAAAAATCCATGTTTTGGCATTGGCGCGGGTAGCCAGTTTATCCCTCGCGTCAATGGGGAAAATGCACACTAGTGGGCGTGCCAGCTGGCACTCTGTCCCTGTGTTTCACTCACGCCAAACCTATTAAGGAATTTTTTTTAACAATAGAAGGCGGAATTTTGATTCTACAACTCCAGAACGGATCACCAAAATGAGGTTGGGTTGTTTGCCTCTGGATCTCCCTGATTAGGAAGTGGTTTTCCACCTCTCATGGAAACTTCCTAAGAGATAGGACTCTTCCCCATGATTATAGGGAGCCTAACCTCTCTTTCTCCCTCTATAAAAGCCTACCCTCTCCATTTGCTAGCTAGCTGAACTTTTGGGAAGGAAATTATAGCTAAGTGATAATCAAGAGTAGAGCTACGAAAAACCCTGTGAGAGAGAGAGTTTTGTTGAATCCCTGACGAGATTTGTGAGACACATCTCACTGGAACCCTGTTGAAGGAAGATCATGACGTTAGAGCACCGGTTGTAATCATTCTCTCGTATCTTAATATACATGACTCTGCTATTGGTTCCATGATTGTGTTTTTCATTATATAATGCAATTTCATTTGTTCCTCTCTGACTGATCGATAGTTATAGAAGTGTGAAATATTACATTGCATGTTGTCTTTCTTCTTTGCATGTGTACAAGTATCTGGATGCAACAAGCTCGCGGATCGTGACCTGTCCAGCTAGGAACGGAAGCGCCACTTGTTCTTCGACAACAGCAGCGAAGGAATCACGGTAAGGGATCTATCGCGATTCTGTCTTTTGTAACTAGGAACCAATAAATTTGCGTGTTTCGATTATTGCTAGACCCACTCTAGGGCTAGTGGGATCACCTCTGTCCGCAGAGGGGATTTATCTCTTCAACAATTTGGCGACTCTGCTGGGGAACAATGGGAGTTATTCCTTCCTCCATTGGGTTGTTTTTATTTTTATTTTTGATTGCTTAGTCTGCTTGTCTGGTTCACCTTCCTCAGTGTTAAACCCCTGTTCAACCCCCAGAAGACCAGATCCAGCCTCTGTTTTTCCATTTTCATCTTTTTTCTAGGGTAAACTAGATTGGCACGGTTATACTCTTCACAGTCGCGCCAACTGGCGCTAGTTTCTAGTTAGGCCCCCGCGCCAACCCCTGTTTGGCGCAGATTACAAAAAAAAGGCACGCCAACCCTACTTGGTATTAGGGTTTTCCTGCTCTTGGACTTTCTGAGCTTTATTTTTGGTCTTGGTTCACTTTTTCTGATTGTTTGAGTGCTTTGAAGTCATTTTTTACTGTGTTTAGCCCTTGTCCTTCGGTTTTTCACTTTTTTCTATCAGTTTTGCATTCTAGCCCTAGGGCTTTTAGGTGCTTCAGTGTGCTAAGCCTCCCGTGGGAGTTTTGGGTCTTTGCTTTCCCGATCAACTTTGTTGTTGCTTCTTTGCATTCATCTTGCTAAATCCCATTTAATCATTGCGTTTATTGAGTGATTGGTCTCTCTTTCATTAAATTTCGCTTTGTGTTACTCCAAGCATAGATTACACGGTTTGTTTGAGTCTCTTTCGAGATTCTTCTTAATTTTGAGGGATTTCTTCATTAGTTTGAGTCTTGATTGTGCTTGTTTGAGTTGAGTGAATTTGTTTTGCTTCAACACTCTCTTTATTGTTCTCAAATTGGTGTTTTCATCAAATTTTCATTCATTTAATGCATTTGCTCTAATATATTGAAACTCTCTAAACATGAAAAGACGTCGAGTTCTTCCTTTGTTAGACTCGTTAAAAACTGATGACATCAGACTCCGTCGTAATGATGTTACTTGAGTTCCTCCTTCCTAGGGTTCATTAAATGTACTAGGTTGGATTTGTCTGAAGGACTAACTTATATCGCAAGCATATGCTGTCCCCTTCAAGCTTGTTTTCAAAAATAATTGGGGTGCTCGCTAGAAATGGTGAGGGAAAATGGAACCAATATTATAGTCGTGTCGGTAGTATGTCACTCTTGAACATGGCACTTTTCTGCATTCGTGTCGGGTTGGGGACATCTCATCTCGTTCTCTTCTTACCTCCATGGGTTTGGGTAATCTCTTTTGACCGCTCATCTGCTCTTTGCTACGTCACCATGACCTCATATCCCTTGATGTCAAATACTACCAAATCCAATGCGTCTTGCGTGATATATTCGAAAGTTGGCCTAGAGTTTTCAATATATACGATTCTCTATTAGTCTTGATTACAGAAACATTATGTCCCTAAATACCGTGTAACTACATTGTGAAACATAATAGCTTCACATCGATCGGGAGTCACTTCCTATGGACCTCGGCTCATTATCCAGGAAGTTGATCTAGAGACTCCCTTCAGGTACCTTGGAGCCTGCATGCCTCAATGGCAGGTTCTTCGCATTCGACGCAAGTTTTTCATTATTGGCCTTCGATCGGATGATTTTGCGGGTGTTCGACACCAGCTCACTGTTCACATTTCGTGGATTGTACCTCTTGTACCTTGAGAGCCATCGTCATTATTGGTGGTTCCTCTCGCGTCTGTTAACGACTTTCATTATTGGTTGGTAATCAGACGATGTTCTTGCATGTTCAACTTTAGCTCACATATTCGCATGCTCGAACTTGTACTCTGTTCAGGTCGAGATGGAGTGCAAGACACTATATTTTGTTTGATAAACATCCAAGCTATGGGTTCTTTGTGGATTATTATGATTTATTACATGACTCATTTGATTGGATGGATGCGAACATACCTAAGTCTACTTGTTGATCCTTATTTACTGGATGGTTGTGTTCATACCTTGGATCTCGGTTTTTGTACACTCTATTATGGATGGTTGTGCCCATAACACATATCATGTATCAGAGACATCATTTGTATTTGTATTCGTAGGTCTTCCGACGACAGTGTTTTCATTTGGGCGCGTTATCATAAAGCATTTCACCCCTCCCTCTCTCTCGGACCTCATGCTTTAGGGGGCATCTGTTACACAGTATTTTGTCACCGTCCCTGCAATCCCTCGTCCCGTACATTGGAGGACTATTCCCGTGACCTGTGAACCATAAAATGTCCTGAAAATACCTTGATGGTATCCTTCTACATAAGGGTAATAATTCTCCTAAAGAACATTTCCTCTAGAAAACCCTAAAAATCCATGTTTTGGCATTGGCGCAGGTAGCCAGTTTATCCCTTGCGCCAATGGGGAAAATGCACACTTGTGGGCGCGCCAGCTGGCGCTCTGTCCCTGTGTTTCACTCGCGCCAAGCCTATTAAGGAATGTTTTTTAACAATAGAAGGTGGAAGTTTGATTCTAACAACTCCAGAACAGATCACCAAAATGAGGTTGGGTTGTTTGTCTCCGGATCTCCCTGATTAGGAAGTGGTTTTCCACCTCTCATGGAACCTTCCTAAGAGATAGGACTCTCCCCCATGATTATAGGGAGCCTAACCACTCTTTCTCCCTCTAGAAAGCCTACCCCATCCATTTTCTAGCTAGCTGAACTTTTGGGAAGGAAATTATAGCTAAGTGATAATCAAGAGCAGAGCCAAGGAAAACCCTGTGAGAGAGAGAGTTCTGTCGAATTCCTGATGAGCTTTGCGAGACACATCCCGCTGGAACCCTGTCGAAGGAAGATCACGACGTCAGAGCACCGGTTGTAATCATTCTCTCGTATCTTAATATACATGACTGTTATTGGTTCCATGAATGTGTTTTTCATTATATAATGCAATTTCATTCGTTCCTCTCTGACTGATCGATAGTTATAAAAGTGTGAAATATTACGTTGCATGTTGTATTTCTTCTTTGCATGTGTATAGGTATCTGGATGCAGCAAGCTCGCGGATCGTGACCTGTCCAGCTAGGAACGGAAGCGCCACTTCTTCTTCGACAACATCAACGAAGGAATCACGGTAAGTGATCTATCACGATTCTGTCTTTTGTAACTAGGAACCAATAACTTTGCGTGTTTCAATTGTTGCTCGACCCACTCTAGGGCTAGTGGGATTGCATCTGTCCACAGAGGGGATTTACCTCCTCAACACGGAGACATAGCCCAGGAGAGGTGAACTCCATCATCAAATGTTGGTTTCTTAATGTTGGTTTGTCATTTTGAGTTTCATGTGAATGTGTTACTTTTTAAAGTTCATGTGAAGACCAAACTCATCATCTTGAAGAGGTTTTGAAACCTATTTACCTTTAAAGACACATTTTGTTAACTTGCAAACTGTCATAGGATGCCCAATTTTTGATGGGACGTGTGTCTCCTCCAAATTCCAGATCAATGACTATCTTTATAATATTCAATTCTTGGATTCATTATATATAACAAACCTATTGAGCATCACTAATTCAATATGAGAGTATGGTTGTTTTATTATATTCACAACTCTAGAAGAATAATAAAGGAAGTATCGAGATCCAATATGAAGACTGAATAAAGACGTGGAAGATTCACTATATGAAGACATTGAGTATGTGCATGATTCCATAAGAGGAAGAAGGTGATACTATCATCTATGTCATTATCTCTTACTAATGTTTTTTAGTGTTGTAGTACTTTTTGATGTAAAATTCGTTTTTGAGTCTACTTAGTAAAGGGGGGTGTAGCTAGAAGTGAATAATAGATACAAAATTTGTTCGTTCTAATTGTTTCTCGGTGAAAGTGATCTAGGTGGATATTGGTGGCCACCTACCTATTCCACTGCCTTTAGTCAGTTTCATCAATTTCCTTTTTTATAGTAGCATTTACTATTTTTAGTAGTTTTTTGGGTCCTGAACTTTCGGAGTAGTTTTGATCCCCTAAACGATGTTTTTCTTAGGTCTGCTATAGGCCCATAGACATAGGCAAGGTCCTGCTACAAAAATTGTAGTACTCTGAGAAATATTTTTGATGATATATCGTATGCGCCAAACAGAGATAATATGACCAAGTTACGACCCCGAGAAGTTGGCTTCCCAACTAACCCCAACAAGGCCCACAAAATCTTGGTGTTTCATCTCCTAGGGTTAGGGTTTTGGCTATTTAGGATTTTCCTGTGTTTTTAAATAATAAAAACGCCCTTAAGCCTCACTGTAACACAGTTCAGAGGCCTGTAGCTGCCACATCTCTTCTTAGAGATAATCTACCAGTACCCCAGCTAGTTTATTTCCATTCTTTCTGTAAGCATATTTCAATTATGTGATATTAATGAGATGAAATTTTATTTATGTTGCATCTCTGCATTTCTGTGTATTTCTGTATTTTATTACGTTCTTGCATAATTCTGGATCAGAAAGACTATTTGATGATTGTTGCACTATATGTCTTGATCAATAAGTGCATAAAGAATGTAAGACTGAGTTGGATATATCCCATATCCAGAGTTTCCTAGATAATTGGAATGCACTGTGGTTAGGTACCTAAGTTCCTCAATAGATGGAAATATGCCCATAGGATGGCCAATCGCTCAATTTTTACAGTCGAGATGATGTTGATCCTTGGAGTATAACAAGGGTCTAGTCAATCTATGTGATACCAGTGGTATGGTTGGTTCCTAGCTGGTATATGTTCAACATAATGGCTCTAAAGGTGATTTGGGAAGCATGTACACCTTTTAGTTCTTAGGTGGAAGCAAGTTACATTGTTATAGTTGGAGAAGCCAAGGTTTGATAATAGACCGAATTTTGATTGGAATGGTGAGATTCCAACAATAAAGATAAAGATGTTGTTTTTGATGCAATAGAGAGAATTATTTTGGAGTTTTGGTCAAAGGGAGGCTAGTGACAATTGTTCTGGTAATAATAGAGATTGCATGATGGAGGAAAAATAGGGTAAATTGTGTGAATTGTGTGGAATAAAAGCATACTTGATCATATGGTAATGTGAGCCACACATTGTATTTGTAGAAATCTATGATGCCATGTTTTAATTTGATGTATTGGTCCTTGAAAAGTTTGATCTTGTACTTGATATCTCCATGGGATGGAGTATGCTAATTGTATGTACTTGTATCTATGTAACATGTAAAGAGCATATCATTGTAAGAACTGGATATGTATACATACCCCTTTGTCATGTGTCCCTAATGATTTGTAGTGCATAAACCTTTGTTATATAATTATTGAACACTTGGAGGAGTGGGCCATGTGTTGGTTGGATGCTCTATGGGTGGACCATATTGGTTGTAGACTTTGGGAGGTGTTATCAAAGAGTGGGTGGATTGGTTACATATATATGTTAGCTCTCAGAAATTGTTGGCGAAATTGTTTACACATTTAGGGGGAGTTCATCAAGATGTTGAATGAATTATATAAATGAAGGACATCCTATTACACCAATGGTTGCACCAGTTAGGTACCCATGCATTTTGGTGGATGATTATTCATTTATATGGACTTTCACAGTTTGGTGATGTCTACATGGTTGAGGTATGAGATGTAACTGCTAGGATGAACCAAATATACAATTTATTGATTATGAAGTTCTTCAATTCATATGGAGCATTTGTTGTAGAGGACTAGATGATGATGAAGACTTGACTTGACAATGATTAAAATACAAGTAGTCGTTAAGGGGGAGTGTTGGAATATGTAGCTCCTACTTGTCTTATGTGTGATCATATTTG
The DNA here is from genome assembly GCA_034641835.2 of Pinus albicaulis. Lineage (NCBI taxonomy): Eukaryota > Viridiplantae > Streptophyta > Pinopsida > Pinales > Pinaceae > Pinus > Pinus albicaulis. The sequence goes on along the minus strand of CM076578.1, from coordinate 1,206,176,970 downwards.
TGGTTGTTATGGCTATGGGTCATTATTGCGTGGAGTTAATCTCTACAAAAAGAATTTGTTTCTATATTTTAGCAAGTTGTTAGTCCTAGTTGGATCATGGGAGATTCACATTGTTAACCAATATCTTACCATGTTCGTTCATGAAGGGGGTTTCCAATTTGTGAAAAATAGAGTCAATATATTGTAGGTAACTAAGGGGGCGAGGGAGGTGGTGGGGATGGGGGATGTGGGGTAGGGGGAATTATAGGTACTGAGGGTTATAAAAAGGGATACTTGGTAAAAATAGAGGTTATTTTTATTAGAAATATGTATTGGGAGGGGGTTCAATAAAAGGATTTTGGGAGGGGTTCAATACAATATTTTGAGAGGTATTTATCAATATCTAGTGAGATTAGGGGTATTATTTAATATCTCATGAATGAAGGTGTTGTGACACAAGTTAACTGAGTGGAGTCATGTATTTGTACATGTAGTATTATATTGATGACTAGAATACTCAACATATTTTTATGTGTGTAATAATGTCTACTCTTCTATTTCCTTACACACATTAAAGAAATAACAAATGAGGGGAAGAAACCATTAACATTAAACAACAAACTAGTCTAAACATTTTACATTTTGGACTTTTTCTTGGTAACCATCATTGAAATGAATTGAAGTGAAGTCATGTAATTGTTAGTAAAATTGCAATTTTACAATACTTGAATTGCATTTTGAATACATAAATAGATTCAATGTCTTGAAAAAAACCTAATACACCTAAATTATATGATTTCAATAATTAATATTTACAATTTTAATAATTATTTTAAATTTCTAACTATATTTTAAATAAAATTAATAAAAAATATAATTAGAATAAAAATATTCAGAATATACTCTTTACACCCCGTGACAACACAAACAAACAAAGGCATATAGATTTTCAAAAAATATAAATACCCCTCAAAATTTTGAAATTGCCAAAGAAACAAAAAAAAAACAAAAAAAACAATTATGTAACACATGCAAGTTAACCACCACCCCACAATTTGAGTAGCACATGCAAATTAAACACCACCCCCACAATGATGGTAATAGAAACATATCAACTTCACCCCTTCGCCATCCATTTGTTTTCATCCATAAATTTGCAATAATTTCCACCACTTCACATCTAAAGGCACCCCTTCACAATTCTTTTCACCTGATTGATAACAATAATAATTTTGACAATTCCATTTGGATTCAACTAAAAGCCCATTAGTCCACACTAATCATTATATAATGTATAAAAAAGACATGGGAGGAAGATACCTAGCTATAAAGTTTCAGTCCTAAAGCCAATTATGGTATTACGTACTTGGAAAATACTTGGAAGATAATCTTATTGACCAGTTAGTCATCTACCTATGGCAGAACTTGATTACCGGTAAAAGTAGAAGGACAGTGACGGCTGAGATCGTGCCAACGGGTCTGGATCGACGGCAGACCATTATTTCACGGCTCTGATAAGTAGTCCACACGTTTCTCGCATTTCACAGGATCGTTCTGGCGGCCTTCCTGCCACAGTTGATCAGAAAAAGTCCATAGGTCATTAGCAGCAAATCCGCGGAATAAATTTACAGGGAAGCTTTGTGTTTTGGCAAAATCAATCGCCATTTCCATCTTCTGCGTGAAGAAACAGAGCGAAGAAACCCGGAATCTCTTGAACAAACCGTCGAATCCGTTGCTTTGAGCAGGTAACTTAATTTAATTGATTTTGTACAGGAGCATAAGAATTTCGTGTCAGAACTGCTCTCTTTCGGTTATCTTAAGGCTGAATGTGACTTTTCGATGTAAATTTTGAACGTTAGGTGCAGGTCGCTTTATTATTATGTGATAATCTGTGTAAACATTGTATGTTTCGTGGTTTTCAGAGGCAGCTGAAATCTTTGGGAAGCTTTGAAATACAAAGCTGAAAGCAGCACTCGTTTTACAAATCAGAGACCAAGCCGGCTAAAAGGCCTCTTTGTACTTTCGATCAAGTTTAAGAGGTACGCAATCTTCCTGTAACTTTGTTCAAGTTTTAGCTCTGTAAGTATAAAGGAGATGATTTGACGGAGTATTTTTGGAGTTGTGGATTTCTAGTTTCGCCATTAGTTTGCATCTTTAGGGAATTTTACGGTTATTTCCATATCTGAAATGAAGTTTTTACAGTAAAGTTTTGTTATCCCTTTTTCCTCGCCTCTGTGTCGCTATAATTTCTGTAAATTGTTGGCGATTCGCCCTTTTCTTTAATTTTATGGAACTACTGCTAATTTTTCCCATGGAAAGCTAAAATTTTGCTATTGACGACTCGTATCAAGGGGAAATTTCACCTCTGACAGTTTGTTCAGGATGAAAAATTCATTCTTGTCTGCCAGTTATTGACTTTCGTAGGAATCTCGCCGTTTCATTTTGTGGATTTAAGCATTTCTAAGGCCGATATTTTCTTGTTTTTAAGCCTAATATATTGTTGTTTGCAGCGAGGAAAATACCCCCTCATTTGCTGTCTCTGTTTCCTTTACTTAATCCGTTATCCCTTTTTGTTTAGCTCCTGTATCGCAGACCTTATTTGTTTTTTAAATATTTAAATGCATTAACAATGAAATTATTGTTATCTTTCATTTTTGTGATTTAGAAATCATGGCGGACAATTACGGAAAGGTAGCTGCCGAAAATCTTCTGAACAATGTTATGGAAACACTTGCGGATAGTCTCCCAAAATCCAGCTCAAAATCCAGCTCGTCGAACCTTTTCCAGAGCAGCGAAAAATCTTCTGTCTCTGTATCACTTAACCGGCTCTTCGGACGCCAAAAACCTGTGCATCGTCTACTCGGTGGAGGTCAATGTATGTACTAAGCCATTTTTACCCTTTCTTTTCTTTTGATTTTTGTTAGAAGGGTTTTTGGTTTACTCCCAAATGTCCTGGAATGGTGTTTGGCATGTCTTCTCTTTATGTGACCAGATAAAGGTTTCCTTTAAAGCTCCTTAAAACTTTATCAATACATGTATACAGCTGCCGATGTCTTGCTATGGAGAAACACGCGAATATCTGGCAGTGTTCTTGCCGGTGCCACTGTCATATGGCTGCTCTTTGAATGGCTGAATTACCACTTCCTCACACTTCTTTGCCTCGCTGTGGTTCTCTCCATGACAGCTTTGTTCCTCTGGTCAAATGCGGCAATTTTAATCAACAGGTTGGTGTTTTCCCTGTTTTGTAGTATTTCGTCGTCAGCGTGTGAAGGGTTTAGCCATTGATTTTAACCTTGCAACTAAGGCTTTATCCATTGAGTTTAAGCTTGCAACTAAATTTGTAACAGGTCTCCGCCAAGGATGCGCCCAATTGCTCTCCCTAAGGATATTTTCGTTGATGCTGCTATTGCTCTAAGAGATAAAATCAACAGTCTTTTAGGGTTTCTACAGGAAGTTGCAATAGAAAGAGATGTGAAAACATTTCTGGCGGTAATTTCGATATCTGAATATCTATTTTCCTTCGATTTCCTTAAAATGGTAAAGTCATTCTCTTTAAACAAATAGTTAAAGATCATGTGGATTATCTTGCAGGTCTCAGCAGGGCTATGGTTTCTTGCTATAATTGGCAGCTGCTGCAATTTATTAACTATATTGTACATAGGTAAGCACTGGCTCATTTTTGGCATTTTTTACTAGGTTCTTTATTTATTCCCTTTGCAACCTCTTTAATTTTTATTGAAATTATGTTAGCAGTGACATACTGTTAGTATTTTTTTTCTATGAATCATAGTTATTTTTCATTTTATTTAAGCAAATTGCCTACTAACTCATGCCCTTCTTAGGGTTTGTTGCTGCACATACATTGCCTGTGCTGTATGAGAGAAATGAAGACCAAGTGGATTCCTTTATTAATTACATATTAGATGAAATGAAGCGGCACTACGGGAGATTTGATTCCACAGTTTTGAGAAAAATCCCAAAAGGCCCTGCGAAGAAGAAGGGACATAAATCTCAGTAGGTGGTAAATTGCAATGCGGGCATCCTGTGTCATATTTGTTATGAAGTTTTGATTGTTTATTTCTTACTTGCTAAGCTGCCAATAGCATTTATTTGCACAATTGAGTGCAATTGATTTAAAGGAGACTTATAATGCCCTATTTTCTCAAGAACATTTACATCATATAGTTCGGGCTGTCTGCTAAATGAGGAGGCTCTCTTCATGCATTGAATAGTGAAAAGCAACACTGCCAGTTGTTTAGACTGCTGCCGTCTTGACACGATATTAACCGTGCTACCCTTGTAAATGGGCCGATTTTATTAAATTTGAGAAAAGTTGTTTGCTTGTAAAATTTTTGGGCACATGTAAAATTTGTTGTAGATATTGTTGATTATTTGTTGTGGATATTGTTGATTTTGTTTGTGAGTCATTTTTAATCAGGAACTGGCTTGGTAGTTGTTCTGGTGAGTCATGTTACATATTTGGCAAATAAGGGTTTCATTCCGATGTGAAATATATATCACGAGTGTAATTCAATTCTAAAGAGATTAGTTGGTTACTTTATGGTTTAGTTTAAATTCTTCATTGTTCTGGCAATGGCACTCTGGCACTCTGGCACTCTGTCATTGTTCTGGCACTGGCACAAATGCAACTGGCACTCTGTCTTCTATTTTCTTCAATCTAGCTCAAATGACTAGCTGAGCAGTCGGTTACTTTATGTTTTAGTTTAAATTCTTCAATTCTTCTTGCAAAATACAAGTGGCAGACTGTCTTTTATTTTAATTTTTCATACAGCTCAAATGACTTGCTTAATATGGGCTCTGGTTTTTAAATGTGTTCATGGTGTAGTTGCTATCATTTAGCATGGGATGTTAACTTTTAAGAGAGTGCACGTGACTTTATTTTGCGTACATATTGTTCTGGTAGTATGTTTTAATCAGTGAAGAGTCCACAACAAAAATATATGGACTATGGAGTTTACACGGTTTTACCCATGAAATATATGGACTATGGAGTTTACATGGTTTTACGCATGTTTGTTGACAGGGAAGTTCAGTGTTTGTTATGGGAAGCCACAACAAACCCTCCAAAGTAAAGGATAAACTGTGGTTACCATGATTGAGATTTTAAGGTCCAGCGCACACTAGCAAAGCTTCTTTACAGCAGAAAACCTGCCCAAAATCTAAACTTTAGCACCAAGTTATAGTGTTGCCTTTGAAACATCGGGCCTAGGACTAACCAAATGAATTTTTCGGGAGAAGATGATCATAGGTGTGTTAGAAGATAGCTTCCTCTTACTTTTCTTCATACTAAGCAATCCATATGGGCTACAATTTCAGCCCCAATTTGATTTTTAGAGCGGCCTTTGGCATGCAACAGAAAATTTCCCATTCATAATTACAGTTTGAAGTGTCTAAGAATTGTCAGCACTCACTAAAGTAGTAAGGCAGTGAAATGAAGTGTTTTTTATTTATTTTTATGAATCTCTACCTTTTAAGAAAAACTGAAACGGCATATGAGTATAATAGCTAGTTTAATCTCACGATGTTTTTTTTTCTATCACTGGACAATGATATTTTCTTACATATTTTGCCTATTATAAGTGATATGATGCTAACGCTATAACTTAGTAATAATTTAATCACCGTATGATAGAGGATAGCCTCACTGAATTTGTCTCCATAACTTCTCTCGTGTGTTTTCCTAATCGTACACTCTTGGATCCCATGTTGCATATCAGCTTCCATTACTTACCCATGGCGTAATCATGTCTGGAAATTCTAGAAGATTCCAGAGGGTTCACAACCATAAATATAATCAAGAACTTGAGGACGTAAAAATCCTAGCCCTGACCATTAACAATGATGTGGTGATGTTAAAACCTCTACTAGTGAGGGAGAACGAGGTTTCATTCCTATTACAATAATTTTTATGTTATATAGCTGGGTAATGAAAATGAGTGAGATATCAGATTAAAGTAGGAGAAGAGCATTATATAGCAATCTAACATATTTCGAGAGAGAGAGCTAGTATTTGTTTGTATCTTGCATTATAAATCAAGAAATAAAAAAGCAATGCACATTCCTTATTTATCGTTGGAGTTTTTAACCTGCAGGGTTTTTTCAAGGCACATGTTGTAATGAATGTTTATGGTCTCACTATTAAAAATATTATGGTGATAATGTTATAACTTGGTTATAAGCAATCATAATGTATTAAAGCATAGTGTTGTTGTATTTCGTGGCGTGGCCTATTCATATTTGTTGCGATGGGTTGTTGTAATGATTTATTTTGAGTCACTAATAGATATATATTAGCATGTATATGAGACTTATTATATTCTCTACATACACATGCATTGCATTGCTATATATATTTGTTTATCTACATTAAAAAAATATTAAGTAAAATATATTAAGGGTAGAGTAGATGACTTAATTGTTAAAAATATTAATTAATTTTTAATTAGTAAAAAATACAATAAGTTATATTAATTTAATATTCATTAATATATTTAAGAACAAGATATGAGAATAATTAACAGTTAATTTAATTCACTTACTGGAGAATAATTAAAAGGCTCATTTAATGTGTATATATATTTATTAAAAAAAAAGTCATTCACTCAACAACAATTAAATATTTCATTTAACATGTATATATATTTATATATTTATTCAAAATAAAGTGACTTGACTTGTGAACAATTACAAGGCTCATTGGATATATATATAATGAGCCTTGTAATTGTTCACAAGTCAAATCACTTTATATACGAAATGACACACATATAATGCCATTTCATGTATATATATCTTATACATTTTTTTTCTAGTTAATTCTAAACAAATTTCGTCTGATTTTTAAAAACTTAAGTATAAGTTGTTTAATTTGTAAAATTCAAGTGTCAGAGGGGTTTTTTAGGTGTTGAATCCATTTAAGCATTCAAAAATGCATTTTAAATAAAAAAATCACATTATTTCTTGAAATTGTTTTGCCCAATTTCAGTGAAAAAATCTATTTTGTCTATAAGTTAGACTGCACTTATATATATAAAAGAGCAAGAACCAAATCACCCAACAATTAAGAGTTCATTTAATAAATATTTAATTAAAAGAAGGTTGATTGACTCAAAGAAGATTGAAGGGAAATGGGTTTTCATCGGAGGGAAGAAACCTTCCCTTTATAAAGAAGTCAAAATGGAGAATGAGGGGGTCTTTTGGCACAGACAAGGAGGAAATAGGGAGATCAGGAAAGTTTGAAAAGCTAATGGAGAAACTTTGTCAATTGAGGGACAAGCCTTGGGGCTTAGGATTCAGCTATAGATCTAGGAGACTTAGGCATTGTTCTTGGAGTTTTGGGTATAGATCGAAGTCTTCTGGCTCTGGGAGCTTGAGAGGTCGATCCCAGATAGGTAGCGAGGAATTGGTTGGTTTGGTAGCGGGAGCGCAAGACTCAGATTTGGCCATGAAATGATGTCATCTGATGATTGACATCAACTAGAAAAACTAGATATGTGCATAAGTTTAAACTGTTATGTTAGTTATGAACTTGATTGAAAGAAACATGGTGCTATAAATGAAAATATATGATGTTGGTCATTACCGTTGCCTCGTGGAATATACACAAAAATTTACATAAGGTTCTCACCATTTTCAAGTGGGTTATTGTGCTATGTTAATGTGAAGTCGAAGTTCAAATCTCTACTCAAAGAAACATGATTACTTATAAAAATAAAGGGTGAAAAGAAATACTATAAATGCAAGAGAGAAGTAATACCTTTACTTGATAGAAAATATATTTTTTCACAAACCTCAAGTCAAAGAGGGGTGTTGAAAAGGGGGAGAGAGAGAATCAGAAAGTTACAAAAAAGGAATGAGAAAGTCACTTGAAGATTAATAACATAAAAACAAAATCATATAATAGTGTTGAAAAATGTAGCAATAAATTCTCAATTTGATTTTGCCTTGATTAAATTGAGAAAATTCAAATTTCCACAATAACAAACAACTTGGAAGTAGTTAACTAAGATGCCATGGCTCTTGTCACTCATTTAGCTCAGTAAATTTGAGTTAGAGGAGTTAAAGTTCAATTAAGCATGTGTGATAGCTAATTTGTAGCAATGAAGGTTAGTTATCTTAGGTTGTTTTCAGCTAAACTAGTTCTAAATGTTGGAGGAACTAGTGGAAGGTCAATTGTGTACTGGGACTTCAGTCAAACTCAATGATCATCCAGTTAACTGATCAATCAACCAAAAATATATAGTTCATGCAAAGAATTCGAGTTCCCCAGTTGTGATGGAGATTCCAAGACAATGTAACTTCAATTGTAGACTAGTCTCGAGTGTACAGATGTTGCATGCAGTCAAATGATCAGCCTTGGGAATTGCGCAATCAATTTGAGGAATTTCCTAAATAATAGGGGCCTAATTTCTTAAGGAATTGCACAAGGAAATAAGGGTTCAAAAAAATGAAAAAATTGACTAAGTCTGGGTCAGAGATTCTTAGTGAGTAGAGAGAAGAGAGATAGGTTATTCACTTGCAGGTTGAGCTCAGTTGAACAAAGAAATTGTAATACATCTCTATTCATCAAACTAATGCAAGCATGCATTGGGGTTTTTAGTAGATTGTTTTCCTCAGAAAAAAATGTTATGTGCATGTTTGTTATTTCTTACTGCATGTTTGAGATTATTGTTCTAAATAGTGAATTGATTTCCGTAGAGCAGTAGAGTAGGTTTGTGTATTGTGATTTTTATCAAAACTTCATAAACAAATGCAAATATACATCATAATTTCTATGTGGTATCGAAGCATGATTCACATTAGAGCAAGAATTTCGAATTTGTTTCTCAGGAGGATCAAATTTGCAGTTCAGTGTAGCAAAATCTCTAGAGAGTTGGGAACATGACCTTCAACGTGTTGAGGCTAGATTATGCTTTGGAAGGCAGCTTTAATTTCATTGCATTGAATGATCACATGGAGGCGGTATTGGATGACAATGGATTACTAGAATATATCAAGATAGATGTTGTAAAACCACAAGCGTCTGATGCCCAAAACCTTCCTCAGTGGAAGAAAGATGTAGCCAAGGCGAGGAGAATAATCTTGGAGGGAGTGCGGGATCACATTGTCTCAAATCTCCACAGGAAAGAAACTTTGTTCGCATTGTGGAAAGCATTGACATAATTGTTCAAGAATAGTAGTGACTACAGGAAGCTAGCACTCAAGGATAAACTTTGAAACATCAAGATGCAAAAGAATGACACTATTCTGCAGTTTTTGAGCAGGTTCACACAATTTCGTGATGAAATTGGTAGGGTTGGTGTTAATGTTGTAGAATATGACTTGGTAAGCCTAGTCCTTCTAGGCCTTCCCAAGAGCTGGCATAGCTACCAATATTCGGTGAACGAGAGGGAGAAACTACTGAATTGGGAGCACTTGTGGTTTGATTTTGTAGAGGAGGAAATAAAGCAGAATACCAGAGACGAGACTTCATCCAAGGGCGAGGATGAATAAAACTTTGCATTAGTTGGAAAGGGAAAGAAGGGAAAATGGAAGAAATCCCAATCCAAAACAGAATCAAGCCAAGGGGGCAAGGAAAGATTTGTCCAAAATTAAATGCTTCCATTTTCATGATTCGGGAACTATGCCACGAAGTGTCCACACAAAAAGACAATCAAGAAGACCTTAGGAGGAGCAGTAGGTGAAGCTTTGGCTTCAGAGTTCAAGCTTGAATTTACCCTTATCACATGCATGTCCAGGAGCGTGTCATACTTGAACTCAGGGGCATCGTTCCACATGATAGGGTGTAGAGAGTTTCAGTGACCTAGAAGAAAATGATTTGTAGATGCACATTGAGTCAAGGGGAGATGGAAGGTATAACGTGACCGATGTTGCTACAATCACCTTTCAAAGGGAGTCGAGCTCCCCTCTCAGGCTCAAGGATGTCATGTTTGTTATGGGCATAAAGAAAAATATCATCTATGTTGCAGTTTTAGAAGACCGTGGTTATGGTGTGATCTTCAACAAAGCAAAGGAATTCCTGAAACACATAGCCACGGGATAGATGGAGCAGATTGGGGTTCATGTGAAGAACCTGTATAAGCTAGATGTGGAAGACTGTGCTACATTAAACACTAAGGCGAAGAAGGTGCAGAGTCACGATGTTAGTGAACTTTGGCACAAAAGACTTGGCCATTTGCATCATGGTGCCTTGAAGATTATGTAGCAAATAACCACAAGCCTCCCAAAAGGAGCATTTGAGTAGCAGGGAGTATGCAAAGGATGTACCTTTGGGAAGTACACAAAATCCACATTCCGTGATCGGGAAAACAAAGCACATGTAGTCCTTGAAAGGATCCAATTTAATTTCCATGAACCTTTCTCAACGACCTCCATTGCTAGACACAAATATTTTGTCATTTTTATTGATGACTTCTCACAAAAGTGTTGGATCTTATTCATGTGGAAGGAAGATGAGACATTATCCAAGTTCATAGAATTCAAGGCACTAGTTGAGAAATAAATTGACAAGAAGGTGAAGGCTCTTAGGAGCAATAATGGAGGTTAGTATATGTTGAATGAATTCAAAAAATTTTGTGCAAAAGAAAGCATTCGGTGAGAGTTGAAAACACCCCACAATCCACAACAAAATGGGGTGGCTGAGAGAAAGAATTGTAGCATTGTGGGAGCAGCAAGGGAGAGGTTGCATGACCAAGGCCTACCACTGCATTTGTGGGCAGAGGCATGCAACACAAAAATATATTTGCAGAACCGGAGTCCTCATCGGATTTTAGGCATGATTATATTGGAGGGGGATTTCTCGGGAAGAAATTTGGAAGTGTTGCACCTCAAAATTTTTGGAGCCTCTGTTTACTGCCATGTCTCCAAAGAATCAAGGAATAAGCTTGAGTTGACAACAGGAATGGGGGTATTTGTGGGTTACACAAAAACTCCTCACAACTACAGTGTGTACTTTTCATCCCTCAAAATGAAAGTTGTGCGAACGAATGTGAAATTTGATGAGGAGAAAGTGATGCATTGATCTCTTTAGAGGGAGCTTCAAATCCCACCAGAAGAGGATATTTTAGCCCCAAAGGAGGAGCCTCAGGAAGTTGTGGAGCAACCACAAATTGAGGAGCAGAGAGTGGAGACATCCACTCAAGTAGAACCATCCAAAGAAGGCAGAAAAAGAACCAAGGAAGCTGAGAGACTTATGTAGGATGCGAGGGAGAATGTGGGAGCTCCTTCAAATTTATGCAGGAAGAGAAGGTCACCTGATCGGTACAATGGCTACATGGCTCTAATGAATGAGCTTGTAGAGACTGAGCCATCCTCTTTCGAGGAAGCAACAAAGAAACCTGTATGCATTGATGCAATGGTGGAGGTTAACGAATCCATTGTAAAGAACAATGTTTGGGAAGTGGTCCCAACGCCAACTAAAAAAGCAGTTGCGGGTTCGAGATGGATCTTCAAGGTTAAGTAGGAAGCAGAAAGAAGCATAGAGAAGTATAAAAACAACATTTCTCAATGTGGTTATAGAGGAGGAGGTGTACATCTAGTAACCAGAAGGTTTTGAGAAAATTGATCAGGTGTCTCATGTGTCCAAATTCAAGCGAGAATTGTATGGTCTCAAACAAGCACCCCGTGCTTGGTACACCAGGATCGACAATTATCTCACTAGTTTGGGCTTCACCAAAAGTGAAGCAGATGCAAACCTATATCATATATTGGATAAGGTAAATTAAATTGGTGATTTCATTTTAATTGGTGATAAGAAATTGATCAGATCTTGCAAGGAAGACCTTGTAAGAGAATTTGAAATGAAGGACATTGGTCTCATGTACTACTTCCTCAGGTTGGAAGTATGGAAACATGATGGGGAAATGTTTGTATCTCAAAGCAAGTATGCAAATGAAATACCGTAGAGATTTTCATAGAGAGTTGCAAAGCCATGGATGCAACTCTAGTGACCAACTGGAGAAAGGAGGACTCCACTTCAGGCGAAAAAGTGGATGCTACCATTTATTGACAGCTAGTGGGTTCACTGATGTACCTTGTGAACACATGACCATATGTGTGCTATGCATTCAACCAACTGAGCCAAGCTATGGGTAGGCCAACCAAATTATTTTGGAAGGAAACTAAACATGTTTTAAGCTACCTCAGAGGCACTACCCAATTTGTACTATGGTACATACAAATATAGGGAGTGAAGTTGTGTGGTTTCACAGATGCAGATTGTGGGGATTCCATCAGACTAAAAGAATACACCAGGTGTAATTTTTAGTGTTGGGTCCACAGTGGTTTCTTGGTACAATAGGAAGCAAAGATATGTGGTGGTCAACTAGGCAGAAACATAATACATGGTTGCAAGTCAACCAACGTGTGAGGCGATTTGGATGAGAAAGATACTTGTGGGATTGTTTGGTCAGATGATGGATCCAACTGTGATCCACTGTGATAATCAAAGTTGCATCCAACTCTCTGAGAATCCTGTATTTCTCGGTCGATCCAAGCATATAGATATATGGTATCACCATTTACAGGATTATGTGAAGAGTGGGATAATGTTGCTACAATACATTCCGATAGAGGAAGAAGATGTTGAAATTTTGACAAAGGCCTTGTTAAGAGGGAAGTCCGAGTTCCACCGGTTCAGGATAGGGGTGGTTAATAATCCATTTCTTTCTGAGAGGGAGTGTGAAAAATGCAACAATAGATTCTCAATTTGATTTCGCATTAATTAAATTGAAAAAAATCAAATTTCCACATCAGCAAACAACTTGGATGCAATTAATTGAGGTGACATGGCTCTTGTCACTTAGTTAGCTCAGTAAATTCGAGTTAGAGGAGTTAGAGTTTAGTTAAGCATGTGTGATTTCTAATTTCTAGCAATCAAGGTTGGTTATCTCAGGCTGTTTTTAGTTAAACTAGTTCTAACTTTTGGAGGAACTAGTGAAAGGTCAGTTGTACAGTGGGACTTCAGTCAAACTCAGTGATCATCCACTTAACCCAAAATAACAAGTGCATGCAGAGAATTCGAGTTCCCTAGTTGCGGTGGAGATTCCAAGGAAGTGTAACATCAGTTGTAGACTAGTCTTGAGTGTATAGGTGTTGATTGCAGACAAATGATCAACCTTAGGAATTGCACAATCAATTTGAGGAATTTCCTAAATAATAGGGGCCTAATTTCTCATGGAATTGTGAAAGGAAATATGGGCTCAAGCAGAGGCAAAAATTGACTAAGTCTGGGTCAGAGCTTCCGAGTGAGTAGAGAGATAGGTTATTCACTTGCAGGTTGTGATTAGTTTGAGCAAAGAAATTGTAATACATCTCTATTCATCAAATTAATGCAAGTAGACATTGGGGTTTTTAGAAGATTGTTTTCCTTGGAAAAACTATTGTGTGCATGTGTGTTATTTCTTATTGCATGTCTGAGATTATTGTTCTAAATTGTAGATTGATTTCCATAAAGTAATAGAGTAGTTTTGTGTCTTGTGATTTTGATTAAAACTTCATAAGTAGTGGCAAATCGACACCATAATTTCTACAAATAGTAGATTGATTTGCATCATTGTTTTCCACTATCAACCATAGGATTGATGTTACCTATGATCATTGATGTCTTTTTATGAAGTGACAACCCTCAATCTTTTTAATATGCATTTCATAAGTTTGGTGATTGATTTACATTAGAATTTTCCATTATTAAGTAAATATAGTGGTTAATTTGCATTAGTGTTTTCATTATGAACCATATGATTGATATTTACCTGTGATCATTAATTTCCCTAATGGAGTGATGATCCTAAATCTTTTTAAACATTGTGTATTACATAAGTTCAATGCAAATATCATCTATACTGAAGAATCCAACATAAGGGAATGTTAGATTTCGTACTCTAAACATGTCTATTCATGTCTATTCATAAGGGAGTTAGTGAAAACAAGTTTTTTTAGTAAGAATATAATTTCATTAGTTGAGAAACTCTAGTAATGTATATGGGTTAATAAGTTCGCCATTATGCATAATATGTAGGTTGATATTTAAAATAAGTAAGTATATATATATATATATATATATATATATATATATATATATATATATATATAGATTTGAAAGGCCTGAGCAAGTTGAGATTTAAGGTAAGGTAGAGAATAATAAAAAAATACACTATTATTTCATAATGGCATAGATGTCAAAGGCACGAGTTTATGGTACATATTGAAAAGAAAAAAACAAAAAGGAAATATACATTTTCAACTACTTTATTATAAGTTTTGAACATAAAAATGTTATATTATTATTTGTCATTGTGATGTTCTATGGTAAAGATGCTTTGGAATTGCATATGGATCCTATTGGATACGTTACATAAACTTTTCAACTTTCTCTAATTCATAACCACGTTGAGGACTAGTTTTGAAGTTTGAAAATAAACATCTAGAGGAGTAAAGATTTAGCAAAAACAATCTTGAGTAAAGGTTTAACAAAGACAATCTTAAAATGGTTCGTGGCTTGTAAAGTTGTGTATTTCCCTTATATGTATCTTGATAAGGATAATTTTTTGTCTCATATGTGATATTGATATATTGATTGACCATGGTTATAAACATAAATATGGATACTTGTGTTATCAATAACTTATGGATAAGAGTGTTATCAATAACTTTTATGGATAAGTGTGTTATCAATAACTTTTGTTTGTATACGTGGTTAAAGATGTAAGGGTGTAACTTTTATGGATAAGTGTGTTATCAATAACTTTTGTTTGTATACGTGGTTAAAGATGTAAGGGTGTACATCTATGAAGCGAAGTATTCACGAAGGAGTTTTTTTAAGAAGCAACCAAGAATGAATGGTCATGGTAAAGGCTAAGGATGTGGGTAGTCCAAATTTTGACTATCCATGCAAGACAAGTAATTGCACTCGAGAGTAAAAGACTTGCAAAAAGGGATCATAATATATATTTTATAAAAGTGATCAACAAGCAAAGCAAAAGGTATATTCATGTTGATGTTTTGTAAGGGAAAAATGACCAAGGAAATTTATGTTGATAAAATATATATTTTATAAAAGTGATCAAAAGCAAAGAAAAAGTATATTCATGTTGATGTTTTGTAAAGGGAAAATGACAAAGGAAATTTATGTTGATAAATTCCAATTTGAAGGAGGGCTAACTAAAAGAGTGTACAACCATTGCTTCCTATTAACAATAAATTCCTAACATATGTTGGGATGATAAAAGTATAAATTGAACTCTAAAATTATAATTGTCTACAATATTATAATATGAGCTCAAAATAACATATTTTCTTCATAAGAAAGAAAAATATTGTCAAGTTGGAATATTATAATCAACGAAGTAATGTTATTTTGACATGTTGATAGGGAAGGATGTAAATGAGTATTCATAAGCTATAATGTTATTTTATTGTTAAATTTTAAAAAAAATGTCAGCATGATAGGAGGTGTTAAAGTTGGAGAGAAATTAAGGAAATGTGTAATTTTTTCTCACAACCTCCCTTATTTTTAATGATAAGGTGAAGTTTTTCAAGCTAAGTCACCCTCTAATTTCAATTTTTGAAGTTTCTCAAGCTAAGTCACCCTCTAATTTCAATTTTCTCCAACTTAATTTGTGTCAATTTGTGTCAAGAACATTGTAACACTACATAATTAATAATGCATAATTCATTATCATACATTGAGTTTGTCACACCACATGATTGAAAACATCAAAATGGGAAACTAGATATTTATGATGTGTAAGGACAAATTCCATAAGATAGATAAATGTTAATCTTGATTTCAAATATCAACCATTTGGTATTAACAAGGATTGATGTAAGATTTTATTTTAAAAAAATTCAAAGTGTTTCTTAAAAGGCCTTCCATTCAAAGGTGGTCAAAATCAAGTTACTTTCTTAATACAACTTGAGTGAGCCTAATGGTTAAGAGCATGTGTTTCCTCCTAAGAGGTCACAGGTTCAAAACCAGAGGGGGGTAGAGTATGTATGTCTTCATAGACTTAGCAGTCAAATTGATTCATGGAGGTGGGTCCCTTTCCCAAAAACAAGGGGGTCTCATACACCAATTTGGTGTATGGCTTGGTCGCAACCTTAAAATTGGATAACAATAATAATAATAATATTATCAAAATATATTTGAAGGAAAACATGAGAATTCAAATATGAATCTCATGGAAAATTAGTGAAGTTAAGGCTATGGTCTTGTAAGATGTTGAGGAGTTCAATGCTTGTATTTTTTCTAAGTCAATATGCAATTCCGGGTTTAAAATGGATATAAGTTGGTTTATTTTTCTAGATGTTGTCATGTACATATATAGTTAGCTTTTTGTTTGTTTGTCATGTGATATAATGTTATGTGACAACTTCTCCCCCATACTAGGTTATAGAACACATCATTACTTTTAGTGCAACTAGCATATTGCTCAAATTTATGAAGATACTTGAAATTCAAATATAAAAGAATAGGACAATGAACATTCAATTTATCAATTGGGGTTATCTCGGGTGGTTGGGAGGAAGGAATGGAATTCTCCCCACCCAGGTTCATTTCCATCAAATGACATGACGAATGCTGAAAATATATGTATATTACTTATAACATTAAACCTATGGAAAAAAAATGAACATTCAATCCAAAAAACGAACACAATATGTATCATGGGAAACTTGAAATCAGAGAAATCCTAGCTAGAAGGTGATACCTAGGCCATGCTTTCTTTTCCTCATTTATGGAAATACAAATAAAAATAAAGGAGAACTCACTATGTAGTAGGAGCACTCACTATGTAGTTTAGTTTAATACTATAGTCTAAATGAATGTTACACAATATTATTCCTCCTCCATTATTCTCTCAAATTTAAATCTCATATGCTCTACTAAATTATGGAACAAGTGCAATGCTAAAAGAATGGAAACCCCTCTCCACCTAGTAGCCAAGTGTTTAATATAGTCAAATATCTAAATAGGGTTTGGTTTTTTGTATTCCTCAACCCTCAATTAGTGTTATGGTTTGTAATATTTTAGAATATTCTTGAAAGTTCACATGTGACTAGCTCAACTCATGAGTAATGGGGTTGATGTGGCTTCCACTTAGTACCATGGTGGTCAATAAGATAGGTCAACTTTTAAGAGGCATAAATTTAAGATACGAGTGCTGTTTGTGATCATTTTAAAAATGTTCTAAACGTATTTGTGTAGAACAACATAAAAGGGTTGTGATCTATGCTCACAATGTTTTGACCCTAAAAAGTGCTGTTTGATGCCTCAAATGGCTTTGGAAGGTTTTGGACCCTAAATTTCCAAATTAGAATTTTCCACTAAAATGGGCCCTACAAAATAATTCCTCCAATTTTTCCTCCTACCCTAGTGTTATGCGAGATTTATGATTGCAGACAAAAGTATCTCCCCTAGGTTTGGTGGCTAACCTAGAACAACATAGAGACAAGGAACCTAATGTTTTACTTAAAGTAAATAGATGTCAAGATGAAGCCTACCTAGAATCCATCACATTCTGTGCTCCTTCTTTAGCTTGAATGCTCCAATTCTAGCTCCAATTTCCAAAATTAGAACTTGCGTAGTTAGACAACACAAGCCAAGAAATTACGAGATCTATGCAACATCATCCAAATACTCTATTCAATAGATCAACATGGTATTGAAATACATGAAACAACAACATCACATATATGAAAACAAAGAACTCTTTGCATTAATATAAATGGAAGGAGTTTACAACCATAAATAGGTGTCGATCTTGTAAACGATCTCCTTGAGGATGACTTTTCATTTCTTTGTCACAATGTGCACCTCCAATGACCCTAAATTCATGAAATGATGTCTATCACAACAACATGAAATGGTGTCTCTCACAACAACATCATAAGGGTAGAATCACTCTCCAAAATCCAACGTCTTTCATATGGAATGCTATAAATATATAGAGGAGTAGGGTAAGTTGGGAGTTCTTATCCCAATCTAAGGCTTTAGATCCACCTTTGACGGGAAGATGGGATCAAAGGATAAGGGATGGAAACTCCAATGTAGGGTAGGATATGATCCGAATGTTTTCTCAGGTAAATGGTTACAACAAATCTTAAAAGCTTATAGAAATGGAGGCTTCAAGATTCTCCATATTTTTTTTGAATTTATAGAACCAATGCAGGTGCAAAGGGGGGAAAACTGTAGGTGATCAACGCAGGACATAGTGGAGAAACCTATAGGTGAACGTTATCCAAAAAGTGGCCAGGGAGAGTTGTTCCTAAAACTGGCTCAGATGATGCGGTTTTGGGAAAAAAATCTGGGGAATGAAAGAGGCATGCTTAGGGCTTTGTGCAATGATGATGACAAGGGGGAATAAGATGTTGACTGATCCCATTAGGAGGCCTATTGATCGTATGTGAAAAAATCGACTATAACAGATTTCCCCCTAAAGTGAAAAGTCATAAATGACAAATGGTGACTTAAGTGCTTTATCTTGTGACAAGTCAGGATCAAGAACAATCGACAAGATTCATCTGTTACATTACATTTATATTATGAAATATTTTTTCTGAGGGAGGCATACCCATACTCAACACATAATCTATCATAAAATGTACAATGATAAAAAGACGTGTCCACATATGACAACTAGTGGAACCATGACTAGATGATTGTCTGTACGATCATGGCCATCATACATTGTGATCTCTGTATAACTCTTGAAATATCATACCAGATGGATGAAACTAGAGATAGGTTCTTCTATCTCATTCACACGACCAACCATTGTACGCGTATAACTATGTGAATCAATGAGCTGGGGTCAAACATAGTAGACACCATCTAATTACCATCCGATGATGTAAGCTATTAACAGATGCGAGAGAAACCACCGATGATGTTAATGGCTCTTAAGGTACTACACCACAATTTGTATGGTGTGAATAAATGACTTGATGTTAAACACCACACAGAGACTTTCAATCAAAGGCCAATGATTTAAACCTGTCAACGAAAGTGAGGAAATTTGTCATTGATGTATGCATGTGCCAAGGTACCAAACGGTTTTTTCTAATTCAACTTTCTAGATAATGTGCTGATGTCAACACAAAGTGACTTGTCGTAGGAGGGCCTTGATGTATCCCCCATCAACTACACGAAATGGGTACCATGATTGAGACATAATTATGCTAATACTAAACTAGATCAGGAAATTCAAACATGGAATGAAGGCTTAAGAGTATTGTAATGGATATCAACTAAATGACTTCTCTTGAACACACCAACGACACTGAATGGAGTTGGAAGCATTGACCCAAAACCGAAATGGAGGCTCTGAAAAGGTATGATGAACCAAATGACAAGCAGATTACCCAACCCAACAAACATGAAGATGAAGTGGAAGAGTGTCGTGTTCAAGAGTGACTCGCTACCATTAGAAAATGGAGTACATTGTTTTCCCAATTTCCCCAACCATATTGGTTAATACCTCTTTATTTTTTAACAAGATTTAGGAGGATAACATATGCTTGATCTGTAAGTTCATCCTTCGGATGAATCCCTTTGAGTATATTTAACGAAACTTGAGAAGGAGTGGTTTGGCCTTGTCATGTTAAAAAATTCAAGCGTTGTTTGATGTTTTAACAAGTCCAATGAAAGTAAAACTAGACATCTTTTTCATGTTTATAGAGTTTTAAAAAGAGGCGAAAAAGAAACTCCCTTTTTGTAGATAGTCTCTCGAGTCCAAAAAAGGTAGAAAAAAATACTCAAGAGAACCTTTTAGCCATGTTCGACTAAGGTATTCCTTTTTCGTAAATATTCTATCTCAATTTGGAAAAGGGTTAAACTTATACTGAGTAGACATCTTTTCATTTACTTTTATGAGTTTGAAAATACAAGTGCTCGACAATATTTTCATATTTTGGGAGTTTGAAAAGAGTTGAAAGAGGACTCCAAGGGGTTCCTTTTTCATAGGTTTACAAAGCCCGAAAAAAAGCTAAAAGTATACTCTTTGGTCAAAATAACCTATTTAAAGCATGATAAAAATCCGTTAACAGTTGTTGACCTACTAAAAATATCACAAAAAGGATTAAACATACCTGTTTCATAGTAAAAATGAAGTATATCTAGGTAAAAAACATTAAATATGAATAAAAAAATGTGAGAAATGACATGATAAATACTCAAAGTGACTTCATTTTCACCATTTCACATTTACCTTCAACACTGAGAATTCTGAGCACTTTCTCCCCCGATCTTCTACAGTTGATTTTGGCCAATCCGATGGACCATTTCGTGTATTGTCGCTTCCAGGTAGGAGCTAAAACCCTTATCTTTATTTTCATGGTCCATTTTTGTGGTTTCATGCATTTTGTTTGAGCTTTTGAGGGCCCTGGGGTTCCAAAAACATTCCCTAGGACCAACATACCCATAGAGAATCGAAATATGCATTTCACCTAGGCAAACTATTAGTGCTAGGAGAGATGCAATGCTTTGTCATGCACTAATGGGGTGTGTTGGGAATAAAATCCTAAGTTGTTTATCAATTTTCCCTCAAATTTTGTCAATTATTTTTCATGAAAAGAAGCATAATGAATCTCTTATTGATATTTTAGGTGTTCATTAGCACAAAATGGCACTCATTTGGAGAGAAAGAGAACATGAAGAACATGATTTAAATGCAACAAATGATCCCGCTACCATCCAAGCACTGAAAAACAGTGGATTGCTAAAATTATTTTGGCTTCCTGGTATGGGGCAACAAATGTAATTGTTGAAATATATTGTTTGTTTATGGGATGTTCAGGCACAAGTATTAAGGTTTGGGGAACATATGCTCGAGATAAAGGTAGAAGATATCTACTTTCTGACATGTTTATCTATGATGGGTTCTCCCATCTCTCTTCTAGACGGGATAAGTGGCGGGGAAACATTAAAATATTATATTTCTACCTATTGGAGACCTCGAGCTAAACCAAATAGGGATGGAAAGATCAATATAAAATATTTAACCCAATTACCTTTGAGAACGATCTTGTTCATTATCGTGAGATTGTAAGGTAGCTCAAAAGTTCATGTAGAAAGTAGATCATACATTCAGTATTGGGTAGAGTTCTTAGAGCCAACAATATTCAACCGGAATGAGGGAGTTGTGGTCAATATGAAGGAATAACTGACTAAAGAAATAGAGGGGAAGTTAAAAAGCTTCGGCTATGGTTCGATCTTGGTCTCTTTTGCTCTAGAGCGGGTGCCACTACTTCAGCCTCAATAGATTACACTCATTAGAGGAAATTTTAGCCTAAAAGTGCCCATGGAAATTTCAAGTACATAATATGTAAACCAATTAAATCCTTTAAATTTAAAAAGAGTTACATATAAATATTTTGGAGGGAAAATTAAAAAAAAAAACTATTTTTTTTTTAAATTGTATTTTTTGCTTATCTCCTTATAGGTTTACTTAAATTTCAAGAGTAGACACTCGTTGGATGCATAATTAAATTACGCACCCAATGAGTACCCATTATGCATACTTTTGAGAAGACCCACATTGATAAGAATTGAAGATACATTAAAAAAATGTGTTTCAACACATTTTTTTAATGTATCTTCAATTCTTATCAATGTGGGTCTTCTCAAAAGTATGCATAATGGGTACTCATTTAATGCAAAATTTAATTCCACATTCAACATGTATCTACTCATGAAATTTGAGTAATTATATAAGGATATAAGCCAAAAATACAATGAAAAAAATAGTTTTCTTCTTTTCCCTCCAAAATTCATAGCTATTATTTTATTATTTTTCCTTAGGAGGCCACTTTTAGGCTGAAATTTCCTCTAATGTGAGCCTATCGATCCGAGTGCCCCACATATGAGGTGGATAGATCACATGTCTTGACATTTAGGTCCGCCGACGATCAACTTCTCACCAACCTTCTTTGGATGACTGCGTAGATAGTTCATTATGATCAATGATTATCCTTACGCAAGGATAGATTTTCGTGATGATCCTGAGCTTGTGCTTCTTTAGGGTGAGCAATGGGATGCTTCAGGTAAAATGTTTCAACCATTTAATTTTTTTTAAAGTTTTACATTTTTTTTTTATGTTTCCGAGACTAAACTATTATTTTTTTCATGAAAATATTGGACCTGTTCGACCTGTCAGTGCTTCATATCTCCGTCGCGCAGAGGGAAAACCACATGGGGAGGTAATGGTACAATTACACACTGTTGCGGTAGGACAATATTCATTATGGGATCTTGAGGTATCCGAGATCCTATCAGAGGTGGAGCACCACATGGAGGGGCTAACACATGGGATTGATGAGACTGTTGTCGATCAGATTCCTATGTGACTTCAATGACACACTATCGAAGTGCCTATTCGTATTAGTCGATTACTGCGCAAGATAGATTGTGCAATGTCATTTTATCATGAGCATCATTTATTTTTCTACTTATATATTTGCATGTATTTTTTCGTATGGGAGATGTAGCCATATGTGTCTCGGGGCAATTTTTTTGTAAAACCAAACTTAATATATATATATATATATATATATATATATATATATATATATATATATATATATATTTTCAGAATTTCCTAGTTCCTATTATGTTTTCAATATGATGCTTATGTGAATTGAAACTAATTTACATTTGTCGCAAATGTCTATCCATCAATTGGTTTCAGAGCTTGGTTCCTTCAATAGCAGTTTAACAACTGGAAGGAGGTCGTGGAGCATACCAAGAATGGTGTAGCTCTATTCAATGAAAATAATATGCTCTCTGGAAAGGAAGAATGGAGGTCTATCTCTTGGCGCAAGGTTACGAAGTATGGGACACTGTTAAAAATGGATTTACATCAACCACAGATGAACAAGGTAAGAAGAATTTGGTAAATGATGCAAAAGCAAAGAATATTATTATTAGTGGACTTATTGAATCTACTTATCATAAGGTGTTGGGTTGTAAAACTGCCAAAAATGTATGGGACAAGCTTTAGAATATATATGCAGGTGACTCAAATGTCAAAGAAGCAAAGCTTCAAATCTATAGAGCAAAATTTGAGCAACTCAGAATGAAAGAAGATTTCAACATTGCTGCATAGTTCCAATACGTTGATGAAATAACCAATACTCTGGAAGGATTGGGAGAGCCAATTGACGAGAAGACTATTATACGGAAGATTCGGAGATTCAACCTAAAGGTATCGGTCTTAGAATATAGTGCAAATCTGGACAAACTCAGCAAAGAGGAATTACATGGAGTTCTCATAGCATATGAAATGAGACTTGATGAAGAAGAGGGTACTTCACATCTAGAAACTGCGTTTGTTGCATCTAAGAAAACCAATAAGGATAAACAACCTTAAATTGAAAAGACATGCACCTGCAAGTGTGAAGAAAAGGGAGATGATGAAGAAGGTCTTTCAGATGAAGAATATGCTTACGTCACGAGAAAACTAAAAATTGGTAAGGGACATTTCAAAGGTAAACTTCCATCGATATGTTTCAGCTGTAATGAGGTTGGGAATTTTGCAGCAAAATGTCCAAACATAAGTAATGGCAACTCAAAAGGAATTAAAGGCTTTAAGAAATTCAACAAGCAAGGATCCAAAAGGAACTTTCTCTCTAAAGAAGATAGCTCATCATCCGATGAAGACAATGATAGTGAAGAAGAAGCAAATGAGAGAGTATTGTTTATGGCCAAGCACAATAAACCCAAGTACAATAAACAAGAGTTATCAAACAACTAAGAAGAAGGATGGACCATAGAAGAATTTTATGAGGAAGCAATCAAGCTTATAAAAGATCTCAAGGCGGAGAAGATTCGTTCCAATACTCTTGAAGAACAAGTTCAAGGTCTCAAAATTGAAGTTGAAGAACACAAATTTATTGAAGAGTCACTTCAAAAGAAGTTGGAATAAAGCAACCAAGAAAGGGAAGAATTAGAAGCCGAAGTAGTCTCGCTGCGTGAGGAAGTGAAGAAAGGAAAAACTATCCAAAACTATGCCAACAACTCAAGGGCATTGGAAGAACTCATCAATAATCAACGATCTTACAACGACAGAACTGACATCGGTTACAAATAAGAAGAAGCAGGACCTTCTACAACAAAATACAATGAACCTATGAGATCTGACATGCATGTAGACTTCACTGGACAAGATTCACAAGAACAGCCTTGGAAGACAATTCCTCAATGAAAATTTCCATCTAGGTACCAACATATTTTTATGGCTACTGTTATTCATGTGGAAAATTTGGTCATAAATCTGTAGAATGTCGCACGTACCCTAGGAACGAACACAATTCCAGGAGATATGTCAAATATGAACCTCCCAGGGCTCAGCGAAACATTAATAGATTTGAACATTTAAGAAATAATATTGAATGTTACAAATGTCGAAACTTTGGACACATAGCTAAAGACTGTAGACTTGAAAATCCTCTAGAAGAATCTTCGAAGCCACAGAACGAACGAACATGGAAGAAGAAGAAGAATGATAATTGTGCTCTCGCTTTCAAGGCTCAAAAGAACAAAGATGTGTGGTATGTTGACAGCGGTTGCTCAACGCATATGACTGGAGATAGAAGGAAATTTGTATCTCTGAAAGAGAAGAAGGATGGAACCATATCCTTTGGAAATCATGGATCTTCAAATGCTATAGGATCAGGTACTATCACTCTCGGAAGCAAAGATTCTCTAGCCAAGAATGTTCTATTGGTTGAAAACATGAATCACAATCTGCTTAGTGTTGAAAAAATGTGCAATCAAGGACACACAATACTATTCAACTCCACGAAATGTGAAATCAGGAAAGGCGTGTATGGTGAAATTGTGGCTACAGCAAGTCGAGCTCCAAATGACATATATGTTCTGGATGAAGAAACTAAAGCATGTCTAATAGCTAAAGAGGATGATACAATAATTGGTAGCAATGGTGATCGACTAAGTAAGAAGTTTTCTACAAAGGTGCAAAGTGATTTCAAGATGTATTTACTTGGTGAGCTAACATACTTCTTAGGGCTTCAAATATCTCAGCAAGAGAAAGGAATATTTATATGTCAAACCAAGTACATCAAGGAAATGCTCAAGAAATTTAAAATGGAAGATTGCAAACCCATCCTTACTCCAATGGTAACATGTTGCAAATTAAGCATAGACAAATCATCTAAGGATGTGGATCAAAGGTTGTACAAATCTATGATTAGTAGTCTTCTATATGTAACAACCTCCCGACCAGATGTTATGCAAGCAGTTGGACAAGTAGCAAGATTCCAAGTAGCACCAAAAGAATCACATATTAAATATTCACCAACATTGGAATATCTTCGCCAGAAGCTTGGGATTCTCCCAAGTTCTCATTATATTTTCCTTTTTCAGAATATAAAGGGGGATTGGAAGTAGATTAGAGGTCTGCAGGATGGTTGTATGTTAGGGGGAGTGGAAGTGTGTATAGGTCCGCAGGATGGTTGTGTTTCAGGGGGAGTTACCCTTTGCCATTGATGTCAAAGGGGGAGAGAATGTTGTAGGAAGAGGTGTCATGATCGCAGGGGGAATAATTGTGTTGCCATCAATTCCAAAGGGGGAGATTGTTGATCAACAGTTGTCATTGATGTCAACCCAAGCAACACCAGGGGCTAACCCAATATTGCATGGGAATTTTGACCTACCAAATTAATATATTCTGGGTCAATAATGCTTTGATGGTTTCTACTTTTCGAAATGTTTCCATTGATATATGGCAAGCCATGTAATTCTTCAAGGTTTGAGAGATATTCATGTTTGAATTTTGCACCCCCAGTTAGTGGGCTAAAACCCCATGGGGTTGGGGCATGGGTCATTGAAAACGTAATTAGTGTTGGAAATACTGAGGGGGGGGGGTGAATCAATATTCCTTTCAATTAGAGCATTAATCAATCTTAAATTATTATCAGTGTTTGTACAAATATAACATCAAACAAGAGGAACAAAAATGCACACAATTTTTAAGGTGGAAACCCACTCCGAGACAAAAACCACCTAATGCTTTTCTAATAATTCTTTAATATTCAACTCCAATTGAAAATAAAGCTCCAACTTCCTAGAATCTAGAAAAGCATTCTTCTCCAGCTCCCACTGGATGGACGCTCCAACGCCCGAGATTCTTCAGTAGTCAACTGAATGGATGCCCCAACACCCAATGAGCTACAACTCACCCTAGCACCACCCTTCCACCCTATAGAAGAAAAAAAGAAGAATGGACTCCCGTACCAGGGAAAATGGTCCACATTATCATTTTAATTACAGTTTTCAAGTTAATTAGTTTACTGTTGAATTTCTTATTGATATCGGTGTGTTACATTGACGAATTGCATTACTGTTCCGTTCTAACAAGAATCTTAATTCCAGTATCATTTATCTTGTTATGCTTTAACAGAGATTTTCTGTTCAATATTTGATGTTCTATTTCAGTTGCTGTTCCATTTGCTGTTTCGTTTGATTGCTGTTCATTTTAGATCGCTGATCAAGAGAGTTTGCTGTCGACAGGATTTGCTGCTTAATAGGATTTGCTATTTAATAGAATTTACTATTTGATTCCATTAGTTAGAGTTTGCTGTTCAGATTCATTAAATAGAATTTGTTGTTCAATTCTTCTAGTTACACTTTGTTGTTCATTTACATTTCTGTTCAATTCCAGGTTTGCTGTTCATTTCAGATTAATTAGTTTACAGATTGCAAAGAGTTTGGTTTTGAGATTTTGCCTAGTTTACTTTCATTAGCAGCCTTTAGTTCAATTTCTATTTCCTTTTAATTTCTTTAAGACAGGATTATCAACTGTAAAGAATATTGGTTATTGCTACCTAAGTTCTCAGATTGATTATCTTGTTCCCATTTGATTTCAATTCCATCAGTTTCTAAAGGAAAGAGTTATCATTACTGTATCCTTGATTGATGTTTGCTGAGTGAATGATTGGATTTTAGAGCATTTAAGTTCATGTCATTATAGTTAGATTTATTTTCCAAGCATCTGTTTACTCTTGTATTTACAACACTGTACTACATATTGCAAGGCGTTACTCTTAGATTGAATAGCAGCCTCAGACCGAGTACACTCTTGAAACAAAAAGTCGTTCTTGGATTGATAATTAATGTAGGATAAATAGGTGTTAAAAAGACACCTTTTATACCTCAACATTTTGGTGTCGTTTCCGGGGAGAGTGTAGCCATTTACAGAGAGTGATGCATTTTTTATTTATTTATTTATTTATTTATTTATTTATTTATTATTATTTTTTTTTTTCTGCTAGCGAAGAATTGGGTATTAAAAACGAAAGGTAAGAACCTGTGTACCGAGCAGGAAACATACTTGTTCACTGGCCCGCTTCACAACAAAATTGGGTAAAATTTTTAGGTGAGAATGAATGCTTGCATTTTTTTTGAATGAATAGAAAAGCTAAAAAGAACAAAATTCCTCCTAAACCCGAAAAACCTAAGGGACCGGTGACCCTTGGGCGAACAACTTTCATTGACGAAATCCTTAAGAAAACTGAATCTCAGCCATCAGTAGGACCTAGGAAAGTTATTTTTAGATAGCCTACTAGTTCCCTTCAGGCCATAGAATCACCATCTGTAGCCTTTGCTGAGGTACATAGCCAAATAGAAGGAATTGAGCAAGATTCCCAAGAAATTGAGAATTCTCGCCTAATTTCTCTGCAAGAAGGGAACTCTAGTAATCTCCACGAAGGAGGATGAGAAACAAGGGAAATAGAAGAACCAAAATATCCTCTTGAAGTAATCTAAATAGTGAGCAGATCAGATAAGGGAAGTGCTGTCAACATTATCCAAAACAAAGCTAAAGGACCTGAATCTCCTTAGATAGTAGGTCAGCAAGGAACACTCATTATTCCAGATCAAGGGAGTGCTGTAAAAGTCATTCCTATTCCTTCTAGTCACCCTAGGAATTCCCTTGAAATCCTAGAAGGATACTGGCACATATTCGATCAAATGGCCCAGAACCAGAACCAACAAACACCTCAACAAACTTCCACACTGCAATATCCCATTGTGGACACTGCAGTTAATGCACCTATGAAGGCCATTCCTCTTCAGCATATTCCTACATTCCATGGCTTAACATCGGAATATCCAGATGCATTTCTGTTTGAATTTGATGTATTATGCAGGGGGTATGACTATACCACCGATCCCCAAAAATTAAAATTACTTCCTTCCACATTAAAAGGAGCAGCTTTACGATGGTTTATGGGGTTAGGTGGAGGTGTTATAAATGATTGGGATGAGATGAAAGCTGTGTTTCTAAAGAAATTTCAGGATTATTGTAGGTCCAGGGATTTAAAAGATGAAATATTTCAGATGACAGCAAAACCTAATGAAACACTTGAGGAATATGTAGAACGCTTTCAATACAACCTCTAGAGATCACGTTATGCATCTTTACCCTTACCTGATAATGTGTTAAAAACTACATTAATTAAAGGGATGAAGGAACAATGGGTTGAAACATTAAACATTATGGGCAAAGGTGATATATATCAGGAAAATTTTGCTGACATTATTGATTTATGTATTAGGAGTTCGGGAGGCAGCACAAGGCTAAAGATAGCAGAACATGATATGATCACAAGAGATAGTAAGACCTCCGGTGAAGGTATAACCCGTGCAGAGATTGGAAATCCACTAGAAGATTTTAAAACGGATATTCTAGGGACTCTGAAAACGCAATTTTACATTATGCAATCCAAATGAAAGCAAGCAGAAGCAGAACAAAATCTGGCAATATTCTGCCCTAACTGCAGGAAGAAACACAACCATAAAGAATGCTCGCTGGATATAGTCAAAGTCTGTGCCATCTGCACAAAATATCACTCCACAGAAGGTTGCCCCTAGCTCCCTGGATTGAAAGCAGTTTATAAGGAGACGGAGGAAGAATCAGAATTGGTATGCCTACTCAATTAGCGCCGATAATGGCAGCCACGACAAAAAGGTATGCCAATTGATCCATCTTCTTCTTTTCAGTCTCCTCAGTATAATGCTCAGAAATATAATGGAATGTGGCAAAATCAGCCACCTTTCCCTAATTGGTCACAACAGTCATTTCCTACATCACCATGGCCAAATCAAACAAATCAAACTGATTGGCCAAAATTTCCTTTCTGTCCACCGTTTTGGCAAAACAATGCTTATCCAACACAATGGTCCCCCTCCACCTCGTAGAGTCAGACCTGGCAGAAAAACCTGAAAAGACTCACAAATCAGCCAGCTAGAACAATCCCTCTCCCTCAATCTACACTGCCAGCGCCTTATACATTGCCACAAAATCCCCAGACCAACTTAAGACTGCAACTCCCGGCCCAACCCAACCCAAACCCCAATAATAGGCTAGTTCAGTCTGTTCAAATAATGGAACCACCGGAACTAGAAACTAAATTAAGGGAGTGTAATGACCTTCAACTAAGATCTGGGTGCATAGTAGAAACAAAAGGAGACAAAAATGTTCAAGTTGAAGATCCGTTACCTTCAGAACAAACATTGCAAAAAGGGAATAGGGTTAAACAAAAAACTCAACAACAAGCAACCACCTCTTCTCCACCATTCCCAAAACGATTAATCATACCTCGCCCAATAGAATATCCTGACTTTGTTCTTGTGGGAGAATTAAAAAATTTGTGTATAAAAGTCCCTCTCCTCCAAGCTATGCAAGACATTCCTATTTATGCAAAAACCATCAAGGAACTATATATAAAGAAGCCAAAGAGGAGAAAAACAACTAACCCACTTGTCCAAGTAGTCGACACTCTATCTGACTTATTATCAGGAATGGAAACACCTATAAAATATGAAGATCCAGGAAATCCTATAGTGACAGTGCAAATCAATGGACAATCATTTCCAAATGCCTTGGTTGATTTGGGAGCTGCAATTAATATCATATCAACCACCAATTGTCAAAAAATTGGCATTACATCATTAGATCCAACCACAACCTTATTGGAATTGGCTGACCGATCGATAGTCAAACTAGAAGGTACACTACATGATGTAATGGTATCAGTAGATTCCTGGGAGTACCCTGCTGACTTCCTGATTATCAACCCAAAAAACCGCCTAGATGGACACCCTTTGATCCTAGGTAGACCTTGGTTGGCAACTGTCGATGCTTACATTGGCTACCGACAAGGCAACATGACTATAACAAGGGGAAACTATGTAAAAAATTTAGCTTTATATCCCCCAACCCAACCAAGCCTATCGATAATCAAAACAAGGAAACAACCTGTATCATATCTCATGGAAAACATTAGATCACCACTAACCATAGAAGATGCCCTCGATTTTAAAGACCAAACAGAGGATGATATCATTAATAGTTTCATTAATAAACCAAAAATTAGATCCCATCTGCAATGTCACATGATCAAGGCAGCATTTGATAATAAAGAAGAAGAAGATCCCCTGAAAAAAATTCATGATCAATCGATACCGACCACTTTTGTTTACAATAGAAAAATTATAGAAATTGAGCCAGGAAAAACCTTAAACATTAACAAAAACCTGACTGCTGAACAAGAAGAGAAGTTGGTCCAACTACTGAAAAAATATAAGGGAGCTTTTGCATGGGATTATCCAGACATGAAGGGAATTGACCCCTAGTTATGTACGCACCACATTTATACAGAAAAATATGCTAGACCCATTTCCAACCCCAATGAATATTAAACCCTCATCTTAAAGATATTGTGAAAGCTGAACTACAAAAACTGTTGGATGTCAACTTTATATACCCAATATCTGATAGCAAGTGGGTCTCTCCATTAGTAGTGGTGCCAAAGAAGAACGGGAAGTGGAGGACATGTGTAAACTATAGAGAACTAAACAAAGCAACCTAGAAAGACCACTTTCCCCTTCCTTTTATCGACCAGGTACTAGACACATGAGCAGGAAAGAAATTATTTTCTTTCCTAGATGGCTTCAGTGGATACAATCAAATTCAGGTTGCCCCTGAAGACCAAGACAAAACTACTTTTACCTGCCCTTGGGGGACATTTTCCTATCGAGTTTTA
Source organism: Pinus albicaulis (assembly GCA_034641835.2). Taxonomy (NCBI): domain Eukaryota; kingdom Viridiplantae; phylum Streptophyta; class Pinopsida; order Pinales; family Pinaceae; genus Pinus; species Pinus albicaulis. The sequence continues at coordinate 1,206,145,908 of CM076578.1, read as the reverse complement.
CCCTTTGGCCTATGCAATGCCCCTGCTACATTTTAGAGGGCCATTCTTAGCATCTTTTTAGATTTAATAAATGAAGGGCTTGAAATATACATGGATGACTTCACACCTTACGGAGATGATTTTGAGCCAGCATTAGAAAACTTAGAAAAGGTGTTGCAAAGATGTATTGACAATAGGCTTTTCTTAAGCCATGAAAAGTGTCACATGATGATGACCGAGGGACTCATCTTAGGTCATTATATTTCAGCAACTGGAATACAGGTAGATCCAGCTAAAATTCAGATAATTTTGTTAATACCTACTCCTACCACACAAACAGAGGTACGTAGCTTTCTCGAATTTTCTGGTTATTATAGAAGATTTATAGAACATTATTCTCGAGTAGCTGCACCTTTATATGCATTAACAGGAAATGATGATTTCATTTGGACAGACAAATGCGACCATGCTTTCGAGGATTTGAAAAAGCTTATATCAAAAGCCCCAGTGTTGAGGGGCCCAAATTGGGATTTTCCATTCCAAATTTCATCTGATGCCTTAGACACAGCTATTGGAGCAGTTCTTGGGCAAGAAGAGGATAAGAAACCATATGAAATCTATTATATTAGCAAAAATCTATCTCCTGCTGAATTAAACTATACTGTGACTGAGAAATTATTTTTAGCTGTGATACATGCTGTAAATAAATTTAGACATTATATAACTGGGTATCCTGTAGTTTTATATACAGATCACTCTGCCATAAAGTTTCTAGCAAATAAACCTATTACAAATGGTAGAGTAACAATATGGTTGGTATTATTGTAGGAATTCGATATCACAATAAAAGATTGACCTGGAAAAGAGAACCCTGTAGCTGATTTCCTGTCACGAATGCCAAAACCAACAGATGCAACATCAATCGAAGATCACTTTCTAGATGAGCATTTGTTCGCTGTTACTGCTAGAACCCCATGATATGCTAATATTGCAAATTACTTAGCAATAGGTAAATTACCTAAGCATCTAATGCCCAATGAACGAAAACAAATAGTACAGTGTAGTACCCGATTCTCTTGGATTGGGGGCTACCTGTTTCATACAGGAGCAGGAGCAGATATGCACATGAGGAGATGCGTCCGAGAGGACAAAATATTTGATATTCTGAAAGCATGCCACGATGGGCCATGTGGCAAGCATTTTTCAGATCGCAGGACTGGTCACAAAGTCTTACAAACAGGCTATTATTGGCCTACCATTTTTAAAGATGCCAAAAAATTTGTACAAGCTTGCGATAGTTGCCAAAGGGCGGGTCGCCCTGGACAGTCCGAAGAAATGCATTTGAACCCACAATTAGTAATCGAGCCATTTGAACGCTGGGAGCTCGACTTTTTTGGTCCTATTAACCCACCATCAAATCAGAAAACATACATCCTAGTCGCAACATAATATGTTACTAAATGGGTGGAAGCAGAGGCACTTTTGAGAGCTACAGAGGACTCTGTAATACAATTCCTTTTCCAAATATTTGCGTGATACGGCCTCCCAAGGGATGTAATTACAGATGAAGGACCGCAATTTTTAGGTAACATAATCGCTGCAACATTAGAAAATTACCACATTCATCACAAAATCACAACTCCTTACCACCCACAGGAAAACGACCAGGTAGAGAGCACGAACAAAGTGATCGAATATATACTAACAAAAATAGTTGCATCACACAGAAGTGACTGGGCTTATAGATTTCCAGAAGCCTTGTGGGCGTATCAAACAACATGGAGAAGTACCACGGGGTATTCGCCATATCAATTGGTATTTGGAAAAGAACCCATCTTTCCAATAGAGTTTGAAATTCAGACATTAAGAACAACCCAAGAGGTGGGTTTAGATTTAAATGAATCTCAGGTCAGAAGATTACAACAAATCAATGAGTTAGATGAAATTAGGCTCTTTGCTCTTCAACACATTGCATTAATTCAAAAGCAGAGAGCAAAATGGCATGACGCCCTCATCAAAGAGAAAATCTTCCACGAAGGGGATTGGGCACTCCTATATGACTCCAGGTTTCAGGATTTCCCAGGAAAACTCCAGACACGATGGCTTGGACCCTACAAGATACAAAAAGTGCATGATAATGGCACCATCACATTAGCCACCATTGATGGATCTGGACATTCATTCAAAGTAAACGGTCATCGAGTGCGACTTTACCATAAATCGCTTAATCGGGAGTCCTTTTACCAGCAATTACGGGAAGATTCTACCATGCAGATTCTTGCTAAGGGAGACAACTCCTCCTCAGCACTCATTCATTGAATAATTTCTTTCATTTTGAAACTTGTACATAAAGCTTTTCTCTTTATCTTGCTTTTTTTTTGCACAGATTTTATTTCTTAAGCTGTTCCTTTTTAAGGAACAACAACAGTTTCTCTCAAGAAACAACACGTTTGAGTGTTTCTTTTTGTTGTTCCTTTCTAGAGGAACAACAGTTTTTGCTGTTCCTTTCAAAAGGAACAAAATTTTTTTGCTGCGTTTTTTTGCCGTTCCTTTCCAAAGGAACAACAATTTTTGTTGCGAGTTTTTTTTGTTCCTTTCCAAAGGAACAACAATTTTTTTGCTGTTCCTTTCTAAAGGAACAACAATTTCTGTCATGTGTTTTTGCTGTTCCCTTCCAAAGGAACAATAGTTTTTGCTGTTCCTTTCCAAAGGAACAACAGTTTTTGCCCCGTGCTTTTGCTGTTCCTTTCCAAAGGAACAACAATTTTTTTCCGCCTGTTTTTGCTGTTCCTTCCCGAAGGAACACCACTTCCGCTGATTGTTTTTGCTGTTCCTTTCGAAAGGAACAAAATTTTCATAGATTGTTTTTGTTGTTCCTTCCCAAAGGAACATCACTTTTTTAAGTGCATTTTTCTTCTTTTAGAACAACATTTTGAGGATTTTTGTGAATTCTTCATGACTCTCTTAAAGGAAAACATACAATTTATGCAAGGATACACAAATTAGAGGTTACTGGAATTAGCAAATCAAGAGAAATTGTCATTTTTAAGAAATTGTTTTGTAGTGATAAGAAAAAGGAAAGGACACAACTATCTATATTACTTTGCTTTTTTTATTTCACTAAAATTAATATGATCAGTTATCTTTATCATGTCGGTTCTTCCCTAAATTCTCATAACTCTCTTTGATTTTTATTTATTGAATAAGAATAAGGGCATATTTTCTCTATTGAGATGTTCAGACTTCTTACACCATCCCTACTCTTAAGTAGTGTTGAGCCATCCGCTCTATATAAGTAGGGAAGTGTTATATGAAAAAAAAAGAAAAAGAAAAATCTCTATATAATTACTAACAATTCTATGATATGGCAGATGGAAGATAGGGGGTCTCATCAAGAGCCAGCCTACCATGATCATAAGGAATCAATGAAGTGGCATTCCCATTATGGTCACCACACCAGGGATATGATCCAATGGATAACTCAAAAAATAATAAAAATTCCTTGGAACAGGAGGTCTCATCACGAGCCAGCCTGCCCACCTTTCACTCCTTCCTGGTGAATGGCATTGTGAAACATTTTGTTCCCAAGCCAGCACAGTGGCCTCCATCATGACATCACAACAAAAATTCCTTAGGCATAAATAAAGGATAATGGTTCCAAGGGTGAAAAAGCAACTTTGTCAAGGTTATAGACACTTGTGGGCAACAGAGCTCTGCTGATGGTATTGGAGTCACACTTTTCAAATTAATAGTAATGTTGAACCATTTTCTTATATCTTTATCTTATATCAAATGAGAGTATGCCCCTAAAACCTTTGTTTTGAAATTATTATGCATGAAATTTATTTAAAAATCGATCATAATAGTTTATATGGGTAATGACTGCATAAGTACTTGTTTTCACATCAGCTGTCCCTTTCCCTTATTCTCGAATCATTACATAACGATTCAATATCTATTCACAATCTAATAATATGCATCGATTTCAATAATGCAATAATTTGTTGATCATATCATAAGTATGTATGCTTTTCAATGTTGTACAACTACTGTGCAATACCTTGCTCTTCTATTCGACGGTCAAGGATGACCTATCATCTTGCAGGGGGGGCGGGAATGCCTCTTAATGCCTGCATGTGGGTCAAATTCCTATATTCTCGGTAATAGTAAAAGCTTAATGGTATTGTTCCGATATACTGTGCTGTGATATTCCATTACATTATTGTGCATCTGTGAATAATTAACAGTGTGCAGATAGAATGGGAGGACGACAAATTCGTAGTGAGCCACAGGTGCTAGCTGTTTCCAACGCTACATGGGAATTCTGGAAAGAGCAGGATGGATTACCTACCTCACAAGACTGCAAAAACCTCATGAAACGGTAGCCATTGAATTTTTATAGAATTTGCAGGAAGGTTACTCCATGGTTAGAGGTAGGCAGATAGCAGTAACAAACTCAATAATCACTGAGGTATTTGGTCTGCTAGCGGAAGGACCCATATGGACCCATAAGAAAGTGAAACTCCAAGAAGCCATGAACATTTTTCGGGATGAAGGGCAGACCCTGGTTGTCAAAGGGAAAGGAGTTCAGCCGTCGACGTTGGGAGAACCATGGACAATATTGGTGAAAGTGGTCCAGAGCTACATAACATGCGATGGAAGAAAATATGTGGTAAGACCACGCCACCTTAAGCTATTAGCAGTATTAAAGCAAAAATGTACTGTAAACCTGCCTGCATATTTAAATTTCTTATTGCATGATTCCGCCCGAAGTATAAGAAAGTCTCGTCATAGTCTTTCCCAACAGCAGTATTAAAGCAAAAATGTACTGTAATCCGATTGATAGTGAGTTATAGTCTTTCCCAACAGGAGACTAGTTGGGGAGAATTGATATTTTCAATTGACAGAGGACTAGTCCTACCTGCCCCAAAATGAAAAATAATTACTATCACAATAGCAGAACCATCAAAACGCAGACAATCCTCCAGGTTAAGGAGAAGTAGGGGAATGATAGAAGGTCTTCAGGGTAACAGTATCCAACCCTTAGAATTTCCCAGTTTGGAAGATGAACAACCCCCACAACTAGAAGAAGGAAGTCACCACACCGGTGAAGAAGAAAGAAATGGTGAGGAAGAAGAGAGTCACCACACCGATGAGGAAGAAGAGAGTCACCACACTGGTGAGGAAGAAGAGAGTCACCACATCAGTGGAGAAGAAGAAAGTCCCCATACCAATGGAGAAGAAGAAAGTCCCCATACCAGTGCAGAAGAAGGAAGTTACCATACCTGTGAAGGGGAAGAAGGTAATCAAAGCAGTGAAGATGAAAGAGAGGGAGAAGAACCTCCCGAAACCACCATTGCAAGTCCACCTCAAAGCCCATTACAGGAGGACCAATTGGCCCAAATTTTGGCCAACATGAGCGAATACATACAACCCCACAGCCCACTGAACTTCAACATTGAGATAAACCAATTGAAGGAACAAGATGTTACTGGTGAAGATACGACCGAGGGAATACCCGATGAAGTAGAAAAAGAAAACTCTCAGGGAACAATAGAACTAGCTGGGGTTACTTCCCCTGAGAAATGCGGCCAGGAAGGCGTGAACACTGAAGAAGTGTTCCAAACAGAAAGCCCTCAGGGAACAACAAAACCAATCAAGGTTACTACCCCCGAAGAATGTAGCCGGGAGTATATGAACACTGAAGAAGTGTTCCAAGTAGAAAACAGAGAAGCAAGCCTGAGCGAAGGCACGACTACTGAAAAGAAAACCCCAGCTGAGCAATTGTGTACAGAGAAAGGAACAGCCGTTCCTCCCAGGAGGAAAAAGAAAATAACCAAAGTTGAGAAGCTGCAGAGGGAATGGAAGAAGCTTCAAAAGCTAGTGGAACAACTCAGGCAGAGTATTAGGGTTCTAAAAATGAAGAAAACCCCCAAACGAGCCCCAAAAAAGAGGAAAATAGCCACCAAACGAACCCCAAAAAAGAGGAAAGTAGCCACCAAAACGAAGCCCCAGATTGCAGAGACTATGGAAACCCAAGCTGAGCTCAATCAAGAAAGCATGGAATAGTAGGCAACTGTTCCAGATGCAGCTGCCCCAACTGAAAGCGCACAGGCTTGCAGTTAAAACATTTTTATTGACCCTACTATAGCAAAAATCTAGGAGGAGCTGGTACAGGCTCAGCAGGAAAGAGAAAAACTTGAAGAGGAGACTGTTCCTAAAAAGAATATCAACAGTTACAACAGAAACTAAAGGACATCTATGCATCAGAGGCTGAAGCCTCTGATAGGTGTCGGAAGGCAGAAGAGAACGCTGAAGAGGTAAGGAAAATATTAAAAATGGCTCGGAATCAAATGGATACTCTCTGCTCCTTATACACAAATGTTCTAGCTTGTAGATGCCCTGCCAAGAATTATGCTTTTTTTTTAGAAAGATATTTACAATTGAAAATTAAAGCAGTTAGGGCAGGAAAGCCTATAGAATTAAACACTGTATATGATTTTGTAAAATGCTGCAAAATCTATGGGGTTAAAGTCCAGCGTCTGCTATGTGAGTTCTATTTGCACAATATTATATTGGAGAATGAAATTGAGATAAATCCCAGCCCTTTTGTGGGCGACATCCAATATCAAGCATTTATTTCATTTGTTGTCAATCAGTTGAAATGGCTCAAGGCCTATAATACTTTTCAGAGCCAAGAAAATGGGTTAGACCTTTGGGTTAGGGTGAACCAAAACACCCATTACAACTATGGGCTAGGCAGAAGAGTCTAATGACAAAGGAGGGTGTGATCCAAGCATTGAGACCCGTCCACAAAGTAATTATCTTGGATGGGGTAGAATATTTTCTATCTATTAGAGACCAGTCCTATACAACAACTAAAGTTCGATGGAAGATTTCCAATCGGAATATTCAAGACAAAGAGCCATTTAATTATAGAAATTTTGGATTAGCTGCTAACCGCCTGGTTCTCTATAGCAACCTCATCTTGAGGGAAGGCCCATTCTGGCTAGGTTGTAGGTTTCAAAGTCCCATGATATGGTATCCTGCAACAAACTATAAAGCCATTTATGAGTTACCTGAAGGACATACAGGGCATATATTTGAAGCTTTAGCTGCAAATCATGGTTTTAGACCTCTTAATGAAAAACCCTCTCCAACCTATTCTCTAACTGCTTTACATGTAAACTATGGTTTTCATGAGGACATGAAAAAGGGTAAGCAGGGGGGTGTGTTGAGCATTGAAAAATGTATGAATTCACCATGTATTTTCACATCTTTTTCCTTTAAACATAACTCTTTTTATTCTAGAAAGATGATTTATTGGAGGATTATGATAGAATTTCAAAGACTAATGTTTATTGTGAAAATTGACTAAAGATTTCCTTTTATTCTAAAAATAGGAAACAAATGAAGTAAACCATCATTCGAAGGGAAAAGCTAAAGTAGGAGTAACTGCTATTCCTCCAGCAAAGGACTGTATCCAGACAAGAAGAAGGAAATCAGAACGTATAGCTAAAGTAATATAGGGAACATCACGACTACAACCTAAGAAGACCAAGAGCTAGCTAAAAAGAGAAAAGGAGCGGATCCCTCAGGATCTTTCGATCCTGAGGGATCGCTGTTCAATCTTATCGTTGTTTCTTGTCTTGTCCGTCGAATTTTTATAAAAGGCAGTGCCTTTAGAAATCGAAGGGGAGGAGAATGATTAATGATTAAACACTCGTTTTGTAACTCTGTAATTTCTTAACGCTTGTGACCAGAGAGCGATTGTTGTGAACGCTATTTATGTTTGATTAATACAAGATCTTGTTGTCGTTCCATTTCTTAACTCTAGAGTAAAGCCCAGTGGTGTTTCACTAGTGGCTAAGGGCCTAACCTTGGTGGATCGATCTGCTGTTTGTATCATTACCTTTTAGTTATCGTTGTGTGATAGTTTGTATTTTCTTTTATTACAGTTTGCAAGTTAATTAGTTTACTGTTGAATTGCTTATTGATATCGGTGTGTTACATTGACGAATTGCATTGCTATTCCGTTCTAACAAGAATCTTAATTCCGGTATCATTTATCTTGTTATGCTTTAACAGAGATTTGTTGTTTAGTATTTGATGTTCTATTTTAGTTGCTGTTCCATTTGTTGTTTTGTTTGATTGCTGTTCATTTCAGATTGCTGATCAAGAGAGTTTTCTATCGACAAAATTTGCTGTTTAATAGGATTTGCTGTTTAATAGAATTTGCTGCTTAATAGGATTTGCTGTTTAATAGAATTTTCTATTTGATTCCATTAGTTAGAGTTTGCTGTACAAATTCATTAAATAAAATTTGCTGTTCAATTCTTCTAGTTATAGTTTGATGTTCATTTACATTGCTGTTCAATTCCAGGTTTGCTGTTCATTTCAGATTAATTAGTTTACAGATTGCAAAGAGTTTGGTTTTGAGATTTTTCCTAGTTTACTTTCATTAGCAGCCTTTATTTCAATTTCTATTTCCTTTTAATTGCTTTAAGACAGGATTATCAACTGTAAAGAATATTGGTTATTGCTACCTACGTTCTCAGATTGATTATCTTGTTCCCTTTTGATTTCAATTCCATCAGTTTCGAAAGGAAATAGTTATCATTACTGCATCGTTGACTGATGTTTGCTGAGTGAATGATTGGATTTCAGAGCATTTAAGTTCATGTCATTATAGCTAGATTTCTTTCCCAAGCATCCGTTTACTCTTGTATTTACAACACTGTACTACATATTGCAAGGCATTACTCTTAGATTGAATATCAGTCTCAGAATGAGTACACTCTTGAAACAAAAAGTCATTCCTAGATTGATAATTAATGTAGGATAAATAGACATTAAAAATACACCTTTTATACCTCAACAACAGCCATATTGGGGATTTTTTTGGCTTATTATATTGTATATGGCCTGTTTAGACTTTTGGCATTCTTTAGCTGTTTAGTTGAGTTTTCAGTGCTGTTTAGCACAAGGTGTTCCCAAGTGGGAATCCCATATCTTTCCTTGAGAGGCCTCTTGGAGGAGTATTGCACTACATTTCCACACTCAGGCTCAAGGCCAAACTACAACTTTCTTCGTCAACACAGTTTCTGTAGAATATTGTGCTCTGTTGCAGGGTGTAGAAATGGAGAATTAGATTGGGTGTCTTCAAAGGTAGTTTTGCAGTGGAGGAAGGTTTCCATCCATGGGAAGGCCTGTAAAGAAGCCCCTTGAGCTTTATTGACACATTTAGTAGTAGGCTAGGTAGTATTTATCCCCTACAATGCAGTTCCAGTCTAGATCTGCGTTATTTTAGGGAGGAGTTGCAGGGGTAGTTGCAGTAGTTGTTGTGGGAGGTGATTTCTTTAGTGGAGGAGCCATTCTTTCATCTGGAAGATCTATTGAAGAAGATATGTATTTTTCTACATCAACTTCAGCCATATCTTCTCCTTTCTGTTGTTGAAGCATACCTTCAGCCCTAGGGCTGTAGCTTACATTGGCACATTGTGTGCATTTTCTGGAAACCCTCTTAGGTTGTCTTGGAAAGCTGATCTAGTGCCCAGATATGTATGTATAGAATCAATTGGGGAATATATCAGTATTTTTATATCATTGTATCATATCCAGCTATAGTTATTCTTAATATGACTGCGCTGTAGTTTCTCTCCAACATTTTTTATTGTAACAACAACTCATATTTGGGAGTGATTGCTAACGGGAGGCTTGTTTCCTCATTGTATATGATCTATGCGTCACTATTTGTATGGATTTTATGCTCTAATACATAATGTTATGAATCCATATTGGTCTCATGGTTTCATGTGTTAAATATTTGTTGCTGCTTTCATTTTATGCACTATATTCCTGTTTTTCCCATTTGGGAATATTACACTTGTATTCCCCTAGTACTCCCTAATACTCCTTAGCATGCATCGACACACTCTATCACACCTTAGCACTCTTCGACATGCCCTTCCACTTCATAACATGTGTATCACTCCATAACACACATTGACACTTGGAACGTGTTGGCACTTGAAAAGTATTAGAGAAAAGTATTAGCATGTCTAGCATTCATTAAGATGCCTTGGTATGCTTTGGCATGATTTAATATTAAAGTTATTTGAGATCAATTATTGAAAAGTAGATGAGAATTAACAAAGGATGATTTGGCACTTAGAATGCATTAACACTTGGCACTTGGCACCGATTTCCACATAGCGTTTTTGAGCCTAGCATGCCCCTCCTGGAAAAGGTAAATTGATGAATTATTAACCCTCTTATGTGTTCATTTCCTTGTAGTTTAACTTGTTTATCCTTTTTGTTTCCTTGATAGTCCCTGGCATGTATTGTCACACCCTTTCACATCTTGGCATGCCTTAACACTTGACACATCTTAGCATATTTGACATGCCTTCGAACTATCTGGCACATGTTCACATTCCCTAACATGTCTTAATTCTCATGCCCTCATAACTAGCCTTACATTTTTTCATGACTTGGGAAACCAATCAAGTCCTTAGCTACTGCAGTTCATGTGACATTGCCTTGCTTCAGCCGCAAAAACTTGACCAATTGCACCTAATACAAGTATATTGTGCCTTGTTCACCTAATAACTGCCTATACCTCATCTTAGGCCACTCATGTCCAAGCTGAACTTGTCCGACTTAAGAAATTACCAAGACAAGGATCACATATAACCATGGCCATAAAAAAATAAGAAACATATCTTACATATGAAATATTTCACATGTATGTCCAGTTCATATAAACAATAGAGAATTAACTAAGAGTTTGCAAGAACCACAACATACAAAAGACACACAAGATATAATTTGGAACAAGACGAGTGCCCCCAAAACTATACACAATAATGTACAATATGAAATTTTCTAAAATAGTTTAAAACATGAGCATTCGACCAAAGTGTGCCACATGTCACATAAAAATAATAGATAAAGGAAAAATAGTGTTGTGCCTAGCACAAAGTATCCCTTTTTCTAAAACTGCTTTGTCGAGCCCCTTATCGCAATCGTAGGCTTTCCTCTTGCAAATCCTATTATGAAGTTCTTTTAAAACACTTTGTCCTTGGTACACTTGAATTCACTAACACTCCCTAGCACACACTCTTATTTGTTCATTTCCATGCATTTTTGATCTAGTTCTCCCTTGTGATGACTTGACACTCCTTAACACTCCTCAACATGCATTGAAATTGTTTGATATATGTTAGCATGCCTTTCATTACTTGGCATGCCCTAACCCTCCCTAGCTATCATGCCCTCACAACTACCCTTACTTAATTTTCAACTTGGGAACCCAACCAAGTCCTTGCTTGAATACAAGAGATTGACTAAGTTACGATTACTACAACTAGACTATGTTGTTGACTTTTGTAACTTGGGAGGTACTCCACAATATTAGTGAGATTGGTTTGTGTGAGTTTGTTCACAAAAGGATTTGTGGGAAAAGAACCCAAGCGAAAGGGTTTTGGACCCAAGATGGGATTTAAAATCTAAAAGAAAATTAAAAAGGAAAAATAATATCTCCTAAGGTTTAAGTGGATGAATCCCGTAAGTTATAGAGGGTTCTTAAGAGACCAAGCTAGGAAAATCTATTTAAGGAGGCCTTATTATGAAGGCAATAACATCAAGTGAAAATGAGCTCATTTGATCAAGGAGGCAAGGAGAGATGTATTCCTAAAGTAGGTCGAGTTAGAGGGCTTAGTAAGGGTTGCTAAAGGGAGGCCATGATCATCCAACAAGAGAAAGATCATCATGTGAGGGTTAAAAACAATGTCACATACCTTAATGGGTTCGAGATAGGAAGTAGGATGGGATATTGTTGGTTCTCTTATGGAAGATATAGCTCAAGAGAGGTGGCTCATGAGAATTTCGACATGTGATTTAAATGGTGTTTCTATGTGAAGGCCGCATCAAATTTTGAAATAATAGAGAGGGTTGAGACCCTATCTTGTGGTGGTTAGTAGGCTGCAAGGTATCTGATAAATACCAACACAAATGGAAGAGGGCCTTCACTAGAATTTAGGTCTAGAACAAAAGTAGTTGTAGGTGTAATATTGACTAAGGTAACCATAGTTTGAGGGCCGTAGATATCTAATTTTAAGGTCAATATCTAGTCAAATAAATGAAAAAAATCTATGGATCCATATGAGACAGGCTAAGTCTCTTATTGTTACACAACATTTTGTCACCGTCCTTGCAATCCCTCGCCCCGCATATTGGAGGGTCATTCCCTTGACTTGTGAGCAGTGTCATACTTTGCAAACACCTTATTTGCATCCTTCTACATAAGGACATCATTTATCCTGTTGGAAATTTCCTCAAAAAATCACATAAAACCTATGTTTTGGCCTTGGCGCGGATAGTCAATTCACCCCTCGTGTCGATGTGGAAGATTTGTACTAGAGCCCGCGCCACCTGGCACACTGTCTCAGTGTAGTGCCCGCGCCGTGCTGTTTTAGGAATGTTTTTTAAAATTAGAGGCGGAAGTTTCCTTCTAACCACCTCAGGGATGAGTCACTGGAAGTGGTTAAGTTGATTAGCCACGGATCTCCCTCTTTAGGTAGTGGTTTCCACCTCCCATGGAACACTCCTTGAAGATAGGCCCCCCTTCCATAATTATAGGGATCCTAACCTCTCCCTCTCCCTCTATAAAAACAAGCTTTCTCTCTTTATGAAAGCTAGCTGAACTTAGAGAAGAATACTATAGTTGAGTAATTGTTATTGAGAAGGTAGAAACAAGGAGAACTTCGTAGAGAGAGTCCCGTCCGAATTCCCAACGAGCCTTTATGAGACACGCTCTGCTTGAACCCTGTTGGAGGAGACTGCAACGTCAAATCTTGGTTGTACTCTTCCTTTCATTTATTAATATACTTGACTATGGTGTTGGTTCCATCATTGTGTTATATTGTTTATTTAATGCAATTGATTTATTCCTCTTCAACTGAATAATAGTTACGAATGTGAATTAGTATGTTGTATATTGTCGTTGTTTCTTGTGTGTGTGCAGGTGTCCGAGCGTGAAAGCAAGCGGATCATGATCTGTCAAACCAGGAGCGAGAGGCAGCCACTCGTTTTGGCGACAACAACAGCATAGGACCTCCAGTAAGTCAGCTATCAAATCTTCATCCATTTGTTAACTAGGAATCAATATTATAGCTTGTTTTGATTGTTGCTAGACCCACCCTAGGGCTAGTGGGATCGCCTCTGTTCGCAGAGGGGATTTACCTCACCAACACTTATGGAGGCAATGTTTTTTATTTTTTCTATGGGTGGATAGGGTTTTTTCTAAATAAATTAAAATAAAAGTATAATGACATAGTTAGGGAGGTTTCCTAGCATGTTTAGTCCATAAGGTGTGCCCTTAAGACTGCGACAAATCTGCGTAGAAGAATAGGGGTTATGACCCTTAGAGAGAGGTTTATCTCTGCAATATATACCACCTATATGGAAGATTGTTTTTGGAAGTATGCGAGGAGATAGAAAATCCAAAGGAAGGTGGAATATGAGTAGAATATTGAGAAAAAGAAATGTGCCATATGAGGAATGGATTGACATGAATAAGAGTCTATTTTGGTGGTTGGACAAATATCTGGAGAAACCTATAAAAAATTAGTCAATGGACTATCGGTGGATGATTTGAGACCCTATTTTAGTCATATACAAATTTTTATAAGGATGATAAGAGGAGTATTTTATATTTTTTCATAGATTAGACAACAAAGAAATTGGTACATAAGAATATTGATTTTGAGAGGACTTGAATCACTATTAGGTGGCAGATTTGAAGAGCCATAAATGAGGGAAATGTTGTGGGCACTAGATCAATAAAATAATTGACTATGGTTGGGAAAATTGATGGCAGTCCAAGTACAGTTGGAGGGTTGTTATGTGACTATCAAAGAAGAGCCCTAAGTCCTGTACTTGTGAAGGAAAACAAGACTGGTAGAAGGGTAGGTGTATTGGGCCTAAGGACATGCAAAATTTGAAGGACTAAAGAAGCAATCAAGTGGGCTAGACAAGTAGCACTAGTTCACTGTATTATAGAGGATTAGTGAGAAACTAGAAACCTCCATAGCCCTATACTTGTCATCTTGGAGCAGCCCTTATGGAAAAATTGGTCATACCAAAGAGATGAGTTCAATGACCTAAATGAGTTGAGTTCATTGATAGAGGCATATTGATGAGTTGCATAATGGGAGGCAAGAGGAACTGCCATATGTGTTCATGACATGTGGACTGAAAGGGATATGTGTGGCCACCATCAACAAGTAGGTAAAGTGTTGTCATGTTCAAGGTAGATTGGTTGTCAATGAACTAACACCAAGCCCTAGTTGTATTCCTTGTATTAGTGTGATTGTAAAGGATGATGATCCTGGGTATGAGAGCTCTAGCCAATCAAGGAAAGTAGGATTCCATTCATTCAGGGATTTCTATCAGCTAGGATTGCGCAGTAGAGGCAGGCTATCTGGAGGCATTAAATTGGATAAGGAACCTGCTAATTTTTGTATGATAGTGTGAAACAATTGTATGATGTACTGAGAGCTCTTGGATTGGAGCTTTGTATGAGATTGTTTCATGATCCATGATATATACATAATATATGATAGTGGGATTTTTAGCTTTATGCTTTCCCGGTAAATTATCTGTGTTATGTGTGATCGATCTTTCTTCATGATATTGTGATTTTCGATTGTGTTTTAAATTCCACAAATATTTTGTAGAAGCGATTCTGTATTTAACAGTGGCATATAATTGTTAGATCAAGAGAATCCAGGAAATACATATTTTGTATTAAATTTCTACATGATATCAGAGCACATGAGATTGCAATTGTGAAGCAGGAGCTGAGTTTGTTGGTGGAAAGAATTCAAATTTGCAGAAATACTTTCTTGGTGCTACAACTGAGTTAACATCGAAATGGATTTCAACGGCTTGAGGTTAGAGTATGCACTCGAGGACAGCTCAAATTACATTTCTTGGCAGGACAAGATGGAGGCAGTGCTCGAAGATAATGGCTTGAATGAATTTATTGACAATGATGTTCCTAAGCCTACTTCGACAGATGCTGCATTACTTGATGCATGGAAAAAGAAAGTTGCAAAGGCAAGGAAGATTATGTTGAAAGGAGTACATGACCACATTGTCTCAAGCCTTCATGGGAAAGCCACACCATATGCTATATGGAAGGCTTTGAAAGATATTTTCCAAAGTAGCAACGACCATAGGAAATTGGTGCTCAAAGATAAACTCAGGAAGATCAAGATGAAAAAGGGCGACAAAATTCCGAAGTATCTCCAATGTCAGGATGAGCTTGGGAGTGTGGGAATAACTGTTTCTGATGATGATTTGGTGATCTTGGATCTCTTGGGGCTTCTTAAGAGTTGGCACAATTATGAAGACTCTGTCAATGGATGAGAAAAATTGCTGGATTGGGAATGACTGTGGTCGGATCTGGTGCAGGAGGAGTTCAGGTGGAACACCAGAGATGGATCTTCATCAAAGCATGATGATAAAGAGGATTGTCCTTTGGCTACAAAGGAAAAGAAGGGGAAGGGGAAGAAATCCCATTCCAAATATGAGTATAAAGGCAAGAAGCTGGATATATCCAAGGTGAAGTGTTTTAACTATCATGAACATGGGCATCTTGCTACTAACTGTCCGTAAAAGAAGAAGAACAAGAAGGCTGCTGGAGCTGCAGTTGGTGAGGCCCTTACCTCGCAATTTGAACTTGTATTCTCCTTGATCGCATGCATGGTTTCAAGTGCATTGGGATCGGTGTGGTATTCGGATAATGACGCTTCCTTCCATATGATGGGAGATAAGGAGATTTTCAATGACTTGGAGGAGAAAGATCTCCAAATGCATATAGAGATGGGCAACGATGGATGATACAATGTGACTAACATTGGTACCATTACCTTTTAGAGGGATTTAGGTAAACCATTTCAATTGAAAGATTTTATGCATGTTCCAGGTTTGAAGAAAAACTTGGTCTCAGTCGCAATGTTGAAGGAAAAAGGCTATGATGTTATTTTCAACGATGGAAAATATTTCCTGCGACATAAAACAACGGGTCAAGCCAAGAGGATAGGGATTCGAGTTAAGAATATATACAAGTTAGAGGTAGATGGATGTGCTGCCATGATGGGAAAGGTAGAAAAAGTGGTGAGCTGGGATGAGGGTGAATTACGACACAGGCGATTGGGCCATCTTCATCATGGAGCCTTGAAAGTCATGCAAAAAATATCTACTAGACTTTCAATGGGAACACTTTCTCAGTTAGATCAGTGCAAGGGTTGCACCATGGGGAAGTATGTAAAGTCCACCTTTCATGAAAAGGAGAATTGTGCTTCGGATATCCTTGAGAGAGTTCACACAAATGTGTGTGAACCATTCCTGGATGCTTCAACAACAAAACATAAGTACTATGTTATTTTTGTTGATGAATTTTCTCGTAAATGCTGGATCTTCTTCATGTAGAAGAAGGATCAAACATTCTTAAGGTTTTGTGAGTTTAAGGCATTGGTGGAGAAAGAGTCGGGGAAGCAAATGAAGGCTCTAAGGAGTGATAATGGTGGAGAATACATCTCTAACGAATTCAAAGACTTCTGTAACAAAGAAGGAATTCGAAGAGAAATCATAGTGCCTCATAACCCACAACAAAATGGGGTCACAGAGAGGAAGAACAAAACGATCATGGGTGTAGCACAAGCGATGTTCCATGATCAGGGCGTACCAATGCATTTGTGGGTGGAAGCATGCAACACTGTGGTTTATGTGTAAAACCATTGTCCTCATAGAGTACTTGGCATGAGTACACTTGAAGAAGCATTCACTGGTAAGAAACTGAATGTTTCACAATTTAAGATTTTTGGCTCATCTGTTTATGTGCATGTGACCAAGAATGCCAAGAAGAAGCTGGAGCCGACTGTTGAAGTTGGGATTTTTGTGGGGTACATAGAAACACCCCATAATTATCATGTTTGTTTTCTTAACAGTAAGATGACTATTATGCGACGGGATATAAAATTTGATGAGGGGAAAGCCATGCGGTTGTCACTTGAGAGGGATCTAGACTTGCATGCGGAGGAGGAACTGCTGGTTCCCAAAGATGAGTTTCTAGATGTGGATCAACCATAGGAGGAGGTTCATGGAGTGGAGGATTCCACTCACGCAGAGCCAAACATCAGAACAGGCAGAAGGCGTAGCACAAAAGCTGATAGGCCGAGACTTGATGCTGCATAGAATGTAGGAGCCCCTACTTCACAACAAAGAAAAAGACAGTCTCCTGATCGATTGACTGGATATATGGATCTCATGATAAAATGTATTGTGACTGAGCCATCTTCCTTTCAGGAAGCAGTGCAAGAGCCGACATGGGTAGATTCAATGGTGGAGGAGTATGACTCCATTGTCAGAAACAATGCTTGGGAAATTGTTCCAAGGCCAGTTGATAAATCAGTGGTAGGTTTGAGATGGATCTACAATGTAAAGAAAGCTACTGATGGGAGTGTTGAGAAATACAAGGCCAGATTTGTGGCCCAAGGCTTCTCACAGATCGAGGGGATAGATTATGAAGAAACATTTTCACTTGTCGCAAGGTATTCTTCCATAAGGACGATCCTTGCTCTCTCAACGCAGATGGGCTGGCGCATTCATTAGATCTATGTGAAGATTGCATTTCTCAATGGGATCATTGAGGAAGAGGTGTACATAGAGAAACCTGAAGGATTGGAGATCTTCAGCAGCGAGTTTCATGTGTGCCGACTCAAAAGAGCACTGTATGAGATGAAGCAAGCATCCCATGCTTGGTACACTCAGATAGATAGATATTTGACCGGACTGGGCTTCACCAAAAGTGAAGCAAATGAAAACCTATACCAAATTGTGGTGGAGGGTAAGATTTTAATCATTATTATTTATGTTGATGATTTAATATTGACTAGTTTTTAGCAGCAGATACACTCATGCAAGGAGGACCTTGCAAAGGAGTTCGAGATGAAGGATATGGGCCTCCTCCATTATTTCCTTGGATTGGAAATATGGCATCGAGATGGTGAAATTTTTTTGTCTCAAAGCAAGTATGCAAGGGAGATACTTGGTAAGTTTCACATGGAGGGCTGCAAACCCATGGATACTCCTATTCTAGGAAACTGGAGGAAAGAGGATGCTACTTCTGGAGAGGTGGTGGATGCTACTATCTATCGACAATTAGTGGGTTCGCTAATGTATCTAGTGAACATGAGACCAAACGTTTGCTATGTTGTTAACCAACTAAGTCAAGCAATGGTTAAGCCTACCAAGCTCTTTTGGAAGGCGGAAAAACATCTCTTGAGATACCTGAGGGGTACATCTGAGTATGGTTTATGGTACAAACATATGGATGAGGTGAATTTTCATGGCTTCACGGATGAAGATTGGGAAGGAAACCCATCGGACAGAAATAACACATCAAGGGGGATATTTAACATTATATCTACAAATGTTTCTTGGTACAGTAGGAAGCAAATATCCATGTCACTCAGTTCAGCGGAAGCAGAATACATGGCAGCGAGTCAAGCTACATATGAGGCTATTTGGATGAGAAAGATCTTGGTTGGTTTTTTTGGTTCTAATTTAGATCCGACAGTGATTCATTGTGATAATCAAAGTTGCATTAAACTCTCGATTAAACCTATGTTTCATGATAGATCTAAGAATATAGATATCCAGTATCATCATATCAAATATTGTGTGCAGAGGAAGATCATGTTGCTTCAACACATTCCTATGGAAGATCAAGATGCATATATTCTGATGAAGGCTCTCACCAGGAGCAAATTCAAATACCATAGAGACATGATCGAGGTGAAGGATAATCTCTTTCTTGTTGAGAGGGAGTGTTGAGATTCAACAAGAAGATCCTAGTGAAAATTATGCACCTACACTAGGATGGAGCCTCAGGCTATTTTTAGGTGGATGTCTATTTATAGATGCATGAGAAAATTCTATTTATAGATGTATGTGCAATTTCTATTTATAGATTGCATGTCTATTTATAGATGCGTGTCGGCTATTATTATCCCTTAATATTAGTTGGACAATAAACAATATTCTATTCTCAATGAGAAATTGGAAATAGTTAATTGAAGTGGAAAATAAGTTAGCTATAGGAATTTCCAATTGAGTGGTTGGTTGGTGGGACATGCAAGTGGACTTAGTTGTAACTGAGTGATTCGAAGTTTTAACAGAGTTGGAAGTGTAGTTATGAAAGTTATAAATTAGTTTAATTCAGTTAAGTGAGTTAAACTCAGTTGTGCTAGTTGTAACTGAAGATACACTAGTGGGAGATCAAGTGAATTAAATATTAATTAATTCACAATCAGTGGTCTCACATGAAACTGAAGATTTACTACTATTAACTACATGCATGTCGGATCCAATGGAGACCCAGTTGAGATGTAGGTGAAAGGGAAAGATTGACTATCAGTTGTGACATTATCGGTTGCACACATGCAGCCACACACACATTGGATGTGCCCATGAGGATTGCGCAGTCAAGGCAAGCAGGATTCCATACATTTAGGGATTGCTATCAGCTGGGATTGCATGATAGAGGTAGGCTATTTGGAGGTAGTAAATTGGCTAAGGAACTTGCCAATTTTTGTATGACAGTGTGAGACAATTGTATGATGTAATGAGAGCTCTTGGATTGGAGCTTTGTATGAGATTGTTTCATGATCCATGATATATACATAATATATGATAGTGGGGTTTTTAGCTTTATGCTTTCCTGGTTAATTATCTGTGTTATGTGTGATTGATCTTTCTTCATGATATTGTTATTGTCGATTGTGTTTAAATTCCACAAAGATTTTGTAGAAGCGATTCTGTATTTAACAGTGCCATATAATTGTTAGATCAGGAGAATACAAACAATACATATTTTGTATTAAATTTCTACATGGGCTTTGAAAAATGTATAAATCCTATGTATTTCTCTTTGTAAAGGAGGTTGGGTTAGGATTGCTATTGATAGCAAGATATCAGATCTATGTTCTGTTTACCTTTATGAGCAACTTCTTCAACTTTTGAAGGAGTTGTGAGTGAGGGAGGGCCCCCTTCACTCACAACTCCTGCAACATAGTGCATGTTTTATTTCTGTTTCATTTATGCATTAATAATTCCTGTACACAACTAGCGCTTTCTTTCTGCATTTCCTACAACAAGTTGTTAATTGGTTAAGTGATTTAATTCTTTATGTTAATGAGTTATTTTCATTTGATCAATGTTTGGATTCATGCTCTTTAATTTGGATTCTTGATTGTAGTTGATCTTTTATCTTTTCCTGCATCAATATCAACAAAACTAAGGGCTGTATAGGGATGTTATAAGCCACTCAATAGCCATTGATGCTAAAGTATTGATACAGGAAAGAAGAATGAGTTGTTGATTGTAGTTTGATATTTATCTTTTCATGGTCAATATCAACAATCTGATATATGCCACTCCATAACCATTGCTTCCAAGTATTGACATAGGAAAGAAGCATTAGTTGATGTGTGTATAACTTATTAACACTTGAAGTAATCAACCTGCATATACTTTGCACTGCATCTCATTAGTTTACCTTCCTAGGTTGACAATTTATGATTGGAAAATTATAAGCATATAATTTGACTCAAAATTTTGGCACCGTTGTCGGGGAGGTGCTAAGTGATGATATTGAAAGTGTTTTAGTTTTATTTTGTTGATTTTGTTTTTCAGGACTGGGGGAGTCGAAGTGCAAAGACGAAGGAAAAAGCCCACACACCCACATAGGTCAGAAACTCGCCAAAGCCGTGTCCTGATTGTTTGGTAAGTTTTTTATTTTTATTTTGTTTGAATACTAGATGAACAGGTTCCAATATTTTCTATATTTTTCGTGGTGGTGTGGGAACCACTTCGTTTACTAATACACTGGCAAGAAAAAGGAAGTCTGCGAGAAACAAGGTAGCAAAGGAAGAAGAATCCAAATAAGAGGTCTGTAGTTTGGAGTAGATTGACACTTCCATAGCAGAACACTTTGTTGGAGAATCTTCTATTGTTGCCCATCTAGAATCTCCCCTTTCAAGGAAGACAACATCTCTGCTCAGTGGTCAGCATGAAGAAGACTTCCTTGTGAACCCTATTAAAGAACTAGAGTTCCATACCATTGAATCTAAGGAATATATAGTCTTCAAAGGTCCCACTTTTTCTTAGACTGATATGGATCATGAAGAAGGTACTAGTAATACCAATGGAGGATTTGATGAGAAGGAGGAGAAAATGGTCACATTTGAATTCCCTATTAAGGAGACTTGTGGAGCTACTCAGATGAAAAATATCCCTCCTTTGGCCTTGCCTAATTTTCATGGTACTTCTAGTGAGGATCCAGATGCCTTCCTATTCGAATTTGATGTGTTGTGTCAGAGCTATGACTATTCTTCCAATGCTTAGAAGATGAAATTTTTTCCTGCTACATTGAAGGATGTATCTCTCAGGTGGTTTATGGGGTTGGGGTCAAACTCCATTGCAACTTGGGATGAAATGAAGAAGGTATTCCTGAGAAAGTACTAAGACTATTGTAAGACCAGAAACCTCAAAGAAGAGATTTTTGGGATGAATAAGAAGGAAGGGGAGAGCCTTGAAGATTTGGTAGAAATATTCCAATACAATTTGTAGAGATATAATATGAATCAATTGGATAAAGAGACCAAGAGAACCATTTTTCTTAGGGAAATTAGACCAGAATATCTGGAGGTCTTAAATCTAATGGTAGTAGGTGATATGTCGAAGCTAAGTTAAGATGATGTGTGTGAGCTTTGTAAAATATATTCAAGAGGAAATTACAAGGTTGGAGGAGGACCAAGAGATCCTTCTTCCAAGCTCATCAAATCAGTTGCCGGAGCTGGAGTAACCAAAGCTGAAATGGGTAATTTATTTGAAAATTTTAAAACTGATATTCTTAGCACTTTATCTTCACAATTGGATGTTTTGCAGGTTAAGAAGAAACAGGAGAAACATGATGAACTGGAGAAAGCCATGGTGGTGTTATGCTCCAAATGCAGGAAGAAACATACTCTAAGGGAATTCCTTGTTGATAGTATCGAGGTATGTCGAATTTGTGAGGCTAAGCATTCCACTGATCAATGTCCTTCTCTGCCTGAAATTAAAGCAACATAAATATTATATCAAGGAGCTGTTAATGCAATTTATGCAATGTCACCTCAGAGACCATGACAGCCACGTCTTGCAGGTATGTCAGAGTGAAATTTTCAATTTCCTTATGCTCAAAATCAGATGTGGAATGTTGTAATGCCCTGGCAGCCTTGGCCTCCTCAACAACCTTGGCAGGGGAACTATTCTTATCCTACTACACAAAGTTTCCCAACTCAAAATTTTTATTCACAGCCCACACCACAACAAATGATACAACCACAACAACAACTTCAATTGACTTCCCCACCAAATCAACCTTGTCCCACATCTTCCTACTCAACCAGTGTCTAATCCCAATAATAAAACCATGCGATCTTCTCACAACATTGAATTGGTCACTTATCCCACTTTTCCTACCTACTGTATTGCACCTCAACTGTTGTAGGAAGTTTCTGACCCTGTGTTACAGTAATTTCCTGCGTCTCTACAGGAAATTTCTATTCCTTTACAGTTGCAAGAATTACCTATGCAGCTGCAGGAAATCAACCTTAGGTCGGGAAAAGTGGTGACTCAGCCCGAAAGAATTGAGGAGATTGTAGAGGAAGATACGTTAGAGATGCCTGAAGAGGAAATCACACCTGAACTAGCAAAACCATCCATCTTAAGGCCACAAGAACCTTCCTCATCTCATATAGTCCAACCTCCTTTTCCAGAGAGGTTAGAAATGGAAATTAAAGAAAAACAACCCGAATTTGATCTTGTGTCTGAACTGAGAAATATGTGCATCAATATCCCATTACTGCAAGAAATAAAGGACATCCCAATATATGCCAAAATAGTGAGGGACCTATATTGTACCAAGGAACTAGGGAGACAAAAGAAAGAACCCTCAACAATTCAAGTAGGTGGAAAGCTTGCAAGTTTAATGTCTATTGGATTTGTTATTGAAAAATATGCGGATCCCAGAATCCCTGTGGTGACCACCTTCATCAATGGATACCCCATAAAGAACACTTTGATTGATTTAGGTGAAACCATTAGTGTGATTACTATGGAAAATTTATCTCTTATAGGATCCTTTGACTTATTACCCACTCCTACCATGATAGAATTAGCAGATAGGTCTAAGGTAAAGCCAGAGGGGGTTTTAGAAGACATTTTCATCTCATTGGATTCTTGTGAGTACCTTGCAGATTTTTATGTTCTTCAAGCTAAAATTAGCTTGGGAGGGAATCCATTGATCTTGGGGAGATCGTGGCTAGCCACAACTGATGCCTACATAGGGTGTAGATCTGGAAGCATGACTATCACTCATGGGGCTGAAACAAAACATATCAACTCGTATCCCCCCGATAAACCCCTCTTGAGATTAGAAAACACTCATTGGGTTGAAGAAGAAGAACAACATGATTTGGAAGGTTCCCAACCAGTTTTAGCAATAGCCGAAGCCATGAGTCTTAAGGAAAATTCTGAGGAAAATATGATAAATTGTTGTATTTCTAATCTTGATTTCCTGCAGCATTTAGAAGGACAGTCTAGTCATAATTTAGATATCATTATTGATCTGTAGGATTTTTATGAACATAGTTCAACTTCTGAATTACATTCAACCCTCTTATCTGCATTTCCTACATATTCACTGTCTGAATGGGGGAGTAAGGTAGTGGAAATTTTTCCTGAAAAATATTTAAACATTAATTTTGCCTTAACTCATGAACAAGAAAAGAAATTAATTCAAACATTGAAATTTTTTTCAGATACATTTTCATGGGAATATACTGATATGAGAGGCATTCACCCAAACACATGCATTCATCACATTTATATAGAATAAAATTCTAGGCCTGTGAGACAATCAAAAAGGAGGATGAACCCTTCTTTAAGGGAAATTGTAAAAGATGAATTACAAAAATTGTTAAATGTAGGATTCATCTATCCTATCTCAGATAGCCAGTGTGTATCCCCACTAGTAATTGTCCCCAAGAAAAATGGTAAATTGAAAGTGTTTGTAGGTTACAAGGAATTGAAAAAAGCTACATTAAAATACCAATTCCCTTTACCACTTATAGACCAAGTACTGGATACTATAGCAAGGAAAAAATATTTTTCCTTCCTAGATGGATTCAACAGATACAATCATATTAGAATATCCCCCATGATCAGGAAAAGACAATGTTTACATGTCCCTGGGGTACCTATGCATAAAAAGTATTACCATTTGTTCTATGCAACGCACCAGCCACATTTCAATGGATGGTCCTTGGTATTTTCTCCGATATTTTCCATGATTGCGTAGAAGTTTATATGGATGATTTTACAGTTATGGGTGAAAATTTTGAAGAAGCTTTACATAATCTTGAAAACGTTTTGCAGATATGTAAAGAAACAAATATTTCGTTAAGTAATGAAAAATGTTCTATGATTATGAATAAAGGTATTGTTTTGGGTCATCATGTTTCTGCTGTAGTAATTAAGGTCGATCCAACAAAGATTGAGGTTATTGTAAAGCTGCCCCCACCAACCAATCAAAAGGGAGTTCGTAGTTTCCTTGGACATATAGGTTACTACAGAAGGTTTGTTGAAAAATTTACAAAGGTAGCCTCTGCATTGTTTAAATTATTGACCAAAGAATTTGAATTTCATTAGAATGATGAGTGTCAAGCTGCATTTGATAAACTCAAGGAAAAGATTTCTTGAACACCTGTCTTGAGAGGCCCAGATTGGAATTTGACTTTTCATATTTCCACTGATGCCTTTCATTCAACCATAGGAGAAATATTAGGACAAAAGGAAGATCCTGTAACCCATGCCATTTATTTTATTAGTAAAAAATTGACTCCTGCTGAACTGAATTACACGGTAACTGAAAAATAATTCCTTGTTGTGATTTATGCTATTAACAAGTTTAGACATTACATCACGGGTTATGAATTTTTTGTACACACAGATCATTTTTCTATTTGTTATCTCAGGAATAAACCAGTCACTAATGGAATATTTAGTAGGTGGTTGTTGCTACTGCAGGAATTTGACATCACAGTATTGGATAGACCGAAAAAATAAAATCGGGTAGTTGATTTCTTGTCTAGGATCAACCATGCAGGTGAGGATGTTCCTGTTAATGATAAATTTCTAGATGAAAATTTGTTTTCCATATCTGTTAAAATACCTTGGTTTGCAGACATGGCCAATTATCTTGCTATAAGAAAGTTTCCACCTTACTTTTCATCTAATTAGAAAAAGAGAATCATTGGGAAAAGTGCTGATTATTCTTGGATTATGGGAGATCTATTTTTTACCGGACTTGATTTGATTATCCACAGGTGTGTCAGAGAAGATGAGATATATGACATCCTAAGAACCCGTCATGATGAACCGTGTGGAGGACACTTTGCAAAAAATTAGACAACTTATAAGATCCTTCGCTCAGGTTATTACTGGCCAAATCTCTTCAAGGATGCAACGGAGTATGTTCAGAAGTGTGATAGCTGCTAGAGAATGGAGCAACCTATACAATCAGATGAGATGCCTTTGTAGCCACATGTTCTCATAGAACCATTCGAGAGGTGGGCTCTTGATTTTTTAGGTCCCATCAATCCTATATCCAAAGGTAAGAAGTATATTTTGGTTTGTACTGATTATGTGGCAAAGTGGGTGGAGGCAAGAGCATTACCTAGAGCAACGGAAAAATAAGTGGCATATTTTCTTTTCTCTGATATTTTTGTAAGATTTTGAGTACCTAGGGAAATAGTTACTAATCAGGGTGCTCAGTTTGTGTCTAGGTTTATGTAGGAAATTGTGAAAAAATATCAAATTACCCACTAGAAGTCTACCCCTTATCATCCACAGGACAATGGGAAGGTGGAATCAACCAACAAGGTGCTGGAAAAAATCCTTACCAAGACAGTGAAATTACACAAGAAGGATTGGTTTAACAGACTTCTTGAGGCCTTGTGGGCTTACCGAATTACATGGAGGGGTACCACTGGCTTCTCTCTGTATGAACTAGTGTATGGAAAACAAGTTTTTCTGCCCTTCGAATTTCAGATAAAAACCTTTAGAATGGCATCAGATTTGGGTATAAACCTTGATGAAGCACAACAACAGAGAATCTTGCAGCTCAATGAGTTAGATGAGATTAGGCAGGATGCTTTTCAACATACTGACTTGATCCAACAACAAAGGGATAAATGGCACGATAGATACATTAAGAAGAAGGAATTCAAAGAGGGAGACTGGGCATTGTTGTATGATTCTAAATTTGAAAAATTCAAAGGGAAATTTAACACACATTGGCTAGGCCCCTATGAGATTGAGAAAGCTTTTGATAATGGATATTTTCAGATTAAAACTATTGATGATGAGAATGTTACGTTCTTGGTGAATGGGCACAAAATCAAGATATATCAAAAACCCTAATCTAAGGAGGAATTTGTGGAATAAATTGTGAAGAAGAAAGAGCTGGAGATGGTAAGGGAACCCTTCCACTATCTCTTCCTGATTTCCCCGCTGATACAATGAGATCACTTTGTTGCTCCTCGTGCTCGATAAACCATGAGAGGAATGTCTATTGGGTATAGGTTTATTCCTTTTTACGGGCTCAATGGAATACTTACAGAAAAGGAACCCCTTTGAGTCTTCTTTTTCAGTATTTCAGACTCTCTAAAATTGAAATCTGGTGAGCATGGATTGCCCCGAGTTCTTTAAAATCACAAGTTAGTAGATCCCTTGGGATCCTTTCAATAGATTTTTTTTTTCATTTAATTTATGGATTTATCATGTTGGACTGATGTGGGATTTCTTAAGGCCCTCCTTCGAACAATTCTGGCCCATCGACATCAGCAAATTATTTGGGTGCAAGATTAGAGACTTGTGATGCCTTCAAGCTTGTATGCCCCAATGACAGGCTCTCTTGCCAGTGGTAATGGAGAATAATCATGGATTATTTACTACTGGATCCTACAGGGGGTTCAACAACAACTCATATATTAACACCTGATAGGATGCATCATGGTACCTTGGTCCTCACTCTCATTAATGGTGATGGACCTCGCATTGGTTAACAATTGACCTCAATGGATGGTAATCCAATGAGGACATTGCACATTTGACATTGAAACATTCATTCATGTGCAATGGAATGTACACAATGGGTGGAGAAAGTGGTTCCTACAGATTTAGCTTCAATTCCTGCAGAATGTTCAACAGTTGCAGTTTTTAATTCCTGAAGAACGTTCACACTGTATTTCAATCCCTGTAGAATGTTCATCAGTTGCAGTTCAATTCATGAAGAATATTTAACAATTATTTCTGTATAATGTTCAACAATTGTAGTTTTAATTCCTGCAGAATGTTCGACAGTCAGTTTTAGATTCCCTCAGAACATTTGTTAGGCACAACAACACCTGGGTTTCCTGAAAAGACAAAAGAAAAGAAAAATAATTAAACAAAACATTAGATTAAAATCATGTAATAAATTACTTAAATTCACTATTTGGTTAAGGTTGTGGATTATATGTCTGATATAATAGGTTATCATTGCAAGAGCAAGCTACACCGTCGAGGACATGATAATTTGAGTTAAGTGGTAAAGTACAACCGGTGATAAGATGCCCGAGGTAAAGGTATAATGACACTTTGATTTTTTTTTATTTATTTTTTTAATTTTTTTAATTTTCACATAACGAAGGCTATGGTAACCCTTGTGGCCATGAGCTATTGCGGCATTAATCCCATGAATTTTCATCATCATGCCGACAGTCGTTGTACTTTTTAGGTCTTTCCAGTAGTTCAGATCATGATGGCAATCATGATCACGACCTGCAGCTGAAAAAGCCTCGTATTTCCTATTTAGTTATTTTCACTGTCGAAACCGTTGCATAAGTCTCAGACTATATTCCCGCAACCCGCATTTTCTCTATTCCTTCTGTCCTCAATTTCCCTGTTCGTTTCCTCAATTACCTGTCCATTTTCTCATCCACCATGTCTAAGCTCCAAGCCCCCATCTGATTCGAGCCACAGAGCCTTGCGGTGTTGGAAGCTGATCCTCGCAACAAGGAATAGAAGAGGTGGGATGACTGCCTTTCTTCTAGAGGTTCAGTAGCCATAACTCTGAAGTAACAAAATATTTTGCCTTGAACCTGAATGGGGACAAAGCACAGGTTGGAAACATACAGTTTAGGTTGACGAAAGACTTGGTGGCGTGGGCATGTGGAATTGCGCAAGATGGAGAGCGATGGTTTAAAAACCAACGCTTCAACAAAGAAATGTGCGCATATTTTCTATATAAGGATCACTCAAACCATGACTGGAGTAAGGGGATTCTGAAGAATTTTTTAAGGAGTAAGTATGGTCAGTTACTATTTTTCTTGCAAAAGTATGTTATGTGTGAGGGTCACTTTGGCCTCGCATTCTTGTTTCATATTAGGCTTCTCGGACAGTTCCGAGACAAGCCCCTAAATTTTCCCTATTATTTAAAAACTTCATTGATCAAAATGTCTACGGCCACGAAAGAGAGGGTCTCCCACATAGAGGAAAACCTCTACCATCACGGGGTGGTGAAGATTATTCTGGTGGAAGTCATACGGAAACAGAAAAAGACATGGGAGGACTTTCTGACAGAAAACCATTTTGTGGATAATGAAGATTCAGACTCCTTAGGAGTTAGGGAGGAAAATTCCACAGAGGAACCGAAGAAGAAACCGTAGACCATGGACCAAAGGTGAAAGAAGATGATGGGGATGAAGAATTTATGGTGACCGGTGAAAGTACTATGAAGGGCTCCCAGCAGAAGAGGCCTTCTACCCCTGCCAAATGATATACCAGAAGCCAGGCTGCTCGGTTGGTCATTAAGGATACAACAAAAGAAGGGACACCACCCAAAATTTTTACCAAGAAGACAGAAAATTCCCATGGCCAGGCCAAAGGAAAGGAGAAGGTAAACCTTGCTACATTCATTGACAAGGACACTATGTCCTTTCAGGATCCTTCACTGCAGGAAAGCCAGAATGAAGTCGTGAAAGCGCAGGAGGATTTGAGTGTGCCCAAATCCTCATAGGGGCATCATGAGGGAGACGTGACTCCATTGAAGAAACGGTCTCGACATATGCTGGAAGAGACCATTAAGGAGCTTACCCTTTCAGAACAGGCCTTGAAAGCATAGAAAACACCCCTAAAGGAAAATAGCCTTAAGATGCAGAAAGAACACGAAGAGTGGCATGAGAAAGCAGCCCACATCTTGAAAATGAAGCAGGCCCAGATCAACCACTTGAAGAATAAGAATGAAATGTACAGGGGATAGATTCAAGCAGAATCTAGTCGGGCCAACTAGATCATCTGGCTACAATAGCTACAGCCTAGGAGAAAATTTGATTTTCTGTTTGAGGACTGCCTCAGTTTTGCTTGCATAGGGACATGCAAGAGTTTTGGTGTGGGAGATGTTAAGTCTTCAATTTACCCATTTTTGACACCTATCCTAGGCCTTGCCTCCCCTATTTTTGAACCCTTTTCACTCTTTAATTATACCTAGTTCGTCTATGTTATCTACTTTTGGCTAAAACGGGTACCATAAGCCCAAGGTATGTTAGATTATCATAAGAAGTGTCATTTTATCTAAATTCGAGTATTCTTTGATCTAGTCGTGTATTTATTGCATTACTACT
This sequence comes from Pinus albicaulis, assembly GCA_034641835.2. Taxonomy (NCBI): domain Eukaryota; kingdom Viridiplantae; phylum Streptophyta; class Pinopsida; order Pinales; family Pinaceae; genus Pinus; species Pinus albicaulis. Next base: position 1,206,116,089 of record CM076578.1, on the reverse strand, counting down.
CTAATTAGTCTAGAACTCGTTTGCAGTTTTGCTAGATTCGAATAGTTCCGCAAACCTTACAGACAGCTCATGCGGTCGATATTCCTACAGACGTTCCAGATTTCCTACAGATACGCCGATTTCCTGCAACCATCTTGATTTCCTGTAACGAGATTGATGGTTGACCATGTTCCACTCATCTCCAGATCAAGTAAAGACATGGGTTTTGAAGGGAATTTGCTGCATATGGAAGCTATCCTATTCACTGTTCTGAATGCTCTTTTGCAACCACCCAAACCCCCAGATCTTCTCTCGTGCCCACATGGAGAAACAACTTCAGCCACGCAACATAAATCATCTAAATCATGCTTCCAGTCATGGATTAGAATCAACAAAAGTTTACTTTGTCAATTTGTATCTGTATCATTGGCTGTAGGCTTAGATTAGAGATATACTTTGTTCAAGCCAAATATGGGCTTTGAGAAATGTATAAATATGATGTATTTCACTTTGTAAAGGAGGTTGGGTTGGTGTTGCTATTGATAGCAAGATATCAGACTGTACTTGACTGTAATTTCCATATTAATAAAATAGTCTATGTTCTGTTTACCTTTTTGAGCAACTTATTCGAATTTTGAAGGAGTTGTGAGTGAGGGAGGCCCCCCTTCGCTCATAAATCCTGCAACATAGTGTGTGTTTTATTTCTATTTCATTTATGCATTAATAATTCCTGTACACAACTAGTGCTTTCTTTCTGCATTTCCTACAACAAACTGTTAATTGGTTAAGTGATTTAATTATTAATGTTAATGAGTTCTTTTCATTTTAACAATGTTTGGATTCATGCTCTCTAAGTTGGATTCTTGATTTTGGTTGATATTTTATCTTTTCCTGCATAAATATCAGCAAACCCAAGTGTTGTAGAGGGATGTTATAAGCTGCTCCATAACCATTGCTGCTAAAGTATTGATACAGGAAAGAAGCATGAGTTGTTGATTTTTGTTTGATCTTTATATTTTCATGGTAAATATCAATAATCCTAAGTGGTATAGAGGGATGATATATGCCACTCCATAGCCATTGCTCCCAAGTATTGACATAGGAAAGAAGCATTAGTTGATATGTGTATAATTTATTAACACTTGAATTAATCAGCCCGCATATAGTTTTCACCACATCTCATCAATTTACCTTCCTGGGTTGAAAATTTATGATTGGAAAATTATAAGCATAAAATTTGAATCAACACTTCCTTTGAAGATTGTAGAATGTGGAGATGTCCAAGTGTGCTTCAAGTGCGTAGAGTCCTTTCTTTGAGTGGTGGTAGGGTCCTTGAGGTCTTCTTCTTCTTCTAAGAGTTCCAATGATATGATCCTTGTGATAGATGGATAGTCCTCCTTTCTTAGAGAATCAGAAAGGCAGAAATATTCTCTTATTATTGATTGTTTACTTGTGATATTATTTAGTTTTTATTATTTTCTTCTTATATTATTTCTTATTAGATCAAGCAAATATCAAAGAAAATTCACATAGATCAATGACACCAGAGGTAGGCCAACAACCTGGGAAAAAACCCACTGTCGAGGAAAACCCAATCAGTAATTCTTCCTTCAATAGTAATTCTTGAGACTCTAAACCTTGACTCAGACTTCCTCCACACCAAGTCAACCTTCCTTTTGATCCTTCCTTAATATGGAAACATGTTGTACTATACAAAACCCCCCCATTTATTTTCACTTAATGGGGACCCTTTAAAATAAATAGGAAATTCATTTGTTTGATTTTATCTTAGCCTAAGTCTAAAAACGTTAGGAAATAAAGTTCTTTCCCTTTTCGCTTTGATTTCTTAGTGCTCATCCCAAATCGCATAGCTTACAAGCCTAACAACTTAAAACGTATTAAGTGTTGCGAGCTGCGACATGCGCTAAAACTTTTCTGAGTCATATAAAACTCCCGTCATAAAATTTACACACTTCTTAAAAAGGAAATCACATCGCACCTTGTAAAACGATCAACTTATGACAATTTGGTAAGAGTTGTGATGATCCAGACTTGACGAATTAATAAAGAAACAATCATAGAACTTTAAAATGTACGATAAAGCACATTAGTGTGATTCCATAGCGCTCTTTGCATTTCGCAGCAAATAACCAAATGAAAGTTTTATTACTGTATAGAAATTTCGCTCTACGATTTGCGCAGATCACATTTCGCGAAATTCATCGGTAACAGAAAATTAACTAATATAAATTTTTTTGAGTTGTGATATGTGATATTGATAGTTATTACTCAAGTGCACAAAATGATTCATATCTAATCAACCAGATATAAGATCTAATGTCTTAAGTTGATCGAATATACATTTCATGTAAAGGTGTGTAAGATATTTGATTGGAAGAATTATGGGTGATTAATGACATTTAATGGGAGTAAGGTTTGAAAGATTCATATCTACTTCGAGCTTGTTTTGAATGATTGAATGCCAGATTTTTAATTATATCATTTAACTCTATCCTTATCTCCATTTACCTCAGATATAAAGTTTGCTCTGTTCACTTGAATTCAAGAAACCTCTTAACGGAGCAAGGATAACAGGGATGAACAAGAAAGGCAAGGAAATTTCCCAAGAATCATCTACTGAAGACTAAGATATGTCTGCCTTATTCTAAAATACCACCTGCAACAAGTATTGTCGTAGTTCCTCATGGGAGGAAATGTACCAACTCTTCGAGAATGAACAAGCAAGGGTAATACCTAAAGTTGCTACAACAGGCACGTTAGTTTCTTCAGAACTGTCTTATTTTGACGTTGCATGCTCATTCCTTCATAAAGTAGCAGCGAGGCCAAAGATTCTCCCCTATAAAAATATGGTTAAGTGGGTAATTGATCACCTGAACATAGTAGATAGGACATTTGAGAATTCAAAGCACGAGAATATCGGTTCATTCACGATAGAAGGTTTGAGGACAATGTACCACTTACCCATCCCACAGAAGAACTATGACAGAGCTTTTGTCCAAAGCTTTACAAAGAAACATCCAGACTTGATGAAAGTTATAAAGGAATGGAAGGATGGCCAAGGAAATCTGAAATAGGACAAACTCGGTATGTACCTGATAGCACAAATTCCTTTCCCTTATTGATATGCTGTTGGAATGTTATGTATATTATTTTCAAATCCTGATACTACTAGGTTTTCTGTAGATTGGGTCCCATTAATTGATGCAATCGTCAATTTTTTTATTCTGAATTGGGAAAATATCCCATCTGATAATATGGCTAGAAGTATCATGGAGTATAGAAGTAAAAGAAGTGTTTCCTCTGGGGAAATACCCCCCTTTTACATGAGTGCCTATGTCATGGATGTAATTTTCTTTTGTTTGATTTTTCCTACCATGGGATGGAAGTGGACGACCCAAGACCCCACTCCAATCCACATTTACCACAGAGCACTTTGGGAGTCAGATTTTCATCTACATTTTTATAAAATTTTCCATAGAGTCATACTACCTATGCACCAGATTATACTTAACGAGAAAGCCCCTAGGATTTCCAGAGAGGCTAGTATAGACATTTTTCCCATTTCCAGATGGTTTGTTGAAGAAAGTTTCACCTATGTCAGAGTTTTTTGGAGTTATGATTCTCCCCACGTCTTGCCATATTATGTTCCTGACAATCTACTTGCTAGAGATATTGCTTACCAACTTGTGGTAAATGGTATTTCGAAGCAACTCAAAGATGCCAAGAAGGCCATTTGGCCTAATTTCCATTTACAGTGTGGTAGTTTGCACTTTTTGATATTGGTCATACCTTAAAGGAAGTTTCAAATGTTAATTTATTGAATTTGGCTGTAATGCCAAAGTGGCCATATGACCCCAATGATGTGATTAAGAATTTCACCACAGAGCTGAAATTGAAGCCTTTTTTGAAAGAGATATATAGATTTAATGATTTATTTCAAGGTATTGAAAATTTTACAGATGTAATAAATATTGCATCTAGTCTGCTCAATCAAGATGAGTTTGAAGCCTTCCAAGCATATAGAAACAAGAGACTCGAAAGTATTCCTTTGGATTTATTGATTATTGAAGATGTCAACAGACCGACTCCAAGTATTAGCTTGGATAATGAAGCTAAAGACATGTCTGAAGATGAGTTAGGGCAATCAAAACATCAATATTAGAATTCAGATCATTCTGATAATGAATTTGAATACAAAAATGAGAGCCCAGAAAAATTAATTGATAAAGTAATCGAAGAGATTTAAATGAAGAGAAAGGAGGAATTAATGGAATTGGATCATCTTCCCAAGAAATTCTGCACAGCCAAAATACACTTGATCAGGAAGAAAAAGCTCAGCGAAAGGATTTGAATAATGAATGGGAAAAATTTTCTAAGGCACTGCAAACGTCACAACCAAATTATAATACTGATCAATCTACTATTTTTCAGATGCCAGAGAATTCTCAGAAATTAGTGTAAACTGCTACTCCACTACAACAAGTACCTGAAAATCATGATCAAGAGATCATTCCAAACTACCCCACAGAGCATATAGTTTTACAGATTGAAGAAATTCCTTCACTGGATGTCTTCTACAGTCCTAGTCATAAGGTTGTAGTCAAGAGAAGAAAAAGGACAAGAATCGATGATATAGTTTCAAATCTTACAAATGAATCTGTTGACGTTCTATGGAAATATCCTCTAGCTGATCCTACTGAACGTTTAACTAAGCTATCACAATTTTCAGGGGCATATGCTACCGCCACTATTGAAAAGGCCACTGAAGTTCAATTTTTATTGAAGAAGAGAGAAGACAAAATACAATATATAGAGAGAATGTTAGAGCAAGAAAAGTCTAACTCCAGAAGGAAAATGGAATTGAAAATTTCTCATTTTAAAAAAGATTTTGAAAGATTAACTTTGCAGCATCAGGTGCAACTTATAGAAAATCAAACACAACTAGAAGCAACAATAAACAAATTAAAAATCCAGCCATAAGTAGAGCAATTCATAAGAGAAGCATTGGAAGTGAATGCTAAGCTAAAGCAACAACAAGAAGTATTTTTCCAACAAGCTTCAATCACTAGCTCTTATTATGATTCAAGTTAAATCCTGATCCATCAAGTGGCTATCATGAAATTTGAGTGTGAGAAAATCGAGAAGAATATCAATGAATACATTCAATTACAAGCATCAGACTCAAGAAAGGAAGCTGATCTACCGTAGGTAGATAAATTTCACAAGGAAATTTTATTTAACGATTGGGAAGCAAAACTAAGACAAGCAGACAAAAAAACAATAAAAGCATCAAGGTTAACAAAGGAAATTACGGAATATGTTTGTGAACATCTTTTGAAAGCTAAGCTTATCAAAGAGTCCACATCTAAAGTGCTCTAAGAAATCAATCCGTTAGAAGCACAGTGGAAATAAAGGACAAAAATGCAGGAAGAAATTATTAAAAAAGTAAATAAAATTGATTAAGAAAATTATTGAATTTTTTTGATCAAACCTTATCATTAGTACCAAACCATGAAATAATTAACCGATTCAACAAAAAGGTCGTAACTTACACTTTGAAATGCAGTATTCAAGGGCCAGGTCAGATCAAGAATTTTTCAGCCAGCTCATCTTAAAATTATGCTAGATATTTGTCAACTTTGGGATCAAATCCAAAAGGAGGATCAACACTCATAGTTATATTGTTACTTTATTTTATATATTGTAGTTGATGTTTTCTCGTTACGAGGATGGTTGTTTGAAACCTCATATATTTCTATGTAATAATGTATTTTTAAACATATTTTAGTTTATTATTTAAACCCTTCTCATGCATTTAGAGAAGGGTCCAGAAATTTGTTAAAAATATTTGCAAAGAATGCACTTCTATAATTTTGTAAATGCTTTGATGGATTAATGGAACATGATCTGTTATCTTTTGACATTTGAAGCTGTTTAACTGATGTTGCACTATTGAACTCTTTAAATTGCTTGAAAGTGAATAGGAACAAAAAATCTACTGTAATTTTATATGAGTAGGACTTCGTATATATGGTACTTACATTCATTTGTCTTAAGTTTTTCCTTCTATATTGACAATTATATTTTACTTGTATTATATATTTGAACTGTTATCATAAATAAATGTTAAATGCACTTATGAACTAATATTTGTCTATGATTTCTTATCTGATATCTAATCACACATATGAATGCGATACACTTTTCACAATTATTTTAATCAAACTATTTTGTTAAAAGAATCATCTTTACAAAATTTTCATCTCTTTCAACTATTAAATAATCTTCATTACTAATAGTTGGAGGATATCTCTTTAGATCGCATAAAGGAAGAAACACCCTGGGTATATAGTAGAATATATAAGTGTTAGATAAATGCATGTGATAGATTAAAATCATTTCCCATTGCATGTTATATAAACAAAACACACCCAAAAATCATCCTTATTGGGAAACTGATCCCTTTATCCCCAGTCAGAGCCACCACACCAAAAACTTGCTCTAAGGTCCAGACCGGGTGGTTTTCCCCCATGTTGTGGCAACAGAATTCCGAGGCCTCAAAATTTTGGCACTAGAAGGAGGGCCAATTGTGAATGGCAAGAAGATATGATCAATCTAAAAGTCAATCTAAGAGTCTCTCTCCCTCTAAATCCCCTTCAACTTCTAGAGCATTAGATAGATCTAAATATTTAAGATCTGAATTTGAACATCCTTCTCCAAAGTCTCCTAGTGATACTCAACCCATAATATCTCATGATTTTCATCAAAATTCCTTTGAAGTCCAGTCTTTGATAGAAAATTTAGAGAGAGTATCCATTTCTGCTAAAAAGTTTGAAACTTCTCAATCATCCGAGATTAGTGTTTCATCCTCTTTATAACCTAGAAGAATATTAACTCGATTAGAAACTCAAAAGATAGGTATTCCTCCTTTTGAATTTCCCATTGATACTTCTCGAAGGAAAATAAGGAGGAATGAATCAGAGTTAATCACTAGCGAGGTCTTATCTAATAATCCACCCCATTCACCTCCATTACCTCCATTCACTTCCACAACTTCCATTCCAACAATCAGTGTTACTTTAACTAGTTCCAGTACTCAGACTACTATTCCTTCAACTAGTTCTAGCACTCAACATGCCTCTTCTTCAACTCAAACTCAATCCATCACATCCACTCAAGGTCCAATGGAAGGTCAAGCACCTCCACCAAATGTACAACCATGGAACAATCTAGGGGTTGTAAAAATTCCTTCTCCTCTTCATCTTCTCCCAAAATACCCTGAAAGATGATTACCTAAATTTAATCTTGATGATGGTCTTCCAGCTGAAGAACACATCCATAATGACATGTTAGCCATTAATTTAAAAGAGGTAGTTGAAGAATATTGTGTTGTAAGATTATTTCCATATACTCTCATAGGATCTGTGGGATCCTAGTATTTTTCATTACCTACCTACTCTATAACTAGCTAGAATATGTTCGAAGAACAATTTTTATCTAAGTTTGGAGATGATAGAACCACTGCATCGCTCATCAATGATTTATCAAATCTAAAGGATAAAACAGGGTAGAAAATATAAGTTTTTAATTCAATATTTAATAAATTTCTCAATAAAATTCCTGCTACAACAGTTAAATTGAGTGGTATATTTCGTCTCTCCCATCTAATATTGCCATTTTTGTTGATAGAGAAAAATTTCCTACATTGGCAGAAAATATGAAGGAATCTTTATCTGTAGAGAAACGCATAATCACTCTTGAAAAGAATAATTCCCAAGAATATAGGAAATCAAAGAAAGTATCCTTCAAAGATGATTAAAAAATAAGCCATCCAAAGACCCTTTTGATGTAGACGGTATTCAAAAAGTTTTAAAGACTATGACAAATAAGATGGAAAATATCGAGAAACAAGTTGCTAAAAGTTCTAGCTCAAAAAAGAATTTCAGATCCTTCAAGAAAATTCAATCTTCTAATTCTCAACTGCCAAATATCATATCTAATGTTGAGTCTGATCAAGATACATATCAGGAGCAAACAAAGGAAGAAGAAAATGAAGAAGAAGAAGAAGTTGAAATAAATGGAATATGGGTTTTATCCTACCAAATGAGGAACAACAAGAAGCTTTACCTGTGAGTACAAGGAGAAAAAATACTACTGAAGCAACACAGCCAAATTAGAAAAAGAAGAATTTAACAGCTGTTAAAGATAAAACAATAGTAAAAAGTCTACATCTAAGGCTACACAAAGAAACCCTGCTACTTCAGGTACTCCACCTACATCAAAGACAATGGTAGCCTTTGACACTATTGAGTATAATGTAGTTGATGATATGAAAAAGTCCGGGCCAATATTTCAATTCACGAACTTACTAAGTTAAAGCAACAACATAAAATATCACTTAGAGATTTAAATGCAGTTCCTGCTTTAGCCTTACCTGCTCTAGTAGTAGTCCAATCTACTAATCAAATGGGTAAACCTCCTCCGCCTTCAACTAAAATAGATGCTACAGATTTGATTATGATAGGTGACCAATCCATCTGTCATACTGTTATCACAAAATTTTACTTGATTGGCTGCTTATCAAACAACTCATTGTAACTATTTCAAACCATCTTTTGACTAAAGCTTAGCCTCTTCAGTCTGAGAGGGCTCTCTCAAGGGGGTTTAGGATATTTAATAATGATAGTACAAGATGGTTAACTCTGTGGGAAATTTAATTTGTTTTTTATGTTTGCAGTTTGAAAATAATGAAGGCTTGCTACCATTGATCTTATGGAGTAAAAAATCAGTAGTTTCAGTGGCAAGGTTTCTTGACATGGAAGATGAGGCAGATAGAGGTATTTGACAAAGGCAACTCACACATAAAAAATAGGAAAAGACAGTCATTTCATCACTAAAGGAAGTCAGGGCATAAAATTATGAATTATGAATAATAGAGATGAAATCTACTGCAAGTGGTAAACATAAAGATATAGATCAATGAAACATTAAAAACCTCATGAGAATATTAGGCCTGTCAAGAAGAAAGTCACTCTGTATTACTGATATAAGTCAAATACATAAAAGCAGTCGTTTAGTGCAAAACATCTCCAACCCCTCACTACTTCAATGCTTTTTCTTTAAATAGACCTTATTTACAGAAAATATGATCTTCCTGGTGGCTAGACCATTGAATTCTCCTATGACACATTTCATAACTGAAAGACACAACTCCTAACAGAAAACTGACAACTATACCTTAAAGAAATAATCTCCTAATAAGACTCTAACTCCTATTTATTACATAACTCTACCTTATCTTGTGAAACAATTACATGTCAGTAAAAAAATAAGCATCACATGCTCGGAATATACATGATAGGTTCATTACCACTTTACATATTTAAGACTCTCCTAGACATGTGGAACATAACCTTGTTTTTCAGGAATGCATAACCCTTATCTTCAAAGAGTGTTTTCGCTGATGACCTGTCTCCACAACACTTCGAGTCATAAATATTTGATGTTGAGCTCCCTTGACATGTTGGAGGAGTCCAAATATCCAAAACTGCCATTAAGATGCTCCAAAACCTTCAAAAATAGCTCGCTATGAAAACATGATAGTTGGTAGTGAGATTTGGTAGCGTTGAAAAAGAAGCTTCTGCACCCAAAAAATCTGCTCCTTTGCTATTCCATGGTGTCAATCAAGTCATGACACATCATCTCCATCAATCTCCCTCCTTAAAAACTGCAAAAAGTGACTTTAGAGGCAAAAAGGCTGCTACAGGTTTTTTCGTAGCATTTTCCTGGCATTAAGCCTAGGAAACGCTACGAAA